>OX422219.1:475822943-477022943 GCA_949130495.1 Sambucus nigra | reverse complement strand
ATACAACATTATTATAGTCCATCTGTTGAATAACATAAATAAATAAAAAATCAGCCACAAACAACAAAACAAAATGGGTGGATCTTAAAAAAATATATAAACTGAGCATATATACATATATTAAAAAAAATGGGTGGATCTAACATTGTTCTAATTAAACATATGAAAAAAAAATATGCAGATTATTTTTCATTCTTTCAACTGTATAAATATTATGAGGTGGGTATATAAAATATATCATCCAAAAATTCTATGGCTGTAGGACCACACCAAGTTGGAAATAGATTCAGTTAGTAAACAAGGACCTGACATATGGCTGTAGGACCACATCCAAAAAAATTATGACGTGGGTATATAACATTGTTTGTTCTAATTAAACATATCCAAAAACTCTATGGCTGTAAAACATATGAAAAATATTAAGAGACATGAGAGTGACCTGATGTTGTTGGGGCGAGACTGCGATGTGAGGCTGGTGCGAGGGTGCTGCGAGGGGCTGCCTGGTGCGAGGGGTTGCCTGGTGCGAGGGTGCTGGCAGCTGCGAGGGGCGAGGGTGCTGGCAGCCGTGAGGTGCAAGGGTGTTACCGGGGAGATTTCCTTGGAGTGAGGCTGGAATGGAGTTTGGGTTTTCAGTAAGAGGGTGAGAGAGAAATGAGAGGGGCGGCTGAGGAATATAGTTTAGGGTTTTGAAAGTGTTGTGTTGTGTGTAGAATATATATGGTAAAGGTTTAAACGGGTTTAAATGGGTTTAAATGGGTTGGGTGTAAATGGGTTTAAATGGGTTGTAAACGGGTTGGGTGGGTCGTGTTATAAACGGGTCAACCCGTTTATTAAACGGGTTATACGTGTCAAAATCGAGTTCTGCGGGTTTAACCCGAACACGACACGATTATTAATCGTGCTAAACGTGTTGACACGATTATGACACGAACCCGTTTAGGCCCAACCCTAACCCGTTTATAACGTGTTGGGTTCGTGTCGGGTTTTCGTGTCGTGTCGGAAATTGCCACCCCTGGATGTGTTGAATGATTTCGAACCAAAAAAGAGTTGTTTGGATTTACATGTAACTTTTCAAAATTGGAGAATAAAAATCATGAGAAATTTATAAAAAAATGGATTATTAGTTTATTTATAAAAAAAATGGATTATGTAAAGTTGATTTACTAATCTCACATGACAATCACCCGTCAAGCAAGTTTTCACCAAAGTACAAATATTGAATATTCTACAATTTTTTCAAATTTCCAAAGATTATTTAGCGTTTATCCTACTAATTTACGGAATGATATATTTATACCTTTTTATCTGCCTACTCTTTAAGCACAAACACAAAGTTATTTCATTCTTATATAACATGTGGGTTTCTATTTGTTTGTTTAATAATGTCATGTTTTTTTCATATTACTCGAATTTTGGAAAGCTTGATTACGTTTACTCAAAAAAATTATTTCTTTGCATCCACTGATAAACATAAATAAAATTGGGGAATATACCAGCACTAAAATTATTGTAGAATTTCGCCTAAAACATTCGTATACATGGGGTTTTGATTACATTTGTAATGTTCAAATAAAATTTCCGGGTTATATACGTTTAAAGAGTTAAAAAAAACAAAGGGTGGGCGATGGTTCACAAAATATTCCTAATTTCAAATTTCTTTTAAGAATTAGTCAAATTTTAATTTCTTCAAAAATCAAATAAAGTTAAACAACTATTTATATTTTCCCTTAAACAAAATTTATACATGTTCTAAATTAGGCCGAGCAAACCAAACATGAATTTTGAAAAAATATTAAAAATTGACTTGAATTAAAGTAACCAAAATATCACCCAAATTAAATTTGCACCAAATTAAACCAAATTTTAACGTTTTAAACCTAAGCATGCATCTATGCGAATTTTTCAAGATAAAAAAAACAATCAATCACAATGCCGTGATGTACGAGAAAAACTCACAACGGGAAAAATTTCGGACGACCTAGCGACAAGTCCACTAAGTACGGTTTTATAAGGACACGACAAAAAAACTTACTTCCACAACCTTACTACCCCGGAAGCCTGGACGCTTCTTCGTTCCTCCACCTCCACCTAGTCGACAACTCAGGAATGCACCTCCGTCTCAGTGTCCACCGATGGGGAAAATTGACCGCCAACACACGAAGTTCGCCACCGTATATACACCACGAACATGAAACGGAATCCTCCGTAGAAAACTATCTTTTCTGGGGTAGAGAATGATACCCAGTGCCAAAATGTTGACCTTAAAATATGTATGATGAAAATTGGATCAAATAGACTATTAAGTGTAAAAATATTCTTTTGTTAAACAACAAGGGGACTTTATAGCAAACGTTTTTGCCTCTCTAGAACAATTAGAAAATCTTAAAAAGCGAATCAAAAATTGTTATTCCTGCAATCTTAATAGTATAAAATTAAGAAGTAGGGAAGTAGGTTGTTATTGGAAAAAAACATAAAAAAACTGTAATGTTGTTCGAATGATTTTTGAATCTCATTCGAACGATATTGCATAGTAAATGTCGTCAGAATGACAATACAGACGAAAGTTCGAACGAGATAGAAGGAAAATAACTCGCTTGAATTCTTATTCGAACGACCTCATTTGAATGATGAAATGAATTTGTTCGAGCGACTTTAAAAAAAATATTTTTCTTCAAAAAATAAAAAATCATTTTCAACTTCATTTTAGGAAAAATTGGACACCCAAAATAAATACATCCAAGGCTCAATATAACTTGTGCATTCATACCTTATAGACAGCGGAAAAATTGAAAGGTTGATGATATTAAACATGGCACGAAAAACTTACAATAATGATAATCTCAATTTATGCTGGGGGGCTACGTCTTCATCACAAACATCAAGGTTTGAAGTCCATAACTTCTATCCTACAAATCAAATAGTTTTGTCTGGAATTAGGCCAATAATTACAAATTGACTAAATAGAAATTTTTCCCTTACACTAATATTTTGTAAAATGAATTTTTCTTTATATATATATATATACCAGTGGAATGCTCTTGCCTAAAGGCACCGCAAAACTTTGCAAAATACATAATCGTAAAACAACAAAAACTTTCAATGTATGTGACTCCAAAACGACAAAAAATTCGTTTCCCCAAAAAACAAGTATAGTAATTTAAGAAAATTGACTATAATATGATTTATTTATAAGACTATCCACCCTACTTAACAAATAATAAATAGTGCAACAATATTGTTTTTTTACAAAATATTGAATTATAAGTAATAAGTCAAAAAGGGTTTTACTACTCAAAGTTTGAATAATTCAAAAATTTTTGCAAAAAATACTGAACAATACTTCATTGAACCATTTCAAAACCCCCAAAACCACATTTTAACAGTTACAATCACACATCAAAAGTCCAAACGATTTTATGCTTTCATTTACATGTCATAACAACGTAAGCCAAAGACATGTCTTACCACCAAATAATAAAATAAAAAGTAAAATTGTCTTGATAAAGAAATACACCATCCACATGGCATGCGCTTATTCTCACGGCTCTACGCCACATCCATGCATTGACCCCAATCCTACAACCAAATAGCAAGTGGAATATGTTAACAGGATTGATGGGAAAAAAATAATGATGAAGAGTTATAGATATTTCTTGTAAATATCAAAAGGTTAAAAAAATACAAATCACAAATATTATAACAATTAATCCAATAGTGTTAGTAGCAGAGTCAAGAAAATATATTGAACATAAAAATTCTAACTTATTGATTTCTAACAAAAGTAATATTTTCGTAAATTGTTTAACTAACAGTTTGAATGAAGAACAAACAATACACCATAGACATTAGGGGCAAAGTCTAAAGTCCCACAAAAGAAACATAAAAAAAGACTCATAAATATATAGAATCGGTGTATATACATGTTTTATTTGGGTTGAAAATCTTTAAATGAAAAGAAATGGGACGGATATAACATTATTTCTGAAGAAATGTAATATTTTAAAAAAGTTAGGAATGATAAAAACACATTTTAGAGAACAAATTTTATTGACATCTTAAGTGTTTTCTTTGACCAAAAAAATTGTGTGGATACGCTAAGCATTTTTATAGGCAGTCACATTGGTTCTCTACTCAGTACCCAACTATATGTGCTTTCAACTATATCAGCCGCTATCCTTGATGAGTGGGTAAAGACATTTTGATGGAAAACGAGAACTTCACCTCATGTCCTTATTCGGTTGTTCTTTTCATGTATTGTTTCTTTGAATATTTCTTATCTTTCGCCAAAATCACTGTGAGGCTCGAGGAGGGATTACAAAAATAATACACAAATCACTTAGCAAGTCTTAAATACTCTCTCCAATGTTTTATGTGCACAAATAAATAATAATTAGTTGGTAAATATAATAATAAAAAATAAATATCAGTACAGGTAAAAGGTTTGTACTGAGATATCATTTACAAAATAGGAGGAAATAAAATTAGTAATGAAATACCAAACCCACTTTACCCCTCTATAAAACTACAACCTTTACCCACTCCCTAACCCTGTTGCCTACCAGATCTACCCAAATCAAACCCAATCCTATCTGTTCCACACAACAACTGGACACTTTCCCGACCTAGTTAACTCCCAAGCAAACTAGAACTGCCTGTCATCTCAAATTCTCTTTTGATCGCCTTTTAAAAATCTTTAACCATGCTTAGATCATTTTCGGGAAAAATTAAATCATCTACATACAAGCACATAAGAAAAATATAATTATTTTCAATTTCCTATGTAAATAACGCATGCTCGTGTGGACAATTAGTTGGTCAGTTTTAGTATTTGTATTCCACGCCCTTGGTGCTTGTTTTAAGCCATATAAGGCTTTATTTAATTTTAGAATTTATCTTCATTGCTTTTTACCACATACCCCATAGACTGCTCCACATATACTTCTTATTTAAGGTGGACATTTGGAAAAGCAGACTTAACATACATTTGTTAAATTTTTCACTTATTTTGTGATGCTAACAAAATTATTAATCTTATAGTTTCAGAGTGAGCAACGGGAGCAAATACCTCTTCATAATCTATGTCATGTCTTTGCTTGTAGCCTTTGGCAACCAATCTTTCTTTATATCTTCTCCTTTAGCATTCTTCTTTGCTTCGGACACCCATTTGAATCCAATCACTTTATGGCCTTTAGTAAGAGTTGTTAGCTCCCACAAATTATTCTTTTCAATGACTTTGATCTCTTCATCCCTGGCATCTGTCCATTTTTTTCTTTCTATAGCTTCTTTAAAATTCATTGGCTCACAATCGATAAAACAACAAAAAAGTGTTAGCCCGTTGTGATCTATGGTTACCGATTAAATTTCTTGTAAACAACTTATTCATGGTATTATTTACCTTAAGCTTCCACTAGATGCCGATGTTTTATTTATGAATGAGATAAATTTTGAGTTTGAACGGGAAGGAGTTTTTCTTGAGCAATTGGCTTTTAGAATTGGATTTAGGTATGGAATAAATTTCTTTATATTTTCAACATGTTTCCAAACATGTTATCGTTCAACTCCTTAAAAGAATGCAACAAATCAACCTTATTGTCAAGGATGGATCATCTATTTCTCATAGTATTTTTTATGAAAGTTTCAAGTCTTTCATACAAAAGGGAAGAAACCTCAAAAGGAAAAGGGCAATTTATAAAGGATTGTTCCAAACCGTTAGGCGTAATGGGGATAGGTTGTTGTTATTAATAAACTATATGGAGGAACATGTACGTAGCTTACACGAAGGTGATCCATCATTCCTCTATTCCGAGGGATTAATCGAGTCTTTCTTTAATGTTTTCCCAACCCCATATCTTGTTGATCCAGGTTAATGCTACACCTTTGATGCCTAAGTAAATCATTTCAACTATTGATACATTGGATGAAGGTTGAAATTTTATTAGTGTAAAAAAAAGCCCCACATTTTTTTTAGATTCACCAAGCACACAATTTAATTATTGATGCACAATCAACCGCTTAGACCCAAAATTCAATTGGCCTTCTCTTGCCTTTTAATTTCCTTTTGAGTCATGCTTAAAATTATTTTATTTGTTTCCTTTGACTACTGTATTTTGTTAAGGACAACATGCAACTGTAAAAGCGAGACGCATCACATTAACTGTAAAAAAAAAATTACAAACTCATTAAAAGTGAATTTTCCCACTCTATCAGATATAATACTTTTACCTCACATGCATATTCCTTTTCATCGAGTTCTTTGAATTTATTTAATGCATAAATCACTTTGAATTTTTCTTTTCAAGAATAAACCCATGTCTTTGTCATCAATAATCAAAAGAAACTATTTATATTTTCCAAAAGAACAAGGAGCAATACGGCCACAAACATCGGTGTTGATTAGTTCTAGAGCGTCCCTTGCTCTTGTTGTTGATTCTATAGGAAAACTCAATTAGTGTTGATTACTTCTAGGGGCTCCCTTGCACTTGTAGTGGATATTTTTGGAAAACTCAATATAAAGTTCTTGCCAAATAAACATTCTTCACACAATTGATGAAGATGATTAATGGAGGGAAATCCTTTTACCATTCATTTGTTATGTATAATTTTACGCTACTAAAATTAGGCTGCCCAAACCAAAAATACCAAAACCAAGATGTGTCTTCGAAACAATAATTTAGACACATCGCAACACCTTTTGAATATTTAGCGAAAATCTAATAGTTATCACCATGATCACCTAAGCAATGGTATTTCTTATTTAATCTCATATTGAAATACTATGATCATTCATTTGGATATCATAGCCTTTCACCTAGAGTTTTCACAAATTGAATATATTATTTGTCACATCGGGCACATAGTATATATTGGAGATACATTGGTGTGCTCCATTTTTGAAACCAATTATAAATTTTCCATTTCCTTTCACTGGAATTTTAGAGTTGTCTTCTAAGGTAACCATGCCATTTATTGATTCATCAAACTCCACTAACTTGTACTTTTTACCACACATATGGTTGCCTTCTCCCATGTCAATATACCAGTTTCTCCATTATCTTCCCCTTTCTAAGCAACAAAATTGGGAAATCTTATTATTTCTCAACATAGTTAGCCTCCCCCTCAACTTTATTAGTGTTATTCTGACATTAGAAAATATAATGACTAATTTTTTTGAATTATTACCCTTAATTTGGGATTTTTCATAACCTTTTATTGAATTCCTCCCTATTGCAAGTTCTGTTGTTGGAAAAGAATTGCTCCCTCTTACACTTATTAGATGTTTCTTTCTCGACTTTTACATTGTCCTCTTCCTCTTTGACTTATCTCATTGTTTAATTCTCTAATTTATTTCTGACTTACATTTGTTTAACGAGCATGCCCTAAATTTTCATGATTCTTTTTAATTAGCCTCTCTTCACTGACTTTTCGAGATCTCATGTGTTCATTAATAACCACGAAGTCAGTATCTCCACATTCTTCAATTGTAACGACAATATAATAGAACTCGGTATTTAACTAGCCGAGGATATTTTCAACCACTCGGGTATTACTCATATTTTCACCATTTAGTTTGAGTTTATTTACAACATCATAAACTCTTGAAAAATAATCAGAAACAAATTTAGAGTCTTTCATAGTTAAGGATTTAAACTCACCTTTAAATGTTTGAACATAAACTTTCTTTACTTTATCAATCACCTTGTGTGAATTTTTATGAATCTCCCCTGCTTCCTTCGATTTTGTAGCACTAGCAATCTTCTCCAATGTGTTTTTATGCATAGCAAGATGGATGAGGGAGAGAACCCTTTGGTCTTTACTCTTTGCGTCTTTCGAAGAATTCCTTTGAGCCTGGGGTAAAGTACCTCCATCTTGGGGGTCATTATAACCCGTCTCCAAGATCTCCTAGAAATTGTTGATCTAATCAAAGCCTTCACCTTGATACTCTAATCGTTGTAGCTATATTTGGTGAGTTGAGGGACTTGGAAAGGAATAATCCCATTGACCATTCATAGTCAAGAACTTAGCTCAGATACCACTTTGTAGGAAGAGGGGTATTTTATATCACAAAGGGAGAAATATGAAGGTGGGGGGAAATGAATACTTTGTATTGATCTCAAACCTGGCTTGATAAAAAAAATGCCTAGACCCCTCCTTATTTATAAGTCTCAAGGGAAGAATCTAGTGACTCATTAATTGCATCTCCGAACAACCACCTATTTCTTAGGTATTTTACAGGAGCATTCAAGTTAAAGACCCTACTAGAATGTTTACACCTTTAATGGACCTAACGAACTGTAATGTCCCAAAACAAGTTACTAAGCTAGCCAATATCAAAGTTATAATATAGCCCAAAAAATAAATCAACTTTTTTAAGCATAATTACAATACAAATTAAATAAACCCACAAACCAAGTTTAATTTTCAATAGGACAACTTAATTATCAAAAAAAAAAAATATCTATAGGATGATGTGTTGTCATTAATTCTCTTATCAGATTGCTTTCCTCTTCATAAGAGACGTTTCTTCCATTGGTATGAAACTTTCCTCTCCATACATTTATCTAGTATATCATTATATATATGTTTCTATGTGTGTGTGAACACAATTTAGATCTCTAGTTTTAGTTTACTAATGGATTTCCTTTGTGATGGTGAAGATTTTAAGAATTTTTAAAGGTATAGAGAGGCTGGTTGATGGTGTGGTTCGTTTACTTACATGAATGATAGAGTGAGATAAGAGTAGTATGTGTCATAATTTATGGTTTGGTGGTATACTCTTTCAACATTTGTAAGAGTACATATTTTACCAAATATCCATTTTATATTTGATCGGTAAATAAGAGCTTCAAGTGCATTGAAAGTGAAAAAATTTCCACCCTCAAAATTGATAATGTTAAGGTTGGTGGCTATGTTAGATTGTTCAAAAAAATTTAGGGGGGTCATATAGAAAGTAAAATCTGCGAGTAAAATGAAAAATAGGGTAAAGTTGTACGTGATAAACTCTAATCAATCTTTTCATAACTATTCGTGTGGTGATAATGATTAATTATGAGAGAACATAAAGCTGGTTCTTAAGTAATATTATTGGGTATAATTCCAAGCCATGTGATTATTAATAGCCTTTACTTGAAATAAATAATAATGTACAGGTAATTAAATCCGAGAATATCTCTAAATGTGAGAAATAAATAATAATGTACACTTATTGATAAACTTTGTATAAATCACGCTCTCATCAATGCAAAGGCTACATTAAGAGCCTAGGCCAATCTAAAAATATTGAAACCTTTCAAACAATTGCCAATATAACATGTCTCATGTGTTTTGCTTATAATCCTTAAATCTAATTCACCCTTAACGAAAAACGTATTAAATTCAAACTTATTTGCAATTTATTTTTAAAATTAAAAATTATTCGAAAATAAAAAAAATCGCTATGAGAAAAAATTATCTCAGGTTTGTTTTCAGATACCTATTTAATCTCCAATTTAGAAAAATTGGAGAACGAATAAGAAATTTACAAAACAAAACAAATCACTTGAAAAAAATAAGAATTTTTCAAAAAAGAAATCATACTCGACGGTTTGAAATATTAAAATTGCGGACTTACATAAGGGATTAACAACATTTTTTTAAAGATTCCAAATTGGAAATTTACAATCAAAAATAGTAATTTTAAATTCATTTAAAAAAATACGTGTTTGAAAAGAAAAATATAGCCATAAGAATACCTTTTACTATCACGTTAACTTCAAAATAATTTGTATGAACTTTATGTTAATTCCGACACAATACTACCTCAGTTTGTACAAAAAAAAAAAATCAAAACCATTTTTCAATGGATTGGCATTCTTCTCTTGTAATATTAATCGGGAAATAACATAGGGTGGAAAGAGATTAGTACTTAATCAAGAAACATATTACGTTTATATTTTACTTTGAAGACGTAAAATCGAATGTTTAATTCTGAAATCTATATGACGAAATTATCCTCTCCATCGCAAGCGGACGGCACACTAGCCAATCATATTTTTTTTTTCTGTTCAACTTGCTACAAAATTATAATCAAACTTTATGATCACATGCACAATTACTAGTAGAAAAAATGTTTGTAGGAATACTGATTTGTATAATGTGTTTTTAGTATGATAATAAACTTACAGTAAACCACACGTGGAGGATGCATTTATTAAAGCAGAACCACTAAATGATTGCTTTATTCATCCCAACATGTTCAGGAAACAAACCAAAAGATGAAGCACTACAAAATGAATTTCACAACTTCATTCTTGTTTTTATTGCATCCAGGTAACAATATCCATGTGTGTGTGTCTTGACAGACAATTACAAGTCCCTTACGTGGAAGACACTTGGATTTTTAACGACAATATCATACATGTAAACATTATTGAACTTGGAGAAGTCCTTGGGAAGAGAGATAAGATCAATTGAAGAATGTTTGTGAAATTGAATAAGATCACAATCCCCATAGTATCTCTCCCATCCTAACTCCTTCAAAATTCTGTCAAGGCAGTTGTAGGAAGACACTACCTGCCCCGTCGGCAGGTACATGAACGCCTTTCCACGGTTGGTGTTGCTACCACCATCACCTAGGTGAATAACTCCATTGTTCTTGAACATCAAAACACCTGACATATTTCTTTAAGGTTCGTGTGTTGATAACAGGGGAAAACTGTTTGTTTATGAAGGTAGGGGAGAGCATGAGGGGTATTTATCGTTAGCTGGGAGAGAATATAAGAAGTGATGGCAGACTTGTTTGGGTTTGGATATTGTGGGACACATTTGTTGAAATTTTGGGGCACAAAAAAGGTACCATTAATCTGCGTGGGTTTCTTATGAATCTTTGTGTTGTGTTATTGGCTTTTGGGTTCAGACCAATAGAGAATCTTGATGTTTTATCGGACACTCATTTACATTTGTTGTGCCCACGTGTGCTAATTAGAGAGGGTGGGATATTTAGCTCGTAGTTCTATTTAGCTCGTAGTTCTGGTTTGTTGAAATTTCGTTGTGGGACACCTGTTTGTTGAGATTTTGGGGAACAATATGGTCCCGTGGGGTAACTTGGGGTATAGGTACCATTAGTCTGCATGGGTTTCTTTTCGATCTGTGTGTTGTGTTGTTGGCTTTGGCCTTCCGACGAATATAGAATCTTGATGTTTATTGGGGCAGTCGTGTCCTGTGCCCACTTATATCACGTGTGGTACATGTGATGATAATTTGAGAGTGGGAGATTTGATATATGTGGGGATGTGTTGAATGATTTCGAACCAAAAAAGAGTTTTTTGGATTTACATATAACTTCTCAAAATTGGAGAATAAAAATCATGAGAAATTTATAAAAAATGGATTATTAGTTTATTTATAAAAAAATGGATTATGTAAAGTTGATTTACTAATCTCACATGACAATCACCCATCAAGCAAGTTTTCACCAAAGTACAAATATTGAATATTCTACAATTTTTTCAAATTTCCAAAGATTATTTAGCGTTTATCCTACTAATTTACGGAATGATATATTTATACCTTTTTATCTGCCTACTCTTTAAGCTCAAACACAAAGTTATTTCATTCTTATATAACATGTGGGTTTCTATTTGTTTGTTTAATAATGTCATGTTTTTTTCATATTACTCGAATTTTGGAAAGCTTGATTACGTTTACTCAAAAAAATTATTTTTTTGCAACCACTGATAAACATAAATAAAATTGGGGAATATACCAGCACTAAAATTATTGTAGAATTTCGCCTAAAACATTCGTATACATGGGTTTTTGATTACATTTCTAATGTTCAAATAAAATTTCCGGGTTAAATACGTTTAAAGAGTTAAAAAAAACAAAGGGTGGGCGATGGTTCACAAAATATTCCTAATTTCAAATTTCTTTTAAGAATTAGTCAAATTTTAATTTCTTCAAAAATCAAATAAAGTTAAACAACTATTTATATTTTCCCTTAAACAAAATTTATTCAAGTTCTAAATTAGGCCGAGCAAACCAAACATGAATTTTGACAAAATATTAAAAATTGACTTGAATTAAAGTAACCAAAATATCACCCAAATTAAATTTGCACCAAATTAAACCAAATTTTAACGTTTTAAACCTAAGCATGCATCTATGCGAATTTTTCAAGATAAAAAAAACAATCAATCACAATGCCGTGATGTACGAGAAAAACTCACAACGGGAAAAATTTCGGACGACCTAGCGACAAGTCCACTAAGTACGGTTTTATAAGGACACGACAAAAAAACTTACTTCCACAACCTTACTACCCCGGAAGCCTGGACGCTTCTTCGTTCCTCCACCTCCACCTAGTCGATAACTCAGGAATGCACCTCCGTCTCAGTGTCCACCGATGGGGAAAATTGACCGCCAACACACGAAGTTCGCCACCGTATATACACCACGAACATGAAACGGAATCCTCCGTAGAAAACTATCTTTTCTGGGGTAGAGAATGATACCCAGTGCCAAAATGTTGACCTCAAAATATGTATGATGAAAATTGGATCAAATAGACTATTAAGTGTAAAAATATTGTTTTGTTAAACAACAAGGGGACTTTATAGCAAACGTTTTTGCCTCTCTAGAACAATTAGAAAATCTTAAAAAGCGAATCAAAAATTGTTATTCCTGCAATCTTAATAGTATAAAATTAAGAAGTAGGGAAGTAGGTTGTTATTGGAAAAAAACATAAAAAAACTGTAATGTCGTTCGAATGATTTTTGAATCTCATTCGAACGATATTGCATAGAAAATGTCGTCAGAATGACAATAGAAACGAAAGTTCGAAAGAGATAGAAGGAAAATAACTCGCTTGAATTCTTATTCGAACGACCTCATTTGAATGATGAAATGAATTTGTTCGAGCGACTTTAAAAAAAAATATTTTTCTTCAAAAAATAAAAAATCATTTTCAACTTCATTTTAGGAAAAATTGGACACCCAAAATAAATATATCCAAGGCTCAATATAACTTGTGCATTCATACCTTATAGACAACGGAAAAATTGAAAGGTTGATGATATTAAACATGGCACGAAAAACTTACAATAATGATAATCTCAATTTATGCTGGGGGGCTACGTCTTCATCACAAACATAAAGGTTTGAAGTCCATAACTTCTATCCTACAAATCAAAAAGTTTTGTCTGGAATTAGGCCAATAATTACAAATTGACTAAATAGAAATTTTTCCCTTACACTAATATTTTGTAAAATGAATTTTTCTTTATATATATATATATATATATATATACCAGTGGAATGCTCTTGCCTAAAGGCACCGCAAAACTTTGCAAAATACATAATCGTAAAACAACAAAAACTTTCAATGTATGTGACTCCAAAACGAGAAAAAATTCGTTTCCCAAAAAAACAAGTATAGTAATTTAAGAAAATTGACCATAATATGATTTATATATAAGACTATCCACCCTACTTAACAAATAATAAATAGTGCAACAATATTGTTTTTTTACAAAATATTGAATTATAAGTAATAAGTCAAAAAGGGTTTTACCACTAAAAGTTTGAATAATTCAAAAATTTGTGCAAAGAATAGTGAACAATACTTAATTGAACCATTTCAAAACCCCCAAAACCACATTTTAACAGTTACAATCACACATCAAAAGTCCAAACGATTTTATGCTTTCATTTACATGTCAAAACAACGTAAGCCAAAGACATGTCTTACCACCAAATAATAAAATAAAAAGTAAAATTGCCTCGATAAAGAAATACACCATCCACGTGGCATGCGCTTATTCTCACGGCTCTAAGCCACATCCATGCATTGACCCCAATCCTACAACAAAATAGCAAGTGGAATATGTTAACAGGGTTGATGGGAAAAAAATAATGATAAAGAGTTATAGATATTTCTTCTAAATATCAAAAGGTTAAAAAAATACAAATCACAAATATTATAACAATTAATCCAATAGTGTTAGTAGCAG
Organism: Sambucus nigra; assembly: GCA_949130495.1. Classification (NCBI taxonomy): domain Eukaryota; kingdom Viridiplantae; phylum Streptophyta; class Magnoliopsida; order Dipsacales; family Adoxaceae; genus Sambucus; species Sambucus nigra. Next base: position 477,008,958 of record OX422219.1, on the reverse strand, counting down.
AGTCAAGAAAATATATTGAACATAAAAATTCTAACTTAGTGATTTCTAACAAAAGTAATATTTTCGTAAAATGTTTAACTCACAGTTTGAATGAAGAAAAACAATACAGCATAGACATTAGGGGCAAAGTCTAAAGTCCCACAAAAGAAACATAAAAAAAGACTCAGAAATATATAGAATCGGTGTATATACATCTTTTATCTGGGTTGAAAATCTTTAAATGAAAAGAAATGGGACGGATATAACATTATTTCTGAGGAAATATAATATTTTTAAAAAGTTAGGAATGATAAAAACACATTTTAGAGAACAAATTTTATTGACATATTAAGTGTTTTCTTTGACCAAAAAAATTGTGTGGATACGCTAAGCATTTTTATAGGCAGTCAGATTGGTTCTCTACTCAGTACCCAACTATATGTGCTTTCAACTACATCAGCCGCTATCCTTGATGAGTGGGTAAAGACATTTTGATGGAAATCGAGAACTTCACCTCATGTCCTTATTCGGTTCTTCTTTTCATGTATTGTGTCTTTGAATATTTCTTATCTTTCGCCAAAATCACTGTGAGGCTCGAGGAGGGACTACAAAAACAATACACAAATCACTTAGCAAGTCTTAAATACTCTCTCCAATGTTTTATGTGCACAAATAAATAATAATTAGTTGGTAAATATAAAAATAAAAAATAAATATCAGTACAGGTAAAAGTTTTGTACTGAGATATCCTTTACAAAATAGGAGGAAATAAAATTAGTAATGAAATACCAAACCCACTTTACCCTTCTATAAAACTACAACCTTTACCCGCTCCCTAACCCTGTTGCCTACCAGATCTACCCAAATCAAACCCAATCCTATTTGTTCCACACAACAACCGGACACTTTCCCGACCTAGTTAACTCCCAAGCAAACTAGAACCGACTGTCATCTCAAATTCTCTTTTCATCGCCTTTTTAAAATCTTTAACCATGCTTAGATCATTTTCCTGAAAAATTAAATCATCTACATACAAGCACACAAGAAAAATATAATTATTTTCAATTTCCTATGTAAATAATGCATGCTCGCGTGGACAATTAGTTCGTCAGTTTTAGTATTTGTATTCCACGCCCTTGGTGCTTGTTTTAAGCCATATAAGGCTTTACTTAATTTTAGAATTTATCTTCATTGCTTTTTACCACATACCCCATAGACTGCTCCACATATACTTCTTATTTAAGGTGGACATTTGGAAAAGCAGACTTAACATACATTTGTTAAATTTTTCAGTCATTTTGTGATGCTAACAAGATTATTAATCTTATAGTTTCAGGGTGAGGAACGGGAGCAAATACCTCTTCATAATCTATGTCATGTCTTTGCTTGTAGCCTTTGGCAACCAATCTTTCTTTATATCTTCTCCTTTAGCATTCTTCTTTGCTTCGGACACCCATTTGAATCCAATCACTTTATGGCCTTTAGTAAGAGTTGTTAGCTCCCACAAATTATTCTTTTCAATGACTTTGATCTCTTCATCCCTGACATCTCTCCATTTTTTGCTTTCTATAGATTCTTTAAAATTCATTGGCTCACAATCGATAAAAAAACAAAAAAGTGTTAGCCCGTTGTGATCTCCGGTTACCGATTAAATTTCTTGTAAACTACTTATTCATTGTATTATTTCCCTTGAGCTTCCACTAGATGCCGATGTTTTATTTATGAATGAGATAAATTTTGAGTTTGAACGAGAAGGAGTTTTTTTTGAGCAATAGGCTTTTAGAATTGGATTTAGGTAAGGAATAAATTTCTTTATATTTTCAACATGTTTCCAAACATGTTATCGTTCCACTCCTTAAAAGAATGCAACAAATCAACCTTATTGTCAAGGATGGATCATCTATTTCTCATAGTATTTTGTATGAAAGTTTCAAGTCTTTCATACAAAAGGGAAGAAACCACAAAAGGAAAAGGGCAATTTATAAAGGATTGTTCCAAACCGTTAGGCGTAATGAGGATAGGCTGTTGTTATTAATAAATGATGTGGAGGAACATGTACGTAGCTTACACGAAGGTGATCCATCATTCCTCTATTCCGAGGGATTAATCGAGTATTTCCTTAATGTTTTCCCAACCCCATATCTTGTTGATCCAGGTTAAGGATACACCTTTGATGCCTAAGTAAATCATTTCAACTATTGATACATTGGATGAAGGTTGAAATTTTATTAGTGTTAAAAAAAGCCCCACTTTTTTTTTTAGATTCACCAAGCACATAATTTAATTATTGATGCACAATCAACAGCTTAGACCCAAAATTCAATTGGCATTCTCTTGCCTTTTAACATCCTTTTGAGTCATGCTTAAAATTATTTTATTTGTTTCCTTTGACTACCGTATTTTGTTAAGGACAACATGCAACTGTAAAAGCGAGACGCATCACAGTAACTATAAAAAAAAATTACAAACTCATTAAATGTGAATTTTCCCACTCTCTCAGATATAACACTTTTACCTCACATGCATATTCCTTTTCATCGAGTTCTTTGAATTTATTTAATGCATAAATCACTTTCAATGTTTCTTTTCAAGAATAAAACCATGTCTTTGTCATTAATAATCAGAAGAAACTATTTATATTTTCCAAACGAACAAGGAGCAATACGCCCACAAACATCGGTGTTGATTAGTTCTAGAGGCTCCCTTGCTTTTGTTGTGGATTCTATGGGAAAACTCAATTAGTGTTGATTATTTCTAGGGGCTCCCTTGCACATGTAGTGGATATTTTTGGAAAACTCAATATAAAGTTCTTGCCAAATAAACATTCTTCACACAATTGATGAAGATGATTAATGGAGGGAAATCCTTTTACCATTCATTTGTTATGTATAATTTTACGGTACTAAAATTAAGCTGCCCAAACCATAAATACCAAAACCAAGATGTGTCTTCGAAACAAGAATTGAGACACATTGCAACACCTTTTGAATATTTAGCGAAAATCTTATAGTTATCACCATGATCACCTAAGCAATGGTATTTCTTATTTAATCTCATATTGAAATACTATGATCATTCATTTGAATATCATAGCCTTTCACCTAGAGTTTCACAAATTGAATATATTATTTGTCACATCGGGCACATAGTATATATTGGAGATAAATTGGTGTGCTCCATTTTTCAAACCAATTATAAATTTTACATTTCCTTTCACTGGAATTTTAGAGTTGTCTTCAAAGGTAACCATGCCATTTATTGATTCCTCAAACTCCACTTACTTGTACTTTTTACCACACATATGGTTGCCTTCTCCCATGTCAACATACCAGTTTCTCCATTATCTTCACATTTCTAAGCAACAAAATTGGGAAATCTTCTTATTTCTCAACATAGTTAGCCTCCCCCTCAACTTTATTAGTGTTATTCCGACATTAGAAAATATAATGACAAATTTTTTTGAATTATTACACTTAATTTGGGATTTTTCATAACCTTTTATTGAATTCCTCCCTATTGCAAGTTCTGTTGTTGGAAAAGGATTGCTCCCTCTTACACTTATTAGATGTTTCTTCCTCGACTTTTACATTGTCCTCTTCCTCTTTGACTTATCTCATTGTTTAATTCTCTTATTTATTTCAGAGTTACATTTGTTTAATGAGCATGCCCTAAATTTTCATGATTCTTTATAATTAGCCTCTCTTCACTGGCTTTTCGAGATCTCATGTGTTCATTAATAACCACAAAGTCAGTATCTCCACATTCTTCAATTGTAACGACAATATAATCGAACTCGGTATTTAACTAGCAGAGGATATTTTCAACCACTCGGGTATTACTCATATTTTCACCATTGAGTTTGAGTTTATTTACAACATCATAAACTCTTGAAAAATAATCAGAAACAAATTTAGAGTCTTTCATAGTTAAGGACTTAAACTCACCTTTAAATGTTTGAACATAAACTTTCTTTACTTTCTCAATCACCTTGTGTGAATTTTTATGAATCTCCCATGCTTCCTTCGATTTTGTAGCACTAGCAATCTTCTACAATGTGTTTTTATGCCTAGCAAGATGGATGAGGGAGAGAACCCTTTGGTCTTTACTCTTTGCGTCTTTCGAAGAATTCCTTTGAGCCTGGGGTAAAGTACCTCCATCTTGGGGGTCATTATAACCCTTCTCCAAGATCTCCCGGAAATTGTATGATCTAATCAAAGCCTTCCCCTTGATACTCTAATCGTTGTAGCTATATTTGGTGAGTTGAGGGACTTGGAAAGGAACAATCCCATAGACCATTCATAGTCCAGAACATAGCTCAGATACCACTTCGTAGGAAGAGGGGCATTTTATATCAGAAAGGGAGAAATATGAAGGTGGGGGGAAATGAATACTTTGTATTGATCTCAAACCAGGCTTGATAAAAAATGCCTAGACCCCTCCTTATTTATAAGTCTCAAGGGAAGAATCTAGTGACTCATTAATTGCATCTCCGAACAACCACCTATTTCTTAGGTATTTTACAGGAGCATTCTAGTTAAAGACCCTTCTAGAATGTTGACACCTTTAATGGACCTAACGAACTATAATGTCCCAAAACAAGTAACAAAGCTAGCCAATATCAAAGTTATAATATAGCCCAAAAAATAAATCAACTTTTGTAAGCATAATTACAATACAAATTAAATAAACCCACAAACCAAGTTTAATTTTCTATAGGACAACTTAATTATCAAAAAAAAAAAAATCTATAGGATGATGTGTTGTCATTAATTCTCTTATCAGATTGTTTTCCTCTTCATAAGAGACGTTTCTTCGTTTGGTATGAAACTTTCCTCTCCATACATTTATCTAGTATATCATTATATATATGTATGTGTGTGTATGTGAACACAATTTAGATCTCTAGTTTTAGTTTACTAATGGATTTCCTTTGTGATGGTGAAGATTTTAAGAATTTTTAAAGGTTTAGAGAGGCTGGTTGATGGTGTGGTTCGTTTGCTTACATGAATAATAGAGTGAGATAAGAGTAGTATGTGTCATAATTTATGGTTTGGTGGTATACTCTTTCAACATTTGTAAGAGTACATATTTTACCAAATATCCATTTTATATTTGATCGGTAAATAAGAGCTTCAAGTGCATTGAAAGTGAAAAAATTTCCACCGTCAAAATTGATAATGCTAAGGTTGGTGGCTATGTTAGATTGTTCAAAAAAATTTAGGGGGGTCATATAGAAAGTAAAATCTGCGAGTAAAGTGAAAAATAGGGTAAAGTTGTACGTGATAAATTGTAATCAATCTTTTCATAACTATTCGTGTGGTGATAATGATTAATTATGAGAGAACGTAAAGCTGGTTCTTGAGTAATATTATTGGGTATAATTCCAAGCCATGAGATTATTAATAACCTTTACTTGAAATAAATAATAATGTACACGTAATTGAATCCGAGAATATCTCTAAATGTGAGAAATAAATAATAATGTACACTTATTGATAACCTTTGTATAAATCACGCTCTCATCAATGCAAAGGCTACATTAAGAGCCTAGGCCAATCTAAAAATATTGAAACCTTTCAAACAATTGCCAATATAACATGTCTCATGTGTTTTGCATATAATCCTTAAATCTAATTCACCCTTAACGAAAAACGTATTAAATTCAAACTTATTTGCAATTTATTTTTAAAATTAAAAATTATTCGAAAATAAAAAAAATCGCTATGTGTAAAAATTATCTCAGGTTTGTTTTCAGATACCTATTTAATCTCCAATTTAGAAAAATTGGAGAACGAATAAGAAATTTACAAAACAAAACAAATCACTGGAAAAAAATAAGAATTTTTCAAAAAAGAAAACAAACTCGACGGTTTGAAATATTAAAATTGCGGACTTACATAAGGGATTAACAACATTTTTTTTAAGATTCCAAATTGAAAATTTACAATCAAAAATAGTAATTTTAAATTCATTTAAAAAAATATGTGTTTGAAAAAAAAAATATAGCCATAAGAATACCTTTTACTTTCACGTTAACTTCAAAATAATTTGTATGAACTTTATGTTAATTCAGACACAATACTACCTCAGTTTGTACAAAAAAAAATCAAAAACATTTTTCAATGGATTGGCATTCTTCTCTTGTAATATTAATCGGGAAATAACATAGGGTGGCTAGAGATTAGTACTTAATCAAGAAACATATTACGTTTATATTTTACTTTGAAGACGTAAAATCGAATGTTTAATTCTGAAATCTATATGACGAAATTATCCTCTCTATCTCAAGGCGACTGCACACTCGAAAATCATTTTTTTTTTTTCTGTTCAACTTGCTACAAAATTATAATCAAACTTTATGATCACATGCACAATTACTAGTAGAAAAAATGTTTGTAGGAATACTGATTTGTATAATGTGTTTTTAGTATGATAATAAACTTACAGTAAACCACACGTGGAGGGTGCATTTATTAAAGCAGAACCACTAAATGATTGCTTTATTCATCCCAACATGTTCAGGAAACAAACCAAAAGATGAAGCACTACAAAATGAATTTCACAACTTCATTCTTGTTTTTATTGCATCCAGGTAACAATATCCATGTGTGTGTGTCTTGACAGACAATTACAAGTCCCTTACGTGGAAGGCACTTGGATTTTTAACGACAATATCATACATGTAAACAGAATTGAACTTGGAGAAGTCCTTGGGAAGAGAGATAAGATCAATTGAAGAATGTTTGTGAAATTGAATAAGATCACAATCCCCATAGTATCTCTCCCATCCTAACTCCTTCAAAATTCTGTCAAGGCAGTTGTAGGAAGACACTACCTGCCCCGTCGGCAGGTACATCAACGCCTTTCCACGGTTGGTGTTGCTACCACCATCACCTAGGTGAATAACTCCATTGTTCTTGAACATCAAAACACCTGACATATTTCTTTAAGGTTCGTGTGTTGATAACAGGGGAAAACTGTTTGTTTATGAAGGTAGGGGAGAGCATGAGGGGTATTTATCGTTAGCTGGGAGAGAATATAAGAAGTGATGGCAGTTGTTTGGGTTTGGATATTGTGGGACACATTTGTTGAAATTTTGGGGCACAAAAAAGGTACCATTAATCTGCGTGGGTTTCTTATGAATCTTTGTGTTGTGTTATTGGCTTTTGGGTTCAGACCAATAGGGAATCTTGATGTTTTATCGGACACTCATTTTCATTTGTTGTGCCCACGTGTGCTAATTAGAGAGGGTGGGATATTTAGCTCGTAGTTATGGTTTTTCATTTGGCCGGAGTCATCATCTGGTTTGTTGAAATTTCGTTGCGGGACACCTGTTTGTTGAGATTTTGGGGAACAATATGGTCCCGTGGGGTAACTTGGGGTATAGGTACCATTAGTCTGCATGGGTTTCTTTTCAATCTGTGTGTTGTGTTGTTGGCTTTGGCCTTCCGACGAATATAGAATCTTGATGTTTATTGGGGCAGTCGTGTCCTCTGCCCACTTATATCACGTGTGGTACATGTGATGATAATTTGAGAGTGTGGGAGATTTGATATATGTGGGGATGTGTTGAATGATTTCGAACCAACAAAGAGTTTTTTGGATTTACATGTAACTTCTCAAAATTGGAGAATAAAAATCATGAGAAATTTATAAAAAATGGATTATTAGTTTATTTATAAAAAAAATGGATTACGTAAAGTTGATTTACTAATCTCACATGACAATCAGATGTCAAGCAAGTTTTCACCAAAGTACAAATATTGAATATTCTACAATATTTTTTAAATTTCCAAAGATTATTTAGCGTTTATCCTACTAATTTACGGAATGATATAGTTATACATTTTTATCTGCCTACTCTTTGAGCACAAACACAAAGTTATTTCATTCTTATATAACATGTGGGTTTCTATTTGTTTGTTTAATAATGTCATGTTTTTTTCATATGACTCGAATTTTGGAAAGCTTGATTACGTTTACAGAATAAAATTATTTTTTTGCAAGCACTGATAAACATAAATAAAATTGGGGAATATACCAACACTAAAATTATTGTTGAATTTCGCCTAAAACATTCGGATAGATGGGGTTTTGATTACATTTCTAAAGTTCAATTAAAATTTCCGGGTTAGATACGTTTAAAGAGTTAAAAAAAACAAAGGGGCGGCGATGGTTCACAAAATATCCCTAATTTCAAATTTCTTTTAAGAATTAGTCAAATTTTATTTTCTTCGAAAATCAAATAAAGTTAAACGACTATTTATATTTTTTCTTAAACAAAATTTATTCCTGTTCTAAATTAGGCCGAGTAAACCAAACATGAATTTTGACAAAATATTTAAATTGACTTGAATTAAAGTAACCATAATATTACCCAAATTAAATTTGCACCAAATTAAACTAAATTTTAACATTTTAAACCTAAGCATGCATCTATGTGAATTTTTCAAGATAAAAAAAACAATCAATCACAATGCCGTGATGTACGTGAAAAACTCACAACGGGAAAAATTTCGGACGACCTAGCGACAAGTCCACTAAGTACGGTTTTATAAGGACATGACAAAAAAACTTACTTCCACAACCTTACTACCCCGGAAGCCTGGACGCTTCTTCGTTCCTCCACCTCCACCTAGTCGACAACTCAGGAATGCACCTCCGTCTCAGTGTCCACCGATGGGGAGAATTGACCGCCAACATAGGAAGTTCGCCGCCGTATATACACCACGAACATGAAACGGAATCCTCCGTAGAAAACTATCTTTTCTTTGGTAGAGAATGATACCTAGTGCCAAAATGTTGACCTTAAAATATGTATGATGAAAATTGGATCAAATAGACTATTAAGTGTAAATATATTGTTTTGTTAAACAACAAGGGGACTTTATAGCACACGTTTTTGCCTCTCTAGAGCAATTAGAAAATCTGAAAAAGCCAATAAAAAATAGTTATTCCTGCAATCTTAATAGTATAAAATTAAGAAGTGTGAAAGTAGGTTGTTATTGGAAGAAACCATAAAAAAACTGTAATGTCGTTCGAATGATTTTTGAATCTCATTTGAACGATATTGCATAGTAAATGTCGTCAGAATGACAATACAGACGAAAGTTCGAACGAGATAGAAGGAAAATAACTCGCTTGAATTCTTATTCAAACGACCTCATTTGAATGATAAAATGAATTTGTTCGAGCGACTTTAAAAAAAAATATTTTTCTTCAAAAAATAAAAAATCATTTTCAACTTCATTTTAGGAAAAATAGGACACCCAAAATAAATATATCCAAGGCTCAATATAACTTGTGCATTCATACCTTAGAGACAATGGAAAAGTTGAAAGGTTGATGATATTAAACATGGCACGAAAAACTTACAATAATGATAATCTCAATTTATGCTGGGGGGCTACGTCTTGATCACAAACATCAAGGATTGAAGTCCATAACTTCTATCCTACAAATCAAATAGTTTGTCTGGAATTAGGCCAATAATTACAAATTGACTAAATTGAAAATTTTCCCTTACACCAATATTTTGTGAAATGAATTTTTCTTTATATATATATATATACCAGTGGAATGCTCTTGCCTAAAGTAACCATGCCATTTACTGATTCTTCAATCTCCACTTACTTGTACTTCTGACCACACATATGGTTGCTTTCTCCCATGTCAGTATACCATGTCTTCATTTCTCCATTATCTTCCCCTTTCTATGCTAGCATAATTAGGGAACCTTCTTATTTCTCAGCAAGACACTTTCTAAGGAAACGAAGCTCATTGAATGTAAGAACAAGCTACACTAAAAACCTACAAAGTCTTCTCCCGATGTTTCAGATCTCTCTGTTCCTGCTATATTTAAACCAGATCAGAGTTCATTTCTCTCCACTCCAACTATTTCAGATCGGAGATTGGAGTTCAGATCCAATCACTCATATGTCTTCTTATAAGATTGGAGCTCAGGTACCTTCTCTCCTCTGTTTCCCTCTAATATTCTAATCAATCAGTTTGTTTTGTGCTCAGATCGGTAATGACTGGGAACCATAAAATTTGGTACTGAGGGACTGGAAGAAAACAACGATGGAACATAAACCCCCAGACCCAAAAAATGCTTGGAACCGATCATTTGCATTTGTCGTTGCAAACCCAATCACTCATTGTCAAGATTTGGAATTGAAACACCCATCCCCCTTCTAAAGGAGGGCCAATCATTTTTTTCTCAAAAGAAGACATACAACTTTTGGCAAGGCCTTTCAAACATTCTCTGGTAGGAAAGTTTTCTCATGGTAGACCATCCATGGAGATTATTCGAAAGGTATTCCAAACATTCTCTCTTAAATCTGACTTTCATTTTGGCCTTATCGATCATAAGCATATATTGATTAGATTAGAGAGTGAAGAATATTTTTCAAGAATATGGATGAGGGAGTCTTGGCATATTGGTAAATTTCCTATTAGGCTATTTAAATGGTCAACTGATTTCAGACCTGACATGAAAAGTAGCATCTCCCCTATTTGGATTAGTTTTCCTAATCTTCCAATACATTTCTTCTCAAAATCATCCATTTATTCAATTGCTCAGCTAATTGGGCAACCTCTTAAAATGGATGCATCAACTGTAGAGATAAACAGACCGAGTATGGCTCATGTTTGTGTTGAGGTAGACTTGACTAAGAATAACTCTAAAAGACTTTGGATAGGAAGTGGAGAAAGTCGCTTTTGGCAAACAGCGGTGGTGGAAAATAGACCTAAATATTATTCAAAAAATGGAAGAGTATCCACAAAAGATCTTGTCCAACCAATAAATAAAGTTACTACAAACCAAAAGCAGATTCAACAATATCAGTAAAAGCAGTCAATAGTTGAGGAACAAGGGTGTGTCGAAGCAAGATAAAGTGATCTAGCTATGAATTAAGTCCAAGATAATCAAAATGCGAAATAGAAATTTGTGGGCACAGATTTAGAGGAAGTTGTGTTTGCAGATAGGGAGAACGTTGTAGTTATAGATCCTCATCGTACAAAGTTAGATGAGATAGTCCCTCGTGATGAAGCAGTTGACCCTGCAATTGCTGGTAAGTCACTTCACATTGTCACAACATCTACTAGTGTGAAGTGTTACGGAGATGAAGGATTGCCTTGAGGTGGCAACTCTGGTGATATGATTAGTAACAATGAAGAGGGAAATCAGGATCTTCCAAAATCAATATCCGCTGTTCAATCTCGCGCTGATCAAATTATTGACAATCCAAACACGAAAAGAAAGAGTTATTCTCATTACTCCAACGAGATTCCACCGTATTAATAGGAGATAAACTTGTTTTGCATATTGATCTGTTGGAGACTTCAACTAAAAGTGATGACAATATGACCCCTTTAGAGAATTTAAAACAAGTGAGGAGTTATCCCAAGTTAATCCTATTAGTGTTCAAATTCACGATGACAGCGTCATTAAATTATTCGTGGACCTCCCCAAACTTGCTTCAGCATCACTGGTGGATTCCGATGTTACGACAAACGATGCAAATTAAACTACAAAAAATGACAATTGGAATGTAGTCCACAAACGTACACGTTCAAGACATCGTAAAACATAAATGTTATTGGTCTTTAGTTTGTTTCCTTTTGCTAGATTCCTGCTTTAGCGCTTGTAAGTGTCATTAGAGAGGCTATTTCTCCATATATTAATAAATAATTCCCCCCCCCCCCCCCCCCAAAAAAAACATTCTTATTTCTCAACATAGTTAGCCTTCGCCTCAACTTTATCAGTATTATTCCGACATTAGAAAATATAATGACTAAATTTTTTAGAATTATTACACCTAATTTGACATTTTTCTTGACCTTTTATTGAATTTCTCCCTATTGCGGGTTATGTTGTTTGGAATGAATTGCCCCCTCTTACAATGATTTGATGTTTCCTTCTCGACTTTTTCATTGTCCTCTTCCTCTTTGACTTCTCTCATTCTTTAATTCTCCTATTTATTTTACAGTAATATCTGTTTGACAAGCATGCTCTAAATTTTCATGATTTTTTCTAATTAGTCTCTCATCACGGGCTTTTAGATATCTCATGTGTTCATTAATCACCACAGACTCTGTATCTCCACATTCTTCAATTGTTACGACAATATAATGGAACTTGGTATTTAAGTAGCATAGGATATTTTCAACCACTCGAGTATTACTCATATTTTCACCATTTAGTTTGAGTTTATTTACAACATCATAAGCTCTTGAAAAATAATCAGAAACAAATTCAGAGTCTTTCATAGTTAAAGACATAAACTCACCTCTAAATGTTTTAACACAAACTTTCTTTACCTTCTCAATCACCTTCTGTGAATTTTGTTAAATCACCCATGCTTCCTTCGATTTTGTAGAACAAACAATCTTCTCCAATGTGTTTTTTATCCATAGATTGATTAATGAGGGAGAGAGCCATTTGGTCTTTACTATTTGCGTCTCTCAAATAATTCTTTTGAGCCCGGGATAAAATACCTCCAGCTTGGGGATCATTATAGCCCTTGTCCAAGATCTTCCACAAACTGTATGATCAAATCAAAGCCTTCACCTTGATAATGTAATCGTTGTAACTGTATTTGGTGAGTTGAGGGACTTGGAAAGGAACAATCCCATAGGCCATTCGTACTCAATAACTTAGATCAGATACCACTTTGTTGGAAGAGGGGTATTTTATATAACGAAGGGAGAAATATGAAGTTGAGGGGAAACGAATACATTGTATTGATCTGAAACCTGCTTTGATAAAAAATGCCTAGACCCCTCCTTAATTACAAATCTCAAGGGAAGAATCTTGTGACTCATTAATTGCATCTCCCAACTACCACTTATTTCCCAACTATTTTTACAAGAGAATTCCAGTTAAAGACCCTTCTAGAAAGTTTACACCTTTACGGGACCTAACTAACTATATTGTTCCAAAACATGTAACTAAGCTAACCAATATCAATGTTATAATGTAGCCCAAAAAATAAATCAACTTCTTTAAGCATAATTATAATACAAACTAAATAAACTCATAAATCTAGTTTAATTTTAAATGGGATGACGTAAAAATTCATGTTATTTATAACACTTTATACCAAATGACTTTATAAAATACCTATTTCTAAAAAATAAAACTCTTTATAAAAAAATTTACAAAAAAAATATTTTGTTAAAAACCGAAAAAAATGTTTCATTATTTATGAAGCAATTTACAAATCTGAACATCAGAACAAAATGGAGGATGAATATATAGAAACTTGTCTGAGAGGGAAATCTCAAGACAATTTAGTACGGATGAAATAATAGATAGATTCAGTGATTTAAAAACACACCGAGTACAATTTTGATATAGATCTACTTTGTTTTTGCAGAAAGTTTATATTTTTTGTTGATGAATATGTTTCTATCAATGTGTGTGTGTGTGTCTGTGTATTTATTTATTTTATAAACTTTTGCCCCCCCCAAATACTAAATCTCGATCTCATCCCTGATTAAGAGCCTTAAATTTTATGTCATGTCTTTTGTATATAACCCTTAAATTTAACTCAACTTTAAGATAAAATGTATTAAATTCAAAGTTATCTGCAATTTATATTTCAAAAATAATAATTTTTTGGAAATTAAAAATTTTAGCTATGAGAAAAAAATTATCTCAGGTTTGTTTTTAGATAGCTATTTGATCACTAATTTCGAAAAATTGGAGAACGAATAAGAAATTTACAAAACAAAACACATCACTTGAAAAAAATATGAATTTTTTAAAAAAGGAAACAAACTCGACGGTTTGAAAAATTAAAATTACAGACTTACAAAGAAAAATAGTAATTTAACAATAGAATACATGTTTTTGCAAAGAAAAATACAAGTTTTTGAAAAAAAATACAGCCGTAAGCATACCTTTTACTTTCATGTTAACTTGAAAGAAATTTGTACGAAATTTATCTTAATTCGGACACAATACTACTCTAGTTTTTTACAAAAAAAAAAAATTCAAAAACATTTTTCAATGGATTGGCATTCTTTTTTTGTAATATTAATCAGGATATAACATATGGTGGCAAGAGATTAGTACTTAATCAAGAAACATATTACGTTTATATTTTACTTTGAAGACAAAAAATCGAATGTTTAATTATGAAATCTATGTAAAGAAATTATCCACATTATCTCAAGACGACTGCACACTAGCCAATCATATTTTATTTTTATTTAAATCAAATAAATATATAACGTATTGTTCTATCGATTGCAAAATTAAATTTTCTGTTCAACTTGCTACAAATATAAAATCAAACTTTATGATCAGATGCACAATTACCTGTAGAAAAAATGTTTGTAGGAATAATGATTTGTATAATGTGTTTTTAGAATTATAATAAACTTACAGTAAACCACGTGTGGGGATGCATTTATTAAAGCATAATCACTAAAGGATTGCTTTATTCATCCCAACATTTTCAGGAAACAAACCCAAAGATGATGCACTACGAAATGAATTTCGAAACTTCATTCTTGTTTTTATTTCATCCATGTAACAATATCCATGTGTGTGTGTCATGTGCCCACTTATATCATGTGTGGTACATGTGATGATAATTTGAGAGTGCGGGAGATTTGATATATGTGGGGATGAATTGAATGATTTCGAACCAAAAAAGAGTTTTTTGGACTGACTTGTAACTTCTCAAAATTGGAGATTAAAAATCTTGAGAAGTTTATAAAAAATTGATTATTAGTTTATTTATTAACAAAAAATGGATTATGTAAAATTGGTTGACTAATCTCATATGACAATCAGATGTGAAACAAGTTTTAACCAAAGTACAAATATTGAATAGTCAACAATTTTTTTAAATCTCCAAAGATTATTTAGCGTTTATCCTACTAATTTACGGACGGATATATTTATACTTTTCTACCTGCCTACTCTTTGAGCACAAACACACAGTTATTTCATTCTCATATAACTTGTGTGTTTCTATTTGTTTGTTTAAAAATGTCTTTTTTTTTTCATATGACTCAAATTTTGGTAAGCTTCAAAACATTTACACAATAAAATTAATTTTTTGCAACCACTGATAAACATAAATAAAATTGGGGAATATTCCACCATTAAAATTAATGTAGAATTTCACCTAAAACAATCGGATACATGGGGTATTAATTACATTTCTAAAGTGGAATTAAAATTTTTTGGTTAGACACATTTAAATATTTATAGATATTATAGTTAAAAAAGGGTCAGCGATGGTTCCTAAAATATTCCAAATTTCAAATTTCTTAAAAAATTTACTCAAATTTTAATTTCTTCAAAATTAAAAAAAAGTTAAACAACTATTAATATTCTCTCTTAACGAAAATTAATTCAAGTTCTAAATTAGACCGAACAAACCAAACATGAATTTTGACAAAATATTAAAATCGAGTTGAATTAAAATAACCAAAACATTAGCATAATTAAAATTTCCCCAAATTAAACCAAATTTTAACTTTTTAAACCTAAGCATGATTCTACGTGAATTTTTCAAGATAAAAAAAATGGATCACAACGCTGCGATGTTCGTGGAAAACTCACAACGGGAAAAACTTTGGGCGACCCAGCCACAAGTCCACTATGCACGGTTTTATAAGGACAAGACAAAAAGACATACTTCAACAACCTGACTCCCCCTGAAGCCTTGATGCTTCTTCTCTCCTCCACCTCCGACTAGTCGACAACTCAGGAATGCACTTTCGTCTCAGTGTCGACCGATGGGGCAAATTAATTGTCAACACATGAAGTCCGCCACCGTATATACACCACGAACATAAAACGGAATCCTCCGAAGGAAACTAACTTTTTTGGGGTAGAGAATAATACCCGGTGCCAAAATGTTGACCTCAAAATATGTATAACGAAAATTGGATCAAATAGAATATTAGGTGTAAAAATATTGTTTTGTTAAACAATAAGGGGACTTTTTAGGAAAAGTTTTTGGCTGTCTAGAGTAATAACCAAATGGTATTTAACAGTGGCTTTTCTAAAGTACTATTTTCTTATATTATCTTTTACATTAGCATCTCAGACACATATTTATACACATGTACATGTTTGAAGATGAATGCATGAAGCATGGGACAGTGTGATGTTTAGAACTAAACTGCTGAAGTGGAACAGCTAAAAAAAACTGCTTAAGTTCGTGACTTAGTGCTGCTACAAAACTGCTCCTACTTTTGGTGCATAACTGTTGTACGTGTAGCATGACTTTGTGGTGGATGTAATGGGGTTGAATTGGTTAATACTGCCCCGCAAGTTGATGGTGGCCGATACATAAACAACAACTTGTCTCGGATGAAGTTGAACTTCATGGACGACAGGCCTTTGGTGAAGATATCCGCAAGCTGATCGTTTGTAGAGATAAATTGAACTTGAAGAGCTTTCTTTGCGACTTGATCACTGACAAAGTGAAAATCAATCTCAATATGTTTAGTGCCCGCATGAAGTACGGGATTAACTGAAAGGTATGTGGCACCAATATTGTCGAACCATAGGATGGGAGGTTTGGAAGAAGGAAAACCAGGTTCCCCTAACAAGGATTGCAGCCAAATTAATTCGGCGGAGACATCGGGAAGAGCTTTATATTCGGCTTCAGTGGAGGAGCGGGAAACGGTCTTTTGTTTCTTCGAGTGCCAGGAAACAAGATTGGAACCAAGGAAAATAGCAAAACCACCCGTTGATTTGCGATCATCAATGCAACCGGCCCAGTCGGAATCCGTAAAGGCTTTTAAGTGGAGAGAAGAGTTTGGAGTGATGTGGAGGCCATAAGACAAGTTGTAGTGACCGCGACCTCGACCGCGGCCACTACCACGACCACGACCACAACAACGAGATGGCATGTAGGATGTGTGGCTATGAAAATTGTGGGAGTGGGGGGAATTGGGATGTGGGTTGGTGGACTGGTTAGAGTGAGGAATTGTGTGATGAGCAGTAGGGTGAGGGGAAGGTATGCGGTCTGTGGGTGGAGTAATGGATAAGGATTGTAAGTGGTCGTTATTGATGAATTAATTGCTTAATAAAATGGAATGGAGTTCGAAAAATGTGACAGGGGTAGGCCTGGCAGTGAGGGTGGTCACAAGATCCTTGAATTCAGTCCTGAGTCCTTTAAAGATGTGGATATTAAATTCAGCAGTGGTAAGAGAGTGTCCAGCGACATTGAGTTCATCCGAAAGGAGCTTGGCTTTATGAAGGATGGTTGTGACAGAATCATCCCCTTGCTGAAGATGATGAAGTTGTAGATGGAGATTAAGAACTCGGGTTTCAGATGGTGACGCAAAGGCATTTGAAAGAGCTTTCCATATCTGTTGCGAAGTTTGGAGGCCAATAACAATAGGAATTGTTTCAAGAGTAAGGGAGGCCACGAGCATACTAACAATTAATTTATCCTGTTGTTTCCAAATAGTTGTCGCGGGTGCATCAGAGGGACACGGATAAGTTCCGTCAATGAACCGAAGAAGGTTTTGGCCACTGAGAAAAGGTTCCATTTCTGTTATCCAATAGAGATAGTTTTTGCTGTCAAGTTTGATAGTGACATGGTGCTGAGAATGACTTAGGGTGACAGCTGGTGAGGGAGAGGAGATGTCACTGTTTGAGGAGGAAGTCATATTGTGTTTTTGTGTTGTTGTTGTTGTTGATAGAGAAAAGGATGGGAAGTAGAGAAGAGAAGAAAAAAAAAATTACAGTGGCTCTGATACCATAATAACCAAATGGTATTTAACAGTTGGTTTTCTAAAGAACTGTTTTCTTATATTATCTTTTACAGTAGCATCTCAGACACATATTTATACACATGTACATGGTTGAAGATGAATGCATGAAGCATGGGACGTGTGATGTTTAGAACTCAACTGCTGAAGTGGAACTGCTACAAAAAACTGCTTAAGTTGTGACTTAGTGCTGCTACAAAACTGCTCCTACTTTTGCTGCATAACTGTTGTACGTGTAGCATGACTTGTTGGTGGATTTAATGGGGTTGACTTGGTTAATATAGAGCACTTAGAAAATCTGAAAAAGCCAATCCAAAATTATTATTCCTGAAATCTTAATAGTGTAAAATGAAGAAGTAGGGAAGTAGGTGGTTTTTAGGAAGAACAGTAAAAAACACGAAATGTCGTTCGAATGATTTTTCAATCTCATTTGAAAGATATTGCATAGTAACGATCTCATTTGAATGATAAATTCAAATTGTTCGAACGACATTTGAAAAAAAATATTTTTTTTTGAAAAATAAAAAATCATTTTCGACTTCATTTTAGTAAAAATAGGACACCCAAAATAAATATATCTAAGGCTCAACATAACATGTGCACTCATACCTTATAGACATTGGAAAAATTGAAAGGTTGATAACATTAAACCTGGCACGAAAAACATGCAATAATGAAAATCTCAATTTATGCTTGGTCGGTACGTCTTCAACACAAACGTCACGCTTTAAAGGCCATAACTTCTATCATACGACTGAAATAGTTTTGTCCGGAATTAGGCCAATACGTACAAATTGACTAAATTGAAAATTTGCCCTTACACTAATATTTTCAAAAATGAATTTTTCTTTATATATATATATATATATATATATATATATATATATAATTTAAGAAATTTTGGCAAAAAATACTGAACAATACTTCATTGAACAATTACAAACCCAAAAAATTACATTTTAACAGTTACAATTACACATCATAACTCCAAATGATTCCATGCATCCATTTACTGGACTTAAAAACGTAGGCAAAAGATATGTCTTACCATCAAATGATAAAATAAAAAGTAAAATAGTCTCGATAAAGACAAGCACCATCCAGGGGCACGCGCTTATTCTCACGGCTCTACGCTACTTTCATGCATTGACCCGAATCCTACAACATAATAGCAAGTAGAATATGTTAACAAATTTTATGCGAAAAAAATAAAGATAAAGACTTCTAGATATTTCTTGTAAATATCAAAGGGTTAAAAAAATAGAAATCACAAATATTATAACAATTAAACCACTAATGTTAGTAGCATTGTGAAGAAAATATATTAAACATAAAAATTCTTACTTAGTAATTTCCAACCAAAACAATATTTTCGTAAATAATTAACCAACAGTTTGAAAGAAGAACAAACAATACAACATAAACATTGTCCCACAAAAAAAACATAAAAAAAGACTGAAAAATATATAGAATCTAGGTATATATAGGTTTTAAATGGGTAAAAAATCTTTAAATGAAAAGAAATTGGACAAATATAACATTATTTCTAAAAAAATATAATATTTTTCAAAATTTTGAAATAATAGACACACATTTTAGAGAACAAATTTTATTGAAATCATAAGTTTTTTGTTTGATGAAAAAGATTGTGTGGATACACTTTACATTTTTATAGGCAGTCACATTGGTTCTGTCCTCAGTGCCCAACTATATGTGCTTTCAACTACCATAGGTGCTATCCTTGATGAGTGGGTAAAGACCTTTTGACGCAAAACATGAACTTCGCCTCATGCCCTTATTTTGTTATTCGTTTCATGTTTTACAAAAGAAGAGATTGGTACTTAATCAAGAAACATATTACGTTTACATTTTACATTGAAGACATAAAATCGAATGTTTAATTCTTTTTTTTTTTTTTTTTGATAAATAAATGATTGTACTAGAACCCAACCGCTAAGGGAGCGAACCCGTATACAGGGAGTATACAACAAAGAAGTAATGAGAATAAACGATAGCTAAAAACTACATTGCTACACAAATACACATAACAACCAGAAGAGATACTATGTAGAAGAGTGAAGCTCCTCCACGAACTCGAGGAATTCATGATTCGTAACAGAGCACTTCATCTTGTACCAACCCATCAGAGTACTCAAAAAACAATACCGCAGTCTCGAAGACACCGTCTCCTTACCATCAAAACAACGAGCATTCCTCTCCTTCCAAACCGTCCAAAATATACAGTGAGGAACAATCCGCCAGAGCCGTCCATCCCCCATCCACCCCCATGGAGGTTTCCATATCTCTAAAAGCTCACTCACTGTCCCCGGCATGACCCAGACGGTCTTAGTTAAGGCTAGAAAAATGTCCCACAAACTTCTCGTCACTCGGCAGTGCAGAAGTAGATGGTTGGTCTTCTCTTCATCCTCTTTGCATAACCAACACCTACTAGCCAGACGATAACCACGTTTTTGCAACCCTTCCAACGTCAAAATAGCTTGCCTAGCAGCTGTCCAAACAAAAACTCTTACTTTAGGCGGAGCCCTAACCTTCCAAATCTTCTTCCATGGGAAGCGAACCCTGCGAGACCCCTTATCGCTTAATCTCGCATAGAAGCCACGGACAGTGAAAATGCCCGTCCCGCCCCCCTTCCATCTTAGCGAGTCCTCCCTATCCGTCGGAAGAGGGGCCGATCTCAACCACTCGAAGAACAAATCAGCCTCCTGAAGCTCCCAGTCCCATAGCCTCCTCCTAAGCTGAGGACTCCATGACACACTATCACCACTAACGTTCACGTGCTCCGCCACCATGCCATCCGGATTTTTAATTCTGAAATCTATATAAAGAAATTATCCTCATTATCTCAAGACGACTGCACACTATCATATTTTGTTTATACTTAAATCAAATAAATATATAACATATTATACGATCGATTGCAAAATTAAATTTTCTTTTCAACTTGCTACAAATATATAATCATACTTTATGATCAGATGCACAATTACCAGTAGAAAAAATGTGTGTAGGAATAATGATTTGTATAATGTGTTTTTAGAATTATAATAAACTTACAGTAAACCACACGTTGACGATGCATTTATTATAGTAGAACCACTAAAGGATTGATTTATTCATCCCAACATTTTCAGGAAACAAACCAAAAGATGATGCACTACAAAATGAATTTCGCAACTTCATTCTTGTTTTTATTGCATCCAGGTAACAATATCCATGTGTGTGTGTCTTGACAGACAATTACAAGTCCCTTATGTGGAAGACACTTGGATTTTTAACGACAATATCATACATGTAAACAGAATTGAACTTGTAGAAGTCCTTGGGAAGAGAAATAAGATCAATTGAAGAATGTTTGTGAAATTGAATAAGATCACAATCCCCATAGTATCTCTCCCATCCTAACTCCTTCAAAATTCTCTCAAGGCAGTTGTAGGAAGACACCACCTGCCCCGTCGGCAGGTACATCAACGCCTTTCTCCGGTTGGTGTTGCTACCACTATCACCTAGGTGAATAACTCCATTGTTCTTGAACATCAAAACACCTGACATATTTCTCTAAGGTCTGTGTGTTGATAACAGGGGAAAACTGTTTGTTTATGAAGGTATGGGAGAGCATGAGGGGTATTTATAGTTACCTGGGAGAGAATAAAAGAAGTAATGTCAGATATGTTTGGGTTTGGATATTGTGGGACACATATTTGTTGAAATTTTGGGGCACAAAAATGGTACCATTAATCTGCGTGGGTTTCTTATGAATCTTTGTGTCGTGTTATTGGCTTTTGGGTTCTTAACAATGGAGAATCTTGATGTTTTATCGGACACTCATTTTCATTTGTTGTTCCCACATGTGCTACTTAGAGAGGGTGGGATATTTAGTTCGTAGTTCTGGTTTTTCATTTGGCCGGAGTCATCATCGGGTTTTTTGAAATTTAGTTGCGGGACACCTGTTTGTTCAGATTTTGGGGAACAATATGGTCCCGTGGGGTAACTTGGGGTATAGGTACCATTAGGCTGCATGGGTTTCTTTTCAATTTGTGTTGTGTTGTTGGCTTTGGCCTTATCTTGATCTTTATTGGGGTAGTCATTTCCTGTGCCCACTTATATCACGTGTGGTACATGTGATGATAATTTGAGAGTGTGGGAGATTTGATATATGTGGGGATGAATTGAATGATTTCGAATCAAAAAAGAGTTTTTGGATTGACCGGTAACTTCTCAAAATTGCAGATTAAAAATCTTGAGAAGTTTATAAAAATTGGATTATTACTTTATTTATAAACAAAAAATGGATTATGTAAAATTGGTTGACTAATCTCATATGACAATCAGATGTGAAACAAGTTTTAACCTAAGTACAAATATTGAATATTCTACAATGTTCTTAAATCTCCAAAGATTATTTAGCGTTTATCCTACTAATTTACGAACGGATATATTTTTACGTTTCTACCCGCCTACTCTGTGAGCACAAACACAAAGTTATTTCATTCTTATATAACTTGTGAGTTTCTATTTGTTTGTATAAAATTTTTTTTTTTTTTTTCATATGACTCAAATTTTGGTAAGCTTCATAACATTTACACAATAAAATTAATTTTCCGCAACCACAAATAAGCAAAAATAAAATTGGGGAATATTCCACCATTAACATTAATGTAGAATTTCACCTAAAACATTAGGTTACATGGGGTATTAATTATATTTCTAAAGTGGAATTAAAATTTGGGGCTTAGCTTCATTTAAATATTTATAGATATTATAGTTACAAAATTGTGTGGGGGATGGTCCACAAAATATTCCAAATTTCAAATTTCTTTCAAAAATTACTCAAATTTTAATTTCTTTAAAAATTAAAATAAAGTTAAACAACTATTTATATTTTCTCTTAACCAGAATTAATTCAAGTTCTAAATTAGACTGAACAAACCAAACATGAATTTTGACAAAATATTAAAATTGACTTGAATTAAAGTAACCAAAACATTACCCAAATTAAAATTTCCCCAAATTAAACCAAATTTTAACATTTTAAACCTAAGCATGATTCTACGTGAATTTTTCAGGATAAAAAAAAAATCAATCACAACACCGCAATGTTTGTGGAAAACTCACAACAGGAAAAACTTCGGACGACCCAGCCACAAGTCCACTATGTACGGTTTTATAAGGACACGACAAAAAGACTTACTTTAACAACCTGATTCCCCCTGAAGCCTTGACGCTTCTTCATTCCTCCACCTCCGCCTAGTCGACAACTCAGGAATGCACCTTCGTCACAGTGTCCACCGATGGGGCAAATTAACTTTCAAGACACGAAGTCCTCCACCGTATATACACCACGAACATAAAACGGAATCCTCCGAAGGAAACTAACGTTTTTGGGGTAGAGAATAATACCCGATGCCAAAATCTTGACCTGAAAATATGTATAATGAAAATTGGATCAAATATAATATTAAGTGTAAAAATATTGTTTTGTTAAACAACAAGGGGACTTTTTAGGAAAAGTTTTTGGCTCTCTAGAGCACTTGGAAAAATTGAAAATCCAATCAAAAAGTGTTATTCCTGCAATCTTCAGAGTATAAAATGAAGAAGTAAGGAAGTAGGTGGTTTTTAGAAAGAACAGTCAAAAAACTATAATATCGTTCGAATGATTTTTCAATCTAATTCGAACAATATTGCATAGTAAATATCGTGTGAATGACAATACAGAAGAAAGTTCGAATGAGACATCACCAAAATAACTCGTTTGAATTCTCATTCGAATGATCTCATTTGAAGTTGTTCAGACGACTTTTCAAAAAAAAAATATTTTCTTTGAAAAATAAAAAATCATTTTCAACTTCATTTTAGTAAAAATAGGACACCCAAAATAAATATATCCAAGGCTCAAGATAACATGTGCATTCATAGCTTAGAGACATTGGAAAAATTGAAAGATTGATAACATTAAACCTGGCACGAAAAACTTGCAATAATGAAAATCTCAATTTATGCTTGGTGGCTACGTCTTCAACACAAACGTCACGGTATAAATGCCATAACTTCTATCCTAGGACTGAAATAGTTTTGTCCGGAATTAGGCCAATACTTACAAATTGACTAAATTGAAAATTTTCCCTTACACTAATATTTTGTAAAATGAATTTTTCTTTTTATATATGAACGGAATGCTCATGCCAAAAGTCACAACGAAACTTTCCAAAATACGTAATCGTAAAAAGACAAAAACTTCCAATGTATGTGACTACAAAACGACAAAAAAATCGCTGCCAAAAAAAACAAAGTGTAGTAATTTAAGATAATTGACCACAATATCCATTATTTGTAAGGCTATCACCTCTGCTTAACAAATAATAAATAGTCCAACAATATTATTTTTTTTACAAAATATTGAATTATAGGTAATTTAAGTCAAAAAAAATTTTACAGGTCAAAATGTGAATAATTCAAGAAAATTTGGCAAAAAATACTGAACAATACTTCATTGAACCATTTCAAAACCCAAAAAAACACATTTTAACAATTACAATTACATATCATAAGTCCAAACGATTATATGCTTCCATTTACTTGACATAACAACGTAGGCAAAAGACATGTCTTACCACCAAATGATAAAATAAAAAGTAAAATTGTCTCGATAAAGAAATGCACAATCTAGGGGGCACGCGCTTATTCTCATGGCTCTACGCCACTTTCATGCATTGACTCGAGTCCTACAACATAATAGCAAGTAGAATATGTTAACAAATCTAATGGGAGAAAAAAAAGAAGATAAAGAGTTATATATATTTCTTGTAAATATCAAAAGGTTAAAAAAATTAAAATCACAATTATTATAACAATTAAACCACTAATGTTAGTAGCATAGTGAAGAAAATATATTAAACATAAAAATTCTTACTTAGTAATTTCCAACCACGGTAATATTTTCGTAAATAGTTTAACCAACAGTTTGAAAGAAGAACAAACAATACAGCATAAACATTGTCCCACAAAAAAAACATCAAAAAAGTCTCAGAAATATATAGAATCTAGGTATATATAGGTTTTAAATGGGTTGAAAATCTTTAAATGAAATGAAATTGGACAGATATATGAATATTTATAAAAAAAACTATATAATATTTTTCAAAATTTGGAAATAATAGAAACACATTTTAGAGAACAAATTTTATTGAAATCTTAAGTTTTCTGTTTGATGAAATAGATTGTGTGGATACACTTTACATTTTTATAGGCAGTCACATTGATTCTCTCCTCAGTGCCCAACTATCAGTGCTTTCAACTACCACGAGTGCTATCCTTGATGAGTGGGTAAAGACCTTTTAATTCAAAACATGAACTTCGCATCATGTCCTTGTTTTGTTGTTCTTTTCATGTATTATGTCTTTGAATATTTTTTATCTTTCGCCAAAATCAGTGTGAGGCTCGAGGAGGGATTACATAGACAATACACAATTCATTTAGCAAGTCTTAAATTTTCAATCCATTTTTTTAGGGGCACAAATAAATAATAATTAGTTGCTAAAAATAAAAATACAAAATAAATATTAGTACTGGTAGAAGGCTAGTAGTGAGATATCCTTTACAAAATAGGTGGTATTAAAATTAATACTGAAATACAAAACCGATTGTACCCCGTCCGTAAAACTTCCAGCCTTACCCGCTGCCTAACCCTGTTTCCTACCAGATTTACCCAAACGAAACCCAATCCCACTTGTTCCACATAACAACCGGACACTTTCCCGACCTAGTTAACTACCTAGCTAACTACAACTGCATGTCATTTCAAATTCTCTTTTCCTTTCCTTTTTAAAATCTTTAACCGTCCTTAGATCATTTTCGGTAAAGATTAAATCTTCTAAATATAAGCACACAAGAAAAACATTATTATTTTAAATTACCTTTATAAATAGGGCATGCTCGTGTGGAAATTTAGAAAACCCATTATCTTAAAGACAATGGTCAGTTTTAGTATTAGTATTCCACGCCCTAGGTGCTTGTTTTAAGCCATATAAGGGTTTATTTAATTTTCGAACTTCATAGTCATTGCTTTTTACCACATACCCATAGACTACTCCACATATACTTCTTATTCAAGGTTGATGTAACACTCCGCTAAATTCTGGCGTCGGCCGACACCAAAATTAAGCCGGGCGTTAATAAATTAAATATCATCTTCAGCATGCGATAGATGTGAGACGTATTAATTTTACTCCACAAGATGAATATTTTAAATCAATACAAAATATTTAGAACATCCGACTGATTTATCACCAAAGTGCGATGTAAAGTCTATCGGATGAAATCTCCGAGTCTCTCAATTATTATAGTAAATCAAAGCAAACTAAAATTTGAAGACATCTTTGAAACCGAAAGCCCAATAAAAACCATAATATAGTCTTACAATAAATACTAATGAATAGGAGAAGAAATAAACTACTAAATAATTATATAGCTCCAGATGCACTTCCAAAGGATCTCCAAAAATTTCTATGCAACTACTCCAATTAAATCCCTGAAAATATTAGTCAACGCATGTGTCAGAGCCAAAGCCCTGAGCATGAATATCGGCTACTCCTTTCAAATAGGGTCCTTGAACCCAAACAATAGTGCTATACATATCTACCATAACAATAGAATCTTTTAATTAAAAGAAACTCTATAATCATTAACCATAAATTTCTAAGTACCCGCAAGGTTTAAATATGCCAAACCAATCTTATTTTAAATTTAACCCAAGTCCCATGATGTTAATGTGTTTCAATTAACCACGATGATTTTTTCTCACTTTAATAATTAGGTATAGCAGTCCTCCTGCCATGGGTGATTTACACCAAAATATATTATAATAGCGGTCCTGCCGCCACGGGTGATTTTCTTCACCCAAAATTTGAGAGTCCTCACGTCATGGGTGATTTACACCAAAAACACTTATCCTTGTCATACTTGCCATTTGACCCAATTTTATTCTGCGATCCATGACATATGACAAGGTTCCAGACACAACACGATATAAATCGCCCTCTGACCCGGTTAAACTGTTGGCCCCAAACACATTATGTTGCCAATAAATTTTAATACCAATTTTAGTCTTGCGATATTAATTTCCCAAAATTTCTTATACTAGTTATTCACATAAATTTATCCCACCCTTAAAAGCGATGTTAAAATCCTCAAAATATTCCTTGGTCCCAATTAAAAGTTCCCAAAGCATAATATCATCTTATCATTAATAAATGATGATTATAAAATTTTTACATAACCTAGATATCAATCCTAGGTTATCACAACAACAATAAATAGAGAGAATTTTCCCCCACCCCAATTTATATAACCCGCATGAATTTATATTAATTGTCCCGTTCCTAATTAGTATAAATTCCAACTAAGGCCCACTTACTAGTCACATATCTAACAAGTGTATTATAACAAGGGGTGAAAACCAGTTTTATAAAATAATAATGTTTCCAAAATATTCAATATTATAATATTTCATAAGTGGCAAAATTTACAATTTATGATAATATCCTCAACAAAACTAAATTCCAAATAAATGATTTTTAATCCAAATATGGGAAAATTAAAAACACGTAATTAATATGATTTGTCCGAATCATTATTAATCGCGAGTTCCATAATATTTATTTATTTTCTAGCGCAAGTAATTTAATTAATTTAGAAATTTTTACATAAACATCAAAATTAAATTACTAAGGGCTCCTTTACATGTATATGCCCACAATATCACCAACTAAGTAAATACAATCCAAATAACAACAAAATTGTAATTATTTGGTTTATTAAATATTTTAAGAAAAGAGACCCATAACTAATTTCTTCCAAATATTTCGTTCTATAATTTATTTTAGAACACATGAGTTTTAATAGAGGCTATAATTAAGACGCAGACACTAAAGGAAAATAATAGGATAAACGTGCATGATTTTTAGATGTTGAAATTGACTAGAAATCCAAGTTCCTTTTGAAAAATTGAACAAAATCTCCTCTTGAACCAACTTGGGACAAATTTGTTTTAGCCTCCAAAGTTGAGCTTGAAAGTTGTTTTCATGGTGATTTATGATCGCTCAAGTGGTGGTCACAAATTTGGGATTTTCTACTGGTTTATGGGAGCTTAAGGGAGTGGGAAAGATGGAAAAAATTTGTTTAGTTTCTTATCTCATCAACTCACATGGTTAATACATTATATAAACCCATAATTCATTAGTTTATTAATTAATTAAATCCAAAAATCTTACACACATCCAATTTTGGTGAGGTTATTCAAAAGGGCATGTGAAGGAGGTATAGACTCCTTAGCTGACTGGAACCACATGTCATCTCAAATTCTCTTTCATTGCCTTTTTAAAATCTTCAACCGTGCTTTGATCGTTTGCGGTAAAGATTAAATCATCTACATATAAGCACACAAGAAATATATTATTATTTTCAATTACCTTTATAAATAGGGCATGCTCGGGTGGACATTTAGTAAACCCATTATCTTAAAGATATTGAACAGTTTTAGTATTAGTATTCCACGCCCTTGGTGCTTGTTTTAAGCCATATAAGGCTTTATTTAATTTTAGAACTTCATCTTCATTGTTTTTTACCACATACCCATAGACTGTTGCACATATACTTCTTATTCAAGGTAGACATTTGGAAAACCGAACTTAACATACATTTGTTAAATTTTCAACTTGTTTTGTGATGCTAACAAAACTATTAATCTTATAGTTTCAGGTTGAGAAATGAGAGCGAATACCTCTTCATAATCTATGTCGTGTCTTTGCTCATAGCCTTTGGCAGCCAATCTTTCTTTGTATCTTTCCACATATCCTTTAGCATTCTTCTTTGCTTCGGACACCCACTTGACTCCTATCACTTTATGTCCTTTAGTAAGACTTGTTAGCTCTTACAAATTATTCTTTTCAATGAATTTGATCCCTTCATCCATGTCATCTCTCCATTTTTTGCTTTGCATAGCTTCTTCAAAATTTATTAGCTCACAATCGATTAAACAACAAAAAAGTGTTTGATCTTTGTGATCTTTAGTTACGGCTTAAATTTCTTGTAAGCTACTTATTTGTGGTATTATTTCACTTGAGCTTCCAATAGATTCCGATGTTATATTTATGAATGAGATCAATTTTGAGTTTGAATGGGAAGGAGTTTTTCTTAAGCAATATCCTTTTATAATTACATTAAGGTAAGCAATAACTTTCTTTATCTTTTGAAGATGTATCCAAACATGTTGTAGTTTAACTCCTTAAAAGAATTCAACAAATCAGCATTGGTGTCTAGGATGGATCATCGATTTCTTAGATTTTTTTTATGAATGTTTCAAGTCTTTCATACAAAAGCGAAGAAACCTCAAAAGGGAAAGGAAAATTTATAATGTATTGTTCCAAGCCGTTAGGCATAATGAGGATAGGTTGTTGTTCTTAGTAGGGAGGAACATGTACGTAGCTTACAGTAAGGTGATCCATCACTCCTCTATTCTGAGGGATTAATCGAGTCTTTCCTTAATGTTTTACCAACCCCATATCTTATTGATCCAGGTGAAGGCTGGACATTTGATGTCTAAGTAAATCATTTCAAATGTTGATACATTGGATGGAGGTTGAAATTTTATTAGTCTTAAAAAAGGCCCAACTTTTTTTTAGATTCACCTAGCATATCATTCAATTATTGATGCACAATCAACAACTTCAGCCTAAAATTCATTAGGCATTCTCTAACCTTTTAAAGTTATTCTATTTTTTTTTTTACTACTATATTTTGTTAAGGACAACATGCAATTGTAAAAGCAAGATGCATCACATTAACCATAAAAAAAATTACGAACTCATTACAAGTGAATTTTCCCCCTCTCTCAGATCTAATACTTTTACCTCACAAAGACACACCTTTTCATCGAGTCCTTTTAGTTTCTTTAATGCATAAAACAATTTCAATTTTAATTTTCAAGAATAAACACTAGTCTTTCTCATCAATAAACAAAAGAAACTATTTATTTTTTCCAAACAAACATGGAACAATCGGCCCACAAACATCGATGTTGATTAGTCATTTGGGATCCCTTTCTCTTATTATGGATTCTATAGGAAAAGTCAAATAGTGTTGATTAGTTCTAGGGGCTCCCTTGCTCTTGTAGCGGATTTTTTTGGAAAACTCATTCTAATGTTCTTGCCAAATAAACATCCTTCAAATAATTGATCAAGATGATTAATGGAGGGAAATCCTTTTACCATTCATTTGTTATGTATAATTTTACGCTACAAAAATTAAGCATCCCAATACACAATTATCAAAACCAAGATGTGTATTTGAAACAAAAATTTAGACACATTGCAACACCTTTTGAATATTTAGTGAAAACATTACATTTCTTGCCATGGTCACCTTAGCAATGGTATTTCTTATTTAATTTCTTATTGAAAGACTATGATCTTTCATTTGGATATCATAGCCTTTCACCTAGAGTTTCCACAAATTGAATATATTATTTTTCATATCGGGCACATAGTATATATTGGAGATAAGTTGGTGGGCTCCCTTTTTCAAACCAATTAAAAAATTTCCATTTTGTTTCACTGAAATTTTAGAGTTGTCTCCTAATGTACTTTTCACCACACATATGGTTGCTTTCTCCCATGTCAGTATACCATGTCTTCATTTCTCCTTTATCTTCCCCTTTCTATGCTAGCACAATTAGGGAACCTTCTTATTTGTCAGCGGGACACTCTCTAAGGAAACGAAGCTCATTGAATGGAAGAACAAGCTACACTAAAAACCTAGAAAGTCTTCTCCCGATGTTTCAGATCTCTCTGTTCCTGCTATATTTAAACCAGATCAGAGTTCATTTCTCTCCACTCCAACTATTTCAGATCGGAGCTTAGACACAAACATATTGGATTTCAGATCCAATCACTCATATGTCTTCTTATCAGATTGGAGCTCAGGTACCTTCTCTCCTCTGTTTCCCTCTAATATTCTAATCAGTCAGTTTGTTTTCTGCTCAGATCGGTAATGACTGGGAACCATAAAATTTGGTACTGAGGGACTGGAAGAAAACAACGATGGAACATAAACCCCCAGACCCAAAAAATGCTTGGAACCGATCATTTGCATTTGTCGTTGCAAACACAATCACTCATTGTCAATATTTGGAATTGAAACACCCATCCCCCTTCTAAAGGAGGGCCAATCATTTTTTTCTCAAAATAAGACATACAACTTTTGGCAAGGCCTTTCAAACATTCTCTGGTAGGAAAGTTTTCTCATGGTAGACCATCCATGGAGATTATTCGAATGGTATTCCAAACATTCTCTCTTAAATCTGACTTTCATTTTGGCCTTATCGATCAAAAGCATATATTGATTAGATTAGAGAGTGAAGAAGATTTTTCAAGAATATGGATGAGGGAGTCTTGGCATATTGGTAAATTTCCTATTAGGCTATTTAAATGGTCAACTGATTTCAGACCTGACATGAAAAGTAGCATCTCCCCTATTTGGATTAGTTTTCCTAATCTTCCAATACATTTCTTCTCAAAATCATCCATTTATTCAATTGCTCAGCTAATTGGGCAACCTCTTAAAATGGATGCATCAACTGTAGAGATAAACAGACCGAGTATGGCTCATGTTTGTGTTGAGGTAGACTTGAGTAAGAATATCTCTAAAAGTCTTTGGATAGGAAGTGGAGAAAGTCGATTTTGGCAAACAGCGGTGGTGGAAAATAGACCTAAATATTATTCAAAAAATGGAAGAGTATCCACAGAAGATCTTGTCCAACCAATCAATAAAGTTACTACAAACCAAAAGCAGATTCAACAATATCAGTAAAAGCCGTCAATAGTTGAGGAACAAGGGTGTGTCGAAGCAGGACAAAGTGATCTAGCTACGAATTAAGTCCAAGAGAATCAAAATGCGAAATAGAAATTTGTGGGCACAGATTTAGAGGAAGTTGTGTTTGCAGATAGGGAGAACGTTGTAGTTATAGATCCTCATCGTACAAAGTTAGATGAGATAGTCCCTCGTGATGAAGCAGTTGACCCTGCAATTGCTGGTAAGTCACTTCACATTGTCACAACATCTACTAGTGTGAAGTGTTACGGAGATGAAGGTTTGCCTTGAGGTGGCAACTCTGGTCATATGATTAGTAACAATGAAGAGGGAAATCAGGAGCTTCCAAAATCAATATCTGTTGTTCAATCTCGCACTGATCAAATTATTGACAATCCAAACACGAAAAGAAAGAGTTATATCCATTACTTAATCCAACGAGATTCCATCGTATTAATTGGAGATAAACTTGTTTTGCATATTGATCTATTGGAGACTTCAACTAAAAGTGATGAAAATATGACCCCTTTAGAGAATTTAAAACAAGTGACGAGTTATCCCAAGTTAACCCTATTAGTGTTCAAATTCACGATGACAGCGGCATTAAATTATTCGCGGACCTCCCCAAACTTGCTTCAGCATCACTGGTGGATTCCGATGTTACGACGAACGATGCAAATTACACTACAAAAAATGACAATTGGAATGTAGTCCACAAACGTACGCGTTCAAGACATCGTAAAACATAAATGTTATTTGTCTATAGTTTGTTTCCTTTTGCTAGATTCCTGCTTTAGCGCCTGTAAGTGTCATTAGAGAGGCTATTTCTCCATATATTAATAAATAATTCCCCCCCCCCCAAAAAAAAAAAACATTCTTATTTCTAAACATAGTTAGCCTTCGCCACAACTTTATCAGTGTTATTCCGACATTAGAAAATATAATGACTAAATTTTTTAGAATTATTACACTTAATTTGACATTTTTCTTGGCCTTTTATTGAATTTCTCCCTATTGCGGGTTATGTTGTTTGGAGTGAATTGCCCCCTCTTACAATTATTTGATGTTTCCTTCTCGACTTTTTCATTGTCCTCTTCCTCTTTGACTTCTCTCATTCTTTAATTCTCCTATTTATTCTAGATTAACATCTGTTTGACAAGCATGCTCTAAATTTTCATGATTCTTTCTAATTAGTCTCTCATCACGGGCTTTTAGATATCTCATGTGTTCATTAATCACCACAAACTCTGTATCTCCACATTCTTCAATTGTTACGACAATATAATGGAACTTGGTATTTAAGTAGCATAGGATATTTTCAACCATTCGAGTATTACTCATATTTTCACCATTTAGTTTGAGTTTATTTACAACATCATAAGTTCTTGAAAAATAATCAGAAACAAATTCAGAGTCTTTCATAGTTAAAGACATAAACTCACCTCTAAATGTTTGAACACAAACTTTCTTTACTTTCTCAATCACCTTCTGTGAATTTTGTTAAATCGCCCATGCTTCCTTCGATTTTGTAGAACAAACAATCTTCTCCAATGTGTTTTTTATCCATAAATTGATTAATGAGGGAGAGAGCCATTTGGTCTTTACTATTTGCGTCTCTTAAATAATTCTTTTGATCCCGGGATAAAATACCTCCAACTTGGGGATCATTATAGCCCTTGTCCAAGATCTTCCAAAAATTGTATGATCAAATCAAAGCCTTCACCTTGATAATGTAATCGTTGTAACTGTATTTGGTGAGTTGAGGGACTTGGAAAGGAACAATCCCATTGGCCATTCGTACTCAATAACTTAGATCAGATACCACTTTGTTGGAAGAGGGGCATTTTATATAACGAAGGGAGAAATATGAAGTTGAGGGGAAACGAATACATTGTATTGATCTGAAACCTGCTTTGATAAAAAATGCCTAGACCCCTCCTTATTTACAAATCTCAAGGGAAGAATCTTGTGACTCATTAATTGCATCTCCCAACTACCACTTATTTCCCAACTATTTTTACAAGAGAATTCTAGTTAAAGACCCTTCTAGAAAGTTTACACCTTTACGGGACCTAACTAACTATATTGTCCCAAAACATGTAACTAAGCTAACCAATATCAATGTTATAATGTAGCCCAAAAAATAAATCAACTTCTCTAAGCAAAATTATAATACAAACTAAAAAACCAATAAAGCCAGTTTAATTTTAAATGGGATGACGTAAAAAATTCATGTTATTTATAACACTTTATACCAAATGACTTTATAAAATACCTATTTCTACAAAATAAAACTCTTTATAAAAAAATTCACAAAAAAAATATTTTGTTAAAAACCAAAAAAAATGTTTCATTATTTATGAAGCAATTTACAAATCTGAACATCAGAACAAAATGGAGGATGAATATCTAGCAACTTCTCTAAGAGGGAAATCTCAAGACAATTTAGTACGGATGAAATAATAGATAGATTTCGTCATTTAAAAACACACCGAGTACAATTTTGATAAAGATCTACTTTGTTTTTGCAGAAAGTTTATATTTTTTGTTGATGAATATGTTTCTATCAATGTGTGTGTGTGTGTGTGTATTTATTTATTTTATAAACTTTTGGCCCCCCCAAATACTGAATCTCGATTTCATCCCTGATTAATAGCCTATGCCAATCTAAAAATATTGAAACCTTTCAAACAATTGCCAATATAACATATGTCATGTCTTTTGTATATAACCCTTAAATTTGACTAAACTTTAAGATAAAATGTATTAAATTCCAAGTTATCTGCAATTTATATTTCAAAAATAATAATTTTTTGGAAATTAAAAATTTTAGCTATGAGAAAAAAATTATCTCAGGTTCGTTTTTAGATAGCTATTTGATCACCAATTTCGAAAAATTGGAGAACGAATAAGAAATTTACAAAACAAAACACATCACTTGAAAAAAATATGAATTTTTCAAAAAAGGAAACAAACTCGACGGTTTGAAAAATTAAAATTACATACTTACAATGAAAAATAGTAATTTAACAAAAGAATACATGTTTTTGAAAAGAAAAATACATGTTTTTGAAAAAAATACAGCCGTAAGCATACCTTTTACTTTCATGTTAACTTGAAAGTAATTTGTACGAAATTTATCTTAATTCGGACACAATACTACTCTAGTTTTTTACAAAAAAAAAATTCAAAAACATTTTTCAATGGATTGGCATTCTTTTTTTGTAATATTAATCAGGATATAACATATGGTGGCAAGAGATTAGTACTTAATCAAGAATCATATTACGTTTATATTTTACTTTGAAGACAAAAAATCGAATGTTTAATTATGAAATCTATGTAAAGAAATTATCCACATTATCTAAAGACGACTGCACACTAGCCAAATATAAAATCAAACTTTATAATCAAATGCACAATTACCAGTAGAAAAAATGTTTGTAGGAATAATGATTTGTATAATGTGTTTTTAGAATTATAATAAAGTTACAGTAAACCACGTGTGGGGATGCATTTATTAAAGCATAATCACTAAAGGATTGCTTTATTCATCCCAACATTTTCAGGAAACAAACCAAAAGATGATGCACTACGAAATGAATTTCGAAACTTCATTCTTGTTTTTATTGCATCTAGGTAACAATATCCATGTGTGTGTGTCATGTGCCCACTTATATCATGTGTGGTACATGTGATGATAATTTGAGAGTGTGGGAAATTTGATATATGTGGGGATGAATTGAATGATTTCGAACCAAAAAAGAGTTTTTTGGATTGACTTGTAACTTCTCAAAATTGGAGATTAAAAATCTTGAGAAGTTTATAAAAAATGGATTATTAGTTTATTTATTAACAAAAAATGGATTATGTAAAATTGGTTGACTAATCTCATATGACAATCAGATGTGAAACAAGTTTTAACCAAAGTACAAATATTGAATATTATACAATTTTTTTAAATCTCCAAAGATTATTTAGCATGTATCCTACTAATTTACGGACGGATATATTTATACTTTTCTACCTGCCTACTCTTTGAGCACAAACACACAGTTATTTCATTCTCATATAACTTGTGTGTTTCTATTTGTTTGTTTAAAAATGTCTTTTTTTCATATGACTCAAATTTTGGTAAGCTTCATAACATTTACACAATAAAATTAATTTTTTGCAACCACTGATAAACATAAATAAAATTGGGGAATATTCCACCATTAAAATTAATGTAGAATTTCACCTAAAACATTCGGATACATGGGGTGTTAATTACATTTCTAAAGTGGAATTAAAGTTTTTGGGTTAGACACATTTAAATATTTATAGATATTATAGTTAAAAAAAGGGTCGGCGATGGTTCCTAAAATATTCCAAATTTCAAATTTCTTAAAAAATTTACTCAAATTTTAATTTCTTCAAAATTAAAAAAAAGTTAAACAACTATTTATATTCTCTCATAATGAAAATTAATTCAAGTTCTAAATTAGACCGAACAAACCAAACATGAATTTTGACAAAATATTAAAATCGACTTGAATTAAAATAACCAAAACATTAGCATAATTAAAATTTCCCCAAATTAAACCAAATTTTAACTTTTTAAACCTAAGCATGATTCTACGTGAATTTTTCAAGATAAAAAAAATGGATCACAACGCTGCGATGTTCGTGGAAAACTCACAACGGGAAAAACTTTGGGCGACCCAGCCACAATTCCACTATGCACGGTTTTATAAGGACAAGACAAAAAGACATACTTCAACAACCTGACTCCCCCTGAAGCCTTGATGCTTCTTCGCTCCTCCACCTCCGACTAGTCGACAACTCAGGAATGCACTTTCGTCTCAGTGTCGACCGATGGGGCAAATTAATTGTCAACACATGAAGTCCGCCACCGTATATACACCACGAACATAAAACGGAATCCTCCGAAGGAAACTAACTTTTTTGGGGTAGAGAATAATACCCGGTGCCAAAATGTTGACCTCAAATATGTATAATGAAAATTGGATCAAATAGAATATTAAGTGTAAAAATATTGTTTTGTTAAACAATAAGGGGACTTTTTAGGAAAAGTTTTTGGCTGTCTAGAGTAATAACCAAATGGTATTTAACAGTTGGTTTTCTAAAGAACTGTTTTCTTATATTATCTTTTACAGTAGCATCTCAGACACATATTTACACACATGTACATGTTTGAAGATGAATGCATGAAGCATGGGACAGTGTGATGTTTAGAACTAAACTGTTGAAGTGGAACTGCTACAAAAAACTGCTTAAGTTCGTGACTTAGTGCTGCTACAAAATTGCTCCTACTTTTGGTGCATAACTATTGTACGTGTAGCATGACTTTTTGGTCGATGTAATGGGGTTGAATTGGTTAATACTCCCCCGCAAGTTGATGGTGGCCGAGACATAAGCAAAAACTTGTCTCGGATGAAGTTGAACTTCATGGACGATAGGTCTTTGGTGAAGATATCCGCAAGCTGATCGTTTGTAGAGATAAATTGAACTTGAAGAGCTTTCTTTGCGACTTGATCACTGACAAAGTGAAAATCAATCTCAATATGTTTAGTGCGCGCATGAAGTACGGGATTAACTGAAAGTTATGTGGCACCAATATTGTCGCGCCATAGGATGGGAGGTTTGGAAGAAGGAAAACCAGGTTCCCCTAACAAGGATTGCATCCAAATTAATTCCGCGGAGACATCGGCAAGAGCTTTATATTCAGCTTCAGTGGAGGAGCGGGAAACGGTCTTTTGTTTCTTCGAGTGCCAGGAAACAAGATTGGAACTAAGGAAAATAGCAAAACCACCCGTTGATTTGCGATCATAAATGCAACCGGCCCAGTCGGAATCCGTAAAGGCTTTTAAGTGGAGAGAAGAGTTTGGAGTGATGTGGAGGCCATAAGACAAGGTGTGATTGAGGTAGCGTAGGATGCGTTTGATAAGGGACCAATGAGTGTCAGTTGGGGAGTGCATGAATGGGCAAGCTTTATTAACGGCAAAGGAGATGTCGGGATGGGTTAGGGTTAGGTATTAGAGGGAACCAACGGTTTGACGATAAGGAGTGGTATCGTTTAAGGGTGTGCCGTCGGTGATAGAGATTTTGAGATTGGTGGGAAATGGAGTAGTGAGAGGTTTGAAGTTAGACATGTCATGACGATGAAGCAGATCAAGAATGTATCGCTGTTGAGATAGTAGGATACCGGTGGAAGTGGGAACAATTTCAACACCTAGGAAGTAGTGAAGGGAACCAAGATTTTTTAGATAAAACTCGGTGCCAAGTTTGGCGATGAGAGTTTGGATGAGAACGAGGTTATTTCCTGTTAAAATTATATCATCAACGTAGATAAGGAGATACAGGACATCAGTACCAACCCGATAAATGAAGAGAGACGAGTCATTTTTCGATCCCGTGAAATTTTGGGTGTGAAGATATTGGGTGAGATGGTCGAACCAAGCACGTGGTGCTTGTTTGAGGCCATAGAGTGAGCGGTGAAGTTTGCACACATGAGTCGGGTGGGTGGAGTCTTTAAAACCAGGAGGTTGATCCATGAAAATAGTTTCACTGAGAAAACCGTTGAGGAATGCATTGTTAACATCTAATTGCATAATGGACCAGCCATGAGAAACAGAAATAGAGAGCACAGTTCGAATAGTGGTTTCTTTGACAAGGGGCTAAACGTTTCATTAAAATCCAGCCCATACTCTTGATGAAATCCTTTAGCGACTAAACGAGCTTTGTAACGGTCAATGGATCCGTCGGGCTTACGTTTGATACGGTAGACCCACTTGCACCTGATAACATTCATGGTGGGTGTGGGTGGAACAAGGGACCACGTGTGATATTGGACGAGAGCATTAAGTTCCGTAAGCATGGCTTGGCGCCAATTGGGGTCTTTGTTGGCTATAGTAAAACAGGTGGGTTCGCGTGACTCAGTAGGAATGAAATGGGATGTTGGAGCAGGAGAAAAGTTTTTGTTGGAGTTAGAGCGAAGTTGCATGGGGTGAGAACGACTAGAGGATGAGGTAGTAACGGTACCAAGATCAATGGATAAATTAAGACCAGCTGGGTTGCAGATTGAGATGGGATTCGAGAGACGTAGGAGAGGGGAGGCGGGTTGTGGCGGAGGGTAGAGATTTGTGTCGTGAGGTGGAGTGTCTAAGGGTTGTGAGTTAGGCAGAGAGTGTACTGGAGCGGGAGTGGTATGTGCCGATTTTATAGCGGGTGGTGTAATTAATGGAGAAACTGGTGTTGTGTGTGGGAGCAGAGTAGAGGCAGATGCCCATGGTTGTGATGTAGGAGTAGATATAGGAGTGGGAAAAGGGGAATGCTTCTTCATCAAAATGAACATGTCGCGCATAATAAATTCTATTTGTATTAAGGTTCAGACATCTGTAACCATGTTGATTAGAGGTGTAGCCCAAAAAAATATAAGGTTGAGAACGAAAGTCTATTTTGTGAGTATTATAGGGACGAAGATGTGGGAAGGAAAGGCATCCGAAAACTTTAAGAAACTTGTAATCAGGAGGTTGAGAGTATAGTTTTTGAAATGGGGTGGTGTGAGATAAAGTGCGTGTGGGCATACGATTAATGAGAAATACAACACTGTCAAAGGCGAAGTGCCAATATTTTTTAGGAACACATGAATGGGACATTAGAGTGAGACCGGTTTCAACTATATGTCGATGCCTACGTTCAACAAATCCAACCTGTTCGTGGGTATGAGGACATGAGTAACGGTGATGAATTCCGCAAGATGTAAAAATGGAATCCAACTTGCGAAATTCTCCACCCCAATTAGTTTGTATGTTTTTAATTTTAGTGTTGAATTGGCGTTCAACATATTTTTGAAAATGAATGAAAATAGTGTAAACATTGGACTTTTGCTTCATAGGATAAAACCAAATAAAATTCGAGAAGTGATCGACAAAAATTACAAAGTATTTATGACCGTCCATAGACATAACAGGAGATGGTCCCCAAACGTCGCTAAAAAGGATATGCAGTACAGAGGGAGATGACTTGATACGACTAGACAAGTGCTGCTTGGAGGATTTTCCCATTTGACAAGAGACACAAAGTTGATTAACCCTTGATGATCGAAACGGTAGTTGATTTTGATGAAGAATGCGGTGGAGAACTTGATAGTGAGGATGCCCAAGTCGATTATGCCAACATGTGGAGGAAGCTTTGATGGTATGAAGTGCTTGTGGAGTTGATGATGCCGTCGACGAGGAGATGGTGTAGAGACCATTGTTAATTGTTCCTTGAAGAAGAGGGATCCTGGTGCGGCGATCCTTGACAACACAATAAGAAGGATGGAATTCAAAGTAGACGTCATTATCACGAGTAAATTTTTGAACAGATAAAAGAGATTTAGAAATTGTAGGAACATGCAAGATATTATTTAATGTAAGAGTAGAGGAGGGAGTAGAAATAGAAGATGTGCCAATATGTGAAATGGAGAGACCTGTACCGTTACCAATGTGAACTGTGTCCGGGCCGTGATATTCATAGGGAAGTTGGAGACAAGTGAGATCTGGGGTGACGTGGTGGGAAGCTCCAGTATCGGGGAGCCAATTCATTAGTGGTTGTGGAGGGGTGGGAAGTAAACCAGGTTGAGAAAGTGGGGTGTGGGTGAAATGAGCGATGGGAGAAGGTGAATGTGGGACGTTCAACCTGTGGGGACAAGATAATTCTGTGTGATAATAGGTACTGCAAATTTGGCATTGAGATGGAAATGGAGGGCGAGAGGAGTTGTAGCGACCGCGACCTCGACCGCAGCCACGACCACGACCACGACCACGAGATGGCATGTAGGATGTGTGGCTATGAAAATTGTGAAGTGGGGGGAATTGGGATGTGGGTTGGTGGACTGGTTAGAGTGAGGAATTGTGTGATGAGCAGTAGGGTGAGGGGAAGGTATGCGGTCTATGGGTGGAGTAATGGATAAGGATTGTAAGTGGTCGTTATTGATGAATTCATGGCTTAATAAAAGGGAATGGAGTTCAAAAAATGTGACACGGGTAGGCCTGGCAGTGAGGGGGGTCACAAGATCCTTGAATTCAGTCCTGAGTCCTTTAAAGATGTGGATATTAAATTCAGCAGTTGTAAGAGAGTGTCCAGCGGCATTGAGTTCATCCGAAAGGAGCTTGGATTTATGAAGGAAGGTTGTGACGGAATCATCCCCTTGCTGAAGATGATGAAGTTGTAGATGGAGATTAAGAACTCGGGTTTCAGATGGTGATGCAAAGGCATTTGAAAGAGCTTTCCATATCTGTTGCGAAGTTTGGAGGCCAATAACAATAGGAATTGTTTCAAGAGTAAGGGAGGCCACGAGCATGCTAACAATTAATTTATCCTGTTGTTTCCAAATAGTTGCCGCGGGTGCATCAGAGGGACACGGATAACTTTTGGTTAATGAACCGAAGAAGGTTTTGGCCACTGAGAAAAGGTTCCATTTATGTTATCCAGTAGTGATAGTTTTTGCTGTCAAGTTTGATAGTGACATGGTGCTGAGAATGACTTAGGGTGACAGCTGATAAGGGAGAGGAGATGTCATTGTTTGAGGAGGAAGTCATATTGTGTTTTTGTTTTGTTGTTGTTGTTGATAGAGAAAAGGATGGGAAGTAGAGGAGAGAAGAAAAAAAAATTACAGTGGCTCTGATACCATAATAACCAAATGGCATTTAACAGTTGGTTTTCTAAAGAAATGTTTTCTTATATTATCTTTTACAGTAGCATCTCAGACACATATTTATACACATGTACATGGTTGAAGATGAATGCATGAAGCATGGGACGTGTGATGTTTAGAACTCAACTGCTGAAGTGGAACTGCTACAAAAAACTGCTTAAGTTGTGACTTAGTGTTGCTACAAAACTGCTCCTACTTTTGCTGCATAACTGTTGTACGTGTAGCATGACTTGTTGGTGGATTTAATGGGGTTGACTTGGTTAATATAGAGCACTTAGAAAATCTGAAAAAGCAAATCCAAAATTATTATTCCTGCAATCTTAATAGTGTAAAATGAAGAAGTAGGGAAGTAGGTGGTTTTTAGGAAGATCAGTAAAAAACATGAAATGTCGTTCGAATGATTTTTCAATCTCATTTGAACGATATTGCATAGTAACGATCTCATCTGAATGATAAATTCAAATTGTTCAAACGACATTTCAAAAAAAACATTTTTTTTGAAAAATAAAAAATCATTTTCGACTTCATTTTAGTAAAAATAGGACACCCAAAATAA
The DNA here is from genome assembly GCA_949130495.1 of Sambucus nigra. Taxonomy (NCBI): domain Eukaryota; kingdom Viridiplantae; phylum Streptophyta; class Magnoliopsida; order Dipsacales; family Adoxaceae; genus Sambucus; species Sambucus nigra. The sequence goes on along the minus strand of OX422219.1, from coordinate 476,967,088 downwards.
ATATATACAAGGCTCAACATAACATGTGCACTCATACCTTATAGACATTGGAAAAATTGAAAGGTTGATAACATTAAACCTAGCACGAAAAACATGCAATAATGAAAATCTCAATTTTTGCTTGGTGGGTACGTCTTCAACACAAACGTCACGGTTTAATGGCCATAACTTCTATCATACGACTGAAATAGTTTTTTCCGGAATTAGGCCAATACTTACAAATTGACTAAATTGAAAATTTGCCCTTACACTAATATTTTCAAAAATGAATTTTTCTTTATATATATAATTTAAGAAAATTTGGCAAAAAATACTGAACAATACTTCATTGAACAATTACAAACCCAAAAAATTACATTTTAACAGTTACAATTACACATCATAACTCCAAATGATTCTATGCATCCATTTACTGGACATGAAACGTAGGCAAAAGACATGTCTTATCACCAAATGATAAAATAAAAAGTAAAATTGTCTCGATAAAGAAAAGCACCATCCAGGGGCACGCGCTTATTCTCATGGCTCTACGCTACTTTCATGCATTGACCCGAATCCTACAACATAATAGCAAGTAGAATATGTTAACAAATTTTATGCGAAAAAAATAAAGATAAAGACTTAGAGATATTTCTTGTAAATATCAAAGGGTTAAAAAAATAGAAATCACAAATATTATAACAATTAAACCACTAATGTTAGTAGCATTGTGAAGAAAATATATTAAACATAAAAATTCTTACTTAGTAATTTCCAACCACAACAATATTTTCGTAAATAGTTAACCAACAGTTTGAAAGAAGAACAAACAATACAACATAAACATTGTCCCACAAAAAAAACATCAAAAAAGATAGAAAAATATATAGAATCTAGGTATATATAGGTTTTAAATGGGTAAAAAATCTTCAAATGAAAAGAAATTGGACAAATATAACATTATTTCTAAAAAAATATAATATTTTTCAAAATTTGGAAATAATAGAAACACATTTTAGAGAACAAATTTTATTGAAATCATAAGTTTTTTGTTTGATGAAAAAGATTGTGTGGATACACTTTACATTTTTATAGGCAGTCACATCGGTTCTCTCCTCAGTGTCCAACTATATGTGCTTTCAACTACCATAGGTGCTATCCTTGATTAGTGGGTAAAGACCTTTTGATGCAAAACATGAACTTCGCCTCATGCCCTTATTATGTTATTTGTTTCATGTTTTACAAAACAAGAGATTGGTACTTAATCAAGAAACATATTACGTTTATATTTTACATTGAAGACATAGAATCGAATGTTTAATTTTGAAATCTATATAAAGAAATTATCCTCATTATCTCAAGACGACTGCACACTATCATATTTTGTTTGTACTTAAATCAAATAAATATATAACATATTGTACGATCGATTGCAAAATTAAATTTTCTTTTCAACTTGCTACAAATATATAATCATACTTTATGATCAGATGCACAATTACCAGTAGAAAAAATGTTTGTAGGAATAATGATTTGTATAATGTGTTTTTAGAATTATAATAAACTTACAGTAAACCACACGTTGAGGATGAATTTATTAAAGTAGAACCACTAAAGGATTGATTTATTCATCCAAACATTTTCAGGAAACAAACCAAAAGATGATGCACTACAAAATGAATTTCGCAACTTCATTCTTGTTTTTATTGCATCCAGGTAACAATATCCATGTGTGTGTGTCTTGGCAGACAATTACAAGTCCCTTACGTGGAAGACACTTGGATTTTTAACGACAATATCATACATGTAAACAGAATTGAACTTGGAGAAGTCATGGGGAAGAGAAATAAGATCAATTGAAGAATGTTTGTGAAATTGAATAAGATCACAATCCCCATAGTATCTCTCCCATCCTAACTCCTTCAAAATTCTCTCAAGGCAGTTGTAAGAAGACACCACCTGCCCCGTCGGCAGGTACATCAACGCCTTTCTCTGGTTGGTGTTGCTACCACCATCACCTAGGTGAATAACTCCATTGTTCTTGAACATCAAAACACCTGACATATTTCTCTAATGTCTGTGTGTTGATAACAGGGGAAAACTGTTTGTTTATGAAGGTATGGGAGAGCCTGAGGGGAATTTATAGTTACCTGGGAGAGAATATAAGAAGTAATGTCAGATATGTTTGGGTTTGGATATTATGGGACACATATTTGTTGAAATTTTGGGGCACAAAAATGGTACCATTAATCTGCGTGGGTTTCTTATGAATCTTTGTGTCTTGTTATTGGCTTTTGGGTTCTTATCAATGGAGAATCTTGATGTTTTATCGGATACTCATTTTCATTTGTTGTTCCCACGTGTGCTACTTAGAGAGGGTGGGACACCTGTTTGTTCAGATTTGGGGAACAATATGGTCCCGTGGGGTAACTTGGGGTATAGGTACCATTAGTCTGCATGGGTTTCTTTTCAATCTGTGTTGTGTTGTTGGCTTTGGTCTTAACTTGATCTTTATTGGGGTAGTCATTTCCTGTGCCCACTTATATCACGTGTGGTACATGTGATGATAATTTGAGAGTGTGGGAGATTTGATATATGTGGGGATGAATAAAATGATTTTGAACCAAAAAAGAGTTTTTGGATTGACTTGTAACTTCTCAAAATTGCAGATTAAAAATCTTGAGAAGTTTATAAAAATTGGATTATTCCTTTATTTATAAACAAAAAATGGATTATGTAAAATTGGTTGACTAATCTCATATGACAATCAGATGTGAAGCAAGTTTTAACCAATGTACAAATATTGAATATTCTACAATTTTTTTAAATCTCCAAAGATTATTTAGCGTTTATCCTACTAATTTACGAATGGATATATTTATACTTTTCTACCCGCCTACTCTTTTAGCACAAACACAAAGTTATTTCATTCTTATATAACTTGTGTGTTTCTATTTGTTTGTTTAAAAATGTCTTCTTTTTTCATATGACTCAAATTTTGGTAAGCTTCATAACATTTACACATTAAAATTTATTTTCTGCAACCACTGATAAACAAAAATAACATTGGGGAATATACCACGATTAAAATTATTGTCGAATTTCGCCTAAAACATTCAGTTACATGGGGTATTAATTATATTTCTAAAGAGGAATTAAAATTTTTGGGTTAGATTCATTTAAATATTTTTAGATATTATAGTTAAAAAATTGTGTGGCCGATGGTTCACGAAATATTCCAAATTTCAAATTTCTTTCAAAAATATCTCAAATTTTAATTTCTTCAAAATTAAAATAAAGTTAAACAACTATTTATATTTCTCTTAACCAGAATTAATTCAAGTTCTAAATTAGACTCAACAAACCAAACATGAATTTTGACAAAATATTAAAATCGACTTGAATTAAAGTAACCAAAACATTACCCAAATTAAACCAAATTTTAAATTTTTAAACCTAAGCATGATTCTACGTGAATTTTTCAAGATAGAAAAAAATCATTCACAACACCGTAATGTTTGTGGAAAACTCACAACGGGAAAAACTTCGGACGATCCAGCAATAAGTCCACTATGTACGCTTTTATAAGGACACGACAAAAAGACATACTTTAACAACCTGATTCCCCCTGAAGCCTTGACGCTTCTTCATTCCTCCACCTCCGCCTAGTCGACAACTCAGGAATGCACCTTCGTCACAGTGTCCACCGATGGGGCAAATTAACTGTCAAGACACGAAGTCCTCCACCGTATATACACCACGAACATAAAATGGATTCCTTCGAAGGAAACTAACGTTTTTGGGGTAGAGAATAATACCCGGTGCCAAAATCTTGACCTCAAAATATGTATAATGAAAATTGGATCAAATAGAATATTAAGTGTAAAAATATTGTTTTGTTAAACAACAAGGGGACTTTTTAGGAAAAGTTTTTGGCTCTCTAGAGCACTTGGAAAAACTGAAAAGCCAATCCAAAAGTGTTATTCCTGCAATCTTCAGAGTATAAAATGAAGAAGTAAGGAAGTAGGTGGTTTTTAGAAAGAACAGTCAAAAAACTGTAATATCGTTCGAATGATTTTTCAATCTCATTCTAACAATATTGCATAGTAAATATCGTCTGAATGACAATACAGAAGAAAGTTCGAACGAGACAACACGAAAATAACTAGTTTGAATTCTCATTCGAGCGGTCTCATTAGAAGTTGTTCGGACGACTTTTCAAAAAAAAATATTTTTCTTTTAAAAACAAAAAATAATTTTCAACTTCATATTAGTAAAAATAGGACACCCAAAATAAATATATCCAAGGCTCAATATAACATGTGCATTCATAGCTTAGAGACATTGGAAAAATTGAAAGGTTGATAACATTAAACCTGGCACGAAAAACTTGCAATAATGAAAATCTCAATTTATGCTTGGTGGCTACGTCTTCAACACAAACGTCACGGTCTAAATGGCATAACTTCTATCCTATGAGTGAAATAGTTTTGTCCGGAATTAGGCCAATACGTACAAATTGACTAAATTAAACATTTTCCCTTACACTAATATTTTGTAAAATGAATTTTTCTTTATATATATCTATATATATATCAACGGAATGCTCAGGCCAAAAGGCACCACGAAACTTTCCAAAATACGTAATCGTAAAAAGACAAAACTTCCAATGTATGTGACTACAAAACGACAAAAAAATCGTTGCCCAAAAAAATAAATTGTAGTAATTTATGATAATTGGCCACAATATCCGTTATTTATAAGGCTATCACCCCTGCTTAACAAATAATAAATAGTCCAACAATATTATTTTTTTACAAAATATTGAATTATAAGTAATTTAAGTCAAAAACGGTTTTACAGGTCAAAATGTGAATAATTCAAGAAAATTTGGCAAAAAATACTGAACAATACTTCATTGATCCATTTCAAAACCCAAAAAAACACATTTTAACAATTACAATTACATATCATAAGTCCAAACGATTCTATGCTTCCATTTACTTGACATTACAGCGTAGGCAAAAGACAAGTCTTACCAACAAATGATAAAATAAAAAGTAAAATTGTCTCGATAATGAAGTGCACAATCTAGGGGGCACGCGCTTATTCTCATTGCTCTACGCCACTTTCATGCATTGACCCGAGTCCTACAACATAATAGCAAGTAGAAAATGTTAACCAATTTTATGGGGAAAAAAAGAAGATAAAGAGTTATATATATTTCTTGTAAATATCAAAAGGTTAAAAAAATAAAAATCACAAATATTATTGTAACAACCCTCGATTCTGGGAGGCTCATTTTATACTAATTTTACCGCATAAGGTAATTATATAAAATGTGGGGACTGGAGTAAATATTTATTTAATGAATTGAAAGTTAATATTTACTAGATTGATGCATATTTACTGCATGTGAAAGTAAATAACATCAGGTTGCATGTCTGTAGTGTCATGTATTTTAAATGGCCTTTTAGTTTAAATGATTTTGGAGCTCGAATAATTTATAAAATTTCCGGATGCTAGTTTAGAGGGTGCAGTTAGTCTCGGAAGGTGCGAGACAGTCAAAATAAGTGCCATATTGTATTTTTGTGTTTCGGGCACTTTTACCTGGTTTTAGCTTATATGCGTATTTGCGAGTCATTTTAATGTGGTATTAACCACTTAAGTTGGGAGAATTATGTTAAGCCACGATTTTTGGTCTTGCCCCTTATTTCATTCCCTCATTTTATGTCTTAAAACATAGAGAGAAAGAAAGAAGATGAGAAATGGATAAATGAGAGAGAGATTTGAAGATGGAGGATTTGGGATTTGCTTCTTCTCCAAACGAATCTGAGATATCAACCCTAAGGCAAGTTTTCTACTTGCTAATATGTGATTTAAGATGCATAAATTGTATGATAGTTGTGTATTTACATTTATGGCTTAAATGTAGAATTTGTGGGATTTAAACCCTAGTCTTGATTTATGTTGAAGAAATTGTGGGTTTTGATGGTTAATAATCATGTAGATTAGTTTGGGGTAGATTTTTGTTGTTGGTTGTGTGTAAGATGGAAGGGATTTGAAGTTTGGAGAAATTAGGGTTCATAACCCTTCGTAGCCATTTTTGGCAAATTTGCAGGTCCGAATCGATTCGGCCCTTTGGGCGTATCGATTCGCTAAGGGAAATTGGCAGGTCTGCATAACCCGAATCGATTCGGGATTGTGGCCGAATCGATTCGGTCAATTGCAGAAAGTTGGTTTAGTAGTCCGAACCGATTCGCTTTTTGGGCGAATCGATTCGCTAGGGCGAATCGATTCGGCCCTTGGGTGAATCGATTCGTTTTCCTGCTGTTTTTGAGTTAATTTTATAACTCAATTTCAATCCTTTTCTTTAAATATAGGGAGTAGGAACCTTCTTGAATGAAGTAAACTTAGAGTCCTAGAGTGTGAGATGAGTTAGATGTCTACCCTACATTAGGAATGGGTTATGTGGGGATTTTTCCGGGGTTAGGCCTATTAATGATAAGGCATTCTTTTCTTCTAGTTAATTATTATAAAACTAGGAGATGTAGTGTTATGTTCGGGAGACCTTAGGAGCTTAATTAAGCTATACTAGTTTTGATGGTTTATATTACCACCCCAAAAGAATGTTGGGAGATTTTAAAAGTTTGATTGAACTATGTTAACCTTGGTGGTTCATAATAACGCCATAAAGGTGAGTTTGGAGAATAAATTGAAAATCATTTCATTCCTTCGAAAGATGATAACCTTGGAGTTCTAAAATAACCTCCTAGAATGCTTGGAGATAATGAAGAGTTTATTTACTCCTTTGAGGTTGTAGTGTTGATATAAGCTATCGTATGACTATGGATGGTAAGTTAGATTATTTACAAAATAAATAGAAAGGGTTTCGAATAAAATGAAACATATACGTGGGATGGAAATGAAATGGTAATGGTATTGATATTAGTAAATGATAATTTACTTAATCATGAAATCGGTAAGTAAAGGTTTACTTTATTTTGATATGATAAATAAAATGGTTTAAACACACCTCTCTAAATGACATCATAAGGGAAGTCCGCACGTGAGGTGAAGCCCCCTGGCTAATGAATGCAGGGTGGATATAGTCCTAGGCCATGGGAGCGCTTATTGTTGTATATTTTTCTGCGATGGGTAGGAGATTCCGGGTGTGGTCTTGACTACCCCGCAGGCTCATGGCCACTTCCCGACGTCTTGCGATATAGGTGCCCAGGTTGTCTAACGATAGGCCCTGGAAGATGATGGTCATTTAGAGGCGCGCACAGTGGGGAAACCTGGACGGGCGGTCTTAGAATTCGTTATATGTATATAATTATAACAGTTCACAATCAAGTGGGACTTGATGTATTTAATATGCCATAAGAGCATGATGGAGTGCCATAAAGAGCACATGTAAATGCCACAAAGAGCATTTCAAATTGATTATTTTCCTGATGAGGAAAGGATTTTTACAAAAGGTAAAATTGAAATAAAATTTCCTTAAAGAGCAAAAGATTGTGATTATATATATATACTTCCTGCTAAGGAAAAGATATATGAAATAACTGGCACATTTGATGAAGTTTTTAGTTTAATGCTTCTTATTTTGTTCCTACTTAGCCTGTGTTTTAAATTGTATAGGTTGCTTCTTATTCCTCTTTCTTCACGATTTATCATACATAACTGTCATACTCTTTATTCATCTGGTAATCATATAGAACCGGGCCCTGACCTGGTTACATTTCTTGTTGCATATTCATCTTGTCTCTGCTCAGGTACTCCGCCGCAAGGATGCCTGATTTGAATTCCTATTCCAATGTTTTCAACGAGTCGTGATGCATTGCGGGCATTACGGGATATATTTGGTATAGACGTTCTCATTTTTATTCTAGTTAAGATCAAGTCTTTTATTCGGGCGATAGGCGCAAGCTTTTGTAAATGTCTAATGAAATGTAATAAGTGACTTATTGTACTTGTGTATTATTGGTGTATCAGTTTAGTGACCGGTTGCATATTCGGTCTTTTTATCGTATTCTTGTTGTATTATTTATATATGTCTTGGGGTTTTCCTTATCTTTCAGGAATTGGGTTGTTTGTTTTCATTTATTTACTTTCAAATCAAAATTTTTGGCAACCCGTTTTCTGAAATATTGGGTGGTTATCCTGGATACTCTATATTTTCATTATGATGCTAAGAATGATTCCATCCATGATTCCGTTATATTCGAGTATTGGGCTGGCCACCCCTAATTTTAGTGAGCGGGTTGTCACAATTATAACAATTAAACCACTAATGTTAGTAGCATAGTGAAGAAAATATATTAAACATAAAAATTCTTACTTAGTAATTTCCAACCACGGTAATATTTTCGTAAATAGCTTAACCAACAGTTTGATAGAAGAACAAACAATACATCGTAAACATTGTCCCACAAAAAAAAACATCCAAAAAGTCTCAGAAATATATAGAATCTAGGTATATATAGGTTTTAAATGGGTTGAAAATCTTTAAATGAAAAGAAATTGGACAGATATAACAATATTTATATAAAAAATATAATATTTTTCAAAATTTGGAAATTATAGAAGCACAGTTTAGAGAACAAATTTTATTGAAATCTTCAGTTTTTTGTTTGATGAAAAAGATTGTGTGGATACACTTTACATTTTTACAAGCAGTCACATTGGTTGTCTCCTCAGTGCCCAACTATATGTGCTTTCAACTACCACGAATGCTATCCTTGATGAGTGGGTAAAGACCTTTTAATTCAAAACATGAACTTTGCCTCATGTCCTTGTTTTGTTGTTCTTTTCATGTATTATGTCTGTTGATGTAAAAAATTAGATCATATCTAATTATTCAATCACAGATAAATAAATGAGATAAAGAATTTTTAAAGTGGTTCAGCCTTATAAGAATGGCCTACGTCCACTATTATGTTATTGCTGATTGTTTGGGAATTCTCGATTACAAGTTATATCAAGAAATTCTGGTGCCTTTACAATGAGGATTGTACAATGTATTTATAGCCCTGGGGCGGTAATGTGAAAGGGTAATACATTAAATGATGTACATATGAAAGGGTGATACATTCAATGCTCCTTAAGTGTATGCGTCTGAATGATAAGCATTTAATGAACAGTCAAACTGTTGGTTATCCTGCTATTAATGCTTTGTTCGAGGTGCAGCTCGGACTGCCTGAGTTGCTCGGACCGCTTATGCTTCTCGGTACTCAAGAGTTCCTCGGAGAGTTCTTGTTCCTCGGAGCGTATGAGTTCCTCGGGGAATCAGTGTACCTCATTGTAGTATGGTTCCTCGGAGCATGTGAGTTCCTCGAAAGTGTTTGTTGTTGCCACGTAGATTGCCACGTGTCTTCACTTTATTGAGCCATGTCAGCGGACTAAATTTGGTATCAACAAAAGCCCCCAATGTTTCATAGTTCGAAATTTGAGGAGTGTGGAACATTCTTTCTCGGAATATGGTAGCTTTAAATGGTCCTCCTAGTTTTTAGGAGTGTTTCCCTTGTATTTATTTTTCCTTCCAAATTCATAGAATCAGGCTTTTTTGAATTTTTATAACCGCCTCGATCTCCGCATACTTTTTGTCCTTCTAGCCGCCGGTAGCGTAATCGTTTCTTTTTATAATCATTACTTTTTCCTTTTCCCAAGGCAAGGAATTTAAGCGTCACAGACACTCCCATCGTCTTCTAGCTTTTTAAATTTGTATTTTTGAGTTTTCCATTATCTTACTCTCTTGTGCGTTCATCATTTTCACCGTTCGTTGTCGACAGATCCACTCTTTTTCTGTAAGATCTTCTTCCTTCTTCTTCATTTCCTTTATTCATCATGGTTTACCCTGTTGAATATCTTGATAAGTTTCACTCTGATTTTTCTATTCCCTCCTGGGTTGTTCTGGAAGAGCTTTCTGAGCCTTCTGACTATTTTCGTTTGGCTGAGGGACATTGGTTCCCCAGTCTCTTTGTTGTTGAGTGTGGATTTTCTTTTTCGCCCAATCCTCTATGTCTGGAATTCTGTCAATACTTTGACGTTGTTCCTGTAAGAATAACCCCCAATACATGGAGAATAGTTAATGGGGTTCATAGATTAAATCAAATCCATGGAACTCGCATAGGAATTCCAGAAATCATGTTTTGCTATAGATGGGCAGTTGGTGAGAAAACCTTTTATTTAAAAACTAGATTTTTAAATAGGGCTTTAGTGGTCAATCTCCCGGATGCCAATAGGGACTATTTTGAGCACGGAGTTGTTATAAAAAATTGGCAACATGCTCCTTTATCAGGAGATGAAGTATATCAGGGTCCCAGATGCCCTCCTTATGGCAATGGGATATGTTATTTTTATTTTTTTTTTATTTTTTTTTAAATCATGCTTCTTTTGTGTTTGACAAAATGTGCCACTGATATTTCAATGTTTATTTATTTGCAGTTGATAGCAAAAGAAAGTGTCCAAAAGAAGCAGACGTGAATATAAGGCACTTAAAACTTATCTGGAGTTTGCATCAGAGTGTTGCCGACGAGCACATTAGGTCAGCCTCGTATCTGCTGTAGTACAAGAGCTACACCACTTTTTTCACTGCTCGTTCGGTAATAAGTGATGCAGAGCCAGTACTAGCTTCTACCAGTTCTTCGCCTGAATCACATATTCCTTTAAGTGAAAGGATGAAGAAAAGAAGACCTCCCACCTTGTTCGAGAAACCTGCCTCTGGTGATGGAGAGGCAAAAATAAGTAAGATTGACATCCCAGGGGAGGGGACAAAGAAAACTGATGCTCCTTCCTCGGCTGCCCTGTTGTGAAGGTTGTCGAGAAGCCCCAAGTGGCTCCGAGCAAGTTTGCTTCTCCAGGAGAGGTGATTGTAATATCACCGACCAAGAGTTCCTCCTTGGTTGAATCTATTCCTTCTCCCTCGAGGAAGCTGAAGAAGGGCTCCTCGGTCAATTAGGCTGACACCATCTCTCAGCCCCCGACTAGTGGAGTTCCCACTTTCGTTCCTCCAAGCTCTGCCATGAGCTCGGTGAAGACTTGGATCATTCTCGAGATCCAAGGTATCGAAGAAAACCTTTCTCGGGATATGGTTACCTCTTTGGCAGCTCGCCACATTTCTTCTGTAAGTCCTTTTACTTTAAACTTTTCATCTTTCCTTTGTTATATCTATCTCTGACTTTCTTTCATTTTCTTTTTTCAGTTGCCGAGTTGCTTTAACACAATTTTGAAGAAGGATGAAGCTATTAAAGCTTCGAGCTCCTCGTCTGGTGTAGAGGAAGCTCTGGTGGGTTTGGGGCAGTCTCTGAAAGAGTCTTGCCAAAAATATGCTGATGATAACGCAACTTGGGAGAAGAAGCTTTCCTCCACCGAGCAGGAGAAGGCTCGAGTTGTTGAAGTCTCCCCGGAGTTGGAGAAGAGAATAAAGGACTTGGAAGGGAAAAATAAAGAGCTCGATAAGAAGCTCAAAAATGCTGGAGAACTAGAGAATAAGCTAAAGGTTGCTGAGGAAGAGTTGGGTCAGCTTCGGGAGGTAAATCGGCAGAAGGAGGGGGTTGAAAATAAATTGAAGAATGCTGAAAACCTTCTATCCGAGAAGCTTTCCTTGGAGAAGTTGAAGAGAAAATTGGCTGTGAAGAAGTCTTTCAGCGCTAGCTTGGATAAGGGGTGGAACAAGGGCTTGGCTGCCATGATGTCAGAAGTAGAATATGGCAGCCTCAAGTACTTCAGGGATGGATGGGTCACTACTCTACAGGAGATGAAAGTTGATGAAAATTCCTAACTCTTTCAGCGACACATCCCTGGTCCCCCTCCAACTCCTGAAGACGAAGAAGATGACGAAGCTGCCTCCGAAGAGTCTTCCATGGCGATGGGAGATCGTCCTCTAGCCATCCAGCCTGGTACCGAGGAACTTCAGCAGCTTGCTACTTCCTTCAAGCAACCTCCAGCACTTCCCCAGCTACTATTTGCTCCACCCGAGCGACCTACTTCCTCGTCCCAGCCTCCCGAGAAAGTTTTGGGTGACAAGAAAATGGTGTAGAGTTGTTTGGACTTCTATCTGTTTTATTTTTCTTTAACAAATGCAATCTTGAATATGTAATTCTGAACCTTGTACTTCTGACCTTTATGATATAATAAAACTTGAACTTGTGTTCATTCATACTGTTGTCTCTTCTTCATGCTCTGTTTTGATTATTGATTACTACTTTTTCTTCCTGTACTAGTTTTTGGCCAGGATGGAATTACTATCTGCTCATGATACCAAGCTGTTGAGGCAATGCAATGATTATTTTAAGGCTAGTCACACAGATCTGAGTGCAGCACAAATTGTCGACATCCTCGGCCAAGATGCTTCGGAACAGGCGGTTGCGGCCTATCAATACTTGAAGACCCTGCTTGATCGTGCAGTGGCCAACAATGTGGCTTATTATGATATGATCGAGGATCTCCAAGGCATTCTTGAAGACCTTCAGCAACAATACAAATAATCCACTGCCCTTTTGCACGAGGGGTATGAGAAGAAGTATCAGCAACTCAATGCTGTCAAGGGGTACGAGAAGCGTTTTGCTGGCTACGATGTTAGGGAGAGAACTCTGAGGGGTGAGGTCGAGGAGTGCAGACAAATAGTTAAACTATTAGAGCAAGAAAGTAACAACCTGCAAAAAGAGTTGTCTCAGTTGAAGTCTGCAGCTTCCACTTCAAACGCCTTAATCCCAGTGAATGATGTGGGATTCTCATTCTTGGAGGTCGAGAACGCCAACTTGAGGGACGAATTGGAGACCTTGAAGAGAGCTGGTCCCTCTACATCTTCTCGTGGACGAGCAAGAGCTCCTCGGGGACGAGCAAGAGCAGCTCGAATTCCTGTCAAGGAATAGAGGACTCAATCTTTCTTAGAGAACCAAGCCTTCCAATTAATGGCAAAGAACCAGGCGTTGGCTGAAATGTCAAAGAAGATCAGGGACATGGAAGAGAAGCTTTCTGTGCAGCAGTCAGTCTTGGATAATAAGGAACTCTTCATCAAAAGTCTCCACGAGCAGCTGGAAAGACTGACATATCAATACCACAAACAGTCCAGGGAATTTTGGATGGCTGGGTACAACGAGGCTCTTTACCCTTTGGACGATCGTATCCAGAATGCCAATAATGAGGGCTACAAGCAAGGCTGGTTGAATGCCTTTAGGTGTACTGCAACTCGAACATGGTCATTACCTGTGGGATTACCATGATCCTGGGCTGCTCGACCTACCCGTGCCACCATTCAAACTTGATATGAGCTGGATCCCAGCTCGGGCCATTCCTCGATGCTTAATTTCAAAGTATCTCGGCGACTACAATATCCATTCAAGTGTTGAGATATATCGTCCCGAGAACCTTCTAAATCGACCATCCGTGATGAATATCAGGATGTTAAAAGATTTGAACTTCATAAACTCTCCTCTTGCTTTAAATGATCCGCCTGCTGGCGAGGAACCTGTTTCAAAAGTAGATGGAAAAAAACCAATAGAATAGGAATATCGATGTAATAAATTTGTATACATTTCATTATCAATGTAATCTGTTTTTGATTTAATGAAAGACTTTTATTTTTGTTCGCAATCTTAATTTCTATTGTCTTGTAAAATACTTTATATTTGTGCATGTATGTTTATTAAAAAGATAACAATATTGTGTTGTTTTGTGTTGTTTGTCGATCAACTTATTGTCGACTAGCTTGAATTTGTGGTAGTCATTAAAAAGTTACTAAGTTATTCCTCGACCAACTTACTAAGTTGTTTCTCCACCAACTTACTAATAATTTTAAAAAGTCATGAGTATCAATAATTTTGATTGATCATTTTCTCGTATTCATAAAATGTTTCCGACCAACCAAGGTCGGTAAATTTCCTTCTCGACCAACTACAGTTAGTGGGTTTTTATCCCCGACCAGCCATAGTTAGTGGATTTTTCCTCTACAAGGAGCTTTTAGTTGGCGTTTTTAAGAATATATTAACTTCCTAACCAGCATAAGTTGACATTTTTAGGAATATTTTTATTTCCCGAGAAACACATAGTTTTATTTCCCGTAGGAATACAAGTAGCTTTACTTCCCGAAGGAATACATGTAGCTTTACTTCCCGAAGGAATACAGGTAGCTTTACTTCCCGGAGGAATATAAGTTTTACTTCCCGGAGGAATATAAGTTTCATTTCCCGGAGGAATACATTTTTTTCTCGACCAACCTTAGCTGATGTTTTCGAGAAATTTTTTTAGTAGCCCGAGTTTTGCTGAGTTTCGCCGAGTAGCGAGTTTTGCCGAGTTTTGCCGAGTAGTGTGTAGCACTAGTATTCCTCGAAAAACTTTCAATAAAAGGAGAAAATACACATCACTGATAATACTTGCGCAAGTGCTCTGTGTTCGATGCATTCTTAAATTCCTCCCATTCTAAAGTTGCTATTCGGTAAGTTCCTGGTCGAACAACTTCTGTAACTCGGTATGGTCCATGCCGGTTTGCCTCCAGTTTGTTGTGCTTTTGAATTACTTTCTTCAGCATATATTCTCCTTCTTTCAGGTCGCACTTCTTAACCCTCTTATTGTAGAATATAGCTATTCGTTGTTGGTATACAGCATTTCTGATGGCTGCTTCTTCTCTAACTTCCTCGAGCATGTCTAAGTCCAATCTTCTCATTAAGTCGCTGACAGGGGAATTGAAATTCAGTACCCTATGTGTTGGGAGGCCCAACTCGGTAGGTATAACATCTTCACTTCCAAACGCTAGCATATAAGGAGATTCTCCAGTTGCTACTCGGGGAGTAGTTCGGTAAACCCACAGTACTGACTGTAACTCGTTGATCCAATTTTCTTTCGCATCATCCAGTCTTTTCTTCAAACCATTTAGCAGTGTTCTATTTGTCACTTCAGTTTGTCCATTGCTTTGAGGATGGCCTGGTGCTGAGTGGATCTTTAACACATTTGATTGATGACAATTGGCAGCGAACTCCTCCTTATCAAATTTTGTTCCATGGTTTGTGATGAAAGCATGAGGAAGACCATATCGACAAATGATGTTCTTCAAAATAAATTGGTACACCTTCTCGTACGTCATATCAATGAGAGGCTCAGCTTCCACCCACTTAGTAAAATAATCCACTGCGACGACAAGGTATTTCAACCTTCCTCTAGTCGTTGGTAGTGGTCCGACCAAATCTATTCCCCACATGGCAAATGGCCAAGGGGAAGTGATGGGTGTCAAAAATGCTTGTGGAGTTCTTCGGATGGAGGAAAAACGCTGACACTTGTCACATTTCTTGGCATAGGCTACACAATCAGCCCTCATTGTTAGCCAGTAATATCCCTGCGTCATCATCCTTTACAAAAGCGTCCGACCTGCTACATGGGCTCCACAGGACCCTTCATGGATCTCTTCAATCAATTATTTCACCTCGGAGGGATGTACACATCTTTGCAAACCTGCCATAATTCCTCGTCTATATAAAATACCGTTAGTTAATACATACTGAGAAGATTTAAACTTCAATTTCTTGGCTGCGAGCTTGTTAATTAGTAATTCTCCTTCCTCAATATATTCCCTGATGGGATCCATCCAAGATGGTCCTAAATCAAGGGTTATAAAGTTCATCGCCAAATCTTCATCTATACTCCGACCAGCTAAAACTTCAATTGGGATTGTTCTTCGTAGCTCGGTACGAGTAACTGATGCTAACCGAGCTAGGGCATCTGCTCTTGCATTCTCCATTCTTGGTATTCAGACCAGCTGAATAGCAGAAAATTATGATACCCACTCCATCACCTTTGCATGGTACTTGATCATTAATTCTCCTTTGGATGCATATATTCCCAACATTTGATTTACAATTAGTTGAGAATTACTGAAGACAATAATTTGCTTCACCTCCATAATTTTTGCCAAATTAAGAACTGCAATCATGGCCTCATACTCAGCCTCATTATTGAAAGATTTTAATTGGAAACGTAGGGCGTATTCCATGTCGACCTCGTCCGGAGTACTCAAAACTATTCCTGCCCCACTGCCTGTTGTGAAAGATGAGCCATCTACATATAGCCTCCATATAGGTAACTCGTCTTCAAACTTCGGATCTGACAGAGTTCCTCGGTGAAATATTTGTTGCTTCATTTCATCTTCCCCTGATATTTCTCGCTCTTTGTCGATCATCTTTTCTTGTCCTTTTACCAACTGAAGTTGGTCTGAGCTCGAATTTGATGATCCTGTAACATCCAC
This sequence comes from Sambucus nigra, assembly GCA_949130495.1. NCBI lineage: Eukaryota > Viridiplantae > Streptophyta > Magnoliopsida > Dipsacales > Adoxaceae > Sambucus > Sambucus nigra. Next base: position 476,950,869 of record OX422219.1, on the reverse strand, counting down.
TTGCCCTTTTACCAACCAGAGTTGGTCTGAGCATGTGTTTGTTGATCCTGTAACATCCACAGGTTGATCAGCGAGCAACTTTTGCTCCTCGGGGGTATCAGGATAGGTGAACTCTACTATAAAATCTGCTACAGCTTGCCCTTTAAGCGATGATCTGGGTTCATAGACTATATCGTATTCTCCGAGCTCTATTGCCCAGTACATCAATCTCCCTGATTTTTCTGGTTTATAAAGATCTTGTCTCAACGGCATATCAGTATATACGACTATAGTATGTGCTTGGAAGTATGGCCTCATTCTCCTACTCGCCTCAATCAGTGCCAGTGCTAACTTTTCCAGCCTTGGATATCTGATCTCTGCTCCTCGGAAGGCCTTACATGTGTAATAGATTAGTTTTTATACTCAATTCTCCTATCTTATCAACGCCGAGCTAACTGCATTCTCCGATAATGCTAGATACAAGTACAATTTTTCTCCCATCACCGTCCTGGACAACAGTGGAGGTGCTCCCAAATATTTCTTCAAGTCTTGAAAAGCCTTCTCACATTCATCATTCCACTCGAAAGTCTTTCGGAGTGTCTTGAAGAATGGGAGACATCGATCAGTTGCTCACGATACAAATCTTTTGAGTGCTGTTACTCGTCCTGTAAGACATTGCACCTCTTTCTTCGTCGTTGAGATCGCATCCCTAATACAACTTTGATCTTTTCAGGATTCACCTCAATGCCTCGTTGGTTGATAATGCACCCGAGAAACATGCCTTCTCGTACTCCAAATATGCACTTCGTCGGGTTCAGCTTCATTTGATATTTATCTAGTTGATCAAAAGTTTGACTTAAGTCAACTAGATGATCGTCAGCTTTCTTGCTCTTTATCAGCATATCGTCAACATAGACTTCCATATTGCACCTGATTTGTTCAGCAAAGGCATAACATTATAACAATAAGTTCCCCTAGGGGTAATGAAAGAAGTACTCTCCCTGTCTCCAGGTTTCATTTTAATCTGATTGTAGCCAGAATAAGCATCCATGAAGCTCAGCAGCTCGTGTCCCGAGGTAGCATCCACCAGTTGATCAATTCGGGGCATTGGAAAGTGATCCTTTGGGCATGCTTTGTTGAGGTCGGTGAAGTCTACACACATCCTCCACTTGTTGTTTTTCTTCTTTACCATCACCACATTGGCTAACCAGTCTGGATATTTACCATCTTCAATGAAGCAAGCTTTCTGGAGCTTCTCGACTTCCTCCTGTATAGCTTGATTCTTCTCGGGGCTGAACACTCTTCTTCTATGCTTCACTGGCTTGATTTCCTTATTGACATTGAGTTCGTGACATAAGAAATTTGGATCTATTCCGGGCATATCCTCATGACTCCACGCAAAAGTTTGCTTTCTGCTTGTAAGGGAAGTTATCAATTCCTGTTTTAGTGAGGCTTCCAATGACGAACCTACTTGAGTACTTCGTTCAGGGTGCTCGTCGTCCAGAATGATGTTTTCAGTAGCTTCCACCACTTGACCCTTCACGAGTTGTGACTCATCTCTAGGATCCATTGTTTCAATTTCTTTCCCTTCTTCCACTTGATAAGTAGTAGTCTTTTTCCTTGATTCCTCGAGTTCCTCTTGCTCGGCGGATGAATAATAGCATTCCCGAGCTACTTTCTGGTCACCTTTCACAACTTCTACTCCAAAATTTGTTGGAAACTTTAGGCATTGATGCACTGTAGATGGTACAGCCTCAAATTTCATCAATCCTACTCTTCCCATGATGATATTATATGATGATTGAACATTCTTATCCATCACGAAGAAGCGTATTCTTTCTGTCCGACAAGCAGGCCATGTACCAATGAATATATCCAACTTGATCGTCCCAAGTTGAAATACTTTCTCGCCAGCAAAACCGAGGAGGGGTCTATGATAAGGCTCCAGTTGAGATAGCTTTAGATTTAAACTATCGAAGTACGAGTAGAACATGATGTATGCCGAGCTACCATTGTCGACCAGTACTCTTGAAATTATTACCTCCTTCATTTTCATCTTGATCACCAATGGGTCATCATGAGGATATAGAACACCTGCAAGGTCATTCTTTGAGAAACCGATGATCAATTTCTCTTTGTTCACCTTTCTCGGACGATCCTCCTCAGCGAGATTTATTCGTTGAATGTACGAGCAAGCTTGAGCCTCACAGAGGTAAGATTTTCTCTCGGCAGTAAGGTCACCTCCTCCTGCATCTCCACTTGTTATAACATTACAGTCAAATGACCCAAAGTGTATTGAAAATACATCTCGTTCTGGCTGCCTTGGTCTCTTGGGAAGATCGGGGTCGTCTTCGGGATCAACTTCATGGTTTCTTTTCTTGTTTTCCTCTACTCGACGAGGAGATCTAGACCTCTCTCTTGTTCGGTCATTGTTCCTTCTTTAGCTTCCACGATCAACGTACTTTTCCAGCTTTCCTCGTCTGATGAGTGTTTCAATCTCATTCTGAAGAGCTATGCAATTTTTGGTCATATGGCCATGATCTTTATGAAACTCGTAATACTTTACCTTATTCCTCTTGTCAGGGTCTGCCTTTATTTTCTCTGGCCAGTTTAATTCCTCGTTATTCTTGATTTCTTCTAGAACATGGTTGATATCCTTCTTCAAAGGAGTATAATTATCGAATTTCTTCATTGCATCCCATACCGACCTTGTTCTGGAATGTTTGTCATTACCATTGTTCTTATGATCTTTCTTCTTGGCTTTATCACCTTCCACCTTGGTTTCTTTGGCATCCATGTTCTTCTTCGCAGCCATAGCTTCCTTGGCATTCATAATCTTGGACGCTTTTCCCATCAGATCCGACATGGTTCTAGGTGGATCTTTGGCCAAATTACAGTACAACTTGTTAGGCAGTAGTCCACTCATCAAGGCGGTAATCGTTGCCTTCTCCTTGTTATCAATGACTTCAAATTTCTCGTTATTAAAATGAGTTATATAATCTCTGGTGCTCTCACCAGCCTTTTCTCTAACACTTAACAAATGCGCTACTCGTTTAACTGGCTTTGCCCTAAAACAGACATTCCCAATAAATAACTCGGCCAGTTAAAGAAAAGTTGAGATCTTACCTCGAGGAAGATTATTATACCATATTTGAGCAGATCCGGTAAGAGTTCCCTAGAATGCTCTGCATCTCATCTCATCTGGAACAACATAGATGTTGGTTGCAGCTTGGTATTGCTGTATATGAAGGACGGGGTCAGTCTTTCCATCATATTTGGGGGTCACAACAGGTGCTTTGAATTTTGATGGTGTTGGAAAATCTACAATGGCCTGGACAAAAGGTGTTCCTCGAACAAAGGTTCGTTGTAGAGGGTTCTTAGCTTTAACCATTTCCCCCAATATATCCTCTAGCCTTTGAATAGATCCTTTCCATGCACCATTTCCTTCCTCGAGCCTGTTGGTTCGAGCAGCTGATCGCATTGAGATGGCTTCCTGGGATCTATCTTGACGAGCAACTGGTCGCAACTGGGTCGATCCTTCCCTCAAGTCTCATGGTCGTTGAAAACTCCTCGATGGGGCTCTAGGAGGACTTTTGACCCTCCTAGGACCTAATCGATCGAAAAGAGATACTCTGCTTAACCTTTCTAGTGCACAGGTCCTTTCTGGGGAGAGAGTGATACGTTGTTCAGTATCTGTGGCTCGCACTGACGAAGTTCGTCTAGGTTGATAAGAAAAATCTTCAGACTCCTCATTGCGATATGAATTGGTACGTCTAGTATGCGAAGAAGATGCACATGTACTTCTTGGAATACTTCGTGGTCTTGAATGAGTTGGTGCACCGCCATGGAGGGTTTGTATGAGTTGACGCATAGTTTATTGCATGACGGTCTGGCCCTGAGCCAGATTTGTCATTATTTCAGCCAGATCTGGAATATTTGGCGGAGCAGATGGATTTGGAGGGCTTCCAGCGTTTCGATTGCTAGGTTCTGGAACATCATCCATTTGTAATGGATTGTTTTTGTTGAAAAACGATATTACCAGTCGTTTCCCACAGACGGTGCCAATATGTTGATGTAAAAAATTAGATCATATCTAATTATTCAATCACAGATAAATAAACGAGATAAAGAATTTTTAAAGTGGTTCAGCCTTATAAGAATGGCCTACATCCACTGTTATGTTATTGTTGATTGTTTGGGAATTCTCGATTACAAGTTATATCAAGAAATTTCGGTGCCTTTATAATGAGGATTGTACAATGTATTTATAGCCTTCGGGCGGTAATGTGAAAGGGTAATACATTAAATGATGTACATATTAAAGGGTGATACATTCAATGCTCCTTAAGCGTATGCGTCTGAATGATAGGCATTTAATGAATAGTCAAACTGTTGGTTATCCTGTTATTAATGCTTTGTTCGAGGTGCAGCTCGGACCACCTGAGTTGCTCGGACCGCTTAAGCTTCTCGGTACTCAAGAGTTCCTCGGAGCGTATGAGTTCCTCGGGGAATCTGTGTACCTCGTTGTAGTATGGTTCCTCGGAGCATGTGATTCCTCGGAAGTGTTTGTTGTTGCCACGTAGATTGCCACGTGACTTCACTTTATTGAGCCATGTCAGTGGACTAAATTTTGTATCAACAATGTCTTTGAATTTTTTTTATCTTTCACCAAAATCAATGTGAGGCTCGAGGAGGGATTACATAAACAATACACAAATCATTTAGCAAGTCCTAAATTTTCATTCCATTTTTTTAGGGGCACAAATAAATAATAATTAGTTGTTAAAAATAAAAATACAAAATAAATTTTAGTATTGGTAGAAGGCTTGTAGTGAGATATCCTTTACAAAATAGGTGGTATTAAAATTAGTACTGAAATACAAAACAGATTGTACCCCCTCCGTAAAACTACCACCCTTACCCACTCCCTAACCCAGTTTCCTACCAGATCTACCCAAACCAAACCCAATCCCACCTGTTCCACATAACAACCGGACACTTTCCCGACCTAGTTAACTACCTAGTCGACTAGAATTGCATGTCATCTCAAATTCTCTTTTCCTTTCCTTTTTAAAATCTTTAACCGTGCTTAGATCATTTTCGGTAAAGATTAAATCTTCTACATATAAGCACACAAGAAAAACATTATTATTTTCAAATACTTTTATAAACAGGGCATGCTCATGTGGACATTTAGAAAACCCAGTATCTTAAAGACATTGGTCAGTTTTAGTATTAGTATTCCACGCCCTAGGTGCTTGTTTTAAGCCATATAAGGCTTTATTTAATTTTCGAACTTCATAGTCATTGCTTTTTACCACATACCCATAGACTGCTCCACATATACTTCTTATTCAAGGTCGATGTAACACTTCGCTAAATTCTGGCGTCGGCCGACACCAAAATTAGGCCGGGCGTTAATAAATTAAATATCATCTTCAGCATGCGATAGATATGAGACGTATTAATTTTACTCCACAAGATGAATATTTTAAATCAATCCAAAATATTTAGAACATCCGACTGATTTATCACCAAAGTGCGATATAAAGTCTATCGCATGTAATCTCCAAGTCTCTCAATTACTATAGTAAATCAAAGCAAACTAAAATTTGAAGACAACTTTGGAACCGAAAGCCCAATAAAAACCAAAATATAGTCTTACAATAAATACGAATGAATAGGAGAAGAAATAAACTACTAAACAATTATATAGCTCCAGATGCACTTCCAAAGGACTTCCAAAAATTTCTATGCAACTACTCCAATTAAATCCCTGAAAATATTAGTCAACGCATGTGTCAGAGCCAAATCCCAGAGCATAAATATCGGCTACTCCTTTCAAATAGGGTCCTTGAACCCAAACAATAGTGCTATACATATCTACCATAACAATAGAATCTTTTAATTAAAAGAAACTCTATAATCATTAACCATAAATTTCTAAGTACCCGCAAGGTTTAAATGTGCCACACCAATCTTATTTTAAATTTAACCCAATTCCCATGATGTTAATGTGTTTCAATTAACCACGATGATTTTTTCTCACTTTAATAATTAGATATAGCAGTCCTCCTGCCATGGGTGATTTACACCAAAATATATTATAATAACGCTCCTCCCGCCACGGGTGATTTTCTTCACCAAAATTTTGAGAGTCCTCCCGTCCTGGGTGATTTACACCAAAAACACTTCTCCTTGTCATACTTGCCATTTGACCCATTTTTATTCTGCGATCCTTGACATATGACAAGGTTTCAAACACAACACGATATAAATCCCCCTCTGACCCGGTTGAACTATTGGCCCCAAACATATTTTGTCGCCAATAAATTTTAATACCAGTTTTAGTCTTGCGATATTAATTTCCCAAAATTTCTTATACTAGTTATTAACATAAATTTATCCCACCCTTAAAAGAGATGTTAAAATCCTCAAAATATTCCTCAGTCCCAATTAAAAGTTTCCAAAGCATAATATCATCTTATCATTAATAAATGATGATTATAACAATTTTACTTCACCTAGATATCAATCCTAGGTTATCACAACAACAGTAAATATAGAGAATTTGCCCCCACCACAATTTATATAACCCGCATAGATTTATATTAACTAGTACCATTCCTAATTAGTATAAATTCCAACTAAGGCCCACTTACTAGTCACATACCTAACAAGTGTATTATAACAAGGGGTGAAAACCAATTTTATAAAATAACAATGTTTCCAAAATATTCTATATTATAATATTTCATAAGTGGCACAATTTACAATTTACGATAATATTCTCAACAACACTAAATTCCAAATAAATGATTTTTAATCTAAATATGGGAAAAATTAAAAACACCTAATTAATATGATTTGTCCGAATCATTATTAATCGCAAGTTCCATAATAGTTATTTATTTTCTAGCGCAAGTAATTTAATTAATTTAGAAATTTTTACATAAACATCCAAATTAAATTACTAAGGGCTCCTTTACATGTATATGCCCACAATATCACCAACTAAGTAAATACGATCCAAATAACAACAAAATTGTAATTACTTGGTTTATTAAATATTTTAACAAAAGAGACCCATAACTAATTTCTTCCAAATACTACATTCTATAATTTATTTTAGAACACATGAGTTTTAATAGAGGCTATAATCAAGACACATAACACTAAAGGAAAAGAATAGGATAAACATGAATGATTTTTAGATGTTGAAATTGACTAGAAATTCAAGTTCCTCTTGAAAAACTGAACAAAAACTCCTCTTGAACCAATTTGGGACAAATTTGTTAAAGCCTCCAAAGTTGAGCTTGAAAGTTTTTTTAATGGTGATTTATGGTCGCTCAAGGGGTGGTCACAAATTTGGGATTTTCTACTGGTTTATGGGAGATTAAGGGAGTGGGAAAGAGGGAAAAAATTTGTTTAGTTTCTTATCTCATCAACTCACATGGTTAATACATTATATAAACCCATAATTCATTAGTTTATTCATTAATTAAATCCTAAAATCTTACACACATCCAATGTTAGTGAGGTTATTCAAAGGGGCATGTGAGGTAGGTATAGACTCCTTAGATAACTAGAACCACATGTCATCTCAAATTCTCTTTCATTGGCTTTTTAAAATCTTCAACCGTGTTTTGATCATTTGCTGTAAAGATTAAATCATCTACATATAAGCACACAAGAAAAATATTATTATTTTCAATCACCTTTATAAATAGGGCATGCTCGTGTGGACATTTAGTAAACCCATTATCTTAAAGATATTGATCAGTTTTAATATTAGTATTCCACGCCCTTGGTGATTGTTTTAAGCCATATAAGGCTTTATTTAATATTCGAACTTCATCTTCATTGTTTTTTACCACATACCCATAGACTGCTGCACATATACTTATCATTCAAGGTAGACATTTGGAAAACCGAACTTAACATACATTTGTTAAATTTTCCACTTGTTTTGTGATGCTAATTAATCTTATAGTTTCAGGTTGAGAAAGGAGAGCGAATACCTCTTCACTATGTCGTGTCTTTGCTTATAGCCTTTGGCAACCAATCTTTCTTTGTATCTTTCCACATATCCTTTTAGCATTCTTCTTTGCTTCGGACACCCACTTGACTCCCATCACTTTATGGCCTTTAGTAAGACTTGTTAGCCATTACAAATTATTCTTTTCAATGACTTTGATCCCTTCATCCATGGCATCTCTCCATTTTTTTCTTTACATAGCCTCTTCAAAATTTATTAGCTCATAATCGATAAAACAACAAAAAAGTGTTTGATCTTTGTGATCTTTAGTTACGGCTTAAATTTCTTGTAAGCTACTTATTTGTGGTATTATTTCACTTGAGCTTCCAAGAGATTCCGATGTTATATTTATGAATGAGACGAATTTTGAGTTTTAAAGGGAAGGAGTTTTTCTTAAGCAATATCCTTTTATAATTACATTAAGGTAAGCAATAACTTTCTTTATCTTTTGAACATGTATCCAAACATGTTGTAGTTTCACTCCTTAAAAGAATTCAACAAATCAGCATTGGTGTCTAGGATGGATCACCGATTTCTTAGATTTTTTTTATGAATGTTTCAAGTCTTTCTTACAAAAGCGAAGAAACCTCAAAAGGGAAAGGAAAATTTATAAAGTATTGTTCCAAGACGTTAGGCATAATGAGGATATGGTTTTGTTCTTAGTAGGGAGGAACATGTACATAGCTTACAGGAAGGTGATCCATCACTCCTCTATTCCGAGGGATTAATCGAATCTTTCCTTAATGTTTTACCAACCCCATATCTTGTTGATCCCGGTGAAGGCTGGACATTTGATGTCTAAGTAAATCATTTCAAATGTTGATACATTGGATGGAGGTTGAAATTTTATTAGTCTTAAAAAAAGCCCCACTTTTTTTTAGATTCACCTAGCATATCATTCAATTATTGATGCACAATCAGCAGCTTCAGTCTAAAATTCATTAGGCATTCTCTAACCTTTTAACATGGTTTTAAGTCGTGTTTAAAATTATTCTATTTGTTTCTTTTGACTACTGTATTTTGTCAAGGACAACATGCAATTGTAAAAGCAAGATGCATCACATTAACCATAAAAAAAATTACGAACTCATTACAAGTGAATTTTCCTCTTCTCTCAGATCTAATACTTTTACCTCACAAACACACACCTTGTCATCGAGTCCTTTGAGTTTCTTTAATGCATAAAAAAAATTCAATTTTTCTTTTCAAGCATAAACACTTGTCTTTCTCATCAATAAACAAAAGAAACTATGTATTTTTTCCAAACAAACATGGAACAATCGGCCCACAAACATCGATGTTGATTAGTCATTTGGGCTCCCTTTCTCTTATTATGGATTCTATTGGAAAACTCAAATAGTGTTGATTAGTTCTAGGGGCTCCCTTGCTCTTGTAGCGGATTTTTTTGGAAAACTCATTCTAATGTTCTTGCCAAATAAACATCCTTCAGATAATTGATCAAGATGATTAATGGAGGGAAATCCTTTTACCATTCATTTGTTATGTATAATTTTACACTACAAAAATTAAGCAGCCCAATACAAAAATATCAAAACCAAGATGTGTATTTGAAACAAGAATTTAGACACATTGCAACACCTTTTGAATAATTAGCGAAAACATTACATTTCTTGCCATGGTCAGCTTAGGAATGGTATTTCTTATTTAATCTCTTATTGAAAGACTATGATCTTTCATTTGGATATCATAGCCTTTCACCTAGAGTTTCCACAAATTGAATATATTATTTTTCATATCAGGCACATAGTATATATTGGAGATAATTTGGTGCGCTCCATTTTTCAAACAAAATAAAAAATTTCCATTTCGTTTCACTGAAATTTTAGAGTTGTCTCCTAATGTAACCATGCCATTTACTGATTCTTTAATCTCCACTTACTTGTACTTTTGACCACACATATGGTTGCTTTCTCCCATGTCAGTATACCATGTCTTCGTTTCTCCATTATCTACCCCTTTCTATGCTAGCACAATTAGGGAACCTTCTTATTTCTCAGCAAGACACTCTCTAAGGAAACGAAGCTCGTTGAATGGAAGAACAAGCTACACTAAAAACCTAGAAAGTCTTCTCCTGATGTTTCAGATCTCTATGTTCCTGCTGTATTTAAACCCGATCGAAGTTCATTTCTCTCCACTCCTACTATTTCAGATCGGAGGTTAGACACAAATAGATCGGAGTTCAGATCCAATCACTCATATGCCTTCTTATCAGATTGGAGCCCAGGTACATTCTCTCCTCTGTTTCCCTTTAATTTTCTAATCAGTCAGTTTGTTTTGTACTGAGGGACTGGAAGAAAAAAACGATGGAACATAAACTCCCTGACCCAAAAAATGGTTGGAAACGATCATTTGCATTTGTCGTTGCAAACCCAATCACTCATTGTCAAGATTTGGAATTGAAACACCCATCCACCTTCAAAGGAGGGCCAATCATATTTTTCTCAAAAGAAGACATACAACTTTTGGCAAGGCCTTTCAAACATTTTCTGGTAGTAAAGTCATCTCATGGTAGACCATCCATGGAGATTATTCGAAAGGTATTCCAAACATTCTCTCTTAAATCCGACTTTCATTTTGGCCTTATCGATCATAAGCATATATTGATTAGATTAGAGAGTGAAGAAGATTTTTCAAGAATATGGACGAGGGAGTCTTGGCATATTGGTAAATTTCCTATTTGGCTATTCAAATGGTCTACTGATTTCAGACCTCACATGAAAAGTAGCATCTCCCCTATCTAGATTAGTTTTCCTAATCTTCCAATACATTTCTTCTCAAAATCATCCCTTTATTCCATTGCTCAGCTAATTGGGCAACCTCTTAAAATGGATGCATCAACTGTAGAGATAAACAGACCGGGTATGGCTCATGTTTGTGTTGAGGTAGACTTGACTAAGAATATCTCTAAAAGACTTTGGATAGGAAGTGGAGAAAGTGGCTTTTGGCAAGCAGTGATGGTGGAAAATAGACCTAAATATTATTCAAAAAATGGAAGAGTATCCACAAAAGATCTTGTCCAACCAATCAATAAATTTACTACAAACCAAAAGCAGATTCGACAATATCAGGAAAAGAAGTCAATAGTAGAGGAACAAGGGTGTGCCGAAGCAGGAGAAAGTGATCTAGCTATGAATTAAGTCCAAGAGAATCAAAATGTGAAATAGAAAATTATGGGCATAGATTTAGAGGAAGTTGTGTTTGTAGATAGGGAGAAAGTTGTTGTTATAGATCCTCATCGTACAAAGTTAGATGAGACAGTCCCTCGTGATGAAGCAGTTGACCCTGCAATTGCTGGTAAGTCACTTCACACTGTCACAACATCTACTAGTGTGAAGTGTTACAGAGATGAAGGTTTGCCTTGAGGTGCCCACTCTGGTGATATGATTAGTAACAATGAAGAGGGAAATCAGGAGCTTCCAAAATCAATATCCGATGTTCAATCTCGCGCTGATCAAATTATTGACAATCCAAACACGAAAAGAAAGAGTTATATTCATAACTTAATCCAACGAGATTCCATCGTATTAATAGGAGATAAACTTGTTTTGCGTATTGATCTATTGGAGACTTCAACTAAAATTGGTGACGATATGACCCGTTTAGAGAATTTAAAACAAGTAACGAGTTATCCCACGTTAATCCTATTAGTGTTCAAATTCACCATGACAGCGGCATTAAATTATTCGCGGACCTCCCCAAACTTGCTTCAGCATCACTGGTGGATTCCGATGTTACCACGAACGATGCAAATTACACTACAAAAAAAAGACAATTGGACTGTAGTCCACAAACGTACGCATTGAAGACATAGTAAAACATAAATGTAATTTGTCTTTAGTTTGTTTCCTTTTCCTAGATTCCTGCTTTAGCGCTTGTAAGTGTCATTAGAGAGGCTATTTTTTTATTTTATTTTTTTTTTTTTATTTTTTTTTATTTTTTTTTTTTTTGAAAATTTAGAATTTATTGATTGGAGAGAAACAGTTTCTCTCAGAGCTTATACATAGATGATAAGAAACTATCTATTACATGAAGAATCTTTACTCACTATTCTCAAGTAAGGGACATGATGTTTATCTAAATAATGAGACCCCTTAATTTCCCTCGGCATTTCATATGTTGGGTTGAACATTTTGGATTCTTGAGCTTCCATTCCAAGCTTTGATAGCAAATCAGCAGTGAAGTTTGATTCCCTATAATAATGAGAAACTTTAATGTGTTGGCCTTTGATGAGATCTTGAATTTGTAGAACTTCTTCTTTTATTTTCCAAGGAATTTTGAGTTGGTCATTTATGCAACTGACAATTAGAGCAGAATCTGATTCAACTATAATATTGTTCCATCCTTTTAGTATGCAATGAGCTAAGCTGTGTTTGATAGCCATTGCCTCCGCCAAGTTATTAGTCCCATCACAAATGCCCTTATAAAATGCCCAGATTAGATCGCCTTTTGAATCTCTCAAGACTGCTCCCAGACCCATTCTTCTATTAGAATCACAAGCACCATCTGTGTTTAGCTTCAAAAAGTTTTTTGGAGGTTTTGACCAGGCAATGAGAGAGAAAGAAGGGGTTTTTGGAATTGAACAAGGAATGTTGAGGTTTTTCAAAGAATGTAAACATATTTTCGATGAAGATTGAGGACATCCAAAACTGAAAAATGATTCTTGAATTCTTTTTTTAACTGACTCAATGATTAGAAGATGATTCATGGAGCTATTGTGGAATCTTGAATTATTTCTACTCAGCCAAATTTCCCACAAGATAAAGCAATAGATAAGCTGACACAACCTTTTAAAAGTTGGATCCGAGCTAGAATTCAACCACCAAAAAATGATTTTATGTGAAGAAGAGGAAGAATTGGAGTTGAAACCTAGTCTTTCTTCAAAGTAATCCCATACCTGAGAAGCTATAAGACCTGAGAAGAAGAGGTGAGACAGACTTTCTTCTGATAAAGAGCAGCAATTACATCTGGATACCATTTTAATTCCCATAGCCTTGACTGCTGAGTTAATTGGCACTGCTTTGAGAAGCACTTTCCACGCGAATGCTGATACTTTCGGAGGTATATATTTATCCCATATGAATTTAAATGATGTTGATTGCAGTTTGATTTCTCTAGTTAATTGAACTGCAGATGAGAAAGAAAATACACCTGATGTTGAAGCGGTCCAGTGCCATTCCTCTTTGATCTTGGTTGAATTTTCTTCCATCATTGACCACGCTTTGCTAATCCTGTGAGCTGCCATAGATCCGTGGCATTATTGGGTATTTCTGGTTCATGAATTCTGCCCATATTGATGTTCCTTGTTTATACTCCCATGCTATCTTTAGGTTGGAGGCCTCTTTAATCGTTTGTAATAATCGGATTCCCAGTCCTCCTTCTGCCTTTGGGAAACAAATATCCTCCCATTTGACCCACTCGTGTTTTTTCCCATATTCTTTGTTTGTTCCCCATAAGAAAGAGCTGCACAACTTATCAAAACATTCTTATTTCTCAACATAGTTAGCCTTCGCAACAACTTTATCAGTGTTATTCCGACATTAGAAAATATAATGACTAAATTTTTTAGAATTATTACACTTAATTTGACATTTTTCTTGACCTTTTATTGAATTGCTCCCGATTGCGGGTTATGTTGTTTGGAATGAATTTCCCCCTCTTACAATTATTAGATGTTTCCTTCTCGACTTTTTCATTGTCCTCTTCCTCTTTGACTTCTCTCATTCTTTAATTCTCCTATTTATTTTAGAGTAATATTTGTTTGACAAGCATGCTCTAAATTTTCATGATTCTTTCTAATTAGTCTGTCATCACGGGATTTTAGAGATCTCATGTATTCATTAATCACCACAGAGTCCGTATCTCCACATTCTTCAATTGTTACGACAATATAATGGAACTTGGTATTTAAGTAGCATAGGATATTTTCAACCACTCGGGTATTACTCATATTTTCACCATTTAGTTTGAGTTTATTTACAACATCATAAGCTCTTGAAAAATAATCAAAAACAAATTCAGAGTCTTTCATAGTTAAAGACATAAACTCACCTCTAAATGTTTGAACACAAACTTTCTTTACTTTCTCAATCACCTTCCGTGAATTTTGTTAAATCACCCATGCTTCCTTCGATTTTGTAGAACAAACAATCTTCTCCAATGTGTTTTTTATCCATAGATTGATTAATGAGGGAGAGAGCCATTTGGTCTTTACTATTTGCGTCTCTCAAATAATTCCTTTGAGCCCGGGATAAAATACCTCCAGCTTGGGGATCATTATAGCCCTTGTCCAAGATCTTCCACAAATTGTACAATCAAATCAAAGCCTTCACCTTGATAATGTAATCGTTGTAACTGTATTTGGTGAGTTGAGGGACTTGGAAAGGAACAATCCCATAGGCCATTCGTACTCAATACCTTAGATCAGATACCACTTTGTTGGAAGAGGGGCATTTTATATAACGAAGGGAGAAATATGAAGTTGAGGGGAAACGAATACATTGTATTGATCTCAAACCTGCTTTGATAAAAAATGCCTAGACCCCTCCTTATTTACAAATCTCAAGGGAAGAATCTTGTGACTCATTAATTGCATCTCCCAACTACCACTTATTTCTCAACTATTTTTACAAGAGAATTCTAGTTAAAGACCCTTCTAGAAAGTTTACACCTTTACGGGACCTAACTAACTATATTGTCCCAAAACATGTAACTAAGCTAGCCAATATCAATGTTATGATGTAGCCCAAAAAATAAATCAACTTCTTTAAGCATAATTATAATACAAACTAAACAAACCCATAAAGCCAGTTTAATTTTAAATGGGATGACGTAAAAAATTCATGTTATTTATAATACTTTATACCAAATGACTTTATAAAATACCTATTTCTAAAAAATAAAACTCTTTATAAAAAATTTTATAAAAAAAATATTTTGTTAAAAACCAAAAAAAAAATGTTTCATTATTTATGAAGCAATTTACAAATGTGAACATCAGAACAAAATGGAGGATGAATATCTTGCAACTTCTCTGAGAGGGAAATCTCAAGACAATTTAGTACGGATGAAATAATAGACGGATTTCGTGATTTAAAAACACACCGAGTACAATTTTGATAAAGATCTACTTTGTTTTTGCAGAAAGTTTATATTTTTTGTTGATGAATATGTTTTTATCAATATGTGTGTGTGTGTGTGTGTGTATATTTATTTATTTTATAAACTTTTGGCCCCCCCAAATACTGAATCTCGATTTCATCCCTGATTAAGAGCCTAACCCAATCTAAAAATTTTGAAACCTTTCAAACAATTGCCAATATAACATATGTCATGTCTTTTGTATATAACCCTTAAATTTAACTCACCTTTAACATAAAATGTATTAAATTCAAAGTTATTTGCAATTTATATTTCAAAAATAATAATTTTTTGGAAATTAAAAATTTTAGCTATGAGAAAAAAATTATCTCAGGTTCGTTTTTGGATAGCTATTTGATCTCCAATTTCGAAAAATTGGAGAACGAATAAGAAATTTACAAAAACAAACACATCACTTGAAAAAAAATGAATTTTTCAAAAAAGAAAACAAACTCGGCGGCTTGAAAAATTAAAATTGCAGACTTACAAAGAAAAATAGTAATTTAAAAAAAATACATGTTTTTGAAAAAAAATACAGCGGTAAGCATACCTTTTACTTTCATGTTAACTTGAAAGTAATTTGTACGAATTTTATCTTATTTCAGACACAATACTGCTCTAGTTTTTTACAAAAAAAAAATTCAAAAACATTTTTCAATGGATTGGCATTTTTTTTTTTGTAATATTAATCAGGAAATAACATAGGGTGGCAAGAGATTAGTACTTAATCAAGAAACATATTACGTTTATATTTTACTTTGAAGACAAAAAATCGAATGTTTAATTCTGAAATCTATATAAAGAAATTATCCACATTATCTCAAGACGACTGCACACTAGCCAACCATATTTTATTTTTATTTAAATCAAATAAATATATAACATATTGTACTATCGATTGCAAACTTAAATTTTCTGTTCAATTTGCGACAAATATATAATCAAACATTATGATCAGATGCACAATTACCAGTAGCAAAAATGTTTGTAGGAATAATGATTTGTATAATGTGTTTTTAGAATTATAATAAACTTACAGTAAACCACGCGTGGGGATGCATTTATTAAAGCAGAATCACTAAAGGATTGCTTTATTCATCCCAACATTTTCAGGAAACAAACTAAAAGATGATGCACTACAAAATGAATTTTGCAACTTCATTCTTGTTTTTATTGCATCCAGGTAACAATATCGGTGTGTGTGTCTTGACAGACAATTACATGTCCCTTACGAGGAAGACACTTGGATTTTTAACCACAATATCATACATGTAAACAGAATTGAACTTGGAGAAGTCCTTGGGAAGTGAAATAAGATCAATTGAAGAATGTTTGTGAAATTGAATAAGATCATAATCCCCATAGTATCTCTCCCATCCTAACTCCTTCAAAATTCTCTCAAGGCAGTTGTAGGAAGACACCACCTGCCCCGTTGGCAGGTACGTCAACGCCTTTCTCCGGTTGGTGTTGCTACCACCATCACCTAGGTGAATAACTCCATTGTTCTGGAACATCAAAACACCTGACATATTTCTCTAAGGTCTGTGTGTTGATAACAGGGGAAAACTGTTTGTTTATGAAGGTAGGGGAGAACATGAGGGGTATTTATAGTTAGATGGAAGAGAATATAAGAAGTGATGGCAGACTTGTTTGGGTTTGGATATTGTGGTACACATTTGTTGAAATTTTGGGCCACAAAAAAGGTACCATTAATCTGCGTGGGTTTCTTATGAATCTTTGTGTTGTGTTATTGGCTTTTGGGTTCAGACCAATAGGGAATCTTGATGTTTTATCGGACACTCATTTTCATTTGTTGTGCCCACGTGTGCTAATTAGAGAGGGTGGGATATTTAGCTCCTAGTTCTGGTTTTTCATTTGGCCGGAGTCATCATCTGGTTTGTTGAAATTTCGTTGCGGGACACCTGTTTGTTGAGATTTTGGGGAACAATATGGTCCCGTGGGGTAACTTGGGGTATAGGTACCATTAGTCTGCATGGGTTTCTTTTCAATCTGTGTGTTGTGTTGTTGGCTTTGGCCTTCCGACGAATATAGAATCTTGATGTTTATTGGGGCAGTCGTGTACTGTGCCCACTTATATCACGTGTGGTACATGTGATGATAATTTGAGAGTGTGGGAGATTTGATATATGTCGGGATGTGTTGAATGATTTCGAACCAAAAAAGAGTTTTTTGGATTTACATGTAACTTCTCAAAATTGGAGAATAAAAATCATGAGAAATTTATAAAAAATGGATTATTAGTTTATTTATAAAAAAAATGGATTATGTAAAGTTGATTTACTAATCTCACATGACAATCACCCGTCAAGCAAGTTTTCACCAAAGTACAAATATTGAATATTCTACAATTTTTTCAAATTTCCAAAGATTATTTAGCGTTTATCCTACTAATTTACGGAATGATATATTTATACCTTTTTATCTGCCTACTCTTTAAGCACAAACACAAAGTTATTTCATTCTTATATAACATGTGGGTTTCTATTTGTTTGTTTAATAATGTCATGTTTTTTTCATATTACTCGAATTTTGGAAAGCTTGATTACGTTTACTCAAAAAAATTATTTTTTTGCAACCACTGATAAACATAAATAAAATTGGGGAATATACCAGCACTAAAATTATTGTAGAATTTCGCCTAAAACATTCGTATACATGGGGTTTTGATTACATTTCTAATGTTCAATTAAAATTTCCGGGTTAGATACATTTAAAGAGTTAAAAAAAACAAAGGGTGGGCGATGGTTCACAAAATATTCCTAATTTCAAATTTCTTTTAAGAATTAGTCAAATTTTAATTTCTTCAAAAATCAAATAAAGTTAAACAACTATTTATATTTTCTCTTAAACAAAATTTTTTCATGTTCTAAATTAGGCCGAGCAAACCAAACATGAATTTTGACAAAATATTAAAATTGACTTGAATTAAGGTAACAAAAATATTACCCAAATTAAATTTGCACCAAATTAAACCAAATTTTAACGTTTTAAACCTAAGCATGCATCTATGTGAATTTTTCAAGATAAAAAAAACAATCAATCACAACGCCGTGATGTACATGAAAAACTCACAACGGAAAAAATTTTGGACGACCTAGCGACAAGTCCACTAAGTACGGTTTTATAAGGACACGACAAAAAAACTTACTTCCACAAGCTTACTACCCCGGAAGCCTGGACGCTTCTTCGTTCCTCCACCTCCGCCTAGTCGACAAATCAGGAATGCACCTCCGTCTCAGTGTCCACCGATGGGGAAAATTGACCCCCAACACACGAAGTTCGCCACCGTATATACACCACGAACATGAAACGGAATCCTTCGTAGA
This sequence comes from Sambucus nigra, assembly GCA_949130495.1. Lineage (NCBI taxonomy): Eukaryota > Viridiplantae > Streptophyta > Magnoliopsida > Dipsacales > Adoxaceae > Sambucus > Sambucus nigra. The sequence goes on along the minus strand of OX422219.1, from coordinate 476,932,347 downwards.
AAACTATCTTTTGTGGGGTAGAGAATGATACCCAGTGCCAAAATGGTGACCTTAAAATATGTATGATGAAAATTGGATCAAATAGACTATTAAGTGTAAAAATATTGTTTTGTTAAACAACAAGGGGACTTTATAGCAAACGTTTTTGCCTCTCTAGAGCAATTAGAAAATCTGAAAAAGCCAATCAAAAATTGTTATTCCTGCAATCTTAATAGTATAAAATTAAGAAGTAGGGAAGTAGGTTGTTATTGGAAAAAAACATAAAAAAACTGTAATGTCGTTCGAATGATTTTTGAATCTCATTCGAACGATATTGCATAGTAAATGTCGTCAGAATGACAATACAAACGAAAGTTCGAACGAGATAGAAGGAAAATAACTCGCTTGAGTTCTTATTCGAACGACCTCATTTGAATGATAAAATGACTTTGTTCGAGCGACTTTAAAAAAAAATATTTTTCTTCAAAAAATAAAAAATCATTTTCAACTTCATTTTAGGAAAAATAGGACACCCAAAATAAATATATCCAAGGCTTAATATAACTTGTGCATCCATACCTTAGAGACAATGGAAAAATTGAATGGTTGATGATATTAAACATGGCACGAAAAACTTACAATAATGATAATCTCAATTTATGCTGGGGGGCTACGTCTTCATCACAAACATCAAGGTTTGAAGTCCATAACTTCTATCCTACAAATCAAATAGTTTTGTCTGGAATTAGGCCAATAATTACAAATTGACTAAATTGAAATTTTTCCCATACACTAATATTTTGTAAAATGAATTTTTCTTTATATATAAATATATATATATATATATATATATATATACCAGTGGAATGCTCTTGCCTAAAGGCACCGCAAAACTTTGCAAAATACATAATCGTAAAACAACAAAAACTTTCAATGTATGTGACTCCAAAACGACAAAAAATTTGTTTCCCAAAAAAACAAGTGTAATAATTTAAGAAAATTGACCATAGTATGATTTATTTATAAGACTATCCACCCTACTTAACAAATAATAAATAGTGCAACAATATTGTTTTTTTACAAAATATTGAATTATAAGTAATAAGTCAAAAAGGGTTTTACAACTCTAAGTTTGAATAATTCAAAAATTTGTGCAAAAAATACTGAACAATACTTCATTGAACCATTTCAAAACCCCCAAAACCACATTTTAACAGTTACAATTACACATCAAAAGTCCAAACGATTTTATGCTTTCATTTACATGTCATAACAACGTAAGCCAAAGTCATGTCTTACCACCAAATAATAAAATAAAAAGTAAAATTGTCTCGATAAAGAAATACACCATCCACATGGCATGCGCTTATTCTCACGGCTCTACGCCACATCCATGCATTGACCCCAATCCTACAACAAAATAGCAAGTGGAATATGTTAACAGGTTTGATGCGAAAAAAATAATGATAAAGAGTTATAGATATTTCTTGTAAATATAAAAAGGTTAAAAAAATACAAATCACAAATATTATAACAATTAATCCAATAGTGTTAGTAGCAGAGTGAAGAAAATATATTGAACATAAAAATTCTAACTTAGTGATTTCTAACAAAAGTAATATTTTCGTAAATTGTTTAACTAACAGTTTGAATGAAGAACAAAAAATACAGCATAGACATTAGGGGCAAAGTCTAAAGTCCCACAAAAGATACATAAAAAAAGACTCAAAAATATATAGAATCGGTGTATATACATGTTTTATCTGGGTTGAAAATCTTTAAATGAAAAGAAATGGGACAGATATAACATTATTTCTAACGAAATATAATATTTTTAAAAAGTTAGGAATAATAAAAACACATTTTAGAGAACAAATTTTATTGACATCTTAAGTGTTTTCTTTGACCAAAAAAATTGTGTGGATACATTTAGCATTTTTATAGGCAGTCACATTGGTTCTCTACTCAGTACCCAACTATATGTGCTTTCAACTACATCAGTTGCTATCCTTGATGAGTGGGTAAAGACATTTTGATGGAAAACGAGAACTTCACCTCATGTCCTTATTCGGTTGTTCTTTTCATGTATTGTGTCTTTGAATATTACTTATCTTTCGCCAAAATCACTGTGAGGCTCGAGGAGGGATTACAATAACAATACACAAATCACTTAGCAAGTCTTAAATACTCTCTCCAATGTTTTATGTGCACAAATAAATAATAATTAGTTGGTAAATATAAAAATAAAAAATAAATATCAGTACAGGTAAAAGGTTTGTGCTGAGATATCCTTTACAAAATAGGAGGAAATAAAATTAGTAATGAAATACCAAACCCACTTTACCCCTCTATAAAACTACAACCTTTACCCGCTCCCTAAGCCTGTTGCCTACCAGATCTACCCAAATCAAACCCAATCCTATATGTTCCACACAACAACCGGACACTTTCCCGACCTAATTAACTCCCAAGCAAACTAGAACCGCCTGTCATCTCAAATTCTCTTTTCATCGCCTTTTTAAAATCTTTAACCATGCTTAGATCATTTTCGGGAAAAATTAAATCATCTACATACAAGCACAGAAGAAAAATATAATTATTTTCAATTTCCTATGTAAATAATGCATGCTCGTGTGGAGATTTAGTTGGTCAGTTTTAGTATTTGTATTCCACGCCCTTGGTGCTTGTTTTAAGCCATATAAGGCTTTATTTAATTTTAGAATTTATCTATATTGCTTTTTACCACATACCCCATAGACTGCTCCACATATACTTCTTATTTAAGGTGGACATTTGGAAAAGCAGACTTAAAATACATTTGTTAAAATTTTCCATTATTTTGTGATGCTAACAAAATTATTAATCTTATAGTTTCAGGGTGAGCAACGGGAGCAAATACCTCTTCATAATCTATGTCATGTCTTTGCTTGTAGCCTTTGGCAACCAATCTTTCTTTATATCTTCTCCTTTAGCATTCTTATTTGCTTCCGACACCCATTTGAATCCAATCACTTTATGGCCTTTAGTAAGATTTGTTAGCTCCCACAAATTATTCTTTTCAATGACTTTGATCTCTTCATCCCTGGCATCTGTCCATTTTTTGCTTTCTATAGCTTCTTTAAAATTCATTGGCTCACAATCGATAAAACAACAAAAAAGTGTTAGCCCGTTGTGATCTCCGGTTACCGATTAAATTTCTTGTAAACTACATATTCATGGTTTATTTCCCTTGAGCTTCCACTAGATGCCGATGTTTTATTTATGAATGAGATAAATTTTGAGTTTGAACGGGTAGGAGTTTTTTCTTGAGCAATAGGCTTTTAGAATTGGATTTAGGTAAGGAATAAATTTCTTTATATTTTCAACATGTTTCCAAACATGTTATCGTTCCACTCCATAAAAGAATGCAACAAATCAACCTTATTGTCAAGGATGTATCATCTATTTCTCATAGTATTTTTTATGAAAGTTTCAAGTCTTTCATACAAAAGGGAAGAAACCTCAAAAGGAAAAGGGCAATTTATAAAGGATTGTTCCTAACCGTTAGGCGTAATGGGGATAGGCTGTTGTTATTAATAAACGATATGGAGGAACATGTACGTAGCTTACGGGAAGGTGATCCATCATTCCTCTATTGCGAGGGATTAATCGAGTCTTTCCTTAATGTTTTCCCAACCCCATATCTTGTTGATCCAGGTTAATGCTACACCTTTGATGCCTAAGTAAGTCATTTCAACTATTGATACATTGGATGAAGGTTGAAATTTTATTAGTGTTAAAGAAAGCCCCACTTTTTTTTTTAGATTCACCAAGCACATAATTTAATTATTGATGCACAATCAGCCGCTTAGACCCAAAATTCAATTGGCATTCTCTTGCCTTTTAACATCCTTTTGAGTCATGCTTAAAATTATTTTATTTGTTTCCTTTGACTACTGTATTTTGATAAGGACAACATGCAACTGTAAAAGCGAGACGCATCACATTAACTATAAATAAAAAATTCAAACTCATTAAAAGTGAATTTTCCCACTCTCTCAGATATAATACTTTTACCTCACATGCATATTCCTTTTCATCGAGTTCTTTGAATTTATTTAATGCATAAATCACTTTCAATTTTTCTTTTCAAGAATAAACCCATGTCTTTGTCATCAATAATCAAAAGAAACTATTTATATTTTCCAAACGAACAAGGAGCAATATGCCCACAAACATCGGTGTTGTTTAGTTCTCGAGGCTCCCTTGCTCTTGTTGTTGATTCTATAGGAAAACTCAATTAGTGTTGATTATTTCTAGGGGCTCCCTTGCACTTGTAGTGGATATTTTTGGAAAACTCAATATAAAGTTCTTGCGAAATAAACATTCTTCACACAATTGATGAGGATGATTAATGGAGGGAAATCCTTTTACCATTCATTTGTTATGTATAATTCTACGCTACTAAAATTAAGCTGCCCAAACCATAAATACCAAAACCAAGATGTGCCTTCGAAACAAGAATTTAGACACATTGCAACACCTTTTTAATATTTAGCGAAAATCTTATAGTTATCACCATGATCACCTAAGCAATGGTATTTCTTATTTAATCTCATATTGAAATACTATGATCATTCATTTGGATATCATAGCCTTTCACCTAGAGTTTTCACAAATTGAATATATTATTTGTCACATCGGGCACATAGTATATATTGGAGATAAATTGGTGCGCTCCATTTTTCAAACCAATTATAAATTTTCCATTTCCTTTCACTGGAATTTTAGAGTTGTCTTCTAAGGTAGCCATGCCATTTATTGATTCCTCAAACTCCACTAACTTGTACTTTTTACCACACATATGGTTGCCTTCTCCCATGTCAATATACCAGTTTCTCCATTATCTTCCCCTTTCTAAGCAACAAAATTGGGAAATCTTCTTATTTCTCAACATAGTTAGCCTCCCCCTCAACTTTGTTAGTGTTATTCCGACATTAGAAAATATAATGACTAATTTTTTTCAATTATTACACTTAATTTGGGATTTTTCATAACCTTTTATTGAATTCCTCCCTATTGCAAGTTATGTTGTTGGAAAAGAATTGCTCCCTCTTACACTTATTAGATGTTTCTTCCTCGACTTTTACATTGTCCTCTTCCTCTTTGACTTATCTCATTGTTTAATTCTCTTATTTATTTCAGAGTTACATTTGTTTAACGAGCATGCCCTAAATTTTCATTATTCTTTTTAATTAGCCTCTCTTCACTGGCTTTTCGAGATCTCATGTGTTCATTAATAACCACAAAGTCAGTATCTCCACATTCTTCAATTGTAACGACAATATAATAGAACTCGGTATTTAACTAGCAGAGGATATTTTCAACCACTCGGGTATTACTCATATTTTCACCATTTAGTTTGAGTTTATTTACAACATCATAAACTCTTGAAAAATAATCAGAAACAAATTTTGAGTCTTTCATAGTTAAGGACTTAAACTCAGCTGTAAATGTTTGAACATAAACTTTCTTTACTTTCTCAATCACCTTGTGTGAATTTTTATGAATCTCCCATGCTTCCTTCGATTTTTTAGCACTAGCAATCTTCTCCAATGTGTTTTTATGCCTATCAAGATGGATGAGGGAGAGAACCCTTCGGTCTTTACTCTTTGCGTCTTTCGAAGAATTCCTTTGAGCCTGGGGTAAAGTACCTCCATCTTGGGGGTCATTATAACCCTTCTCCAAGATCTCCCAGAAATTGTATGATCTAATCAAAGCCTTCACCTTGATACTCTAATCGTTGTAGCTATATTTGGTGAGTTGAGGGACTTGGAAAGGAACAATCCCATAGACCATTCATAGTCAAGAACATAGCTCAGATACCACTTTGTAGGAAGAGGGGCATCTTATATCACAAAGGGAGAAATATGATGGTGGGGGGAAATGAATACTTTGTATTGATCCCAAACCTGGCTTGATAAAAAATGCCTAGACCCCTCCTTATTTATAAGTCTCAAGGGAAGAATCTAGTGACTCATTAATTGCATCTCCAAACAACCACCTTTTTCTTAGGTATTTTACAGGAGCATTCTAGTTAAAGACCCTTCTAGAATGTTTACACCTTTAATGGACCTAACGAACTATAATGTCCCAAAACAAGTAACTAAGCTAGCCAATATCAAAGTTATAATATAGCCCAAAAAATAAATAACCTTTTTTAAGCATAATTACAATACAAATTAAATAAACCCACAAACCAAGTTTAATTTTCGAAAGGACAACTTAATTATCAAAAAAAAAAATCTATAGGATGATGTGTTGTCACAAATTCTCTTATCAGATTGTTTTCCTCTTCATAAGAGACGTTTCTTCCTTTGGTATGAAACTTTCCTCTCCATACATTTATCTAGTATATCATTATATATATGTATGTGTGTGTGTGTGAACACAATTTAGATCTCTAGTTTTAGTTTACTAATGGATTTCCTTTGTGATGGTGAAGATTTTAAGAATTTTTAAAGGTACAGAGAGGCTGGTTGATGGTGTGGTTCGTTTGCTTACATGAATGATAGAGTGAGATAAGAGTAGTATGTGTCATAATTTATGGTTTGGTGGTATACTATTTCAACATTTGTAAGAGTACATATTTTACCAAATATCCATTTTATATTTGATCGGTAAATAAGAGCTTCAAGTGCATTGAAAGTGAAAAAATTTCCACCCTCAAAATTGATAAGGATAAGGTTCGTGGCTATGATAGATTGTTCAAAAAAATTTAGGGGGGTCATATAGAAAGTAAAATCTGCGAGTAAAGTGAAAAATAGGGTAAAGTTGTACGTGATAAACTGTAATCAATCTTTTCATAACTATTCGTGTGGTGATAATGATTAATTATGAGAGAACATAAAGCTAGTTCTTAAGTAATATTATTGGGTATAATTCCAAGCCATGTGATTATTAATAACCTTTACTTGGAATAAATAATAATGTACACGTAATTAAATCCGAGAATATCTCTAAATGTGAGAAATAAATAATAATGTACACTTATTGATAACCTTTGTATAAATCACGCTCTCATCAATGCAAAGGCTACATTAAGAGCCTAGGCCAATCTAAAAATATTTAAACCTTTCAAACAATTGCCAATATAACATGTCTCATGTGTTTTGCATATAATCCTTAAATCTAATTCACCCTTAACGAAAAACGTATTAAATTAAACTTATTTGCAATTTATTTTTAAAATTAAAAATTATTCGAAAATAAAAAAAATCGCTATGAGAAAAAATTATCTCAGGTTTGTTTTCAGATACCTATTTAATCTCCAATTTAAAAAAATTGGAGAACGAATAAGAAATTTACAAAACAAAACAAATCACTTGAAAAAAATAAGAATTTTTCAAAAAGAAAACAAACTCGACGGTTTGAAATATTAAAATTGCGGACTTACATAATGGATTAACAACATTTTTTTTAAGATTCCAAATTGGAAATTTACAATCAAAAATAGTAATTTTAAATTCATTTAAAAAATACTTGTTTGAAAATAAAAATATAGCCATAAGAATACCTTTTACTATCACGTTAACTTCAAAATAATTTGTATGAACTTTATGTTAATTCAGACACAATACTACCTCAGTTTGTACAAAAAAAAAATCAAAAACATTTTTCAATGGATTGGCATTCTTCTCTTGTAATATTAATCGGGAAATAACATAGGGTGGAAAGAGATTAGTACTTAATCAAGAAACATATTACGTTTATATTTTACTTTGAAGACGTAAAATCGAATGTTTAATTCTGAAATCTATATGACGAAATTATCCTCTCTATCGCAAGCGGACTGCACACTAGCCAATCATATTTTTTTTTTCTGTTCAACTTGCTACAAAATTATAATCAAACTTTATGATCACATGCACAATTACTAGTAGAAAAAATGTTTGTAGGAATACTGATTTGTATAATGTGTTTTTAGTATGATAATAAACTTACAGTAAACCACACGTGGAGGATGCATTTATTAAAGCAGAACCACTAAATGATTGCTTTATTCATCCCAACATGGTCAGGAAACAAACCAAAAGATGAACCACTACAAAATGAATTTCACAACTTCATTCTTGTTTTTATTGCATCCAGGTAACAATATCCATGTGTGTGTGTCTTGACAGACAATTACAAGTCCCTTACGTGGAAGACACTTGGATTTTTAACCACAATATCATACATGTAAACAGAATTGAACTTGGAGAAGTCCTTGGGAAGAGAGATAAGATCAATTGAAGAATGTTTGTGAAATTGAATAAGATCACAATCCCCATAGTATCTCTCCCATCCTAACTCCTTCAAAATTCTGTCAAGGCAGTTGTAGGAAGACACTACCTGCCCCGTCGGCAGGTACATCAACGCGTTTCCACGGTTGGTGTTGCTACCACCATCACCTAGGTGAATAACTCCATTGTTCTTGAACATCAAAACACCTGACATATTTCTTTAAGGTTCGTGTGTTGATAACAGGGGAAAACTGTTTGTTTATGAAGGTAGGGGAGAGCATGAGGGGTATTTATCGTTAGCTGGGAGAGAATATAAGAAGTGATGGCAGACTTGTTGGATATTGTGGGACACATTTGTTGAAATTTTGGGGCACAAAAAAGGTACCTTTAATCTGCGTGGGTTTCTTATGAATCTTTGTGTTGTGTTATTGGCTTTTGGGTTCAGACCAATAGAGAATCTTGATGTTTTATCGGACACTCATTTTCATTTGTTCTGCCCACGTGTGCTAATTAGAGAGGGTGGGATATTTAGCTCGTAGTTCTGGTTTTTCATTTGGCCGGAGTCATCATCTGGTTTGTTGAAATTTCGTTGTGGGACACCTGTTTGTTGAGATTTTGGGGAACAATATGGTCCCGTGGGGTAACTTGGGGTATAGGTACCATTAGTCTGCATGGGTTTCTTTTCAATCTGTGTGTTGTGTTGTTGGCTTTGGCCTTCCGACGAATATAGAATCTTGATGTTTATTGGGGCAGTCGTGTCCTGTGCCCACTTATATCACGTGTGGTACATGTGATGATAATTTGAGAGTGTGGGAGATTTCATATATGTGGGGATGTGTTGAATGATTTCGAACCAAAAAAGAGTTTTTTGGATTTACATGTAACTCCTCAAAATTGGAGAATAAAAATCATGAGAAATTTATAAAAAATGGATTATTAGTTTATTTATAAAAAAAATGGATTATGTAAAGTTGATTTACTAATCTCACATGACAATCACCCGTCAAGCAAGTTTTCACCAAAGTACAAATATTGAATATTCTACAATTTTTTCAAATTTCCAAAGATTATTTAGCGTTTATCCTACTAATTTACGGAATGATATATTTATACCTTTTTATCTGCCTACTCTTTAAGCACAAACACAAAGTTATTTCATTCTTATATAACATGTGGGTTTCTATTTGTTTGTTTAATAATGTCATGTTTTTTTCATATTACTCGAATTTTGGAAAGCTTGATTACGTTTACTCAAAAAAATTATTTTTTTGCAACCACTGATAAACATAAATAAAATTGGGGAATATACCAGCACTAAAATTATTGTAGAATTTCGCCTAAAACATTCGTATAATGGGGTTTTGATTACATTTCTAATGTTCAATTAAAATTTCCGGGTTAGATACATTTAAAGAGTTAAAAAAAACAAAGGGTGGGCGATGGTTCACAAAATATTCCTAATTTCAAATTTCTTTTAAGAATTAGTCAAATTTTAATTTCTTCAAAAATCAAATAAAGTTAAACAACTATTTATATTTTCCCTTAAACAAAATTTATTCATGTTCTAAATTAGTCCGAGCAAACCAAACATGAATTTTGACAAAATATTAAAAATTGACTTGAATTAAAGTAACCAAAATATCACCCAAATTAAATTTGCACCAAATTAAACCAAATTTTAACGTTTTAAACCTAAGCATGCATCTATGCGAATTTTTCAAGATAAAAAAAACAACCAATCACAATGCCGTGATGTACGAGAAAAACTCACAACGGGAAAAATTTCGGACGACCTAGCGACAAGTCCACTAAGTACGGTTTTATAAGGACACGACAAAAAAACTTACTTCCACAACCTTACTACCCCGGAAGCCTGGACGCTTCTTCGTTCCTCCACCTCCGCCTAGTCGACAACTCAGGAATGCACCTCCGTCTCAGTGTCCACCGATGGGGAAAATTGACCGCCAACACACGAAGTTCGCCACCGTATATACACCACGAACATGAAACGGAATCCTCCGTAGAAAACTATCTGTTATGGTGTAGAGAATGATACCCAGTGCCAAAATGTTGACCTTAAAATATGTAAGATGAAAATTGGATCAAATAGACTATTAAGTGTAAAAATATTGTTTTGTTAAACAACAAGAGGACTTTATAGCAAACGTTTTTGCCTCTCTAGAGCAATTAGAAAATCTTAAAAAGCGAATCAAAAATTGTTATTCCTGCAATCTTAATAGTATAAAATTAAGAAGTAGGGAAGTAGGTTGTTATTGGAAAAAAAAATAAAAAAACTGTAATGTCGTTCGAATGATTTTTGAATCTCATTCGAACGATATTGCATAGTAAATGTCGTCAGAATGACAATACAGACGAAAGTTCGAACGAGGTAGAAGGAAAATAACTCGCTTGAATTCTTATTCGAATGACCTCATTTGAATGATGAAATGAATTTGTTCGAGCGACTTTAAAAAAAATATTTTTCTTCAAAAAATAAAAAATCATTTTGAACTTCATTTTAGGAAAAATAGGACACCCAAAATAAATATATCCAAGGCTCAATATAACTTGTGCATTCATACCTTAGAGACAATGGAAAAATTGAAAGGTTGATGATATTAAACATGGCACGAAAAACTTACAATAATGATAATCTCAATTTATGCTGGGGGGCTACGTCTTCATCACAAACATCAAGGTTTGAAGTCCATAACTTCTATCCTACAAATCAAATTGTTTTGTCTGCAATTAGGCCAATAATTACATATTGACTAAATTGATATTTTTCCCTTACACTAATATTTTGTAAAATGAATTTTTCTTATATATATATATATATATATATATATATATACCAGTGGAATGCTCTTGCCTAAAGGCACCGCAAAACTTTGCAAAATACATAATCGTAAAACAACAAAAACTTTCAATGTATGTGACTCCAAAACGACAAAAAATTCGTTTCCCAAAAAAACAAGTGTAATAATTTAAGAAAATTGACCATAATATGATTTATTTATAAGACTATCCACCCTACTTAACAAATAATAAATAGTGCAACAAAATTGTTTTTTTACAAAATATTGAATTATAAGTAATAAATCAAAAAAGGTTTTACAACTCAAAGTTTGAATAATTCAAAAATTTGTGCAAAAAATACTGAACAATACTTCATTGAACCATTTCAAAACCCCCAAAACCACATTTTAACAGTTACAATTACACATCAAAAGTCCAAACGATTTTATGCTTTCATTTACATGTCATAACAACGTAAGCCAAAGACATGTCTTACCACCAAATAATAAAATAAAAAGTAAAATTGTCTCGATAAAGAAATACACCATCCACGTGGCATGCGCTTATTCTCACGGATCTACGCCACATCCATGCATTGGCCCCCATCCTACAACAAAATAGCAAGTGGAATATGTTAACAGGTTTGATGCGAAAAAAATAATGATAAAGAGTTATAGATATTTCTTGTAAATAACAAAAGGTTAAAAAACTACAAATCACAAATATTATAACAATTAATCCAATAGTGTTAGTAGCAGAGTCAAGAAAATATATTGAACATAAAAATTCTAACTTAGTGATTTCCAACAAAAGTAATATTTTCTTAAATTGTTTAACGAACAATTTCAATGAAGAACAAACAATACACCATAGACATTAGGGGCAAAGTCTAAAGTCCCACAAAAGAAACATAAAAAAAGACTCAGAAATATATAGAATCGGTGTATATACATGTTTTATCTGGGTTGAAAATCTTTAAATGAAAAGAAATGGGACGGATATAACATTAATTCTGAAGAAATATAATATTTTTAAAAAGTTAGGAATGATAAAAACACATTTTAGAGAACAAATTTTATTGACATCTTAAGTGTTTTCTTTGACCAAAAAAATTGTGTGGATACGCTAAGCATTTTTATAGGCAGTCACATTGGTTCTCTACTCAGTACCCAACTATATGTGCTTTCAACTACATCAGCTGCTATCCTTGATGAGTGGGTAAAGACATTTTGATGGAAAACGAGAACTTCACCTCATGTCCTTATTCGGTTGTTCTTTTCATGTATTGTGTCTTTGAATATTTCTTATCTTTCGCCAAAATCACTGGGAGGCTCGAGGAGGGATTACAAAAACAATACACAAATCACTTAGCAAGTCTTAAATACTCTCTCCAATGTTTTATGTGCACAAATAAATAATAATTAGTTGGTAAATATAATAATAAAAAATAAATATCAGTACAGGTAAAAGGTTTGTACTGAGATATCCTTTACAAAATAGGAGGAAATAAAATTAGTAATGAAATACCAAACCCACTTTACCCCTCTATAAAACTACAACCTTTACCCGCTCCCTAACCCTGTTGCCTACCAGATCTACCCAAATCAAACCCAATCCTATCTGTTCCACACAACAACCGGACACTTTCCCGACCTAGTTAACTCCCAAGCAAACTAGAAACGCCTGTCATCACAAAGTCTCTTTTCATCGCCTTTTAAAAATCTTTAACCATGCTTAGATCATTTTCGGGAAAAATTAAATCATCTACATACAAGCACAGAAGAAAAATATAATTATTTTCAATTTCCTATGAAAATAACACATGCTCGTGTGGACATTTAGTTGGTCAGTTTTAGTATTTGTATTCCACGCCCTTGGTGCTTGTTTTAAGCCATATAAGGCTTTATTTAATTTTAGAATTTATCTTCATTGCTTTTTACCACATACCCCATAGACTGCTCCACATATACTTCTTATTTAAGGTGGACATTTGGAAAAGCAGACTTAACATACATTTGTTAAATTTTTCACTTATTTTGTGATGCTAACAAAATTATTAATCTTATAGTTTCAGGGTGAGCAACGGGAGCAAATACCTCTTCATAATCTATGTCATGTCTTTGCTTGTAGCCTTTGGCAACCAATCTTTCTTTATATCTTCTCCTTTAGCATTCTTCTTTGCTTCGGACACCCATTAGAATCCAATCACTTTATGGCCTTTAGTAAGAGTTGTTAGCGCCCACAAATTATTCTTTTCAATGACTTTGATCTCTTCATCCCTGTCATCTGTCCATTTTTTTCTTTCTATAGTTTCTTTAAAATTCATTGGCTCACAATCGATAAAACAACAAAAAAGTGTTAGCCCGTTGTGATCTCTGGTTACCGATTAAATTTCTTGTAAACTACTTATTCATGGTATTATTTACCTTAAGCTTCCACTGGATGCCGATGTTTTATTTATGAACGAGATAAATTTTGAGTTTGAACGGGAAGGAGTTTTTCTTGAGCAATAGGCTTTTAGAATTGGATTTAGGTAAGGAATAAATTTCTTTATATTTTCAACATGTTTCCAAACATGTTATCGTTCCACTCCTTAAAAGAATGCAACAAATCAACCTTATTGTCAAGGATGGATCATCTATTTCTCATAGTATTTTTTATGAAAGTTTCAAGTCTTTCATACAAAAGGGAAGAAACCTCAAAAGGAAAAGGGGAATTTATAAAGGATTGTTCCAAACCGTTAGGCGTAATGGGGATAGGTTGTTGTTATTAATAAACGATATGGAGGAACATGTACGTAGCTTACACGAAGGTGATCCATCATTCCTCTATTTGAGGGACTAATCGAGTCTTTCTTTAATGTTTTCCCAACCCTATATCTTGTTGATCCAGGTTAATGCTACACCTTTGATGCCTAAGTAAATCATTTCAACTATTGATACATTGGATGAAGGTTGAAATTTTATTAGTGTAAAAAAAAGCCCCACATTTTTTTAGATTCACCAAGCAGATAATTTAATTATTGATGCACAATCAACCGCTTAGACCCAAAATTCAATTGGCATTCTCTTGCCTTTTCATTTCCTTTGGAGTCATGCTTAAAATTATTTTATTTGTTTCCTTTGACTACTGTATTTTGTTAAGGACAACATGCAACTGTAAAAGCGAGACGCATCACATTAACTATAAAAAAAAATTACAAACTCATTAAAACTGAATTTTCCAACTCTATCAGATATAATACTTTTACCTCACATGCATATTCCTTTTCATCGAGTTCTTTGAATTTATTTAATGCATAAATCACTTTGAATTTTTCTTTTCAAGAATAAACCCATGTCTTTGTCATCAATAATCAAAAGAAACTATTTATATTTTCCAAAAGAGCAAGGAACAATACGGCCACAAACATCGGTGTTGATTAGTTCTAGAGGCTCCCTTGCTCTTGTTGTTGATTCTATAGGAAAACTCAATTAGTGTTGATTACTTCTAGGGGCTCCCTTGCACTTGTAGTGGATATTTTTGGAAAACTCAATATAAAGTTCTTGCCAAATAAACATTCTTCACACAATTGATGAAGATGATTAATGGAGGGAAATCCTTTTACCATTCATTTGTTATGTATAATTTTACGCTACTAAAATTAGGCTGCCCAAACCAAAAATACCAAAACCAAGATGTGTCTTCGAAACAATAATTTAGACACATTGCAACACCTTTTGAATATTTAGCGAAAATCTTATAGTTATCACCATGATCACCTAAGCAATGGTATTTCTTATTTAATCTCATATTGAAATACTATGATCATTCATTTGGATATCATAGCCTTTCACCTAGAGTTTTCACAAATGGAATATATTATTTGTCACATCGGGCACACAGTATATATTGGAGATAAATTGGTGTGCTCCATTTTTCAAACCAATTATAAATTTTCCATTTCCTTTCACTGGAATTTTAGAGTTGTCTTCTAAGGTAACCATGCCATTTATTGATTCCTCAAACTCCACTAACTTGTACTTTTTACCACACATATGGTTGCCTTCTCCCATGTCAATATACCAGTTTCTCCATTATCTTCCCCTTTCTAAGCAACAAAATTGGGAAATCTTCTTATTTCTCAACATAGTTAGCCTCCCCCTCAACTTTATTAGTGTTATTCCGACATTAGAAAATATAATGACTAGTTTTGTTGAATTATTACCCTTAATTTGGGATTTTTCATAACCTTTTATTGAATTCCTCCCTATTGCAAGTTCTGTTGTTGGAAAATAATTGCTCCCTCTTACACTTATTAGATGTTTCTTCCTCGACTTTTACATTGTCCTCTTCCTCTTTGACATATCTCATTGTTTAATTCTCTAATTTATTTCAGACTTACATTTGTTTAACGAGCATGCCCTAAATTTTCATGATTCTTTTTAATTAGCCTCTCTTCACTGGCTTTTCGAGATCTCATGTGTTCATTAATAACCACAAAGTCAGTATCTCCACATTCTTCAATTGTAACGACAATATAATAGAACTCGGTATTTAACTAGCCGAGGATATTTTCAACCACTCGGGTATTACTCATATTTTCACCATTTAGTTTGAGTTTATTTACAACATCATAAACTCTTGAAAAATAATCAGAAACATATTTAGAGTCTTTCATAGTTAAGGACTTAAACTCACCTTTAAATGTTTGAACATAAACTTTCTTTACTTTATCAATCACCTTGTGTGAATTTTTATGAATCTCCCATGCTTCCTTCGATTTTGTAGCACTAGCAATCTTCTCCAATGTGTTTTTATGCATAGCAAGATGGATGAGGGAGAGAACCCTTTGGTCTTTACTCTTTGCGTCTTTCGAAGAATTCCTTTGAGCCTGGGGTAAAGTACCTCCATCTTGGGGGTCATTATAAGCCTTCTCCAAGATCTCCAGAAATTGTTGATCTAATCAAAGCCTTCACCTTGATACTCTAATCGTTGTAGCTATATTTGGTGAGTTGAGGGACTTGGAAAGGAATAATCCCATAGACCATTCATAGTCAAGAACTTAGCTCAGATACCACTTTGTAGGAAGAGGGGCATTTTATATCACAAAGGGAGAAATATGAAGGTGGGGGGAAATGAATACTTTGTATTGATCTCAAACCTGGCTTGATAAAAAAATGCCTAGACCCCTCCTTATTTATAAGTCTCAAGGGAAGAATCTAGTGACTCATTAATTGCATCTCCGAACAACCACCTATTTCTTAGGTATTTTACAGGAGCATTCAAGTTAAAGACCCTTCTAGAATGTTTACACCTTTAATGGACCTAACGAACTATAATGTCCCAAAACAAGTTACTAAGCTAGCCAATATCAAAGTTATAATATAGCCCAAAAAATAAATCAACTTTTTTAAGCATAATTACAATACAAATTAAATAAACCCACAAACCAAGTTTAATTTTCAATAGGACAACTTAATTATCAAAAAAAAAATATCTATAGGATGATGTGTTGTCATTAATTCTCTTACCAGATTGCTTTCCTCTTCATAAGAGACGTTTCTTCCATTGGTATGAAACTTTCCTCTCCATACATTTATCTAGTATATCATTATATATATGTATCTGTGTGTGTGTGAACACAATTTAGATCTCTAGTTTTAGTTTACTAATGGATTTCCTTTGTGATGGTGAAGATTTTAAGAATTTTTAAAGGTATAGAGAGGCTGGTTGATGGTGTGGTTCGTTTACTTACATGAATGATAGAGTGAGATAAGAGTAGTATGTGTCATAATTTATGGTTTGGTGGTATACTCTTTCAACATTTGTAAGAGTACATATTTTACCAAATATCCATTTTATATTTGATCGGTAAATAAGAGCTTCAAGTGCATTGAAAGTGAAAAAATTTCCACCCTCAAAATTGATAATGTTAAGGTTGGTGGCTATGTTAGATTGTTCAAAAAAAATTTAGGGGGGTCATATAGAAATTAAAATCTGCGAGTAAATGGAAAAATAGGGTAAAGTTGTACGTGATAAACTGTAATCAATCTTTTCATAACTATTCGTGTGGTGATAATGATTAATTATGACAGAACATAAAGCTGGTTCTTAAGTAATATTATTGGGTATAATTCCAAGCCATGTGATTATTAATAACCTTTACTTGAAATAAATAATAATGTACAGCTAATTAAATCCGAGAATATCTCTAAATGTGAGAAATAAATAATAATGTACACTTATTGATAAACTTTGTATAAATCACGCTCTCATCAATGCAAAGGCTACATTAAGAGCCTAGGCCAATCTAAAAATATTGAAACCTTTCAAACAATTGCCAATATAACATGTCTCATGTGTTTTGCTTATAATCCTTAAATCTAATTCACCCTTAACGAAAAACGAATTAAATTCAAACATATTTGCAATTTATTTTTAAAATTAAAAATTATTCGAAAATAAAAAAAATCGCTATGAGAAAAAATTATCTCAGGTTTGTTTTCAGATACCTATTTAATCTCCAATTTAGAAAAATTGGAGAACGAATAAGAAATTTACAAAACAAAACAAATCACTTGAAAAAAATAAGAATTTTTCGAAAAAGAAAACAAACTCGACGGTTTGAAATATTAAAATTGCGGACTTACATAAGGGATTAACAACATTTTTTTTAAGAGTCCAAATTGGAAATTTACAATCAAAAATAGTAATTTTAAATTCATTTAAAAAAATACGTGTTTGAAAAAAAAAATATAGCCATAAGAATACCTTTTACTATCACGTTAACTTCAAAATAATTTGTATGAACTTTATGTTAATTCAGACACAATACTACCTCAGTTTGTACAAAAAAAAAATCAAAAACATTTTTCAATGGATTGGCATTCTTCTCTTGTAATATTAATCGGGAAATAACAGAGGGTGGAAAGAGATTAGTACTTAATCAAGAAACATATTACGTTTATATTTTACTTTGAAGACGTAAAATCGAATGTTTAATTCTGAAATCTATATGACGAAATTATCCTCTCTATCGCAAGCGGACTGCACACTAGCCAATCATATTTTTTTTTTCTGTTCAACTTGCTACAAAATTATAATCAAACTTTATGATCACATGCACAATTACTAGTAGAAAAAATGTTTGTAGGAATACTGATTTGTATAATGTGTTTTTAGTATGATAATAAACTTACAGTAAACCACACGTGGAGGATGCATTTATTAAAGCAGAACCACTAAATGATTGCTTTATTCATCCCAACATGTTCAGGAAACAAACCAAAAGATGAAGCACTACAAAATGAATTTCACACCTTCATTCTTGTTTTTATTGCATCCAGGTAACAATATCCATGTGTGTGTGTCTTGACAGACAATTACAAGTCCCTTACGTGGAAGACACTTGGATTTTTAACGACAATATCATACATGTAAACAGAATTGAACTTGGAGAAGTCCTTGGGAAGAGAGATAAGATCAATTGAAGAATGTTTGTGAAATTGAATAAGATCACAATCCCCATAGTATCTCTCCCATCCTAACTCCTTCAAAATTCTGTCAAGGCAGTTGTAGGAAGACACTACCTGCCCCGTCGGTAGGTACATCAACGCCTTTCCACGGTTGGTGTTGCTACCACCATCACCTAGGTGAATAACTCCATTGTTCTTGAACATCAAAACACCTGACATATTTCTTTAAGGTTCGTGTGTTGATAACAGGGGAAAACTGTTTGTTTATGAAGGTAGGGGAGAGCATGAGGGGTATTTATCGTTAGCTGGGAGAGAATATACGAAGTGATGGCAGACTTGTTTGGGTTTGGATATTGTGGGACACATTTGTTGAAATTTTGGGGCACAAAAAAGGTACCATTAATCTGCGTGGGTTTCTTATGAATCTTTGTGTTGTGTTATTGGCTTTTGGATTCAGACCAATAGAGAATCTTGATGTTTTATCGGACACTCATTTTCATTTGTTCTGCCCACGTGTGCTAATTAGAGAGGGTGGGATATTTAGCTCGTAGTTCTGGTTTTTCATTTGGCCGGAGTCATCATCTGGTTTGTTGAAATTTCGTTGTGGGACACCTGTTTGTTGAGATTTTGGGGAACAATATGGTCCCGTGGGGTAACTTGGGGTATAGGTACCATTAGTCTGCATGGGTTTCTTTTCAATCTGTGTGTTGTGTTGTTGGCTTTGGCCTTCCGACGAATATAGAATCTTGATGTTTATTGGGGCAGTCGTGTCCTGTGCCCACTTATATCACGTGTGGTACATGTGATGATAATTTGAGAGTGTGGGAGATTTGATATATGTGGGGATGTGTTGAATGATTTCGAACCAAAAAAGAGTTTTTTGGATTTACATGTAACTTCTCAAAATTGGAGAATAAAAATCATGAGAAATTTATAAAAAATGGATTATTAGTTTATTTATAAAAAAATGGATTATGTAAAGTTGATTTACTAATCTCACATGACAATCACCCGTCAAGCAAGTTTTCACCAAAGTACAAATATTGAATATTCTACAATTTTTTCAAATTTCCAAAGATTATTTAGCGTTTATCCTACTAATTTACGGAATGATATATTTATACCTTTTTATCTGCCTACTCTTTAAGCACAAACACAAAGTTATTTCATTCTTATATAACATGTGGGTTTCTATTTGTTTGTTTAATAGTGTCATGTTTTTTTCATATTACTCGAATTTTGGAAAGCTTGATTACGTTTACTCAAAAAAATTATTTTTTTGCAACCACTGATAAACATAAATAAAATTGGGGAATATACCAGCACTAAAATTATTGTAGAATTTCGCCTAAAACATTCGTATACATGGGGTTTTGATTACATTTCTAATGTTTAATTAAAATTTCCGGGTTAGATACATTTAAAGAGTTAAAAAAAACAAAGGGTGGGCGATGGTTCACAAAATATTCCTAATTTCAAATTTCTTTTAAGAATTAGTCAAATTTTAATTTCTTCAAAAATCAAATAAAGTTAAACAACTATTTATATTTTCCCTTAAACAAAATTTATTCATGTTCTAAATTAGGCCGAGCAAACCAAACATGAATTTTTGACAAAATATTAAAAATTGACTTGAATTAAAGTAACCAAAATATCACCCAAATTAAATTTGCACCAAATTAAACCAAATTTTAACGTTTTAAACCTAAGCATGCATCTATGCGAATTTTCCAAGATAAAAAAAACAATCAATCACAATGCCGTGATGTACGAGAAAAACTCACAACGGGAAAAATTTTGGACGACCTAGCGACAAGTCCACTAAGTACGGTTTTATAAGGACACGACAAAAAAACTTACTTCCACAACCTTACTACCCCGGAAGCCTGGACGCTTCTTCGTTCCTCCACCTCCACCTAGTCGACAACTCAGGAATGCACCTCCGTCTCAGTGTCCACCGATGGGAAAAATTGACCGCCAACACACGAAGTTCGCCACCGTATATACACCACGAACATGAAACGGAATCCTGCGTAGAAAACTATCTTTTCTGGGGTAGAGAATGATACCCAGTGGCAAAATGTTGACCTTAAAATATGTATGATGAAAATTGGATCAAATAGACTATTAAGTGTAAAAATATTCTTTTGTTAAACAACAAGGGGACTTTATAGCAAACGTTTTTGCCTCTCTAGAACAATTAGAAAATCTTAAAAAGAGAATCAAAAATTGTTATTCCTGCAATCTTAATAGTATAAAATTAAGAAGTAGGGAAGTAGGTTGTTATGGAAAAAAACATAAAAAAACTGTAATGTCGTTCAAATGATTTTTGAATCTCATTCGAACGATATTGCATAGTAAATGTCGTCAGAATGACAATACAGACGAAAGTTCGAACGAGATAGAAGGAAAATAACTCGCTTGAATTCTTATTCGAACGACCTCATTTGAATGATGAAATGAATTTGTTCGAGCGACTTTAAAAAAAATATTTTTCTTCAAAAAATAAAAATTCATTTTCAACTTCATTTCAGGAAAAATATGACACCCAAAATAAATATATCCAAGGCTCAATATAACTTGTGCATTCATACCTTATAGACAACGGAAAAATTGAAAGGTTGACGATATTAAACATGGCACGAAAAACTTACAATAATGATAATCTCAATTTATGATGGGGGGCTACGTCTTCATCACAAACATCAAGGTTTGAAGTCCATAACTTCTATCCTACAAATCAAATAGTTTTGTCTGGAATTAGGCCAATAATTACAAATTGACTAAATAGAAAATTTTCCCTTAAACTAATATTTTGTAAAATGAATTTTTCTTTATATATATATATATATATATATATATACCAGTGGAATGCTCTTGCCTAAAGGCACCGCAAAACTTTGCAAAATACATAATCGTAAAACAACAAAAACTTTCAATGTATGTGACTCCAAAACGACAAAAAATTCGTTTCCCAAAAAAACAAGTATAGTAATTTAAGAAAATTGAAAATAATATGATTTATTTATAAGACTATCCACCCTACTTAACAAATAATAAATAGTGCAACAATATTGTTTTTTTACAAAATATTGAATTATAAATAATAAGTCAAAAAGGGTTTTACCACTCAAAGTTTGAATAATTCAAAAATTTGTGCAAAAAATACTGAACAATACTTCATTGAACCATTTCAAAACCCCCAAAACCACATTTTCACAGTTACAATCACACATCAAAAGTCCAAACGATTTTATGCTTTCATTTACATGTCATAACAACGTAAGCCAAAGACATGTCTTACCACCAAATAATAAAATAAAAAGTAAAATTGTCTCGATAAAGAAATACACCATCCACGTGGCATGCGCTTATTCTCACGGCTCTACACCACATCCATGCATTGACCCCAATCCTACAACAAAATAGCAAGTGGAATATGTTAACAGGGTTGATGGGAAAAAAATAATGATAAAGAGTTATAGATATTTCTTGTAAATATCAAAAGGTTAAAAAAATACAAATCACAAATATTATAACAATTAATCCAATAGTGTTAGTAGCAGAGTCAAGAAAATATATTGAACATAAAAATTCTAACTTAGGGATTTCTAACAAAAGTAATATTTTCGTAAATTGTTTAACTAACAATTTGAATGAAGAACAAACAATACACCATAGACATTAGGGGCAAAGTCTAAAGTCCCACAAAAGAAACATAAAAAAGACTCGGAAATATATAGAATCGGTGTATATACATGTTTTATCTGGGTTGAAAATCTTTAAATGAAAAGAAATGGGACGGATATAACATTATTTCTGAAGAAATATAATATTTTTAAAAAGTTAGGAATGATAAAAACACATTTTAAAGAACAAATTTTATTGACATCTTAAGTGTTTTCTTTGACCAAAAAAATTGTGTGGATACGCTAAGCATTTTTATAGGCAGTCACATTGGTTCTCCACTCAGTACCCAACTATATGTGCTTTCAACTACATCAGCCGCTATCCTTGATGAGTGGGTAAAGACATTTTGATGGAAAACGAGAACTTCACCTCATGTCCTTATTCGGTTGTTCTTTTCATGTATTGTGTCTTTGAATATTTCTTATCTTTCGCCAAAATCACTGTAAGGCTCGAGGAGGGATTACAAAAACAATACACAAATCACTTAGCAAGTCTTAAATACTCTCTCCAATGTTTTATGTGCACAAATAAATAATAATTAGTTGGTAAATATAATAATAAAAAATAAATATCAGTACATGTAAAAGGTTTGTACTGAGATATCCTTTACAAAATAGGAGGAAATAAAATTAGTAATGAAATACCAAACCCACTTTACCCCTCTATAAAACTACAACCTTTACCCGCTCCCTAACCCTGTTGCCTACCAGATCTACCCAAATCAAACTCAATCCTATCTGTTCCACACAAGAACCGGACACTTTCCCGACCTAGTTAACTCCCAAGCAAACTAGAACCGCCTGTCATCTCAAATTCTCTTTTCATCCCCTTTTAAAAATCTTTAACCATGCTTAGATCATTTTCGGGAAAATTAAATCATCTACATACAAGCACATAAGAAAAATATAATTATTTTCAATTTCCTATGTAAATAATGCATGCTCATGTGGACATTTAGTTGGTCAGTTTTAGTATTTGTATTCCACACCCTTGGTGCTTGTTTTAAGCCATATAAGGCTTTATTTAATTTTAGAATTTATCTTCATTGCTTTTTACCACATACCCCATAGACTGCTCCACATATACTTCTTATTTAAGGTGGAGATTTGGAAAAGCAGACTTAACATACATTTGTTAAATTTTTCACTTATTTTGTGATGCTAACAAAATTATTAATCTTATAGTTTCAGGGTGAGCAACGGGAGCAAATACCTCTTCATAATCTATGTCATATCTTTGCTTGTAGCCTTTGGCAACCAATCTTTCTTTATATCTTCTCCTTTAGCATTCTTCCTTGCTTCGGACACCCATTTGAATCCAATCACTTTATGGCCTTTAGTAAGAGTTGTTAGCTCCCACAAATTATTCTTTTCAATGACTTTGATCTCTTCATCCCTGGCATCTGTCCATTTTTTTCTTTCTATAGCTTCTTTAAAATTCATTGGCTCACAATCGATAAAACAACAAAAAAGTGTTAGCCTGTTGTGATCTCTGGTTACCGATTAAATTTCTTGTAAACTACTTATTCATGGTATTATTTACGTTAAGCTTCCACTAGATGCCGATGTTTTATTTATGAATGAGATAAGTTTTGAGTTTGAACGGGAAGGAGTTTTTCTTGAGCAATAGGCTTTTAGAATTGGATTTAGGTAAGGAATAAATTTCTTTATATTTTCAACATGTTTCCAAACATGTTATCGTTCCACTCCTTAAAAGAATGCAACAAATCAACCTTATTGTCAAGGATGGATCATCTATTTCTCATAGTATTTTTTATGAAAGTTTCAAGTCTTTCATACAAAAGGGAAGAAACCTCAAAAGGAAAAGGGCAATTTATTAAGGATTGTTCCAAACCGTTAGGCGTAATGGGGATAGGTTGTTGTTATTAATAAACGATATGGAGGAACATGTACGTAGCTTACACGAAGGTGATCCATCATTCCTCTATTCCGAGGGATTAATCGAGTCTTTCTTTAATGTTTTCCCAACCCCATATCTTGTTGATCCAGGTTAATGCTACACCTTTGATGCCTAACTAAATCATTTCAACTATTGATACATTGGATGAAGGTTGAAATTTTATTAGTGTAAAAAAAAGCCCCACATTTTTTTTAGATTCACCAAGCACATAATTTAATTATTGATGCACAATCAACCGCTTATACCCAAAATTCAATTGGCATTCTCTTGCCTTTTAATTTCCTTTTGAGTCATGCTTAAAATTATTTTATTTGTTTCCTTAGACTACTGTATTTTGTTAAGGACAACATGCAACTGTAAAAGCGAGACGCATCACATTAACTATAAAAAAAAATTACAAACTCATTAAAAGTGAATTTTCCCACTCTATCAGATATAATACTTTTACCTCACATGCATATTCCTTTTCATCGAGTTCTTTGAATTTATTTAATGCATAAATCACTTTGAATTTTTCTTTTCAAGACTAAAACCCATGTCTTTGTCATCAATAATCAAAAGAAACTATTTATATTTTCCAAAAGAACAAGGAGCAATACGGCCACAAACATCGGTGTTGATTAGTTCTAGAGGCTCCCTTGCTCTTGTTGTTGATTCTATAGGAAAACTCAATTAGTGTTGATTACTTCTAGGGGCTCCCTTGCACTTGTAGTGGATATTTTTGGAAAACTCAATATAAAGTTCTTGCCAAATAAACATTCTTCACACAATTGATGAAGATGATTAATGGAGGGAAATCCTTTTACCATTCATTTGTTATGTATAATTTTACGCTACTAAAATTAGGATGCCCAAACCAAAAATACCAAAACCAAGATGTGTCTTCGAAACAATAATTTAGACACATTGCAACACCTTTTGAATATTTAGCGAAAATCTTATAGTTATCACCATGATCACCAAAGCAATGGTATTTCTTATTTAATCTCATATTGAAATACTTTTTTTTTTATAAGCAAATGATACCATAAAAACAACCCGCCTAAGGGGGCGGAATCCCGTATACAGGAAGTATACCAAGCACAAAAACAAAGGGCCGAAGCCCAGAACACCCAAGCCTCCCACCTAAAATTCCTCCAAAAAGTCTAGAAAGTGAGCTAGCGTCGAGTCATGCCTTTTCCTAAACCAGGTAAGAAGAAGGCTCAAAAAGTTGTACCGAACTCGAGAGGGATCAGTTTCGACCCCCTCGAAGCATCTCCTGTTTCTCTCCTGCCAGACAGACCAAAGAATACAATGAGGAACCATCCTAAACCGGATCCTCGGCCAAGTCCAACCTCTATGGCTCCTCCAAGCCGCCAACATAGCGCAAACCGAATGAGGCATAACCCAATGAATCTGACAAAGCGTGAAGAACAGGTTCCAAAGGCCCCTAGTCACATGACAATGGAGAAGGAGGTGATTGGACGTTTCCTCCTCCTTCTTACACAACCAGAACCTGCTGGCCAACCTCCTCCCTCTCTTCTGAAGCCCCTCAATAGTCAAGATAGCCTGTCTGGCAGCGGTCCACACAAAGAAGCAAACCTTCGGAGGCGCATGACTCTTCCAAATGGCCTTCCAGGGGAAAGAGGCACCCCCGTCGCCCCTCAGCCCAAGATAATAGCTTTTAACAGAAAAAAGGCCATCATGAGACCTCGACCACCTCAACCCATCATCCCCAGAGGACGGGTTAGGCGCCAAATTCAGCCACTCAAAGAACTCCTCCACCTCCTCTAACTCCCAATCCCGAAGCCTCCTCCTAAACTTAGGATCCCACACAGCCCGATCCCCAATCCTCCGCCGATGACCCTTAACTGACCCCTCACTGTCTCTCCCAATCCGGAACATCCCCGGGAAAAGAACATCCAAGGATCCCCCCTCTCCCCATTTATCCTTCCAAAACCTAATACGATCCCCACTCCCAAGCTGGTACGAGGTGAACCCAAACCACTTCCCCCATCCCATCGCAATGTGTTTCCACCATCCCACGCCATGAGCACCGCTTCCCACAGAGGGGCCCCACCCAAAAGTTCCAGTCCCATACCTAGCAACCACCACTTTCCTCCAAAGTCTGTCGTCATCTTTACTAAACCGCCACAACCACTTGCCCAGTAAAGCCGTATTGAAATGAGTTAAACTCCTCACCCCTGCCCCACCCGCCTGCAGCGGCTTACACACCTCATCCCAACTAACCAAACAATACTTAAAATGCTCATCATGCCCTTTCCACAGAAAGTCCCTCATCAACTTTTCGAGCCTCTTACCCACGGAAGCAGGAAGAGGGAGCACAGACATAAAATAAGTCGGAAGACTGGATAACACACTATTGATTAATGTCAACCGACCCCCTTTGGAAAGGTAACTATGTTTCCAACCAGCTAATCTTCTATGGACCCTCTCAAGAACCGGAGCCCACAACGAAGTAGACTTAAACTTACCTCCTAACGGAAGGCCAAGATAAGTAGAAGGGAGCGAACCCACCCTACAACCCAGAACACTGGCCAAGAAACCCACGTTCCCCACTTCACCAACGGCAATCATCTCGCTCTTCCTAACGTTGATACGCAAGCCCGACAGAGCCTCGAAGCACACCAGTAATAACCTCACTGACCTCACCTCCTCCACCGATGCCCCACAAAAAATGATAGTGTCGTCTGCGAACAAAAGGTGAGAGATCTCAACCTGATGGGGGCCCGCGCTGCCAATCAGAAAGCCAGAGACCAGGCCACCCTCCACCGTACGGCTCATCATCCGAGAGAACGCCTCCATAACCAAAATAAAGAGGAAAGGTGACAGTGAGTCACCCTGTCGAAGACCACGAGAACTCGAGAAGAAGCCTTTCGGCACCCCATTCACAAGGACAAAGAATTTGACGGAGGAGATACACCTATACATCCACCTGCACCACCTCGCCCCAAACCCCATCCTCCTCAACAGATACAAAAGGAAGTCCCAACTCACATGATCGTACGCCTTCTCAATATCCAACTTGCAAATAATCCCCGGAACACCACCTCTCAATCTGGATTCGATGCATTCATTAGCCACCAATGCAGCATCGAGGATCTGCCGACCACCCACAAACGCACTTTGTGCATCCGAAATAAGAGGATCAATCACCTTTTTAAGTCTAACCGATAACACCTTAGACACGAGCTTATACACACTACCTACCAGACTAATGGGCCTGAAATCTCTCACATCAGTTGCCCCACCTTTCTTAGGAACCAAAGTAATGAACGTGGAGTTCAGACTCCTCAAGAAGTACCCCCTATCATGGAACTCACTGAACACTGCCATCACATCTGCCCTGAGAATCGCCCAACAATGCTTAAAAAAGGCCATAGTAAACCCGTCCGGCCCAGGCGCCTTATCACCGCACATCGACCCTAAAACTTGAGCAACCTCCTCCTCTGTGAACACCCTTTCTAACTGGTCCGCATCATCCCCCGAAATGCTAGCCAAAGGAAGCCCACCAATCTTGGGACGCCAGGCCTCCTCCTCCGTATAAAGTCTCTCATAATACTGACTGATCTCCTTGCGAATCTCACTCTCCTCGGAAAATTCATGCTCCCCAATAACCACCTTCTCTATGTGGTTAAATCGGCGATGTGAGTTAGCCGCTTTATGAAAGAATTTAGTATTTCTATCCCCTTCCTTAAGCCAAATATCCCTAGACTTTTTCAGCCAGCAAATTTCCTCCTGAATCAATCTCTTCCCTACTTCCCTTCTTTTCTCTACCCTCACCACTTTCTCAGCCCCCGAAATACCGCCCAACCCTTCTTTCACGTCAAGGGCCCGAAATACTATGATCATATTGAAATACTATGATCATTCATTTGGATATCATAGCCTTTCACCTAGAGTTTTCACAAATTGAATATATTATTTGTCACATCGGGCACACAGTATATATTGGAGATAAATTGGTGTGCTCCATTTTTCAAACCAATTATAAATTTTCCATTTCCTTTCACTGGAATTTTAGAGTTGTCTTCTAAGGTAACCATGCCATTTATTGATTCCCCAAACTCCACTAACTTGTACTTTTTACCACACATATGGTTGCCTTCTCCCATGTCAATATACCAGTTTCTCCATTATCTTCCCCTTTCTAAGCAACAAAATTGGGAAATCTTCTTATTTCTCAACATAGTTAGCCTCCCCCTCAACTTTATTAGTGTTATTCTGACATTAGAAAATATAATGACTAATTTTTTTGAATTATTACCCTTAATTTGGGATTTTTCATAACCTTTTATTGAATTCCTCCCTATTGCAAGTTCTGTTGTTGGAAAAGAATTGCTCCCTCTTACACTTATTACATGTTTCTTCCTCGACTTTTACATTGTCCTCTTCCTCTTTGACTTATCTCATTGTTTAATTCTCTAATTTATTTCAGACTTACATTTGTTTAACGAGCATGCCCTAAATTTTCATGATTCTTTTTAATTAGCCTCTCTTCACTGGCTTTTCGAGATCTCATGTGTTCATTAATAACCACAAAGTCAGTATCTCCACATTCTTCAATTGTAACGACAATATAATAGAACTCGGTATTTAACTAGCCGAGGATATTTTCAACCACTCGGGTATTACTCATATTTTCACCATTTAGTTTGAGTTTATTTACAACATCATAAACTCTTGAAAAATAATCAGAAACAAATTTAGAGTCTTTCATAGTTGAGGACTTAAACTCACCTTTAAATGTTTGAACATAAACTTTCTTTACTTTATCAATCACCTTGTGTGAATTTTTATGAATCTCCCATGCTTCCTTCGATTTTGTAGCACTAGCAATCTTCTCCAATGTGTTTCTATGCATAGCAAGATGGATGAGGGAGAGAACCCTTTGGTCTTTACTCTTTGCGTCTTTCGAAGAATTCCTTTGAGCCTGGGGTAAAGTACCTCCATCTTGGGGGTCATTATAACCCTTCTCCAAGATCTCCCAGAAATTGTTGATCTAATCAAAGCCTTCACCTTGATACTCTAATCGTTGTAGCTATATTTGGTGAGTTGAGGGACTTGGAAAGGAATAATCCCATAGACCATTCATAGTCAAGAACTTAGCTCAGATACCACTTTGTAGGAAGAGGGGCATTTTATATCACAAAGGGAGAAATATGAAGGTGGGGGGAAATGAATACTTTGTATTGATCTCAAACCTGGCTTGATAAAAAAATGCCTAGACCCCTCCTTATTTATAAGTCTCAAGGGAAGAATCTAGTGACTCATTAATTGCATCTCCGAACAACCACCTATTTCTTAGGTATTTTACAGGAGCATTCAAGTTAAAGACCCTTCTAGAATGTTTACACCTTTAATGGACCTAACGAACTATAATGTCCCAAAACAAGTTACTAAGCTAGCCAATATCAAAGTTATAATATAGCCCAAAAAATAAATCAACTTTTTTAAGCATAATTAGAATACAAATTAAATAAACCCACAAACCAAGTTTAATTTTCAATAGGACAACTTAATTATCAAAAAAAAATATATCTATAGGATGATGTGTTGTCATTAATTCTCTTATCAGATTGCTTTCCTCGTCATAAGAGACGTTTCTTCCATTGGTATGAAACTTTCCTCTCCATACATTTATCTAGTATATCATTATATATATGTATCTGTGTGTGTGTGAACACAATTTAGATCTCTAGTTTTAGTTTACTAATGGATTTCCTTTGTGATGGTGAAGATTTTAAGAATTTTTAAAGGTATAGAGAGGCTGGTTGATGGTGTGGTTCGTTTACTTACATGAATGATAGAGTGAGATAAGAGTAGTATGTGTCATAATTTATGGTTTGGTGGTATACTCTTTCAACATTTGTAAGAGTACATATTTTACCAAATATCCATTTTATATTTGATCGGTAAATAAGAGCTTCAAGTGCATTGAAAGTGAAAAAATTTCCACCCTCAAAATTGATAATGTTAAGGTTGGTGGCTATGTTAGATTGTTCAAAAAAATTTAGGGGGGTCATATAGAAAGTAAAATCTGCGAGTAAAGTGAAAAATAGGGTAAAGTTGTACGTGATAAACTGTAATCAATCTTTTCATAACTATTCGTGTGGTGATAATGATTAATTATGAGAGAACATAAAGCTGGTTCTTAAGTAATATTATTGGGTATAATTCCAAGCCATGTGATTATTAATAACCTTTACTTGAAATAAATAATAATGTACAGGTAATTAAATCCGAGAATATCTCTAAATGTGAGAAATAAATAATAATGTACACTTATTGATAAACTTTGTATAAATCACGCTCTCATCAATGCAAAGGCTACATTAAGAGCCTAGGCCAATCCAAAAATATTGAAACCTTTCAAACAATTGCCAATATAGCATGTCTCATGTGTTTTGCTTATAATCCTTAAATCTAATTCACCCTTAACGAAAAACGTATTAAATTCAAACTTATTTGCAATTTATTTTTAAAATTAAAAATTATTCGAAAATAAAAAAAATCGCTATGAGAAAAAATTATCTCAGGTTTGTTTTCAAATACCTAATTAATCTCCAATTTAGAAAAATTGGAGAACGAATAAGAAATTTACAAAACAAAACAAATCACTTGAAAAAAATAAGAATTTTTCAAAAAAGAAAACAAAGTCGACGGTTTGAAATATTAAAATTGCGGACTTACATAAGGGATTAACAACATTTTTTTTAAGAGTCCAAATTGGAAATTTACAATCAAAAATAGTAATTTTAAATTCATTTAAAAAAATACGTGTTTGAAAAAAAAAATATAGCCATAAGAATACCTTTTACTATCACGTTAACTTCAAAATAATTTGTATGAACTTTATGTTAATTCAGACACAATACTACCTCAGTTTGTACAAAAAAAAAATCAAAAACATTTTTCAATGGATTGGCATTCTTCTCTTGTAATATTAATCGGGAAATAACATAGGGTGGAAAGAGATTAGTACTTAATCAAGAAACATATTACGTTTATATTTTACTTTGAAGACGTAAAATCGAATGTTTAGTTCTGAAATCTATATGACGAAATTATCCTCTCTATCGCAAGCGGACTGCACACTAGCCAATCATATTTTTTTTTCTGTTCAACTTGCTACAAAATTATAATCAAACTTTATGATCACATGCACAATTACTAGTAGAAAAAATGTTTGTAGGAATACTGATTTGTATAATGTGTTTTTAGTATGATAATAAACTTACAGTAAACCACACGTGGAGGATGCATTTAATAAAGCAGAACCACTAAATGATTGCTTTATTCATCCCAACATGTTCAGGAAACAAACCAAAATATGAAGCACTACAAAATGAATTTCACAACTTCATTCTTGTTTTTATTGCATCCAGGTAACAATATCCATGTGTGTGTGTCTTGATAGACAATTACAAGTCCCTTACGTGGAAGACACTTGGATTTTTAACGACAATATCATACATGTAAACAGAATTGAACTTGGAGAAGTCTTTGGGAAGAGAGATAAGATCAATTGAAGAATGTTTGTGAAATTGAATAAGATCACAATCCCCATAGTATCTCTCCCATCCTAACTCCTTCAAAATTCTGTCAAGGCAGTTGTAGGAAGACACTACCTGCCCCGTCGGTAGGTACATCAACGCCTTTCCACGGTTGGTGTTGCTACCACCATCACCTAGGTGAATAACTCCATTGTTCTTGAACATCAAAACACCTGACATATTTCTTTAAGGTTCGTGTGTTGATAACAGGGGAAAATTGTTTGTTTATGAAGGTAGGGGAGAGCATGAGGGGTATTTATCGTTAGCTGGGAGAGAATATACGAAGTGATGGTAGACTTGTTTGGGTTTGGATATTGTGGGACACATTTGTTGAAATTTTGGGGCACAAAAAAGGTACCATTAATCTGCGTGGGTTTCTTATGAATCTTTGTGTTGTGTTATTGGCTTTTGGGTTCAGACCAATAGAGAATCTTGATGTTTTATCGGACACTCATTTTCATTTGTTGTGCCCACGTGTGCTAATTAGAGAGGGTGGGATATTTAGCTCGTAGTTCTGGTTTTTCATTTGGCCGGAGTCATCATCTGGTTTGTTGAAATTTCGTTGTGGGACACCTGTTTGTTGAGATTTTGGGGAACAATATGGTCCCGTGGGGTAACTTGGGGTATAGGTACCATTAGTCTGCATGGGTTTCTTTTCAATCTCTGTGTTGTGTTGTTGGCTTTGGCCTTCCGACGAATATAGAATCTTGATGTTTATTGGGGCAGTCGTGTCCTGTGCCCACTTATATCACGTGTGGTACATGTGATGATAATTTGAGAGTGGGAGATTTGATATATGTGGGGATGTGTTTAGGGGTGGCAATCGTGTCGGGTTAGATGGCTTCGTGTCGGGTTGAGGAGTGGGTATTATACTATTTGGGTCAACACGAACCCGACACGATAAATAATCGTGTCGAAGTTCTCGACCCTAACACGACCTGTTTATTATACGTGTAACACGACACGACACGCTTAACCCGTTTAATTAATGGGTCGTGTCACACGAGTAACACGACACGAAATGTTTAACCCGTTTAATTTTTATGTCGTGCCACGACACGACACGTTTAACTCAGGAACACGAAAAAATGCGTCTGACCCGTTCAATAATTGACCCGTTTACTAAAAGCTGGTATAAATTAAAGAAAAATTCATATTCAATATTACACATTTCCTTCAACCAAATCCCTGTTTTTTTTTCTTCAGAAATAAATTACTTTGCTTCATATTGCACTAGCAAGCATTGAGAATTGATTCAAACAGATCCAAAGAAAAAATAGATTTAAGTGCTTCCATGGTTCAGACACAAAATAAAATTACATGAATTCAAAACAGATCCATGAATTCAAAATAGATCCAAAACAGATGCATGGATTCAAAACAGATCCAAACACAAAATAAAATTATAAATTAAAGTAGTTTTAAGTTCTTCCATGGATTAAAACATACACAAAATTGGAAGACTTTCATAGCTTCAAAGAGACACAAAATCCTTCTTTCCACCAAGCTTCATCAAGGACTAAACCTGGAAAAAAAAATTGAACACAATTAATGCAATATTAAAATAAATCACAACAAAAATAAAAATAAAAAAGATATTAAGTATTACCAAGTAATTTTCAATCTCCAAATCCACTACCACATTTGAACATTCTAACGATTCTGGGTCATCATCTTCTATAACCTCCTTTGCTTTGTCGTTGATGCTCAAATGTGTTATATCTTGCAGCAACTCATCCAACCTCACTGAATCTAAACAATAAAAAATAAAAATATAAGGATATAATTTTTTTTAAGACCTACAAATAAAAAACTGAAAAATCATATATTACCTTTACTTCCAAACAACCAATCTCTTGAACAAATCAAAGCCTCGACAACTTCTGGCCTTAAAGCACTACGGTATTGGTCAAGGATCCGACCTCCAACACTAAAAGCGGACTCGGAGGCTACCGTAGAAATAGGAACACTTAATATATCACGAGCCATGCAAGCTAGCTCGGGATACCGATATTGATGCGATTTCCAATATGTAAGAACGTCTATTCTTGCTTTCCTATCAACACGAGGCTCATCCAAATACAACTCCAATTGACTTTTTTGGGCACTAGTCACAAACTCTTGGCTCTCAAAAACATCAAATTCCTGAAATGTGAAAGGTTAGTTTCTAAAACAATAATAAAACATTAAAATACAATTTTAAATAATTTTAACTTAAATTCATATTCATAAAAATTTGAAAAATGATATTTCACCTTAAAAACATCCATGGACTCTTTACTTTGACCATCTTGCTCATTCACCTCTTCATTATTTCCACGAGAATTCGATGATTGAGAGGTGGAAGACTTTGAAGCATTTTGCATGTACTCATCGTAGAGTGAGAATAACTTTTCACGCACCCTCGTGCATTCAACGTTTCCAACACCATAAAGTTTGTTGTAGGAAAATTCCACAAATTGGATTTTATAACGGGGGTCAAAAATGACAGCCAATGCCAACAACAAGCTATATTCATTCCAATATTTCTCAATCTTTGTAACTATTTGCACGGCTATTCTTCTAATAAAAACATCTGTGCTTTCACTTGCTTTGTTTAAACTAAACTCAACTATGAAAACAAGTGGGAAGAACAAGTTTGAAGTCGGGTATTTCACTCCAGAGAAAATACAAGTAACATCATAAAAAAGTTTCAAAAACTTACAAATTTTCTCCACTTTTCCCCACTCCTCATGAGATGGACAATGCTTAAAATTAGAGTCGGTGAGTTGCAAATGACAAAATGCTCGACGATAATACAAGGCACACTCGAGCATAAGAAACGTGGAGTTCCATCGTGTTGGAACATCTTGTCTCAACGCCCTTTTTGAATCTAGAGATGTTTGTGCCACACATGCAATAAATCTATCCTTCCTCACTTGCGAACCTTTCACATATTTAACACATTCTCTAATTTTATCAACCGACTCATTAATATCTTTTAACCCTTCTTGCACAATTAAGTTCAAGATATGTGTACAACAACGAACATGAAACAAACTACCATCACTTAATAATGCACTTTTCAAACTTAGTTGGCTCCTTAATATCTCACAAAAAACATCATTAGCAGATGCATTATCCAATGTAAGTGAAAATAATTTCTTTTCAATTCCCCAAATACTAACAAGACTATAAACCTTTTCTGCTAAACATACACCACTATGAGGAGGAGGCATGTAACAAAAGTTTACAATCTTTTTTTGTAAAACCCAATCCTTATCAATGAAATGAGCAGTAAGGCATATATAACCATCCGTAGCAATAGAAGTCCACAAATCAGAGGTTAAGCAAATTCTACCCGGACAATCTAACAACAAGGAGCTTAATCTACTCACTTCTTTTTTGTGAGCCTTCATTACATCGGCTTTTGCCGTATTCCTAGTGATATGCTTGACTTCGGGGCCCAGATACGTTAACAGTTGCCTAGTACCATCATACTCAACAAATTGGAATGGCAAATCATGCCTAATAATAGCAAATGCCAACAAAAGGCGGAAATTTTCTAAGCAAAAATTTGGAGAACGGGTGGTCAATGAACCATTTGCTTGCGACATAATCAACTGGCCTACGTCATTTGTATTTCTCCTTTCACAATTTTTAACATGTCGGGTCATGTTACCCGTTCCATATTTACTATCACAAAGATATGTAATCCCACATTTTTTACATTTACATCTTTGTTTTTCATCACTGCTCAATGGAAGGAGTTCAAAAAAAGCCCAAACAGCAGAAGTTAACTTTCTAACTCTTTTTTTAGGGTTTTTAGTTACCTCTGGCTCAGTGGCTTTTTCTTGACCATTTCTCCGAGCAGATTCTTCTTCCCCCAAATCTCTTTTAAACTCAACACTATCATCTTCCTCAAATACAACATTATTATAGTCCATCTGTTGAATAACATAAATAAATAAAAAATTAGCCACAAACAACAAAACAAAATGGGTGGATCTTAAAAAAATATATAAACTGAGCATATATACATATATTAAAAAAAATGGGTGGATCTAACATTGTTCTAATTAAACATATGAAAAAAAAATATGCAGATTATTTTTCATTCTTTCAACTGTATAAATATTATGAGGTGGGTATATAAAATATATCATCCAAAA
Source organism: Sambucus nigra (assembly GCA_949130495.1). NCBI lineage: Eukaryota > Viridiplantae > Streptophyta > Magnoliopsida > Dipsacales > Adoxaceae > Sambucus > Sambucus nigra. Next base: position 476,896,531 of record OX422219.1, on the reverse strand, counting down.
ATTCTATGGCTGTAGGACCACACCAAGTTGGAAATAGATTCAGTTAGTAAACAAGGACCTGACATATGGCTGTAGGACCACATCCAAAAAAATTATGACGTGGGTATATAACATTGTTTGTTCTAATTAAACATATCCAAAAACTCTATGGCTGTAAAACATATGAAAAATATTAAGAGACATGAGAGTGACCTGATGTTGTTGGGGCGAGACTGCGATGTGAGGCTGGTGCGAGGGTGCTGCGAGGGGCTGCCTGGTGCGAGGGGTTGCCTGGTGCGAGGGTGCTGGCAGCTGCGAGGGGCGAGGGTGCTGGCAGCCGTGAGGTGCAAGGGTGTTACCGGGGAGATTTCCTTGGAGTGAGGCTGGAATGGAGTTTGGGTTTTCAGTAAGAGGGTGAGAGAGAAATGAGAGGGGCGGCTGAGGAATATAGTTTAGGGTTTTGAAAGTGTTGTGTTGTGTGTAGAATATATATGGTAAAGGTTTAAACGGGTTTAAATGGGTTTAAATGGGTTGGGTGTAAATGGGTTTAAATGGGTTGTAAATGGGTTGGGTGGGTCGTGTTATAAACGGGTCAACCCGTTTATTAAACGGGTTATACGTGTCAAAATCGAGTTCTGCGGGTTTAACCCGAACACGACACGATTATTAATCGTGCTAAACGTGTTGACACGATTATGACACGAACCCGTTTAGGCCCAACCCTAACCCGTTTATAGCGTGTTGGGTTCGTGTCGGGTTTTCGTGTCGTGTCGGAAATTGCCACCCCTAGATGTGTTGAATGATTTCGAACCAAAAAAGAGTTTTTTGGATTTACATGTAACTTTTCAAAATTGGAGAATAAAAATCATGAGAAATTTATAAAAAATGGATTATTAGTTTATTTATAAAAAAAATGGATTATGTAAAGTTGATTTACTAATCTCACATGACAATCACCCGTCAAGCAAGTTTTCACCAAAGTACAAATATTGAATATTCTACAATTTTTTCAAATTTCCAAAGATTATTTAGCGTTTATCCTACTAATTTACGGAATGATATATTTATACCTTTTTATCTGCCTACTCTTTAAGCACAAACACAAAGTTATTTCATTCTTATATAACATGTGGGTTTCTATTTGTTTGTTTAATAATGTCATGTTTTTTTCATATTACTCGAATTTTGGAAAGCTTGATTACGTTTACTCAAAAAAATTATTTTTTTGCAACCACTGATAAACATAAATAAAATTGGGGAATATACCAGCACTAAAATTATTGTAGAATTTCGCCTAAAACATTCGTATACATGGGGTTTTGATTACATTTGTAATGTTCAATTAAAATTTCCGGGTTAGATACGTTTAAAGAGTTAAAAAAAACAAAGGGTGGGCGATGGTTCACAAAATATTCCTAATTTCAAATTTCTTTTAAGAATTAGTCAAATTTTAATTTCTTCAAAAATCAAATAAAGTTAAACAACTATTTATATTTTCCCTTAAACAAAATTTATTCATGTTCTAAATTAGGCCGAGCAAACCAAACATGAATTTTGACAAAATATTAAAAATTGACTTGAATTAAAGTAACCAAAATATCACCCAAATTAAATTTGCACCAAATTAAACCAAATTTTAACGTTTTAAACCTAAGCATGCATCTATGCGAATTTTTCAAGATAAAAAAAACAATCAATCACAATGCCGTGATGTACGAGAAAAACTCACAACGGGAAAAATTTCGGACGACCTAGCGACAAGTCCACTAAGTACGGTTTTATAAGGACACGACAAAAAAACATACTTCCACAACCTTACTACCCCGGAAGCCTGGACGCTTCTTCGTTCCTCCACCTCCACCTAGTCGACAACTCAGGAATGCACCTCCGTCTCAGTGTCCACCGATGGGGAAAATTGACCGCCAACACACGAAGTTCGCCACCGTATATACACCACGAACATGAAACGGAATCCTCCGTAGAAAACTATCTTTTCTGGGGTAGAGAATGATACCCAGTGCCAAAATGTTGACCTTAAAATATGTATGATGAAAATTGGATCAAATAGACTATTAAGTGTAAAAATATTCTTTTGTTAAACAACAAGGGGACTTTATAGCAAACGTTTTTGCCTCTCTAGAACAATTAGAAAATCTTAAAAAGCGAATCAAAAATTGTTATTCCTGCAATCTTAATAGTATAAAATTAAGAAGTAGGGAAGTAGGTTGTTATTGGAAAAAAACATAAAAAAACTGTAATGTCGTTCGAATGATTTTTGAATCTCATTCGAACGATATTGCATAGAAAATGTCGTCAGAATGACAATACAAACGAAAGTTCGAAAGAGATAGAAGGAAAATAACTCGCTTGAATTCTTATTCGAACGACCTCATTTGAATGATGAAATGAATTTGTTCGAGCGACTTTAAAAAAAAATATTTTTCTTCAAAAAATAAAAAATCATTTTCAACTTCATTTTAGGAAAAATTGGACACCCAAAATAAATATATCCAAGGCTCAATATAACTTGTGCATTCATACCTTATAGACAGCGGAAAAATTGAAAGGTTGATGATATTAAACATGGCACGAAAAACTTACAATAATGATAATCTCAATTTATGCTGGGGGGCTACGTCTTCATCACAAACATCAAGGTTTGAAGTCCATAACTTCTATCCTACAAATCAAATAGTTTTGTCTGGAATTAGGCCAATAATTACAAATTGACTAAATAGAAATTTTTCCCTTACACTAATATTTTGTAAAATGAATTTTTCTTTATATATATATATATATATATATATATATATATATATATATACCAGTGGAATGCTCTTGCCTAAAGGCACCGCAAAACTTTGCAAAATACATAATCGTAAAACAACAAAAACTTTCAATGTATGTGACTCCAAAACGACAAAAAATTCGTTTCCCCAAAAAACAAGTATAGTAATTTAAGAAAATTGACCATAATATGATTTATTTATAAGACTATCCACCCTACTTAACAAATAATAAATAGTGCAACAATATTGTTTTTTTACAAAATATTGAATTATAAGTAATAAGTCAAAAAGGGTTTTACCACTCAAAGTTTGAATAATTCAAAAATTTTTGCAAAAAATACTGAACAATACTTCATTGAACCATTTCAAAACCCCCAAAACCACATTTTAACAGTTACAATCACACATCAAAAGTCCAAACGATTTTATGCTTTCATTTACGTGTCATAACAACGTAAGCCAAAGACATGTCTTACCACCAAATAATAAAATAAAAAGTAAAATTGTCTCGATAAAGAAATACACCATCCACATGGCATGCGCTTATTCTCACGGCTCTACGCCACATCCATGCATTGACCCCAATCCTACAACAAAATAGCAAGTGGAATATGTTAACAGGGTTGATGGGAAAAAAATAATGATAAAGAGTTATAGATATTTCTTGTAAATATCAAAAGGTTAAAAAAATACAAATCACAAATATTATAACAATTAATCCAATAGTGTTAGTAGCAGAGTCAAGAAAATATATTGAACATAAAAATTCTAACTTATTGATTTCTAACAAAAGTAATATTTTCGTAAATTGTTTAACTAACAGTTTGAATGAAGAACAAACAATACACCATAGACATTAGGGGCAAAGTCTAAAGTCCCACAAAAGAAACATAAAAAAAGACTCAGAAATATATAGAATCGGTGTATATACATGTTTTATTTGGGTTGAAAATCTTTAAATGAAAAGAAATGGGACGGATATAACATTATTTCTGAAGAAATGTAATATTTTAAAAAAGTTAGGAATGATAAAAACACATTTTAGAGAACAAATTTTATTGACATCTTAAGTGTTTTCTTTGACCAAAAAAATTGTGTGGATACGCTAAGCATTTTTATAGGCAGTCACATTGGTTCTCTACTCAGTACCCAACTATATGTGCTTTCAACTACATCAGCCGCTATCCTTGATGAGTGGGTAAAGACATTTTGATGGAAAACGAGAACTTCACCTCATGTCCTTATTCGGTTGTTCTTTTCATGTATTGTTTCTTTGAATATTTCTTATCTTTCGCCAAAATCACTGTGAGGCTCGAGGAGGGATTACAAAAATAATACACAAATCACTTAGCAAGTCTTAAATACTCTCTCCAATGTTTTATGTGCACAAATAAATAATAATTAGTTGGTAAATATAATAATAAAAAATAAATATCAGTACAGGTAAAAGTTTTGTACTGAGATATCCTTTACAAAATAGGAGGAAATAAAATTATTAATGAAATACCAAACCCACTTTACCCTTCTATAAAACTACAACCTTTACCCGCTCCCTAACCCTGTTGCCTACCAGATCTACCCAAATCAAACCCAATCCTATCTGTTCCACACAACAACCGGACACTTTCCCGACCTAGTTAACTCCCAAGCAAACTAGAACCGCCTGTCATCTCAAATTCTCTTTTCATCGCCTTTTTAAAATCTTTAACCATGCTTAGATCATTTTCCTGAAAAATTAAATCATCTACATACAAGCACACAAGAAAAATATAATTATTTTCAATTTCCTATGTAAATAATGCATGCTCGCGTGGACAATTAGTTCGTCAGTTTTAGTATTTGTATTCCACGCCCTTGGTGCTTGTTTTAAGCCATATAAGGCTTTACTTAATTTTAGAATTTATCTTCATTGCTTTTTACCACATACCCCATAGACTGCTCCACATATACTTCTTATTTAAGGTGGACATTTGGAAAAGCAGACTTAACATACATTTGTTAAATTTTTCACTCATTTTGTGATGCTAACAAGATTATTAATCTTATAGTTTCAGGGTGAGGAACGGGAGCAAATACCTCTTCATAATCTATGTCATGTCTTTGCTTGTAGCCTTTGGCAACCAATCTTTCTTTATATCTTCTCCTTTAGCATTCTTCTTTGCTTCGGACACCCATTTGAATCCAATCACTTTATGGCCTTTAGTAAGAGTTGTTAGCTCCCACAAATTATTCTTTTCAATGACTTTGATCTCTTCATCCATGGCATCTCTCCATTTTTTTCTTTCTATAGATTCTTTAAAATTCATTGGCTCACAATCGATAAAAAAACAAAAAAGTGTTAGCCCGTTGTGATCTCCGGTTACCGATTAAATTTCTTGTAAACTACTTATTCATTGTATTATTTCCCTTGAGCTTCCACTAGATGCCGATGTTTTATTTATGAATGAGATAAATTTTGAGTTTGAACGAGAAGGAGTTTTTCTTGAGCAATAGGCTTTTAGAATTGGATTTAGGTAAGGAATAAATTTCTTTATATTTTCAACATGTTTCCAAACATGTTATCGTTCCACTCCTTAAAAGAATGCAAAAAATCAACCTTATTGTCAAGGATGGATCATCTATTTCTCATAGTATTTTTTATGAAAGTTTCAAGTCTTTCATACAAAAGGGAAGAAACCTCAAAAGGAAAAGGGCAATTTATTAAGGATTGTTCCAAACCGTTAGGCGTAATGGGGATAGGTTGTTGTTATTAATAAACGATATGGAGGAACATGTACGTAGCTTACACGAAGGTGATCCATCATTCCTCTATTCCGAGGGATTAATCGAGTCTTTCTTTAATGTTTTCCCAACCCCATATCTTGTTGATCCAGGTTAATGCTACACCTTTGATGCCTAACTAAATCATTTCAACTATTGATACATTGGATGAAGGTTGAAATTTTATTAGTGTAAAAAAAAGCCCCACATTTTTTTTAGACTCACCAAGCACATAATTTAATTATTGATGCACAATCAACCGCTTAGACCCAAAATTCAATTGGCATTCTCTTGCCTTTTAACATCCTTTTGAGTCATCCTTAAAATTATTTTATTTGTTTCCTTTGACTACTGTATTTTGTTAAGGACAACATGCAACTGTAAAAGCGAGACGCATCACATTAACTATACAAAAAAATTACAAACTAGTTAAAAGTGAATTTTCCCACTCTCTCAGATATAATACTTTTACCTCACATGCATATTCCTTTTCATCGAGTTCTTTGAATTTATTTAATGCATAAATCACTTTCAATTTTTCTTTTCAAGAATAAACCCATGTCTTTGTCATCAATAATCAGAAGAAACTATTTATATTTTCCAAACGAACAAGGAGCAATACGCCCACAAACATCGGTGTTGATTAGTTCTAGAGGCTCCCTTGCTCTTGTTGTTTGATTCTATAGGAAAACTCAATTAGTGTTGATTATTTCTAGGGGCTCCCTTGCACTTGTAGTGGATATTTTTGTAAAACTCAATATAAAGTTCTTGCCAAATAAACATTCTTCACACAATTGATGAAGATGATTAATGGAGGGAAATCATTTTACCATTCATTTGTTATGTATAATTTTACGCTACTAAAATTAAGCTGCCCAAACCATAAATACCATAACCAAGATGTGTCTTCGAAACAAGAATTTAGACACATTGCAACACCTTTTGAATATTTAGCGAAAATCTTATAGTTATCACCATGATCACCTAAGCAATGGTATTTCTTATTTAATCTCATATTGAAATATTATGATCATTCATTGGATATCATAGCCTTTCACCTAGAGTTTTCAAAAATTGAATATATTATTTGTCACATCGGGCACATAGTATATATTGGAGATAAATTGGTGTGCTCCATTTTTCAAACCAATTATAAATTTTCCATTTCCTTTCACTAGAATTTTAGAGTTGTCTTCTAAGGTAACCATGCCATTTATTGATTCCTCAAACTCCACTAACTGGTACTTTTTACCACTCATATGGTTGCCTTCTCCCATGTCAATATACCAGTTTCTCCATTATCTTCCCCTTTCTAAGCAACAAAATTGGGAAATCTTCTTATTTCTGAACATAGTTAGCCTCCCCCTCAACTTTATTAGTGTTATTCCGACATTAGAAAATATAATGACTAATTTTTTTGAATTATTACACTTAATTTGGGATTTTTCATAACCTTTTATTGAATTCCTCCCTATTGCAAGTTCTGTTATTGGAAAAGAATTGCTCCCTCTTACACTTATTTGATAATTCTTCCTCGACTTTTACATTGTCATCTTCCTCTTTGACTTATCTCATTGTTTAATTCTCTTATTTATTTCAGAGTAACATTTGTTCAACGAGCACGCCCTAAATTTTCATGATTCTTTTTAATTAGCCTCTTTTCACTGGTTTTTCGAGATCTCATGTGTTCATTAATAACCACAAAGTCAGTATCTCCACATTCTTCAATTGTAACGACAATATAATAGAACTCAGTATTTAACTAGCAGAGGATATTTTCAACCACTCGGGTATTACTCATATTTTCACCATTTAGTTTGAGTTTATTTACAACATCATAAACTCTTGAAAAATGATCAGAAACAAATTTAGAGTCTTTCATAGTTAAGGACTTAAACTCACCTTTAAATGTTTGAACATAAACTTTCTTTACTTTCTCAATCACCTTGTGTGAATTTTTATGAATCTCCAATGCTTCCTTCGATTTTGTAGCACTAGCAATCTTCTCTAATGTGTTTTTATGCCTAGCAAGATGGATGAGGGAGAGAACCCTTTGGTCTTTACTCTTTGCGTCTTTCGAAGAATTCCTTTGAGCCTGGGGTAAAGTACCTCCATCTTGGGGGTCATTATAACCCTTCTCCAAGATCTCCCAGAAATTGTATGATCTAATCAAAGCCTTCGCCTTGATACTCTAATCGTTGTAGCTATATTTGGTGAGTTGAGGGACTTGGAAAGGAATAATCCCATAGACCATTCATAGTCAAGAACTTAGCTCAGATACCACTTTGTAGGAAGAGGGGCATTTTATATCACAAAGGGAGAAATATGAAGGTGGGGGGAAATGAATACTTTTTATTGATCTCAAACCTGGCTTGATAAAAAAAATGCCTAGACCCCTCCTTATTTATAAGTCTCAAGGGAAGAATCTAGTGACTCATTAATTGCATCTCCGAACAACCACCTATTTCTTAGGTATTTTACAGGAGCATTCTAGTTAAAGACCCTTCTAGAATGTTTACACCTTTAATGGACCTAACGAACTATAATGTCCCAAAACAAGTAACTAAGCTAGCCAATATCAAAGTTATAATATAGCCCAAAAAATAAATCAACTTTTGTAAGCATAATTACAATACAAATTAAATAAACCCACAAACAAAGTTTAATTTTCAATAGGACAACTTAATTATAAAAAAAAAAAAAAATCTATAGGATGATGTGTTGTCATTAATTCTCTTATAAGATTGTTTTCCTCTTCATAAGAGACGTTTCTTCCTTTGGTATGAAACTGTCCTCTCCATACATTTATCTAGTATATCATTATATATATGTATATGTGTGTGTGTGAACACAATTTAGATCTCTAGTTTTAGTTTACTAATGGATTTCCTTTGTGATGGTGAAGATTTTAAGAATTTTTAAAGGTTTAGAGAGGCTGGTTGATGGTGTGGTTCGTTTGCTTACATGAATGATATAGTGAGATAAGAGTAGTTTGTGTCATAATTTATGGTTTGGTGGTATACTCTTTCAACATTTGTAAGAGTACATATTTTACCAAATATCCATTTTATATTTGATAGGTAAATAAGAGCTTCAAGTGCATTGAAAGTGAAAAAATTTCCACCCTCAAAATTGATAATGTTAAGGTTGGTGGCTATGTTAGATTGTTCAAAAAAAATTAGGGGGGTCATATAGAAAGTAAAATCTGCGAGTAAAGTGAAAAATAAGGTAAAGTTGTACATGATAAACTGTAATCAATATTTTCATAACTATTCGTGTGGTGATAATGATTAATTATGAGAGAACATAAAGCTGGTTCTTAAGTAATATTATTGGGTATAATTCCAAGCCATGTGATTATTAATAACCTTTACTTGGAATAAATAATAATGTACACGTAATTAAATCCGAGAATATCTCTAAATGTGAGAAATAAATAATAATGTACACTTATTGATAACCTTTGTATAAATCACGCTCTCATCAATGCAAAGGCTACATTAAGAGCCTAGGCCAATCTAAAATTATTGAAACCTTTCAAACAATTGCCAATATAACATGTCTCATGTGTTTTGCATATAATCCTTAAATCTAATTCACCCTTAACGAAAAACGTATTAAATTCAAACTTATTTGAAATTTATTTTTAGACTTAAAAATTATTCGAAAATAAAAAAAAAATCGCTATGAGAAAAAATTATCTCAGGTTTGTTTTCAGATACCTATTTAATCTCCAATTTAGAAAAATTGGAGAACGAATAAGAAATTTACAAAACAAAACAAATCACTTGAAAAAATAAGAATTTTTCAAAAAATAAAACAAACTCGACGGTTTGAAATATTAAAATTGCGGACTTACATAAGGGATTAACAACATTTTTTTTAAGATTCCAAATTCGAAATTTACAATCAAAAATAGTAATTTTAAATTCATTTAAAAAAATACGTGTTTGAAAAAAAAAATATAGCCATAAGAATACCTTTTACTTTCACGTTAACTTCAAAATAATTTGTATGAACTTTATGTTAATTCAGACACAATACTACCTCAGTTTGTAGAAAAAAAAAATCAAAAACATTTTTCAATGGATTGGCATTCTTCTCTTGTAATATTAATCGGGAAATAACATAGGGTGGCAAGAGATTCGTACTTAATCAAGAAACATATTACGTTTATATTTTACTTTGAAGACGTAAAATCGAATGTTTAATTCTGAAATCTATATGACGAAATTATCCTCTCTATCTCAAGACGACTGCACACTAGCCAATCATATTATTTTTTTCTGTTCAACTTGCTACAAAATTATAATCAAACTTTATGATCACATGCACAATTACTAGTAGAAAAAATGTTTGTAGGAATACTAATTTGTATAATGTGTTTTTAGTATGATAATAAACTTACAGTAAACCACAGGTGGAGGATGCATTTATTAAAGCAGAACCACTAAATGATTGCTTTATTCATCCCAACATGTTCAGGAAACAAACCAAAAGATGAAGCACTACAAAATGAATTTCACAACTTCATTCTTGTTTTTATTGCATCCAGGTAACAATATCCATGTGTGTGTGTCTTCACAGACAATTACAAGTCCCTTACGTGGAAGACACTTGGATTTTTAACGACAATATCATACATGTAAACAGAATTGAACTTGGAGAAGTCCTTGGGAAGAGAGATAAGATCAATTGAAGAATGTTTGTGAAATTGAATAAGATCACAATCCCCATAGTATCTCTCCCATCCTAACTCCTTCAAAATTCTGTCAAGGCAGTTGTAGGAAGACACTACCTGCCCCGTCGGCAGGTACATCAACGCCTTTCCACGGTTGGTGTTGCTACCACCATCACCTAGGTGAATAACTCCATTGTTCTTGAACATCAAAACACCTGACATATTTCTTTAAGGTTCGTGTGTTGGTAACAGGGGAAAACTGTTTGTTTATGAAGGTAGGGGAGAGCATGAGGGGTATTTATCGTTAGCTGGGAGAGAATATAGGAAGTGATGGCAGACTTGTTTGGGTTTGGATATTGTGGGACACATTTGTTGAAATTTTGGGGCACAAAAAAGGTACCATTAATCTGCGTGGGTTTCTTATGAATCTTTGTGTTGTGTTATTGGCTTTTGGGTTCAGACCAATAGGGAATCTTGATGTTTTATCGGACACTCATTTTCATTTGTTGTGCCCACGTGTGCTAATTAGAGAGGGTGGGATATTTAGCTCGTAGTTCTGGTTTTTCATTTGGCCGGAGTCATCATCTGGATTGTTGAAATTTCGTTGCGGGACACCTGTTTGTTGAGATTTTGGGGAACAATATGGTCCCGTGGGGTAACTTGGGGTATAGGTACCATTAGTCTGCATGGGTTTCTTTTCAATCTGTGTGTTGTGTTGTTGGCTTTGGCCTTCCGACTAATATAGAATCTTGATGTTTATTGGGGCAGTCGTGTCCTGTGCCCACTTATATCACGTGTGGTACATGTGATGATAATTTGACAGTGTGGGAGATTTGATATATGTGGGGATCTGTTGAATGATTTCGAACCAAAAAAGAGTTTTTTGGATTTACATGTAACTTCTCAAAATTGGAGAATAAAAATCACGAGAAATTTATAAAAAATGGATTATTAGTTTATTTATAAAAAAAATGGATTATGTAAAGTTGATTTACTAATCTCACATGACAATCAGATGTCAAGCAAGTTTTCAACAAAGTACAAATATTGAATATTCTTCAATTTTCTTAAATTTTCAAAGATTATTTGGCGTTTATCCTACTAATTTACGGAATGATATATTTATACCTTTTTACCTGCCTACTCTTTTAGCACAAACACAAAGTTATTTCATTCTTATATAACATGTGGGTTTCTATTTGTTTGTTTAATAATGTCATGTTTTTTTCATATGACTCGAATTTTGGAAAGCTTGATTACGTTTACTCAATAAAATTATTTTTTTCCAACCACTGATAAACATAAATAAAATTGGGGAATATACCAACACTAAAATTATTGTTGAATTTCTCCTAAAACATTCGGATACATGGGGTTTTGATTACATTTCTAAAGTTCAATTAAAATTTACGGGTTAGATACGTTTAAAGAGTTAAAAAAAACAAAGGGTGGGCGATGGTTCACAAAATATTCCTAATTTCAAATTTCTTTTAAGAATTAGTCAAATTTTAATTTCTTCAAAAATCAAATAAAGTTAAACAACTATTTATATTTTCTCTTAAACCAAATTTATTCATGTTCTAAATTAGGCCGAGCAAACCAAACATGAATTTTGACAAAATATTAAAATTGACTTGAATTAAAGTAACCAAAATATTACCAAAATTAAATTTGCACCAAATTAAACCAAATTTTAATGTTTTAAACCTAAGCATGCATCTGTGTGAATTTTTCAAGATAACAAAAACAATCAATCCCAACGCCGTGATGTACATGAAAAACTCACAACGGAAAAAATTTCGGACGACCTAACGACAAGTCCACTAAGTACGGTTTTATAAGGACACGACAAAAAAACTTACTTCCACAAGCTTACTACCCCGGAAGCCTGGACGCTTCTTCGTTCCTCCACCTCCGCCTAGTCGACAACTCAGGAATGCACTTCCGTCTCAGTGTCCACCGATGGGGAAAATTGACCGCCAACACACGAAGTTCGCCACCGTATATACACCACGAACATGAAACGGAATCGTCCGTAGAAAACTATCTTTTCTGGGGTAGAGAATGATACCCAGTGCCAAAATGTTGACCTTAAAATATGTATGATGAAAATTGGATCAAATAGACTATTAAGTGTAAAAATATTGTTTTGTTAAACAACAAGGGGACTTTATAGCAAACGTTTTTGCCTCTCTAGAGCAATTAGAAAATCTTAAAAAGCCAATAAAAAATTGTTATTCTTGCAATCTTAATAATATAAAATTAAGAAGTAGGGAAGTAGGTTGTTATTGGAAAAAAACATAAAAAAACTGTAATGTCGTTCGAATGATTTTTGAATCTCATTCGAACGATATTGCATAGTAAATGTCGTCAGAATGACAATACGGACGAAAGTTCGAGCGAGATAGAAGGAAATTAACTCGCTTGAATTCTTATTCGAACGACCTCATTTGAATGATAAAATGAATTTGTTAGAGCGACTTTAAAAAAAAATATTTTTCTTCAAAAAATAAAAAATCATTTTCAACTTCATTTTAGGAAAAATAGGACACACAAAATAAATATATCCAAGGCTCAATATAACTTGTGCATTCATACCTTAGAGGCAATGGAAAAATTGAAAGGTTGATGATATTAAACATGGCACGAAAAACTTACAATAATGATAATCTCAATTTATGCTGGGGGGCTACGTCTTCATCACAAACATCAAGGTTTGAAGTCCATAACTTCTATCCTACAAATCAAATAGTTTTGTCTGGAATTAGGCCAATAATTACAAATTGACTAAATTGATATTTTTCCCTTACACTAATATTTTGTAAAATGAATTTTTCTTTATATATATATACCAGTGGAATGCTCTTGCCTAAAGGCACCGCCAAACTTTGCAAAATACATAATCGTAAAACAACAAAAACTTTCAATGTATGTGACTCCAAAACGACAAAAAATTCGTTCCCCCAAAAAACGAGTGTAATAATTTAAGAAAATTGACCATAATATGATTTATTTATAAGAGTATCCACCCTACTTAAGAAATAATAAATAGTGCAACAATATTGTTTTTTTTACAAAATATTGAATTATAAGTAATAAGTCAAAAAGGGTTTTACAACTCAAAGTTTTAATAATTCTAAAATTTGTGCAAAAAATACTGAACAATACTTCATTGAACCATTTCAAAACCCCCAAAACCACATTTTAATAGTTACAATTACACATCAAAAGTCCAAACGATTTTATGCTTTCATTTACACGTGATAACAACGTAAGCCAAAGACATGTCTTACCACCAAATAATAAAATAAAAAGTAAAATTGTCTCGATAAAGAAATACACCATCCACGTGGCATGCGCTTATTCTCACGGCTCTACGCCACATCCATGCATTGACCCCAATCCTACAACAAAATAGCAAGTGGAATATGTTAACAGGGTTGATGCGAAAAAAATAATGATAAAGAGTTATAGATATTTCTTGTAAATATCAAAAGGTGAAAAAAAATACAAATCACAAATATTATAACAATTAAAACAAAAAAAATTAGTAGCAGAGTGAAGAAAATATATTGAACATAAAAATTCTAACTTAGTGATTTCCAACAAAAGTAATATTTTCGTAAATTGTTTAACTAAAAGTTTGAATGAAGAAGAAACAATACACCATAGACATTAGGGGCAAAGTCTAAAGTCCCAGAAAAGAAACATAAAAAAAGGCTCAGAAATATATAGAATCGGTGTATATACATGTTTTATCTGGGTTGAAAATCTCTAAATGAAATGAAATGGGACAGATATAACATTATTTCTGAAGAAATATAATATTTTTAAAAAGTTAGGAATAATAAAAACACATTTTAGAGAAAAATTTTATTGACATCTTAAGTGTTTTCTTTGACCAAAAAAATTGTGTGGATACGCTAAGCATTTTTATAGGCAGTCACATTGGTTCTCTACTCAGTACCCAACTATATGTGCTTTCAACTACATCAGCCGCTATCCTTGATGAGTGGGTAAAGACATTTGGATGGAAAACGAGAACTTCACCTCATGTCCTTATTCGGTTGTTCTTTTCATGTATCGTGTCTTTGAATATTTCTTATCTTTCGCCAAAATCACAGTGAGGCTCGAGGAGGGATTACAAAAACAATACACAGATCACTTAGCAAGTCTTAAATACTCTCTCCAATGTTTTATGTGCACAAATAAATAATAATTAGTTGGTAAATATAAAAATAAAAAATAAATATCAGTACTGGTAAAAGGTTTGTACTGAGATATCCTTTACAAAATAGGAGGAAATAAAATTAGTAATGAAATACCAAACCCACTTTACCCCTCTATAAAACTACAACCTTTACCCCCTCCCTAACCCTGTTGCCTACCAGATCTACCCAAATCAAACCCAATCCTATATGTTCCACACAACAACCGGACACTTTCCCGACCTAGTTAACTCCCAAGCAAACTATAATCGCCTGTCATCTCAAATTCTCTTTTCTTCGCCTTTTTAAAATCTTTAACCATGCTTAGATCATTTTCGGGAAAAATTAAATCATCTACATACAAGCACACAAGAAAAATATAATTATTTTCAATTTCCTATGTAAATAACGCATGCTCGTGTGGACATTTAGTTGGTCAGTTTTAGTATTTGTATTCCACACCCTTGGTGCTTGTTTTAAGCCATATAAGGCTTTATTTAATTTTAGAATTTATCTTCATTGCTTTTTACCACATACCCCATAGACTGCTCCACATATACTTCTTATTTAAGGTGGACATTTGGAAAAGCAGACTTAACATACATTTGTTAAATTTTTCACTTATTTTGTGATGCTAACAAAATTATTAATCTTATAGTTTCAGGGTGATCAACGGGAGCAAATACCACTTCATAATCTATGTCATGTCTTTGCTTGTAGCCTTTGGTTACCAATCTTTCTTTATATCTTCTCCTTTAGCATTCTTCTTTGCTTCGGACACCCATTTGAATCCAATCACTTTATGGCCTTTAGTAAGAGTTGTTAGCTCCCACAAATTATTCTTTTCAATGACTTTAATCTCTTCATCCCTGGCATCTGTCCATTTTTTTCTTTATATACCTTCTTTAAAATTCATTAGCTCACAATCGATAAAACAACAAAAAAGTGTTAGCCTGTTGTGATCTTCGGTTACCGATTAAATTTCTTGTAAACTACTTATTCATGGTATTATTTCCCTTGAGCTTCCACTAGATGCCGATGTTTTATTTATGAATGAGATAAATTTTGAGTTTGAACGGGAAGGAGTTTTTCTTAAGCAATAGGGTTTTAGAATTGGATTTAGGTAAGGAATAAATTTCTTTATATTTTCAACATTTTTTCCAAACATGTTATGGTTCCACTCCTTAAAAGAATGCAACAAATCAACCTTATTGTCAAGGATGGATCATCTATTTCTCATAGTATTTTGTATGAAAGTTTCAAGTCTTTCATACAAAAGGGAAGAAACCACAAAAGGAAAAGGGCAATTTATAAAGGATTGTTCCAAACCGTTAGGCGTAATGAGGATAGGCTGTTGTTATTAATAAATGATGTGGAGGAACATGTACGTAGCTTACACGAAGGTGATCCATCATTCCTCTATTCCGAGGGATTAATCGAGTATTTCCTTAATGTTTTCCCAACCCCATATCTTGTTGATCCAGGTTAAGGCTACACCTTTGATGCCTAAGTAAATCATTTCAACTATTGATACATTGGATGAAGGTTGAAATTTTATTAGTGTTAAAAAAAGCCCCACTTTTTTTTTTAGATTCACCAAGCACATAATTTAATTATTGATGCACAATCAACAGCTTAGACCCAAAATTCAATTGGCATTCTCTTGCCTTTTAACATCCTTTTGAGTCATGCTTAAAATTATTTTATTTGTTTCCTTTGACTACTGTATTTTGTTAAGGACAACATGCAACTGTAAAAGCGAGACGCATCACAGTAACTATAAAAAAAAATTACAAACTCATTAAATGTGAATTTTCCCACTCTCTCAGATATAACACTTTTACCTCACATGCATATTCCTTTTCATCGAGTTCTTTGAATTTATTTAATGCATAAATCACTTTCAATGTTTCTTTTCAAGAATAAAACCATGTCTTTGTCATTAATAATCAGAAGAAACTATTTATATTTTCCAAACGAACAAGGAGCACTACACCCACAAACATCGGTGTTGATTAGTTCTAGAGGCTCCCTTGCTTTTGTTGTGGATTCTATGGGAAAACTCAATTAGTGTTGATTATTTCTAGGGGCTCCCTTGCACATGTAGTGGATATTTTTGGAAAACTCAATATAAAGTTCTTGCCAAATAAACATTCTTCACACAATTGATGAAGATGATTAATGGAGGGAAATCCTTTTACCATTCATTTGTTATGTATAATTTTACGGTACTAAAATTAAGCTGCCCAAACCATAAATACCAAAACCAAGATGTGTCTTCGAAACAAGAATTGAGACACATTGCAACACCTTTTGAATATTTAGCGAAAATCTTATAGTTATCACCATGATCACCTAAGCAATGGTATTTCTTATTTAATCTCATATTGAAATACTATGATCATTCATTTGAATATCATAGCCTTTCACCTAGAGTTTCACAAATTGAATATATTATTTGTCACATCGGGCACATAGTATATATTGGAGATAAATTGGTGTGCTCCATTTTTCAAACCAATTATAAATTTTCCATTTCCTTTCACTGGAATTTTAGAGTTGTCTTCAAAGGTAACCATGCCATTTATTGATTCCTCAAACTCCACTTGTACTTTTTACCACACATATGGTTGCCTTCTCCCATGTCAACATACCAGTTTCTCCATTATCTTCCCATTTCTAAGCAACAAAATTGGGAAATCTTCTTATTTCTCAACATAGTTAGCCTCCCCCTCAACTTTATTAGTGTTATTCCGACATTAGAAAATATAATGACAAATTTTTTTGAATTATTACACTTAATTTGGGATTTTTCATAACCTTTTATTGAATTCCTCCCTATTGCAAGTTCTGTTGTTGGAAAAGGATTGCTCCCTCTTACACTTATTAGATGTTTCTTCCTCGACTTTTACATTGTCCTCTTCCTCTTTGACTTATCTCATTGTTTAATTCTCTTATTTATTTCAGAGTTACATTTGTTTAATGAGCATGCCCTAAATTTTCATGATTCTTTATAATTAGCCTCTCTTCACTGGCTTTTCGAGATCTCATGTGTTCATTAACAACCACAAAGTCAGTATCTCCACATTCTTCAATTGTAACGACAATATAATCGAACTCGGTATTTAACTAGCAGAGGATATTTTCAACCACTCGGGTATTACTCATATTTTCACCATTGAGTTTGAGTTTATTTACAACATCATAAACTCTTGAAAAATAATCAGAAACAAATTTAGAGTCTTTCATAGTTAAGGACTTAAACTCACCTTTAAATGTTTGAACATAAACTTTCTTTACTTTCTCAATCACCTTGTGTGAATTTTTATGAATCTCCCATGCTTCCTTCGATTTTGTAGCACTAGCAATCTTCTACAATGTGTTTTTATGCCTAGCAAGATGGATGAGGGAGAGAACCCTTTGGTCTTTACTCTTTGCGTCTTTCGAAGAATTCCTTTGAGCCTGGGGTAAAGTACCTCCATCTTGGGGGTCATTATAACCCTTCTCCAAGATCTCCCGGAAATTGTATGATCTAATCAAAGCCTTCACCTTGATACTCTAATCGTTGTAGCTATATTTGGTGAGTTGAGGGACTTGGAAAGGAACAATCCCATAGACCATTCATAGTCCAGAACATAGCTCAGATACCACTTCGTAGGAAGAGGGGCATTTTATATCAGAAAGGGAGAAATATGAAGGTGGGGGGAAATGAATACTTTGTATTGATCTCAAACCAGGCTTGATAAAAAATGCCTAGACCCCTCCTTATTTATAAGTCTCAAGGGAAGAATCTAGTGACTCATTAATTGCATCTCCGAACAACCACCTATTTCTTAGGTATTTTACAGGAGCATTCTAGTTAAAGACCCTTCTAGAATGTTTACACCTTTAATGGACCTAACGAACTATAATGTCCCAAAACAAGTAACAAAGCTAGCCAATATCAAAGTTATAATATAGCCCAAAAAATAAATCAACTTTTGTAAGCATAATTACAATACAAATTAAATAAACCCACAAACCAAGTTTAATTTTCAATAGGACAACTTAATTATCAAAAAAAAAAAAATCTATAGGATGATGTGTTGTCATTAATTCTCTTATCAGATTGTTTTCCTCTTCATAAGAGACGTTTCTTCGTTTGGTATGAAACTTTCCTCTCCATACATTTATCTAGTATATCATTATATATATGTATCTGTGTGTGTGTGAACACAATTTAGATCTCTAGTTTTAGTTTACTAATGGATTTCCTTTGTGATGGTGAAGATTTTAAGAATTTTTAAAGGTTTAGAGAGGCTGGTTGATGGTGTGGTTCGTTTGCTTACATGAATAATAGAGTGAGATAAGAGTAGTATGTGTCATAATTTATGGTTTGGTGGTATACTCTTTCAACATTTGTAAGAGTACATATTTTACCAAATATCCATTTTATATTTGATCGGTAAATAAGAGCTTCAAGTGCATTGAAAGTGAAAAAATTTCCACCGTCAAAATTGATAATGTTAAGGTTGGTGGCTATGTTAGATTGTTCAAAAAAATTTAGGGGGGTCATATAGAAAGTAAAATCTGCGAGTAAAGTGAAAAATAGGGTAAAGTTGTACGTGATAAATTGTAATCAATCTTTTCATAACTATTCGTGTGGTGATAATGATTAATTATGAGAGAACGTAAAGCTGGTTCTTGAGTAATATTATTGGGTATAATTCCAAGCCATGAGATTATTAATAACCTTTACTTGAAATAAATAATAATGTACAGGTAATTTAATCCGAGAATATCTCTAAATGTGAGAAATAAATAATAATGTACACTTATTGATAACCTTTGTATAAATCACGCTCTCATCAATGCAAAGGCTACATTAAGAGCCTAGGCCAATCTAAAAATATTGAAACCTTTCAAACAATTGCCAATATAACATGTCTCATGTGTTTTGCATATAATCCTTAAATCTAATTCACCCTTAACGAAAAACGTATTAAATTCAAACTTATTTGCAATTTATTTTTAAAATTAAAAATTATTCGAAAATAAAAAAAATCGCTATGTGAAAAAATTATCTCAGGTTTGTTTTCAGATACCTATTTAATCTCCAATTTAGAAAAATTGGAGAACGAATAAGAAATTTACAAAACAAAACAAATCACTTGAAAAAAATAAGAATTTTTCAAAAAAGAAAACAAAGTCGACGGTTTGAAATATTAAAATTGCGGACTTACATAAGGGATTAACAACATTTTTTTTAAGAGTCCAAATTGGAAATTTACAATCAAAAATAGTAATTTTAAATTCATTTAAAAAAATACGTGTTTGAAAAAAAAATATAGCCATAAGAATACCTTTTACTATCACGTTAACTTCAAAATAATTTGTATGAACTTTATGTTAATTCAGACACAATACTACCTCAGTTTGTACAAAAAAAAAATCAAAAACATTTTTCAATGGATTGGCATTCTTCTCTTGTAATATTAATCGGGAAATAACATAGGGTGGAAAGAGATTAGTACTTAATCAAGAAACATATTACGTTTATATTTTACTTTGAAGACGTAAAATCGAATGTTTAGTTCTGAAATCTATATGACGAAATTATCCTCTCTATCGCAAGCGGACTGCACACTAGCCAATCATATTTTTTTTTTCTGTTCAACTTGCTACAAAATTATAATCAAACTTTATGATCACATGCACAATTACTAGTAGAAAAAATGTTTGTAGGAATACTGATTTGTATAATGTGTTTTTAGTATGATAATAAACTTACAGTAAACCACACGTGGAGGATGCATTTATTAAAGCAGAACCACTAAATGATTCTTTATTCATCCCAACATGTTCAGGAAACAAACCAAAAGATGAAGCACTACAAAATGAATTTCACAACTTCATTCTTGTTTTTATTGCATCCAGGTAACAATATCCATGTGTGTGTGTCTTGATAGACAATTACAAGTCCCTTACGTGGAAGACACTTGGATTTTTAACGACAATATCATACATGTAAACAGAATTGAACTTGGAGAAGTCTTTGGGAAGAGAGATAAGATCAATTGAAGAATGTTTGTGAAATTGAATAAGATCACAATCCCCATAGTATCTCTCCCATCCTAACTCCTTCAAAATTCTGTCAAGGCAGTTGTAGGAAGACACTACCTGCCCCGTCGGTAGGTACATCAACGCCTTTCCACGGTTGGTGTTGCTACCACCATCACCTAGGTGAATAACTCCATTGTTCTTGAACATCAAAACACCTGACATATTTCTTTAAGGTTCGTGTGTTGATAACAGGGGAAAATTGTTTGTTTATGAAGGTAGGGGAGAGCATGAGGGGTATTTATCGTTAGCTGGGAGAGAATATACGAAGTGATGGCAGACTTGTTTGGGTTTGGATATTGTGGGACACATTTGTTGAAATTTTGGGGCACAAAAAAGGTACCATTAATCTGCGTGGGTTTCTTATGAATCTTTGTGTTGTGTTATTGGCTTTTGGGTTCAGACCAATAGAGAATCTTGATGTTTTATCGGACACTCATTTTCATTTGTTGTGCCCACGTGTGCTAATTAGAGAGGGTGGGATATTTAGCTCGTAGTTCTGGTTTTTCATTTGGCCGGAGTCATCATCTGGTTTGTTGAAATTTCGTTGTGGGACACCTGTTTGTTGAGATTTTGGGGAACAATATGGTCCCGTGGGGTAACTTGGGGTATAGGTACCATTAGTCTGCATGGGTTTCTTTTCAATCTGTGTGTTGTGTTGTTGGCTTTGGCCTTCCGACGAATATAGAATCTTGATGTTTATTGGGGCAGTCGTGTCCTGTGCCCACTTATATCACGTGTGGTACATGTGATGATAATTTGAGAGTGGGAGATTTGATATATGTGGGGATGTGTTTAGGGGTGGCAATCGTGTCGGGTTAGATGGGTTCGTGTCGGGTTGAGCAGTGGGTATTATACTATTTGGGTCAACACGAACCCGACACGATAAATAATCGTGTCGAAGTTCTCGACCCTAATACGACCTGTTTATTATACGTGTAACACGACACGACACGCTTAACCCGTTTAATTAATGGGTCGTGTCACACGAGTAACACGACACGAAATGTTTAACCCGTTTAATTTTTATGTCGTGCCACGACACGACACGTTTAACTCACGAACACGAAAAAATGCGTCTGACCCGTTCAATAATTGACCCGTTTACTAAAAGCTGGTATAAATTAAAGAAAAATTCATATTCAATATTACACATTTCCTTCAACCAAATCCCTGTTTTTTTTTCTTCAGAAATAAATTACTTTGCTTCATATTGCACTAGCAAGCATTGAGAATTGATTCAAACAGATCCAAAGAAAAAATAGATTTAAGTGCTTCCATGGTTCAGACACAAAATAAAATTACATGAATTCAAAACAGATCCATGAATTCAAAATAGATCCAAAACAGATGCATGGATTCAAAACAGATCCAAACACAAAATAAAATTATAAATTAAAGTAGTTTTAAGTGCTTCCATGGATTAAAACAGACACAAAATTGGAAGACTTTCATAGCTTCAAAGAGACACAAAATCCTTCTTTCCACCAAGCTTCATCAAGGACTAAACCTGGAAAAAAAAATTGAACACAATTAATGCAATATTAAAATAAATCACAACAAAAATAAAAATAAAAAAGATATTAAGTATTACCAAGTAATTTTCAATCTCCAAATCCACTACCACATTTGAACATTCTAACGATTCTGGGTCATCATCTTCTATAACCTCCTTTGCTTTGTCGTTGATGCTCAAATGTGTTATATCTTGCAGCAACTCATCCAACCTCACTGAATCTAAACAATAAAAAATAAAAATATAAGGATATAATTTTTTTTAAGACCTACAAATAAAAAACTGAAAAATCATATATTACCTTTACTTCCAAACAACCAATCTCTTGAACAAATCAAAGCCTCGACAACTTCTGGCCTTAAAGCACTACGGTATTGGTCAAGGATCCGACCTCCAACACTAAAAGCGGACTCGGAGGCTACCGTAGAAATAGGAACACTTAATATATCACGAGCCATGCAAGCTAGCTCGGGATACCGATATTGATGCGATTTCCAATATGTAAGAACGTCTATTCTTGCTTTCCTATCAACACGAGGCTCATCCAAATACAACTCCAATTGACTTTTTTGGGCACTAGTCACAAACTCTTGGCTCTCAAAAACATCAAATTCCTGAAATGTGAAAGGTTAGTTTCTAAAACAATAATAAAACATTAAAATACAATTTTAAATAATTTTAACTTAAATTCATATTCATAAAAAATTGAAAAATGATATTTCACCTTAAAAACATCCATGGACTCTTTACTTTGACCATCTTGCTCATTCACCTCTTCATTATTTCCATGAGAATTCGATGATTGAGAGGTGGAAGACTTTGAAGCATTTTGCATGTACTCATCGTAGAGTGAGAATAACTTTTCACGCACCCTCGTGCATTCAACGTTTCCAACACCATAAAGTTTGTTGTAGGAAAATTCCACAAATTGGATTTTATAACGGGGGTCAAAAATGACAGCCAATGCCAACAACAAGCTATATTCATTCCAATATTTCTCAATCTTTGTAACCATTTGCACGGCTATTCTTCTAATAAAAACATCTGTGCTTTCACTTGCTTTGTTTAAACTAAACTCAACTATGAAAACAAGTGGGAAGAACAAGTTTGAAGTCGGGTATTTCACTCCAGAGAAAATACAAGTAACATCATAAAAAAGTTTCAAAAACTTACAAATTTTCTCCACTTTTCCACACTCCTCATGAGATGGACAATGCTTAAAATTAGAGTCGGTGAGTTGCAAATGACAAAATGCTCGACGATAATACAAGGCACACTCGAGCATAAGAAACGTGGAGTTTCATCGTGTTGGAACATCTTGTCTCAACGCCCTTTTTGAATCTAGAGATGTTTGTGCCACACATGCAATAAATCTATCCTTCCTCACTTGCGAACCTTTCACATATTTAACACATTCTCTAATTTTATCAACCGACTCATTAATCTCTTTTAACCCTTCTTGCACAATTAAGTTCAAGATATGTGCACAACAACGAACATGAAACAAACTACCATCACTTAATAATGCACTTTTCAAACTTAGTTGGCTCCTTAATATCTCACAAAAAACATCATTAGCAGATGCATTATCCAATGTAAGTGAAAATAATTTCTTTTCAATTCCCCAAATACTAACAAGACTATAAACCTTTTCTGCTAAACATACACCACTATGAGGAGGAGGCATGTAACAAAAGTTTACAATCTTTTTTTGTAAAACCCAATCGTTATCAATGAAATGAGCAGTAAGGCATATATAACCATCCGTAGCAATAGAAGTCCACAAATCAGAGGTTAAGCAAATTCTACCCGGACAATCTAACAACAAGGAGCTTAATCTACTCACTTCTTTTTTGTGAGCCTTCATTACATCGGCTTTTGCCGTATTCCTAGTGATATGCTTGACTTCGGGGCCCAGATAGGTTAACAGTTGCCTAGTACCATCATACTCAACAAATTGGAATGGCAAATCATGCCTAATAATAGCAAATGCCAATAAAAGGCGGAAATTTTCTAAGCAAAAATTTGGAGAACGGGTGGTCAATGAACCATTTGCTTGCGACATAATCAACTGGCCTACGTCATTTGTATTTCTCCTTTCACAATTTTTAACATGTCGGGTCATGTTACCCGTTCCATATTTACTATCAAAAAGATATGTAATCCCACATTTTTTACATTTACATCTTTGTTTTTTATCACTGCTCAATGGAAGGAGTTCAAAAAAAGCCCAAACAGCAGAAGTTAACTTTCTAACTCTTTTTTTAGGGTTTTTAGTTACCTCTGGCTCAGTGGCTTTTTCTTGACCATTTCTCCGAGCAGATTCTTCTTCCCCCAAATCTCTTTTAAACTCAACACTATCATCTTCCTCAAATACAACATTATTATAGTCCATCTGTTGAATAACATAAATAAATAAAAAATCAGCCACAAACAACAAAACAAAATGGGTGGATCTTAAAAAAATATATAAACTGAGCATATATACATATATTAAAAAAAATGGGTGGATCTAACATTGTTCTAATTAAACATATGAAAAAAAAATATGCAGATTATTTTTCATTCTTTCAACTGTATAAATATTATGAGGTGGGTATATAAAATATATCATCCAAAAATTCTATGGCTGTAGGACCACACCAAGTTGGAAATAGATTCAGTTAGTAAACAAGGACCTGACATATGGCTGTAGGACCACATCCAAAAAAATTATGACGTGGGTATATAACATTGTTTGTTCTAATTAAACATATCCAAAAACTCTATGGCTGTAAAACATATGAAAAATATTAAGAGACATGAGAGTGACCTGATGTTGTTGGGGCGAGACTGCGATGTGAGGCTGGTGCGAGGGTGCTGCGAGGGGCTGCCTGGTGCGAGGGGTTGCCTGGTGCGAGGGTGCTGGCAGCTGCGAGGGGCGAGGGTGCTGGCAGCCGTGAGGTGCAAGGGTGTTACCGGGGAGATTTCCTTGGAGTGAGGCTGGAATGGAGTTTGGGTTTTCAGTAAGAGGGTGAGAGAGAAATGAGAGGGGCGGCTGAGGAATATAGTTTAGGGTTTTGAAAGTGTTGTGTTGTGTGTAGAATATATATGGTAAAGGTTTAAACGGGTTTAAATGGGTTTAAATGGGTTGGGTGTAAATGGGTTTAAATGGGTTGTAAACGGGTTGGGTGGGTCGTGTTATAAACGGGTCAACCCGTTTATTAAACGGGTTATACGTGTCAAAATCGAGTTCTGCGGGTTTAACCCGAACACGACACGATTATTAATCGTGCTAAACGTGTTGACACGATTATGACACGAACCCGTTTAGGCCCAACCCTAACCCGTTTATAGCGTGTTGGGTTCGTGTCGGGTTTTCGTGTCGTGTCGGAAATTGCCACCCCTAGATGTGTTGAATGATTTCGAACCAAAAAAGAGTTTTTTGGATTTACATGTAACTTTTCAAAATTGGAGAATAAAAATCATGAGAAATTTATAAAAAATGGATTATTAGTTTATTTATAAAAAAAATGGATTATGTAAAGTTGATTTACTAATCTCACATGACAATCACCCGTCAAGCAAGTTTTCACCAAAGTACA
This sequence comes from Sambucus nigra, assembly GCA_949130495.1. Lineage (NCBI taxonomy): Eukaryota > Viridiplantae > Streptophyta > Magnoliopsida > Dipsacales > Adoxaceae > Sambucus > Sambucus nigra. The sequence goes on along the minus strand of OX422219.1, from coordinate 476,870,915 downwards.
AATATTGAATATTCTACAATTTTTTCAAATTTCCAAAGATTATTTAGCGTTTATCCTACTAATTTACGGAATGATATATTTATACCTTTTTATCTGCCTACTCTTTAAGCACAAACACAAAGTTATTTCATTCTTATATAACATGTGGGTTTCTATTTGTTTGTTTAATAATGTCATGTTTTTTTCATATTACTCGAATTTTGGAAAGCTTGATTACGTTTACTCAAAAAAATTATTTCTTTGCATCCACTGATAAACATAAATAAAATTGGGGAATATACCAGCACTAAAATTATTGTAGAATTTCGCCTAAAACATTCGTATACATGGGGTTTTGATTACATTTGTAATGTTCAATTAAAATTTCCGGGTTATATACGTTTAAAGAGTTAAAAAAAACAAAGGGTGGGCGATGGTTCACAAAATATTCCTAATTTCAAATTTCTTTTAAGAATTAGTCAAATTTTAATTTCTTCAAAAATCAAATAAAGTTAAACAACTATTTATATTTTCCCTTAAACAAAATTTATTCATGTTCTAAATTAGGCCGAGCAAACCAAACATGAATTTTGACAAAATATTAAAAATTGACTTGAATTAAAGTAACCAAAATATCACCCAAATTAAATTTGCACCAAATTAAACCAAATTTTAACGTTTTAAACCTAAGCATGCATCTATGCGAATTTTTCAAGATAAAAAAAACAATCAATCACAATGCCGTGATGTACGAGAAAAACTCACAACGGGAAAAATTTCGGACGACCTAGCGACAAGTCCACTAAGTACGGTTTTATAAGGACACGACAAAAAAACTTACTTCCACAACCTTACTACCCCGGAAGCCTGGACGCTTCTTCGTTCCTCCACCTCCACCTAGTCGACAACTCAGGAATGCACCTCCGTCTCAGTGTCCACCGATGGGGAAAATTGACCGCCAACACACGAAGTTCGCCACCGTATATACACCACGAACATGAAACGGAATCCTCCGTAGAAAACTATCTTTTCTGGGGTAGAGAATGATACCCAGTGCCAAAATGTTGACCTTAAAATATGTATGATGAAAATTGGATCAAATAGACTATTAAGTGTAAAAATATTCTTTTGTTAAACAACAAGGGGACTTTATAGCAAACGTTTTTGCCTCTCTAGAACAATTAGAAAATCTTAAAAAGCGAATCAAAAATTGTTATTCCTGCAATCTTAATAGTATAAAATTAAGAAGTAGGGAAGTAGGTTGTTATTGGAAAAAAACATAAAAAAACTGTAATGTTGTTCGAATGATTTTTGAATCTCATTCGAACGATATTGCATAGTAAATGTCGTCAGAATGACAATACAGACGAAAGTTCGAACGAGATAGAAGGAAAATAACTCGCTTGAATTCTTATTCGAACGACCTCATTTGAATGATGAAATGAATTTGTTCGAGCGACTTTAAAAAAAATATTTTTCTTCAAAAAATAAAAAATCATTTTCAACTTCATTTTAGGAAAAATTGGACACCCAAAATAAATACATCCAAGGCTCAATATAACTTGTGCATTCATACCTTATAGACAGCGGAAAAATTGAAAGGTTGATGATATTAAACATGGCACGAAAAACTTACAATAATGATAATCTCAATTTATGCTGGGGGGCTACGTCTTCATCACAAACATCAAGGTTTGAAGTCCATAACTTCTATCCTACAAATCAAATAGTTTTGTCTGGAATTAGGCCAATAATTACAAATTGACTAAATAGAAATTTTTCCCTTACACTAATATTTTGTAAAATGAATTTTTCTTTATATATATATATATATATATATATATATATACCAGTGGAATGCTCTTGCCTAAAGGCACCGCAAAACTTTGCAAAATACATAATCGTAAAACAACAAAAACTTTCAATGTATGTGACTCCAAAACGACAAAAAATTCGTTTCCCCAAAAAACAAGTATAGTAATTTAAGAAAATTGACTATAATATGATTTATTTATAAGACTATCCACCCTACTTAACAAATAATAAATAGTGCAACAATATTGTTTTTTTACAAAATATTGAATTATAAGTAATAAGTCAAAAAGGGTTTTACCACTCAAAGTTTGAATAATTCAAAAATTTTTGCAAAAAATACTGAACAATACTTCATTGAACCATTTCAAAACCCCCAAAACCACATTTTAACAGTTACAATCACACATCAAAAGTCCAAACGATTTTATTCTTTCATTTACATGTCATAACAACGTAAGCCAAAGACATGTCTTACCACCAAATAATAAAATAAAAAGTAAAATTGTCTTGATAAAGAAATACACCATCCACATGGCATGCGCTTATTCTCACGGCTCTACGCCACATCCATGCATTGACCCCAATCCTACAACAAAATAGCAAGTGGAATATGTTAACAGGGTTGATGGGAAAAAAATAATGATGAAGAGTTATAGATATTTCTTGTAAATATCAAAAGGTTAAAAAAATACAAATCACAAATATTATAACAATTAATCCAATAGTGTTAGTAGCAGAGTCAAGAAAATATATTGAACATAAAAATTCTAACTTATTGATTTCTAACAAAAGTAATATTTTCGTAAATTGTTTAACTAACAGTTTGAATGAAGAACAAACAATACACCATAGACATTAGGGGCAAAGTCTAAAGTCCCACAAATGAAACATAAAAAAAGACTCAGAAATATATAGAATCGGTGTATATACATGTTTTATTTGGGTTGAAAATCTTTAAATGAAAAGAAATGGGACGGATATAACATTATTTCTGAAGAAATGTAATATTTTAAAAAAGTTAGGAATGATAAAAACACATTTTAGAGAACAAATTTTATTGACATCTTAAGTGTTTTCTTTGACCAAAAAAATTGTGTGGATACGCTAAGCATTTTTATAGGCAGTCACATTGGTTCTCTACTCAGTACCCAACTATATGTGCTTTCAACTATATCAGCCGCTATCCTTGATGAGTGGGTAAAGACATTTTGATGGAAAACGAGAACTTCACCTCATGTCCTTATTCGGTTGTTCTTTTCATGTATTGTTTCTTTGAATATTTCTTATCTTTCGCCAAAATCACTGTGACGCTCGAGGAGGGATTACAAAAATAATACACAAATCACTTAGCAAGTCTTAAATACTCTCTCCAATGTTTTATGTGCACAAATAAATAATAATTAGTTGGTAAATATAATAATAAAAAATAAATATCAGTACAGGTAAAAGGTTTGTACTGAGATATCATTTACAAAATAGGAGGAAATAAAATTAGTAATGAAATACCAAACCCACTTTACCCCTCTATAAAACTACAACCTTTACCCACTCCCTAACCCTGTTGCCTACCAGATCTACCCAAATCAAACCCAATCCTATCTGTTCCACACAACAACTGGACACTTTCCCGACCTAGTTAACTCCCAAGCAAACTAGAACCGCCTGTCATCTCAAATTCTCTTTTGATCGCCTTTTAAAAATCTTTAACCATGCTTAGATCATTTTCGGGAAAAATTAAATCATCTACATACAAGCACAGAAGAAAAATATAATTATTTTCAATTTCCTATGTAAATAACGCATGCTCGTGTGGACAATTAGTTGGTCAGTTTTAGTATTTGTATTCCACGCCCTTGGTGCTTGTTTTAAGCCATATAAGGCTTTATTTAATTTTAGAATTTATCTTCATTGCTTTTTACCACATACCCCATAGACTGCTCCACATATACTTCTTATTTAAGGTGGACATTTGGAAAAGCAGACTTAACATACATTTGTTAAATTTTTCACTTATTTTGTGATGCTAACAAAATTATTAATCTTATAGTTTCAGAGTGAGCAACGGGAGCAAATACCTCTTCATAATCTATGTCATGTCTTTGCTTGTAGCCTTTGGCAACCAATCTTTCTTTATATCTTCTCCTTTAGCATTCTTCTTTGCTTCGGACACCCATTTGAATCCAATCACTTTATGGCCTTTAGTAAGAGTTGTTAGCTCCCACAAATTATTCTTTTCAATGACTTTGATCTCTTCATCCCTGGCATCTGTCCATTTTTTTCTTTCTATAGCTTCTTTAAAATTCATTGGCTCACAATCGATAAAACAACAAAAAAGTGTTAGCCCGTTGTGATCTATGGTTACCGATTAAATTTCTTGTAAACAACTTATTCATGGTATTATTTACCTTAAGCTTCCACTAGATGCCGATGTTTTATTTATGAATGAGATAAATTTTGAGTTTGAACGGGAAGGAGTTTTTCTTGAGCAATTGGCTTTTAGAATTGGATTTAGGTATGGAATAAATTTCTTTATATTTTCAACATGTTTCCAAACATGTTATCGTTCAACTCCTTAAAAGAATGCAACAAATCAACCTTATTGTCAAGGATGGATCATCTATTTCTCATAGTATTTTTTATGAAAGTTTCAAGTCTTTCATACAAAAGGGAAGAAACCTCAAAAGGAAAAGGGCAATTTATAAAGGATTGTTCCAAACCGTTAGGCGTAATGGGGATATGTTGTTGTTATTAATAAACTATATGGAGGAACATGTACGTAGCTTACACGAAGGTGATCCATCATTCCTCTATTCCGAGGGATTAATCGAGTCTTTCTTTAATGTTTTCCCAACCCCATATCTTGTTGATCCAGGTTAATGCTACACCTTTGATGCCTAAGTAAATCATTTCAACTATTGATACATTGGATGAAGGTTGAAATTTTATTAGTGTAAAAAAAAGCCCCACATTTTTTTTAGATTCACCAAGCACACAATTTAATTATTGATGCACAATCAACCGCTTAGACCCAAAATTCAATTGGCCTTCTCTTGCCTTTTAATTTCCTTTTGAGTCATGCTTAAAATTATTTTATTTGTTTCCTTTGACTACTGTATTTTGTTAAGGACAACATGCAACTGTAAAAGCGAGACGCATCACATTAACTGTAAAAAAAAAAATTACAAACTCATTAAAAGTGAATTTTCCCACTCTATCAGATATAATACTTTTACCTCACATGCATATTCCTTTTCATCGAGTTCTTTGAATTTATTTAATGCATAAATCACTTTGAATTTTTCTTTTCAAGAATAAACCCATGTCTTTGTCATCAATAATCAAAAGAAACTATTTATATTTTCCAAAAGAACAAGGAGCAATACGGCCACAAACATCGGTGTTGATTAGTTCTAGAGCGTCCCTTGCTCTTGTTGTTGATTCTATAGGAAAACTCAATTAGTGTTGATTACTTCTAGGGGCTCCCTTGCACTTGTAGTGGATATTTTTGGAAAACTCAATATAAAGTTCTTGCCAAATAAACATTCTTCACACAATTGATGAAGATGATTAATGGAGGGAAATCCTTTTACCATTCATTTGTTATGTATAATTTTACGCTACTAAAATTAGGCTGCCCAAACCAAAAATACCAAAACCAAGATGTGTCTTCGAAACAATAATTTAGACACATCGCAACACCTTTTGAATATTTAGCGAAAATCTAATAGTTATCACCATGATCACCTAAGCAATGGTATTTCTTATTTAATCTCATATTGAAATACTATGATCATTCATTTGGATATCATAGCCTTTCACCTAGAGTTTTCACAAATTGAATATATTATTTGTCACATCGGGCACATAGTATATATTGGAGATACATTGGTGTGCTCCATTTTTGAAACCAATTATAAATTTTCCATTTCCTTTCACTGGAATTTTAGAGTTGTCTTCTAAGGTAACCATGCCATTTATTGATTCATCAAACTCCACTAACTTGTACTTTTTACCACACATATGGTTGCCTTCTCCCATGTCAATATACCAGTTTCTCCATTATCTTCCCCTTTCTAAGCAACAAAATTGGGAAATCTTATTATTTCTCAACATAGTTAGCCTCCCCCTCAACTTTATTAGTGTTATTCTGACATTAGAAAATATAATGACTAATTTTTTTGAATTATTACCCTTAATTTGGGATTTTTCATAACCTTTTATTGAATTCCTCCCTATTGCAAGTTCTGTTGTTGGAAAAGAATTGCTCCCTCTTACACTTATTAGATGTTTCTTTCTCGACTTTTACATTGTCCTCTTCCTCTTTGACTTATCTCATTGTTTAATTCTCTAATTTATTTCTGACTTACATTTGTTTAACGAGCATGCCCTAAATTTTCATGATTCTTTTTAATTAGCCTCTCTTCACTGACTTTTCGAGATCTCATGTGTTCATTAATAACCACGAAGTCAGTATCTCCACATTCTTCAATTGTAACGACAATATAATAGAACTCGGTATTTAACTAGCCGAGGATATTTTCAACCACTCGGGTATTACTCATATTTTCACCATTTAGTTTGAGTTTATTTACAACATCATAAACTCTTGAAAAATAATCAGAAACAAATTTAGAGTCTTTCATAGTTAAGGATTTAAACTCACCTTTAAATGTTTGAACATAAACTTTCTTTACTTTATCAATCACCTTGTGTGAATTTTTATGAATCTCCCCTGCTTCCTTCGATTTTGTAGCACTAGCAATCTTCTCCAATGTGTTTTTATGCATAGCAAGATGGATGAGGGAGAGAACCCTTTGGTCTTTACTCTTTGCGTCTTTCGAAGAATTCCTTTGAGCCTGGGGTAAAGTACCTCCATCTTGGGGGTCATTATAACCCGTCTCCAAGATCTCCTAGAAATTGTTGATCTAATCAAAGCCTTCACCTTGATACTCTAATCGTTGTAGCTATATTTGGTGAGTTGAGGGACTTGGAAAGGAATAATCCCATTGACCATTCATAGTCAAGAACTTAGCTCAGATACCACTTTGTAGGAAGAGGGGTATTTTATATCACAAAGGGAGAAATATGAAGGTGGGGGGAAATGAATACTTTGTATTGATCTCAAACCTGGCTTGATAAAAAAAATGCCTAGACCCCTCCTTATTTATAAGTCTCAAGGGAAGAATCTAGTGACTCATTAATTGCATCTCCGAACAACCACCTATTTCTTAGGTATTTTACAGGAGCATTCAAGTTAAAGACCCTACTAGAATGTTTACACCTTTAATGGACCTAACGAACTGTAATGTCCCAAAACAAGTTACTAAGCTAGCCAATATCAAAGTTATAATATAGCCCAAAAAATAAATCAACTTTTTTAAGCATAATTACAATACAAATTAAATAAACCCACAAACCAAGTTTAATTTTCAATAGGACAACTTAATTATCAAAAAAAAAAAATATCTATAGGATGATGTGTTGTCATTAATTCTCTTATCAGATTGCTTTCCTCTTCATAAGTGACGTTTCTTCCATTGGTATGAAACTTTCCTCTCCATACATTTATCTAGTATATCATTATATATATGTTTCTGTGTGTGTGTGAACACAATTTAGATCTCTAGTTTTAGTTTACTAATGGATTTCCTTTGTGATGGTGAAGATTTTAAGAATTTTTAAAGGTATAGAGAGGCTGGTTGATGGTGTGGTTCGTTTACTTACATGAATGATAGAGTGAGATAAGAGTAGTATGTGTCATAATTTATGGTTTGGTGGTATACTCTTTCAACATTTGTAAGAGTACATATTTTACCAAATATCCATTTTATATTTGATCGGTAAATAAGAGCTTCAAGTGCATTGAAAGTGAAAAAATTTCCACCCTCAAAATTGATAATGTTAAGGTTGGTGGCTATGTTAGATTGTTCAAAAAAATTTAGGGGGGTCATATAGAAAGTAAAATTTGCGAGTAAAATGAAAAATAGGGTAAAGTTGTACGTGATAAACTCTAATCAATCTTTTCATAACTATTCGTGTGGTGATAATGATTAATTATGAGAGAACATAAAGCTGGTTCTTAAGTAATATTATTGGGTATAATTCCAAGCCATGTGATTATTAATAGCCTTTACTTGAAATAAATAATAATGTACAGGTAATTAAATCCGAGAATATCTCTAAATGTGAGAAATAAATAATAATGTACACTTATTGATAAACTTTGTATAAATCACGCTCTCATCAATGCAAAGGCTACATTAAGAGCCTAGGCCAATCTAAAAATATTGAAACCTTTCAAACAATTGCCAATATAACATGTCTCATGTGTTTTGCTTATAATCCTTAAATCTAATTCACCCTTAACGAAAAACGTATTAAATTCAAACTTATTTGCAATTTATTTTTAAAATTAAAAATTATTCGAAAATAAAAAAAATCGCTATGAGAAAAAATTATCTCAGGTTTGTTTTCAGATACCTATTTAATCTCCAATTTAGAAAAATTGGAGAACGAATAAGAAATTTACAAAACAAAACAAATCACTTGAAAAAAATAAGAATTTTTCAAAAAAGAAATCATACTCGACGGTTTGAAATATTAAAATTGCGGACTTACATAAGGGATTAACAACATTTTTTTAAAGATTCCAAATTGGAAATTTACAATCAAAAATAGAAATTTTAAATTCATTTAAAAAAATACGTGTTTGAAAAGAAAAATATAGCCATAAGAATACCTTTTACTATCACGTTAACTTCAAAATAATTTGTATGAACTTTATGTTAATTCCGACACAATACTACCTAAGTTTGTACAAAAAAAAAAAATCAAAACCATTTTTCAATGGATTGGCATTCTTCTCTTGTAATATTAATCGGGAAATAACATAGGGTGGAAAGAGATTAGTACTTAATCAAGAAACATATTACGTTTATATTTTACTTTGAAGACGTAAAATCGAATGTTTAATTCTGAAATCTATATGACGAAATTATCCTCTCCATCGCAAGCGGACGGCACACTAGCCAATCATATTTTTTTTTTCTGTTCAACTTGCTACAAAATTATAATCAAACTTTATGATCACATGCACAATTACTAGTAGAAAAAATGTTTGTAGGAATACTGATTTGTATAATGTGTTTTTAGTATGATAATAAACTTACAGTAAACCACACGTGGAGGATGCATTTATTAAAGCAGAACCACTAAATGATTGCTTTATTCATCCCAACATGTTCAGGAAACAAACCAAAAGATGAAGCACTACAAAATGAATTTCACAACTTCATTCTTGTTTTTATTGCATCCAGGTAACAATATCCATGTGTGTGTGTCTTGACAGACAATTACAAGTCCCTTACGTGGAAGACACTTGGATTTTTAACGACAATATCATACATGTAAACATTATTGAACTTGGAGAAGTCCTTGGGAAGAGAGATAAGATCAATTGAAGAATGTTTGTGAAATTGAATAAGATCACAATCCCCATAGTATCTCTCCCATCCTAACTCCTTCAAAATTCTGTCAAGGCAGTTGTAGGAAGACACTACCTGCCCCGTCGGCAGGTACATGAACGCCTTTCCACGGTTGGTGTTGCTACCACCATCACCTAGGTGAATAACTCCATTGTTCTTGAACATCAAAACACCTGACATATTTCTTTAAGGTTCGTGTGTTGATAACAGGGGAAAACTGTTTGTTTATGAAGGTAGGGGAGAGCATGAGGGGTATTTATCGTTAGCTGGGAGAGAATATAAGAAGTGATGGCAGACTTGTTTGGGTTTGGATATTGTGGGACACATTTGTTGAAATTTTGGGGCACAAAAAAGGTACCATTAATCTGCGTGGGTTTCTTATGAATCTTTGTGTTGTGTTATTGGCTTTTGGGTTCAGACCAATAGAGAATCTTGATGTTTTATCGGACACTCATTTTCATTTGTTGTGCCCACGTGTGCTAATTAGAGAGGGTGGGATATTTAGCTCGTAGTTCTGGTTTTTCATTTGGCCGGAGTCATCATCTGGTTTGTTGAAATTTCGTTGTGGGACACCTGTTTGTTGAGATTTTGGGGAACAATATGGTCCCGTGGGGTAACTTGGGGTATAGGTACCATTAGTCTGCATGGGTTTCTTTTCGATCTGTGTGTTGTGTTGTTGGCTTTGGCCTTCCGACGAATATAGAATCTTGATGTTTATTGGGGCAGTCGTGTCCTGTGCCCACTTATATCACGTGTGGTACATGTGATGATAATTTGAGAGTGGGAGATTTGATATATGTGGGGATGTGTTGAATGATTTCGAACCAAAAAAGAGTTTTTTGGATTTACATATAACTTCTCAAAATTGGAGAATAAAAATCATGAGAAATTTATAAAAAATGGATTATTAGTTTATTTATAAAAAAATGGATTATGTAAAGTTGATTTACTAATCTCACATGACAATCACCCATCAAGCAAGTTTTCACCAAAGTACAAATATTGAATATTCTACAATTTTTTCAAATTTCCAAAGATTATTTAGCGTTTATCCTACTAATTTACGGAATGATATATTTATACCTTTTTATCTGCCTACTCTTTAAGCTCAAACACAAAGTTATTTCATTCTTATATAACATGTGGGTTTCTATTTGTTTGTTTAATAATGTCATGTTTTTTTCATATTACTCGAATTTTGGAAAGCTTGATTACGTTTACTCAAAAAAATTATTTTTTTGCAACCACTGATAAACATAAATAAAATTGGGGAATATACCAGCACTAAAATTATTGTAGAATTTCGCCTAAAACATTCGTATACATGGGGTTTTGATTACATTTCTAATGTTCAAATAAAATTTCCGGGTTAAATACGTTTAAAGAGTTAAAAAAAACAAAGGGTGGGCGATGGTTCACAAAATATTCCTAATTTCAAATTTCTTTTAAGAATTAGTCAAATTTTAATTTCTTCAAAAATCAAATAAAGTTAAACAACTATTTATATTTTCCCTTAAACAAAATTTATTCAAGTTCTAAATTAGGCCGAGCAAACCAAACATGAATTTTGACAAAATATTAAAAATTGACTTGAATTAAAGTAACCAAAATATCACCCAAATTAAATTTGCACCAAATTAAACCAAATTTTAACGTTTTAAACCTAAGCATGCATCTATGCGAATTTTTCAAGATAAAAAAAACAATCAATCACAATGCCGTGATGTACGAGAAAAACTCACAACGGGAAAAATTTCGGACGACCTAGCGACAAGTCCACTAAGTACGGTTTTATAAGGACACGACAAAAAAACTTACTTCCACAACCTTACTACCCCGGAAGCCTGGACGCTTCTTCGTTCCTCCACCTCCACCTAGTCGATAACTCAGGAATGCACCTCCGTCTCAGTGTCCACCGATGGGGAAAATTGACCGCCAACACACGAAGTTCGCCACCGTATATACACCACGAACATGAAACGGAATCCTCCGTAGAAAACTATCTTTTCTGGGGTAGAGAATGATACCCAGTGCCAAAATGTTGACCTCAAAATATGTATGATGAAAATTGGATCAAATAGACTATTAAGTGTAAAAATATTGTTTTGTTAAACAACAAGGGAACTTTATAGCAAACGTTTTTGCCTCTCTAGAACAATTAGAAAATCTTAAAAAGCGAATCAAAAATTGTTATTCCTGCAATCTTAATAGTATAAAATTAAGAAGTAGGGAAGTAGGTTGTTATTGGAAAAAAACATAAAAAAACTGTAATGTCGTTCGAATGATTTTTGAATCTCATTCGAACGATATTGCATAGAAAATGTCGTCAGAATGACAATACAAACGAAAGTTCGAAAGAGATAGAAGGAAAATAACTCGCTTGAATTCTTATTCGAACGACCTCATTTGAATGATGAAATGAATTTGTTCGAGCGACTTTAAAAAAAAATATTTTTCTTCAAAAAATAAAAAATCATTTTCAACTTCATTTTAGGAAAAATTGGACACCCAAAATAAATATATCCAAGGCTCAATATAACTTGTGCATTCATACCTTATAGACAACGGAAAAATTGAAAGGTTGATGATATTAAACATGGCACGAAAAACTTACAATAATGATAATCTCAATTTATGCTGGGGGGCTACGTCTTCATCACAAACATAAAGGTTTGAAGTCCATAACTTCTATCCTACAAATCAAAAAGTTTTGTCTGGAATTAGGCCAATAATTACAAATTGACTAAATAGAAATTTTTCCCTTACACTAATATTTTGTAAAATGAATTTTTCTTTATATATATATATATATATATATATACCAGTGGAATGCTCTTGCCTAAAGGCACCGCAAAACTTTGCAAAATACATAATCGTAAAACAACAAAAACTTTCAATGTATGTGACTCCAAAACGAGAAAAAAATTCGTTTCCCAAAAAAACAAGTATAGTAATTTAAGAAAATTGACCATAATATGATTTATATATAAGACTATCCACCCTACTTAACAAATAATAAATAGTGCAACAATATTGTTTTTTTACAAAATATTGAATTATAAGTAATAAGTCAAAAAGGGTTTTACCACTAAAAGTTTGAATAATTCAAAAATTTGTGCAAAAAATAGTGAACAATACTTAATTGAACCATTTCAAAACCCCCAAAACCACATTTTAACAGTTACAATCACACATCAAAAGTCCAAACGATTTTATGCTTTCATTTACATGTCAAAACAACGTAAGCCAAAGACATGTCTTACCACCAAATAATAAAATAAAAAGTAAAATTGCCTCGATAAAGAAATACACCATCCACGTGGCATGCGCTTATTCTCACGGCTCTACGCCACATCCATGCATTGACCCCAATCCTACAACAAAATAGCAAGTGGAATATGTTAACAGGGTTGATGGGAAAAAAATAATGATAAAGAGTTATAGATATTTCTTCTAAATATCAAAAGGTTAAAAAAATACAAATCACAAATATTATAACAATTAATCCAATAGTGTTAGTAGCAGAGTCAAGAAAATATATTGAACATAAAAATTCTAACTTAGTGATTTCTAACAAAAGTAATATTTTCGTAAAATGTTTAACTAACAGTTTGAATGAAGAAAAACAATACAGCATAGACATTAGGGGCAAAGTCTAAAGTCCCACAAAAGAAACATAAAAAAAGACTCAGAAATATATAGAATCGGTGTATATACATCTTTTATCTGGGTTGAAAATCTTTAAATGAAAAGAAATGGGACGGATATAACATTATTTCTGAAGAAATATAATATTTTTAAAAAGTTAGGAATGATAAAAACACATTTTAGAGAACAAATTTTATTGACATATTAAGTGTTTTCTTTGACCAAAAAAATTGTGTGGATACGCTAAGCATTTTTATAGGCAGTCAGATTGGTTCTCTACTCAGTACCCAACTATATGTGCTTTCAACTACATCAGCCGCTATCCTTGATGAGTGGGTAAAGACATTTTGATGGAAAACGAGAACTTCACCTCATGTCCTTATTCGGTTCTTCTTTTCATGTATTGTGTCTTTGAATATTTCTTATCTTTCGCCAAAATCACTGTGAGGCTCGAGGAGGGACTACAAAAACAATACACAAATCACTTAGCAAGTCTTAAATACTCTCTCCAATGTTTTATGTGCACAAATAAATAATAATTAGTTGGTAAATATAAAAATAAAAAATAAATATCAGTACAGGTAAAAGTTTTGTACTGAGATATCCTTTACAAAATAGGAGGAAATAAAATTAGTAATGAAATACCAAACCCACTTTAGCCTTCTATAAAACTACAACCTTTACCCGCTCCCTAACCCTGTTGCCTACCAAATCTACCCAAATCAAACCCAATCCTATTTGTTCCACACAACAACCGGACACTTTCCCGACCTAGTTAACTCCCAAGCAAACTAGAACCGACTGTCATCTCAAATTCTCTTTTCATCGCCTTTTTAAAATCTTTAACCATGCTTAGATCATTTTCCTGAAAAATTAAATCATCTACATACAAGCACAGAAGAAAAATATAATTATTTTCAATTTCCTATGTAAATAATGCATGCTCGCGTGGACAATTAGTTCGTCAGTTTTAGTATTTGTATTCCACGCCCTTGGTGCTTGTTTTAAGCCATATAAGGCTTTACTTAATTTTAGAATTTATCTTCATTGCTTTTTACCACATACCCCATAGACTGCTCCACATATACTTCTTATTTAAGGTGGACATTTGGAAAAGCAGACTTAACATACATTTGTTAAATTTTTCACTCATTTTGTGATGCTAACAAGATTATTAATCTTATAGTTTCAGGGTGAGGAACGGGAGCAAATACCTCTTCATAATCTATGTCATGTCTTTGCTTGTAGCCTTTGGCAACCAATCTTTCTTTATATCTTCTCCTTTAGCATTCTTCTTTGCTTCGGACACCCATTTGAATCCAATCACTTTATGGCCTTTAGTAAGAGTTGTTAGCTCCCACAAATTATTCTTTTCAATGACTTTGATCTCTTCATCCCTGGCATCTCTCCATTTTTTGCTTTCTATAGATTCTTTAAAATTCATTGGCTCACAATCGATAAAAAAACAAAAAAGTGTTAGCCCGTTGTGATCTCCGGTTACCGATTAAATTTCTTGTAAACTACTTATTCATTGTATTATTTCCCTTGAGCTTCCACTAGATGCCGATGTTTTATTTATGAATGAGATAAATTTTGAGTTTGAACGAGAAGGAGTTTTTTTTGAGCAATAGGCTTTTAGAATTGGATTTAGGTAAGGAATAAATTTCTTTATATTTTCAACATGTTTCCAAACATGTTATCGTTCCACTCCTTAAAAGAATGCAACAAATCAACCTTATTGTCAAGGATGGATCATCTATTTCTCATAGTATTTTGTATGAAAGTTTCAAGTCTTTAATACAAAAGGGAAGAAACCTCAAAAGGAAATGGGCAATTTATAAAGGATTGTTCCAAACCGTTAGGCGTAATGGGGATAGGCTGTTGTTATTAATAAACGATATGGAGGAACATGTACATAGCTTACACGAAGGTGATCCATCATTCCTCTATTCCGAGGGATTAATCGAGTCTTTCCTTAATGTTTTCCCAACCCCATATCTTGTTGATCCAGGTTAAGGCTACACCTTTGATGCCTAAGTAAATCATTTCAACTATTGGTACATTGGATGAAGGTTAAAATTTTATTAGCGTAAAAAAAAGCCCCACTTTTTTTTTAGACTCACCAAGCACATAATTTAATTATTGATGCACAATCAACCGCTTAGACCCAAAATTCAATTGGCATTCTCTTGCCTTTTAACATCCTTTTGAGTCATGCTTAAAATTATTTTATTTGTTTCCTTTGACTACTGTATTTTGTTAAGGACAACATGCAACTGTAAAAGCGAGACGCATCACATTAACTATACAAAAAAATTACAAACTAGTTAAAAGTGAATTTTCCCACTCTCTCAGATATAATACTTTTACCTCACATGCATATTCCTTTTCATCGAGTTCTTTGAATTTATTTAATGCATAAATCACTTTCAATTTTTCTTTTCAAGAATAAACCCATATCTTTGTCATCAATAATCAGAAGAAACTATTTATATTTTCCAAACGAACAAGGAGCAATACGCCCACAAACATCGGTGTTGATTAGTTCTAGAGGCTTCCTTGCTCTTGTTGTTTGATTCTATAGGAAAACTCAATTAGTGTTGATTATTTCTAGGGGCTCCCTTGCACTTGTAGTGGATATTTTTGTAAAACTCAATATAAAGTTCTTGCCAAATAAACATTCTTCACACAATTGATGAAGATGATTAATGGAGGGAAATCATTTTACCATTCATTTGTTATGTATAATTTTACGCTACTAAAATTAAGCTGCCCAAACCATAAATACCATAACCAAGATGTGTCTTCGAAACAAGAATTTAGACACATTGCAACACCTTTTGAATATTTAGCGAAAATCTTATAGTTATCAGCATGATCACCTAAGCAATGGTATTTCTTATTTAATCTCATATTGAAATATTATGATCATTCATTGGATATCATAGCCTTTCACCTAGAGTTTTCAAAAATTGAATATATTATTTGTCACATCGGGCACATAGTATATATTTGAGATAAATTGGTGTGCTCCATTTTTCAAACCAATTATAAATTTTCCATTTCCTTTCACTAGAATTTTAGAGTTGTCTTCTAAGGTAACCATGCCATTTATTGATTCCTCAAACTCCACTAACTGGTACTTTTTACCACTCATATGGTTGCCTTCTCCCATGTCAATATACCAGTTTCTCCATTATCTTCCCCTTTCTAAGCAACAAAATTGGGAAATCTTCTTATTTCTCAACATAGTTAGCCTCCCCCTCAACTTTATTAGTGTTATTTCGACATTAGAAAATATAATGACTAATTTTTTTGAATTATTACACTTAATTTGGGATTTTTCATAACCTTTTATTGAATTCCTCCCTATTGCAAGTTCTGTTATTGGAAAAGAATTGCTCCCTCTTACACTTATTTGATAATTCTTCCTCGACTTTTACATTGTCATCTTCCTCTTTGACTTATCTCATTGTTTAATTCTCTTATTTATTTCAGAGTTACATTTGTTCAACGAGCAAGCCCTAAATTTTCATGATTCTTTTTAATTAGCCTCTTTTCACTGGTTTTTCGAGATCTCATGTGTTCATTAATAACCACAAAGTCAGTATCTCCACATTCTTCAATTGTAACGACAATATAATAGAACTCAGTATTTAACTAGCAGAGGATATTTTCAACCACTCGGGTATTACTCATATTTTCACCATTTAGTTTGAGTTTATTTACAACATCATAAACTCTTGAAAAATGATCAAAAACAAATTTAGAGCCTTTCATAGTTAAGGACTTAAACTCACCTTTAAATGTTTGAACATAAACTTTCTTTACTTTCTCAATCACCTTGTGTGAATTTTTATGAATCTCCAATGCTTCCTTCGATTTTGTAGCACTAGCAATCTTCTCTAATGTGTTTTTATGCCTAGCAAGATGGATGAGGGAGAGAACCCTTTGGTCTTTACTCTTTGCGTCTTTCGAAGAATTCCTTTGAGCCTGGGGTAAAGTACCTCCATCTTGGGGGTCATTATAACCCTTCTCCAAGATCTCCCAGAAATTGTATGATCTAATCAAAGCCTTCGCCTTGATACTCTAATCGTTGTAGCTATATTTGGTGAGTTGAGGGACTTGGAAAGGAATAATCCCATAGACCATTCATAGTCAAGAACTTAGCTCAGATACCACTTTGTAGGAAGAGGGGCATTTTATATCACAAAGGGAGAAATATGAAGGTGGGGGGAAATGAATACTTTTTATTGATCTCAAACCTGGCTTGATAAAAAAAATGCCTAGACCCCTCCTTATTTATAAGTCTCAAGGGAAGAATCTAGTGAATCATTAATTGCATCTCCGAACAACCACCTATTTCTTAGGTATTTTACAGGAGCATTCTAGTTAAAGACCCTTCTAGAATGTTTACACCTTTAATGGACCTAACGAACTATAATGTCCCAAAACAAGTAACTAAGCTAGCCAATATCAAAGTTATAATATAGCCCAAAAAATAAATCAACTTTTGTAAGCATAATTACAATACAAATTAAATAAACCCACAAACAAAGTTTAATTTTCAATAGGACAACTTAATTATCAAAAAAAAAAAATCTATAGGATGATGTGTTGTCATTAATTCTCTTATAAGATTGTTTTCCTCTTCATAAGAGACGTTTCTTCCTTTGGTATGAAACTGTCCTCTCCATACATTTATCTAGTATATCATTATATATATGTATATGTGTGTGTGTGAACACAATTTAGATCTCTAGTTTTAGTTTACTAATGGATTTCCTTTGTGATGGTGAAGATTTTAAGAATTTTTAAAGGTTTAGAGAGGCTGGTTGATGGTGTGGTTCGTTTGCTTACATGAATGATATAGTGAGATAAGAGTAGTTTGTGTCATAATTTATGGTTTGGTGGTATACTCTTTCAACATTTGTAAGAGTACATATTTTATCAAATATCCATTTTATATTTGATAGGTAAATAAGAGCTTCAAGTGCATTGAAAGTGAAAAAATTTCCACCCTCAAAATTGATAATGTTAAGGTTGGTGGCTATGTTAGATTGTTCAAAAAAAATTAGGGGGGTCATATAGAAAGTAAAATCTGCGAGTAAAGTGAAAAATAAGGTAAAGTTGTACATGATAAACTGTAATCAATATTTTCATAACTATTCGTGTGGTGATAATGATTAATTATGAGAGAACATAAAGCTGGTTCTTAAGTAATATTATTGGGTATAATTCCAAGCCATGTGATTATTAATAACCTTTACTTGGAATAAATAATAATGTACACGTAATTAAATCCGAGAATATCTCTAAATGTGAGAAATAAATAATAATGTACACTTATTGATAACCTTTGTATAAATCACGCTCTCATCAATGCAAAGGCTACATTAAGAGCCTAGGCCAATCTAAAATTATTGAAACCTTTCAAACAATTGCCAATATAACATGTCTCATGTGTTTTGCATATAATCCTTAAATCTAATTCACCCTTAACGAAAAACGTATTAAATTCAAACTTATTTGCAACTTATTTTTAGACTTAAAAATTATTCGAAAATAAAAAAAAAAATCGCTATGAGAAAAAATTATCTCAGGTTTGTTTTCAGATACCTATTTAATCTCCAATTTAGAAAAATTGGAGAACGAATAAGAAATTTACAAAACAAAACAAATCACTTGAAAAAATAAGAATTTTTCAAAAAATAAAACAAACTCGACGGTTTGAAATATTAAAATTGCGGACTTACATAAGGGATTAACAACATTTTTTTTAAGATTCCAAATTCGAAATTTACAATCAAAAATAGTAATTTTAAATTCATTTAAAAAAATACGTGTTTGAAAAAAAAAATATAGCCATAAGAATACCTTTTACTTTCACGTTAACTTCAAAATAATTTGTATGAACTTTATGTTAATTCAGACACAATACTACCTCAGTTTGTACAAAAAAAAAATCAAAAACATTTTTCAATGGATTGGCATTCTTCTCTTGTAATATTAATCGGGAAATAACATAGGGTGGCAAGAGATTAGTACTTAATCAAGAAACATATTACGTTTATATTTTACTTTGAAGACGTAAAATCGAATGTTTAATTCTGAAATCTATATGACGAAATTATCCTCTCTATCTCAAGACGACTGCACACTAGCCAATCATATTATTTTTTTCTGTTCAACTTGCTACAAAATTATAATCAAACTTTATGATCACATGCACAATTACTAGTAGAAAAAATGTTTGTAGGAATACTGATTTGTATAATGTGTTTTTAGTATGATAATAAACTTACAGTAAACCACAGGTGGAGGATGCATTTATTAAAGCAGAACCACTAAATGATTGCTTTATTCATCCCAACATGTTCAGGAAACAAACCAAAAGATGAAGCACTACAAAATGAATTTCACAACTTCATTCTTGTTTTTATTGCATCCAGGTAACAATATCCATGTGTGTGTGTCTTCACAGACAATTACAAGTCCCTTACGTGGAAGACACTTGGATTTTTAACGACAATATCATACATGTAAACAGAATTGAACTTGGAGAAGTCCTTGGGAAGAGAGATAAGATCAATTGAAGAATGTTTGTGAAATTGAATAAGATCACAATCCCCATAGTATCTCTCCCATCCTAACTCCTTCAAAATTCTGTCAAGGCAGTTGTAGGAAGACACTACCTGCCCCGTCGGCAGGTACATCAACGCCTTTCCACGGTTGGTGTTGCTACCACCATCACCTAGGTGAATAACTCCATTGTTCTTGAACATCAAAACACCTGACATATTTCTTTAAGGTTCGTGTGTTGGTAACAGGGGAAAACTGTTTGTTTATGAAGGTAGGGGAGAGCATGAGGGGTATTTATCGTTAGCTGGGAGAGAATATAGGAAGTGATGGCAGACTTGTTTGGGTTTGGATATTGTGGGACACATTTGTTGAAATTTTGGGGCACAAAAAAGGTACCATTAATCTGCGTGGGTTTCTTATGAATCTTTGTGTTGTGTTATTGGCTTTTGGGTTCAGACCAATAGGGAATCTTGATGTTTTATCGGACACTCATTTTCATTTGTTGTGCCCACGTGTGCTAATTAGAGAGGGTGGGATATTTAGCTCGTAGTTATGGTTTTTCATTTGGCCGGAGTCATCATCTGGTTTGTTGAAATTTCGTTGCGGGACACCTGTTTGTTGAGATTTTGGGGAACAATATGGTCCCGTGGGGTAACTTGGGGTATAGGTACCATTAGTCTGCATGGGTTTCTTTTCAATCTGTGTGTTGTGTTGTTGGCTTTGCCCTTCCGACGAATATAGAATCTTGATGTTTATTGGGGCAGTCGTGTCCTGTGCCCACTTATATCACGTGTGGTACATGTGATGATAATTTGACAGTGTGGGAGATTTGATATATGTGGGGATCTGTTGAATGATTTCGAACCAAAAAAGAGTTTTTTGGATTTACATGTAACTTCTCAAAATTGGAGAATAAAAATCACGAGAAATTTATAAAAAATGGATTATTAGTTTATTTATAAAAAAAATGGATTATGTAAAGTTGATTTACTAATCTCACATGACAATCAGATGTCAAGCAAGTTTTCAACAAAGTACAAATATTGAATATTCTTCAATTTTCTTAAATTTTCAAAGATTATTTGGCGTTTATCCTACTAATTTACGGAATGATATATTTATACCTTTTTACCTGCCTACTCTTTTAGCACAAACACAAAGTTATTTCATTCTTATATAACATGTGGGTTTCTATTTGTTTGTTTAATAATGTCATGTTTTTTTCATATGACTCGAATTTTGGAAAGCTTGATTACGTTTACTCAATAAAATTATTTTTTTCCAACCACTGATAAACATAAATAAAATTGGGGAATATACCAACACTAAAATTATTGTTGAATTTCTCCTAAAACATTCGGCTACATGGGGTTTTGATTACATTTCTAAAGTTCAATGAAAATTTACGGGTTAGATACGTTTAAAGAGTTAAAAAAAACAAAGGGTGGGCGATGGTTCACAAAATATTCCTAATTTCAAATTTCTTTTAAGAATTAGTCAAATTTTAATTTCTTCAAAAATCAAATAAAGTTAAACAACTATTTATATTTTCTCTTAAACCAAATTTATTCATGTTCTAAATTAGGCCGAGCAAACCAAACATGAATTTTGACAAAATATTAAAATTGACTTGAATTAAAGTAACCAAAATATTACCAAAATTAAATTTGCACCAAATTAAACCAAATTTTAATGTTTTAAACCTAAGCATGCATCTGTGTGAATTTTTCAAGATAAAAAAAACAATCAATCCCAACGCCGTGATGTACATGAAAAACTCACAACGGAAAAAATTTCGGACGACCTAACGACAAGTCCACTAAGTACGGTTTTATAAGGACACGACAAAAAAACTTACTTCCACAAGCTTACTACCCCGGAAGCCTGGACGCTTCTTCGTTCCTCCACCTCCGCCTAGTCGACAACTCAGGAATGCACTTCCGTCTCAGTGTCCACCGATGGGGAAAATTGACCGCCAACACACGAAGTTCGCCACCGTATATACACCACGAACATGAAACGGAATCGTCCGTAGAAAACTATCTTTTCTGGGGTAGAGAATGATACCCAGTGCCAAAATGTTGACCTTAAAATATGTATGATGAAAATTGGATCAAATAGACTATTAAGTGTAAAAATATTGTTTTGTTAAACAACAAGGGGACTTTATAGCAAACGTTTTTGCCTCTCTAGAGCAATTAGAAAATCTTAAAAAGCCAATAAAAAATTGTTATTCCTGCAATCTTAATAGTATAAAATTAAGAAGTAGGGAAGTAGGTTGTTATTGGAAAAAAACATAAAAAAACTGTAATGTCGTTCGAATGATTTTTGAATCTCATTCGAACGATATTGCATAGTAAATGTCGTCAGAAGTACAATACGGACGAAAGTTCGAGCGAGATAGAAGGAAATTAACTCGCTTGAATTCTTATTCGAACGACCTCATTTGAATGATAAAATGAATTTGTTAGAGCGACTTTAAAAAAAAATATTTTTCTTCAAAAAATAAAAAATCATTTTCAACTTCATTTTAGGAAAAATAGGACACCCAAAATAAATATATCCAAGGCTCAATATAACTTGTGCATTCATACCTTAGAGACAATGGAAAAATTGAAAGGTTGATGATATTAAACATGGCACGAAAAACTTACAATAATGATAATCTCAATTTATGCTGGGGGGCTACGTCTTCATCACAAACATCAAGGTTTGAAGTCCATAACTTCTATCCTACAAATCAAATAGTTTTGTCTGGAATTAGGCCAATAATTACAAATTGACTAAATTGATATTTTTCCCTTACACTAATATTTTGTAAAATGAATTTTTCTTTATATATATATACCAGTGGAATGCTCTTGCCTAAAGGCACCGCCAAACTTTGCAAAATACATAATCGTAAAACAACAAAAACTTTCAATGTATGTGACTCCAAAACGACAAAAAATTCGTTCCCCCAAAAAACGAGTGTAATAATTTAAGAAAATTGACCATAATATGATTTATTTATAAGAGTATCCACCCTACTTAAGAAATAATAAATAGTGCAACAATATTGTTTTTTTTACAAAATATTGAATTATAAGTAATAAGTCAAAAAGGGTTTTACAACTCAAAGTTTTAATAATTCTAAAATTTGTGCAAAAAATACTGAACAATACTTCATTGAACCATTTCAAAACCCCCAAAACCACATTTTAATAGTTACAATTACACATCAAAAGTCCAAACGATTTTATGCTTTCATTTACATGTGATAACAACGTAAGCCAAAGACATGTCTTACCACCAAATAATAAAATAAAAAGTAAAATTGTCTCGATAAAGAAATACACCATCCACGTGGCATGCGCTTATTCTCACGGCTCTACGCCACATCCATGCATTGACCCCAATCCTACAACAAAATAGCAAGTGGAATATGTTAACAGGGTTGATGCGAAAAAAATAATGATAAAGAGTTATAGATATTTCTTGTAAATATCAAAAGGTGAAAAAAAATACAAATCACAAATATTATAACAATTAAAACAAAAAAAATTAGTAGCAGAGTGAAGAAAATATATTGAACATAAAAATTCTAACTTAGTGATTTCCAACAAAAGTAATATTTTCGTAAATTGTTTAACTAAAAGTTTGAATGAAGAAGAAACAATACACCATAGACATTAGGGGCAAAGTCTAAAGTCCCAGAAAAGAAACATAAAAAAAGGCTCAGAAATATATAGAATCGGTGTATATACATGTTTTATCTGGGTTGAAAATCTTTAAATGAAATGAAATGGGACAGATATAACATTATTTCTGAAGAAATATAATATTTTTAAAAAGTTAGGAATAATAAAAACACATTTTAGAGAACAAATTTTATTGACATCTTAAGTGTTTTCTTTGACCAAAAAAATTGTGTGGATACGCTAAGCATTTTTATAGGCAGTCACATTGGTTCTCTACTCAGTACCCAACTATATGTGCTTTCAACTACATCAGCCGCTATCCTTGATGAGTGGGTAAAGACATTTTGATGGAAAACGAGAACTTCACCTCATGTCCTTATTCGGTTGTTCTTTTCATGTATCGTGTCTTTGAATATTTCTTATCTTTCGCCAAAATCACAGTGAGGCTCGAGGAGGGATTACAAAAACAATACACAGATCACTTAGCAAGTCTTAAATACTCTCTCCAATGTTTTATGTGCACAAATAAATAATAATTAGTTGGTAAATATAAAAATAAAAAATAAATATCAGTACTGGTAAAAGGTTTGTACTGAGATATCCTTTACAAAATAGGAGGAAATAAAATTAGTAATGAAATACCAAACCCACTTTACCCCTCTATAAAACTACAACCTTTACCCGCTCCCTAACCCTGTTGCCTACCAGATCTACCCAAATCAAACCCAATCCTATCTGTTCCACACAACAACCGGACACTTTCCCGACCTAGTTAACTCCCAAGCAAACTATAACCGCCTGTCATCTCAAATTCTCTTTTCTTCGCCTTTTTAAAATCTTTAACCATGCTTAGATCATTTTCGGGAAAAATTAAATCATCTACATACAAGCACACAAGAAAAATATAATTATTTTCAATTTCCTATGTAAATAACGCATGCTCGTGTGGACATTTAGTTGGTCAGTTTTAGTATTTGTATTCCACACCCTTGGTGCTTGTTTTAAGCCATATAAGGCTTTATTTAATTTTAGAATTTATCTTCATTGCTTTTTACCACATACCCCATAGACTGCTCCACATATACTTCTTATTTAAGGTGGACATTTGGAAAAGCAGACTTAACATACATTTGTTAAATTTTTCACTTATTTTGTGATGCTAACAAAATTATTAATCTTATAGTTTCAGGGTGATCAACGGGAGCAAACACCACTTCATAATCTATGTCATGTCTTTGCTTGTAGCCTTTGGCAACCAATCTTTCTTTATATCTTCTCCTTTAGCATTCTTCTTTGCTTCGGACACCCATTTGAATCCAATCACTTTATGGCCTTTAGTAAGAGTTGTTAGCTCCCACAAATTATTCTTTTCAATGACTTTGATCTCTTCATCCCTGGCATCTGTCCATTTTTTTCTTTATATACCTTCTTTAAAATTCATTAGCTCACAATCGATAAAACAACAAAAAAGTGTTAGCCTGTTGTGATCTTCGGTTACCGATTAAATTTCTTGTAAACTACTTATTCATGGTATTATTTCCCTTGAGCTTCCACTAGATGCTGATGTTTTATTTATGAATGAGATAAATTTTGAGTTTGAACGGGAAGGAGTTTTTCTTGAGCAATAGGGTTTTAGAATTGGATTTAGGTAAGGAATAAATTTCTTTATATTTTCAACATTTTTTCCAAACATGTTATGGTTCCACTCCTTAAAAGAATGCAACAAATCAACCTTATTGTCAAGGATGGATCATCTATTTCTCATAGTATTTTGTATGAAAGTTTCAAGTCTTTCATACAAAAGGGAAGAAACCACAAAAGGAAAAGGGCAATTTATAAAGGATTGTTCCAAACCGTTAGGCGTAATGAGGATAGGCTGTTGTTATTAATAAATGATGTGGAGGAACATGTACGTAGCTTACACGAAGGTGATCCATCATTCCTCTATTCCGAGGGATTAATCGAGTATTTCCTTAATGTTTTCCCAACCCCATATCTTGTTGATCCAGGTTAAGGATACACCTTTGATGCCTAAGTAAATCATTTCAACTATTGATACATTGGATGAAGGTTGAAATTTTATTAATGTTAAAAAAAGCCCCACTTTTTTTTTTAGATTCACCAAGCACATAATTTAATTATTGATGCACAATCAACAGCTTAGACCCAAAATTCAATTGGCATTCTCTTGCCTTTTAACATCCTTTTGAGTCATGCTTAAAATTATTTTATTTGTTTCCTTTGACTACTGTATTTTGTTAAGGACAACATGCAACTGTAAAAGCGAGACGCATCACAGTAACTATAAAAAAAAATTACAAACTCATTAAATGTGAATTTTCCCACTCTCTCAGATATAACACTTTTACCTCACATGCATATTCCTTTTCATCGAGTTCTTTGAATTTAATTAATGCATAAATCACTTTCAATGTTTCTTTTCAAGAATAAAACCATGTCTTTGTCATTAATAATCAGAAGAAACTATTTATATTTTCCAAACGAACAAGGAGCAATACACCCACAAACATCGGTGTTGATTAGTTCTAGAGGCTCCCTTGCTTTTGTTGTGGATTCTATGGGAAAACTCAATTAGTGTTGATTATTTCTAGGGGCTCCCTTGCACATGTAGTGGATATTTTTGGAAAACTCAATATAAAGTTCTTGCCAAATAAACATTCTTCACACAATTGATGAAGATGATTAATGGAGGGAAATCCTTTTACCATTCATTTGTTATGTATAATTTTACGGTACTAAAATTAAGCTGCCCAAACCATAAATACCAAAACCAAGATGTGTCTTCGAAACAAGAATTGAGACACATTGCAACACCTTTTGAATATTTAGCGAAAATCTTATAGTTATCACCATGATCACCTAAGCAATGGTATTTCTTATTTAATCTCATATTGAAATACTATGATCATTCATTTGAATATCATAGCCTTTCACCTAGAGTTTCACAAATTGAATATATTATTTGTCACATCGGGCACATAGTATATATTGGAGATAAATTGGTGTGCTCCATTTTTCAAACCAATTATAAATTTTCCATTTCCTTTCACTGGAATTTTAGAGTTGTCTTCAAAGGTAACCATGCCATTTATTGATTCCTCAAACTCCACTTACTTGTACTTTTTACCACACATATGGTTGCCTTCTCCCATGTCAACATACCAGTTTCTCCATTATCTTCCCATTTCTAAGCAACAAAATTGGGAAATCTTCTTATTTCTCAACATAGTTAGCCTCCCCCTCAACTTTATTAGTGTTATTCCGACATTAGAAAATATAATGACTAATTTTTTTCAATTATTACACTTAATTTGGGATTTTTCATAACCTTTTATTCAATTCCTCCCTATTGCAAGTTCTGTTGTTAGAAAAGAATTGCTCCCTCTTACACTTATTAGATGTTTCTTCCTCGACTTTTACATTGTCCTCTTCCTCTTTGACTTATCTCATTGTTTAATTCTCTTATTTATTTCAGAGTTACATTTGTTTAATGAGCATGCCCTCAATTTTCATGATTCTTTTTAATTAGCCTCTCTTCACTGGCTTTTCGAGATCTCATGTGTTCATTAATAACCAAAGAGTCAGTATCTCCACATTCTTCAATTGTAACGACAATATAATAGAACTCGGTATTTAACTAGCAGAGGATATTTTCAACAACTCGGGTATTACTCATATTTTGACCATTTAGTTTCAGTTTATTTACAACATCATAAACTCTTGAAAAATAATCAGAAACAAATTTAGAGTCTTTCATAGTTAAGGACTTAAACTCACCTTTAAATGTTTGAACATAAACTTTCTTTACTTTCTCAATCACCTTGTGTGAATTTTTATGAATCTCCCATGCTTCCTTCGATTTTGTAGCACTAGCAATCTTCTCTATTGTGTTTTTATGCCTAGCAAGATGGATGAGGGAGAGAACCCTTTGGTCTTTACTCTTTGCGTCTTTCGAAGAATTCTTTTGAGCATGGGGTAAAGTACCTCCATCTTGGGGGTCATTATAACCATTCTCCAAGATCTCCCAGAAATTGTATGATATAATCAAAGCCTTCGCCTTGATACTCTAATCGTTGTAGCTATATTTGGTGAGTTGAGGGACTTGGAAAGGAATAATCCCATAGACCATTCATAGTCAAGAACTTAGCTCAGATACCACTTTGTAGGAAGAGGGGCATTTTATATCACAAAGGGAGAAATATGAAGGTGGGGGGAAATGAATACTTTTTATTGATCTCAAACCTGGCTTGATAAAAAATGCCTAGACCCCTCCTTATTTATAAGTCTCAAGGGAAGAATCTAGTGACTCATTAATTGTATCTCCGAACAACCACCTATTTCTTAGGTATTTTACAGGAGCATTCTAGTTAAAGACCCTTCTAGAATGTTTACACCTTTAATGAACCTGACGAACTATAATGTCCCAAAACAAGTAACTAAGCTAGCCAATATCAAAGTTATAATATAGCCCAAAAAATAAATCAACTTTTGTAAGCACAATTACAATACAAATTAAATAAACCCACAAACCAAGTTTAATTTTCAATAGGACAACTTAATTATCAAAAAAAAAAAGCTATAGGATGATGTGTTGTCATTATTCTCTTATAAGATTGTTTTCCTCTTCATAAGAGACGTTTCTTCCTTTGGTATGAAACTGTCCTCTCCATACATTTATCTAGTATATCATTATATATATGTATGTATGTGTGTGTGAACACAATTTAGATCTCTAGTTTTAGTTTACTAATGGATTTCCTTTGTGATGGTGAAGATTTTAAGAATTTTTAAAGGTTTAGAGAGGCTGGTTGATGGTGTGGTTCGTTTGCTTACATGAATAATAGAGTGAGATAAGAGTAGTTTGTGTCATAATTTATGGTTTGGTGGTATACTCTTTCAACATTTGTAAGAGTACATATTTTACCAAATATCCATTTTATATTTGATCGGTAAATAAGAGCTTCAAGTGCATTGAAAGTGAAAAAATTTCCACCCTCAAAATTGATAATGTTAAGGTTGGTGGCTATGTTAGATTGTTCAAAAAAATTTAGGGGGGTCATATAGAAAGTAAAATCTGCGAGTAAAGTGAAAAATAAGGTAAAGTTGTACGTGATAAACTGTAATCAATATTTTCATAACTATTCGTGTGGTGATAATGATTAATTATGAGAGAACATAAAGCTGGTTCTTAAGTAATATTATTGGGTATAATTCCAAGCCATGTGATTATTAATAACCTTTACTTGAAATAAATAATAATGTACACGTAATTAAATCCGAGAATATCTCTAAATGTGAGAAATAAATAATAATGTACACTTATTGATAACCTTTGTATAAATCACGCTCTCATCAATGCAAAGGCTACATTAAGAGCCTAGGCCAATCTAAAATTATTGAAACCTTTCAAACAATTGCCAATATAACATGTCTCATGTGTTTTGCATATAATCCTTAAATCTAATTCACCCTTAACGAAAAACGTATTAAATTCAAACTTATTTGCAATTTATTTTTAGACTTAAAAATTATTCGAAAATAAAAAAAAATCGCTATGAGAAAAAATTATCTCAGGCTTGTTTTCAGATACCTATTTAATCTCCAATTTAGAAAAATTGGAGAACGAATAAGAAATTTACAAAACAAAACAAATCACTTGAAAAAATAAGAATTTTTCAAAAAATAAAACAAACTCGACGGTTTGAAATATTAAAATTGCGGACTTACATAAGGGATTAACAACATTTTTTTTAAGATTCCAAATTGAAAATTTACAATCAAAAATAGTAATTTTAAATTCATTTAAAAAAATATGTGTTTGAAAAAAAAATTATAGCCATAAGAATACCTTTTACTTTCACGTTAACTTCAAAATAATTTGTATGAACTTTATGTTAATTCAGACACAATACTACCTCAGTTTGTACAAAAAAAAATCAAAAACATTTTTCAATGGATTGGCATTCTTCTCTTGTAATATTAATCGGGAAATAACATAGGGTGGCTAGAGATTAGTACTTAATCAAGAAACATATTACGTTTATATTTTACTTTGAAGACGTAAAATCGAATGTTTAATTCTGAAATCTATATGACGAAATTATCCTCTCTATCTCAAGGCGACTGCACACTCGAAAATCATTTTTTTTTTTTCTGTTCAACTTGCTACAAAATTATAATCAAACTTTATGATCACATGCACAATTACTAGTAGAAAAAATGTTTGTAGGAATACTGATTTGTATAATGTGTTTTTAGTATGATAATAAACTTACAGTAAACCACACGTGGAGGGTGCATTTATTAAAGCAGAACCACTAAATGATTGCTTTATTCATCCCAACATGTTCAGGAAACAAACCAAAAGATGAAGCACTACAAAATGAATTTCACAACTTCATTCTTGTTTTTATTGCATCCAGGTAACAATATCCATGTGTGTGTGTCTTGACAGACAATTACAAGTCCCTTACGTGGAAGGCACTTGGATTTTTAACGACAATATCATACATGTAAACAGAATTGAACTTGGAGAAGTCCTTGGGAAGAGAGATAAGATCAATTGAAGAATGTTTGTGAAATTGAATAAGATCACAATCCCCATAGTATCTCTCCCATCCTAACTCCTTCAAAATTCTGTCAAGGCAGTTGTAGGAAGACACTACCTGCCCCGTCGGCAGGTACATCAACGCCTTTCCACGGTTGGTGTTGCTACCACCATCACCTAGGTGAATAACTCCATTGTTCTTGAACATCAAAACACCTGACATATTTCTTTAAGGTTCGTGTGTTGATAACAGGGGAAAACTGTTTGTTTATGAAGGTAGGGGAGAGCATGAGGGGTATTTATCGTTAGCTGGGAGAGAATATAAGAAGTGATGGCAGTTGTTTGGGTTTGGATATTGTGGGACACATTTGTTGAAATTTTGGGGCACAAAAAAGGTACCATTAATCTGCGTGGGTTTCTTATGAATCTTTGTGTTGTGTTATTGGCTTTTGGGTTCAGACCAATAGGGAATCTTGATGTTTTATCGGACACTCATTTTCATTTGTTGTGCCCACGTGTGCTAATTAGAGAGGGTGGGATATTTAGCTCGTAGTTATGGTTTTTCATTTGGCCGGAGTCATCATCTGGTTTGTTGAAATTTCGTTGCGGGACACCTGTTTGTTGAGATTTTGGGGAACAATATGGTCCCGTGGGGTAACTTGGGGTATAGGTACCATTAGTCTGCATGGGTTTCTTTTCAATCTGTGTGTTGTGTTGTTGGCTTTGGCCTTCCGACGAATATAGAATCTTGATGTTTATTGGGGCAGTCGTGTCCTCTGCCCACTTATATCACGTGTGGTACATGTGATGATAATTTGAGAGTGTGGGAGATTTGATATATGTGGGGATGTGTTGAATGATTTCGAACCAACAAAGAGTTTTTTGGATTTACATGTAACTTCTCAAAATTGGAGAATAAAAATCATGAGAAATTTATAAAAAATGGATTATTTGTTTATTTATAAAAAAAATGGATTACGTAAAGTTGATTTACTAATCTCACATGACAATCAGATGTCAAGCAAGTTTTCACCAAAGTACAAATATTGAATATTCTACAATATTTTTTAAATTTCCAAAGATTATTTAGCGTTTATCCTACTAATTTACGGAATGATATAGTTATACATTTTTATCTGCCTACTCTTTGAGCACAAACACAAAGTTATTTCATTCTTATATAACATGTGGGTTTCTATTTGTTTGTTTAATAATGTCATGTTTTTTTCATATGACTCGAATTTTGGAAAGCTTGATTACGGTTACAGAATAAAATTATTTTTTTGCAAGCACTGATAAACATAAATAAAATTGGGGAATATACCAACACTAAAATTATTGTTGAATTTCGCCTAAAACATTCGGATACATGGGGTTTTGATTACATTTCTAAAGTTCAATTAAAATTTCCGGGTTAGATACGTTTAAAGAGTTAAAAAAAACAAAGGGGCGGCGATGGTTCACAAAATATCCCTAATTTCAAATTTCTTTTAAGAATTAGTCAAATTTTAATTTCTTCGAAAATCAAATAAAGTTAAACGACTATTTATATTTTTTCTTAAACAAAATTTATTCCTGTTCTAAATTAGGCCGAGTAAACCAAACATGAATTTTGACGAAATATTTAAATTGACTTGAATTAAAGTAACCATAATATTACCCAAATTAAATTTGCACCAAATTAAACTAAATTTTAACATTTTAAACCTAAGCATGCATCTATGTGAATTTTTCAAGATAAAAAAAACAATCAATCACAATGCCGTGATGTACGTGAAAAACTCACAACGGGAAAAATTTCGGACGACCTAGCGACAAGTCCACTAAGTACGGTTTTATAAGGACATGACAAAAAAACTTACTTCCACAACCTTACTACCCCGGAAGCCTGGACGCTTCTTCGTTCCTCCACCTCCACCTAGTCGACAACTCAGGAATGCACCTCCGTCTCAGTGTCCACCGATGGGGAGAATTGACCGCCAACATAGGAAGTTCGCCGCCGTATATACACCACGAACATGAAACGGAATCCTCCGTAGAAAACTATCTTTTCTTTGGTAGAGAATGATACCCAGTGCCAAAATGTTGACCTTAAAATATGTATGATGAAAATTGGATCAAATAGACTATTAAGTGTAAATATATTGTTTTGTTAAACAACAAGGGGACTTTATAGCACACGTTTTTGCCTCTCTAGAGCAATTAGAAAATCTGAAAAAGCCAATAAAAAATAGTTATTCCTGCAATCTTAATAGTATAAAATTAAGAAGTGTCCGTAGGTTGTTATTGGAAGAAACCATAAAAAAACTGTAATGTCGTTCGAATGATTTTTGAATCTCATTTGAACGATATTGCATAGTAAATGTCGTCAGAATGACAATACAGACGAAAGTTCGAACGAGATAGAAGGAAAATAACTCGCTTGAATTCTTATTCAAACGACCTCATTTGAATGATAAAATGAATTTGTTCGAGCGACTTTAAAAAAAAATATTTTTCTTCAAAAAATAAAAAATCATTTTCAACTTCATTTTAGGAAAAATAGGACACCCAAAATAAATATATCCAAGGCTCAATATAACTTGTGCATTCATACCTTAGAGACAATGGAAAAGTTGAAAGGTTGATGATATTAAACATGGCACGAAAAACTTACAATAATGATAATCTCAATTTATGCTGGGGGGCTACGTCTTGATCACAAACATCAAGGATTGAAGTCCATAACTTCTATCCTAAAAATCAAATAGTTTTTCTGGAATTAGGCCAATAATTACAAATTGACTAAATTGAAAATTTTCCCTTACACCAATATTTTGTGAAATGAATTTTTCTTTATATATATATATATACCAGTGGAATGCTCTTGCCTAAAGGCACCGCAAAACTTTGCAAAATACATAATCGTAAAACATCAAAAACTTTCAATGTATGTGACTCCAAAACGACAAAAAATTCGTTTCCCAAAAAAACAAGTGTAATAATTTAAGAAAATTGACCATAATATGATTTATTTATAAGACTATCAACCCTACTTAACAAATAATAAATAGTGCAACAATATTGTTTTTTTACAAAATATTGAATTATAAGTAATAAGTCAAAAAGGGTTTTACAAGTCAAAGTTTGAATAATTCAAAAATTTGTGCAAAAAATACTGAACAATACTTCATTGAACCATTTCAAAACCCCCAAAACCACATTTTAACAGTTACAATTACACATCAAAAGTCCAAAAAATTTTATGCTTTCATTTACATGTCATAACAACGTCAGCCAAAGACATGTCTTACCACCAAATAATAAAATAAAAAGTAAAATTGTCTCGATAAAGAAATACACCATCCACGTGGCATGCGCTTATTCTCACGGCTCTACGCCACATCCATGCATTGACCCCAATCCTACAACAAAATAGCAAGTGGAATATGTTAACAGTTTTGATGCGAAAAAAATAATGATAAAGAGTTATAAATATTTCTTGTAAATATCAAATGGTTAAAAAAATACAAATCAGAAATATTATAACAATTAATCCAATAGTGTTAGTAGCAGAGTGAAGAAAATATATTGAATATAAAAATTCTAACTTAGTGATTTCCAACAAAAGTAATATTTTCGTAAATTGTTTAACTAACAGTTTGAATGAAGAACAAACAATACACCATAGACCTTAGGGGCAAAGTCTAAAGTCCCACAAAAGAAACATAAAAAAAGACTCAGAAATATATAGAATCGGTGTATATACATGTTTTATCTGGGTTGAAAATCTTTAAATGAAAAGAAATGGGACGGATATAACATTATTTCTGAAGAAATATAATATTTTTAAAAAGTTAGGAATGATAAAAACACATTTTAGAGAACAAATTTTATTGACATCTTAAGTGTTTTCTTTGACCAAAAAAATTGTGTGGATACGCGAAGCATTTTTATAGGCAGTCACATTGGTTCTCTACTCAGTACCCAACTATATGTGCTTTCAACTACATCAGCCGCTATCCTTGATGAGTGGGTAAAGACATTTTGATGGAAAACGAGAACTTCACCTCATGTCCTTATTCGGTTCTTCTTTTCATGTATTGTGTCTTTGAATATTTCTTATCTTTCGCCGAAATCACTGTGAGGCTCGAGGAGGGATTACAAAAACAATACACAAATCACTTAGCAAGTATTAAATACTCTCTCCAATGTTTTATGTGCACAAATAAATAATAATTAGTTGGTAAATCTAAAAATAAAAAATAAATATCAGTATAGGTAAAAGATTTGTACTGAGATATCCTTTACAAAATAGGAGGAAATAAAATTAGTAATGTAATACCAAACCCACTTTACCCCTCTATAAAACTAGAACCTTTACCCGCTCCCTAACCTTGTTGCCTACCAGATCTACCCAAATCAAACCCAATCCTATATGTTCCACACAACAACCGGACACTTTCCCGACCTAGTTAACTCCCAAGCAAACTAGAACCGCCTGTCATCTCAAATTCTCTTTTCATCGCCTTTTTAAAATATTTAACCATGCTTAGATCATTTTCGGGAAAAATTAAATCATCTACATACAAGCACACAAGAAAAATATAATTATTTTCAATTTCCTATGTAAATAATGCATGCTCGTGTGGACATTTAGTTCGTCAGTTTTAGTACTTGTATTCCACGCCCTTGGTGCTTGTTTTAAGCCATATAAGGCTTTATTTAATTTTAGAATTTATCTTCATTGCTTTTTACCACATACCCCATAGACTGCTCCACATAAACTTCTTATTTAAGGTCGACATTTGGAAAAGCAGACTTAACATACATTTGTTAAATTTTTCACTTATTTTGTGATGCTAACAAAATTATTAATCTTATAGTTTCAGGGTGAGCAATGGGAGCATATACCTCTTCATAATCTATGTCATGTCTTTGCTTGTAGCCTTTGGCAACCAATCTTTCTTTATATCTTCTCCTTTAGCATTCTTCTTTGCTTCGGACACCCATTTGAATCCAATCACTTTATGGCCTTTCGTAAGAGTTGTTAGCTCCCACAAATTATTCTTTTCAATGACTTTGATCTCTTCATCCCTGGCATCTGTCCATTTTTTGCTTTTTATAGCTTCTTTAAAATTCATTGGCTCACAATCGATAAAACAACAAAAAAGTGTTAGCCCGTTGTGATCTCCGGTTACCGATTAAATTTCTTGTAAACTACTTATTCATGGTATTATTTCCCTTGAGCTTCCACTAGATGCCGATGTTTTATTTATGAATGAGATAAATTTTGAGTTTGAACGGGAAGGAGTTTTTCTTGAGCAATAGGCTTTTAGAATTGGATTTAGGTAAGGAATAAATTTCTTTATATTTTCAACATGTTTCCAAACATGTTATCGTTCCACTCCTTAAAAGAATGCAACAAATCAACATTATTGTCAAGGATGGATCATCTATTTCTCATAGTATTTTTTATGAAAGTTTCAAGTCTTTCATACAAAAGGGAAGAGACCTCAAAAGGAAAAGGGCAATTTATAAAGGATTGTTCCAAATCGTTAGGCGTAATGAGGATAGGCTGTTGTTATTAATAAACGATGTGGAGGAACATGTACGTAGCTTACACGAAGGTGATCCATCATTCCTCTATTCCGAGGGATTAATCGAGTCTTTCCTTAATGTTTTCCCAACCCCATATCTTGTTGATCCAGGTTAAGGCTACACCTTTGATGCCTAAGTAAATCATTTCAACTATTGATTTCAACTATTGATACATTGGATGAAGGTTGAAATTTTATTAGTGTTAAAGAAAGCCCCACTTTTTTTTTTAGATTCACCAAGCACATAATTTAATTATTGATGCACAATCAACCGCTTAGACCCAAAATTCAATTGGCATTCTCTTGCCTTTTAACATCCTTTTGAGTCATGCTTAAAATTATTTTATTTGTTTCCTTTGACTACTGTATTTTG
Source organism: Sambucus nigra (assembly GCA_949130495.1). NCBI lineage: Eukaryota > Viridiplantae > Streptophyta > Magnoliopsida > Dipsacales > Adoxaceae > Sambucus > Sambucus nigra. The sequence goes on along the minus strand of OX422219.1, from coordinate 476,835,207 downwards.
TTAAGGACAAAATGCAACTGTAAAAGCGAGACGAATCACATTAACTATAAAAAAAAATTACAAACTCATTAAAAGTGAATTTTCCCACTCTCTCAGATATAATACTTTTACCTCACATGCATATTCCTTTTCATCAAGTTCTTTGAATTTATTTAATGCATAAATCATTTTCAATTTTTCTTTTCCAGAATAAACCCATGTCTTTGTCATCAATAGTTAAAAGAAACTATTTATATTTTCCAAACGAACAAGGAGCAATACGCCCACAAACATCGGTGTTGATTAGTTCTAGGGGCTCCCTTGCTCTTGTTGTTGATTCTATAGGAAAACTCAATTAGTGTTGATTATTTCTAGGGGCTCCCTTGCACTTGTAGTGGATATTTTTGTAAAACTCAATATAAAGTTCTTGCCAAATAAACATTCTTCACACAATTGATGAAGATGATTAATGGAGGGAAATCCTTTTACCATTCATTTGTTATGTATAATTTTACGCTACTAAAATTAAGCTGCCCAAACCATAAATACCAAAACCAAGATGTGTCTTCGAAACAAGAATTTAGACACATTGCAACACCTTTTGAATATTTAGCGAAAATCTTATAGTTATCACCATGATCACCTAAGTAATGGTATTTCTTATTTAATCTCATATTAAAATACTATGATCATTCATTTGGATATCATAGCCTTTCACCTAGAGTTTCACAAATTGAATATATTATTTGTCACATCGGGCACATAGTATATATTGGAGATAAATTGGTGTGCTCCATTTTTCAAACCAATTATAAATTTTCCATTTCCTTTCACTGGAATTTTAGAGTTGTCTTCTAAGGTAACCATGCCATTTATTGATTCCTCAAACTCCACTAACTTGTACTTTTTACCACACATATGGTTGCCTTCTCCCATGTCAACATACCAGTTTCTCCATTATCTTCCCTTTTCTAAGCAACAAAATTGGGAAATCTTCTTATTTCTCAACATAGTTAGCCTCCCCCTCAACTTTGTTAGTGTTATTCCGACATTAGAAAATATAATGACTAATTTTTTTCAATTATTACACTTAATTTGGGATTTTTCATAACCTTTTATTCAATTCCTCCCTATTGCAAGTTCTGTTGTTAGAAAAGAATTGCTCCCTCTTACACTTATTAGATGTTTCTTCCTCGACTTTTACATTGTCCTCTTCCTCTTTGACTTATCTCATTGTTTAATTCTCTTATTTATTTCAGAGTTACATTTGTTTAATGAGCATGCCCTCAATTTTCATGATTCTTTTTAATTAGCCTCTCTTCACTGGCTTTTCGAGATCTCATGTGTTCATTAATAACCAAAGAGTCAGTATCTCCACATTCTTCAATTGTAACGACAATATAATAGAACTCGGTATTTAACTAGCAGAGGATATTTTCAACAACTCGGGTATTACTCATATTTTCACCATTTACTTTCAGTTTATTTACAACATCATAAACTCTTGAAAAATAATCAGAAACAAATTTAGAGTCTTTCATAGTTAAGGACTTAAACTCACCTTTAAATGTTTGAACATAAACTTTCTTTACTTTCTCAATCACCTTGTGTGAATTTTTATGAATCTCCCATGCTTCCTTCGATTTTGTAGCACTAGCAATCTTCTACAATGTGTTTTTATGCCTAGCAAGATGAATGAGGGAGAGAACCCTTTGGTCTTTACTCTTTGCGTCTTTCGAAGAATTCCTTTGAGCATGGGGTAAAGTACCTCCATCTTGGGGGTCATTATAACCATTCTCCAAGATCTCCCAGAAATTGTATGATCTAATCAAAGCCTTCGCCTTGATACTCTAATCGTTGTAGCTATATTTGGTGAGTTGAGGGACTTGGAGAGGAATAATCCCATAGACCATTCATAGTCAAGAACTTAGCTCAGATACCACTTTGTAGGAAGAGGGGCATTTTATATCACAAAGGGAGAAATATGAAGGTGGGGGGAAATGAATACTTTGTATTGATCTCAAACATGGCTTGATAAAAAATGCCTAGACCCCTCCTTATTTATAAGTCTCAAGGGAAGAATCTAGTGACTCATTAATTGTATCTCCGAACAACCACCTATTTCTTAGGTATTTTACAGGAGCATTCTAGTTAAAGACCCTTCTAGAATGTTTACACCTTTAATGAACCTGACGAACTATAATGTCCCAAAACAAGTAACTAAGCTAGCCAATATCAAAGTTATAATATAGCCCAAAAAATAAATCAACTTTTGTAAGCACAATTACAATACAAATTAAATAAACCCACAAACCAAGTTTAATTTTCAATAGGACAACTTAATTATCAAAAAAAAAAGCTATAGGATGATGTGTTGTCATTATTCTCTTATAAGATTGTTTTCCTCTTCATAAGAGACGTTTCTTCCTTTGGTATGAAACTGTCCTCTCCATACATTTATCTAGTATATCATTATATATATGTATGTATGTGTGTGTGAACACAATTTAGATCTCTAGTTTTAGTTTACTAATGGATTTCCTTTGTGATGGTGAAGATTTTAAGAATTTTTAAAGGTTTAGAGAGGCTGGTTGATGGTGTGGTTCGTTTGCTTACATGAATAATAGAGTGAGATAAGAGTAGTTTGTGTCATAATTTATGGTTTGGTGGTATACTCTTTCAACATTTGTAAGAGTACATATTTTACCAAATATCCATTTTATATTTGATAGGTAAATAAGAGCTTCAAGTGCATTGAAAGTGAAAAAATTTCCACCCTCAAAATTGATAATGTTAAGGTTGGTGGCTATGTTAGATTGTTCAAAAAAATTTAGGGGGGTCATATAGAAAGTAAAATCTGCGAGTAAAGTGAAAAATAAGGTAAAGTTGTACGTGATAAACTGTAATCAATATTTTCATAACTATTCGTGTGGTGATAATGATTAATTATGAGAGAACATAAAGCTGGTTCTTAAGTAATATTATTGGGTATAATTCCAAGCCATGTGATTATTAATAACCTTTACTTGAAATAAATAATAATGTACACGTAATTAAATCCGAGAATATCTCTAAATGTGAGAAATAAATAATAATGTACACTTATTGATAACCTTTGTATAAATCACGCTCTCATCAATGCAAAGGCTACATTAAGAGCCTAGGCCAATCTAAAATTATTGAAACCTTTCAAACAATTGCCAATATAACATGTCTCATGTGTTTTGCATATAATCCTTAAATCTAATTCACCCTTAACGAAAAACGTATTAAATTCAAACTTATTTGCAATTTATTTTTAGACTTAAAAATTATTCGAAAATAAAAAAAAATCGCTATGAGAAAAAATTATCTCAGGTTTGTTTTCAGATACCTATTTAATCTCCAATTTAAAAAAATTGGAGAACGAATAAGAAATTTACAAAACAAAACAAATCACTTGAAAAAATAAGAATTTTTCAAAAAATAAGACAAACTCGACGGTTTGAAATATTAAAATTGCGGACTTACATAAGGGATTAACAACATTTTTTTTAAGATTCCAAATTCGAAATTTACAATCAAAAATAGTAATTTTAAATTCATTTAAAAAAATACGTGTTTGAAAAAAAAAATATAGCCATAAGAATACCTTTTACTTTCACGTTAACTTCAAAATAATTTGTATGAACTTTATGTTAATTCAGACACAATACTACCTCAGTTTGTACAAAAAAAAAATCAAAAACATTTTTCAATGGATTGGCATTCTTCTCTTGTAATATTAATCGGGAAATAACATAGGGTGGCAAGAGATTCGTACTTAATCAAGAAACATATTACGTTTATATTTTACTTTGAAGACGTAAAATCGAATGTTTAATTCTGAAATCTATATGACGAAATTATCCTCTCTATCTCAAGACGACTGCACACTAGCCAATCATATTATTTTTTTCTGTTCAACTTGCAACAAAATTATAATCAAACTTTATGATCACATGCACAATTACTAGTAGAAAAAATGTTTGTAGGAATACTGATTTGTATAATGTGTTTTTAGTATGATAATAAACTTACAGTAAACCACAGGTGGAGGATGCATTTATTAAAGCAGAACCACTAAATGATTGCTTTATTCATCCCAACATGTTCAGGAAACAAACCAAAAGATGAAGCACTACAAAGTGAATTTCACAACTTCATTCTTGTTTTTATTGCATCCAGGTAACAATATCCATGTGTGTGTCTTCACAGACAATTACAAGTCCCTTACGTGGAAGGCACTTGGATTTTTAACGACAATATCATACATGTAAACAGAATTGAACTTGGAGAAGTCCTTGGGAAGAGAGATAAGATCAATTGAAGAATGTTTGTGAAATTGAATAAGATCACAATTCCCATAGTATCTCTCCCATCCTAACTCCTTCAAAATTCTGTGAAGGCAGTTGAAGGAAGACACTACCTGCCCCGTCGGCAGGTACATCAACGCCTTTCCACGGTTGGTGTTGCTACCACCATCACCTAGGTGAATAACTCCATTGTTCTTGAACATCAAAACACCTGACATATTTCTTTAAGGTTCGTGTGTTGGTAACAGGGGAAAACTGTTTGTTTATGAAGGTAGGGGAGAGCATGAGGGGTATTTATCGTTAGCTGGGAGAGAATATAGGAAGGGATGGCAGACTTGTTTGGGTTTGGATATTGTGGGACACATTTGTTGAAATTTTGGGGCACAAAAAAGGTACCATTAATCTGCGTGGGTTTCTTATGAATCTTTGTGTTGTGTTATTGGCTTTTGGGTTCAGACCAATAGGGAATCTTGATGTTTTATCGGACACTCATTTTCATTTGTTGTGCCCACGTGTGCTAATTAGAGAGGGTGGGATATTTAGCTCGTAGTTCTGGTTTTTCATTTGGCCGGAGTCATCATCTGGATTGTTGAAATTTCGTTGCGGGACACCTGTTTGTTGAGATTTTGGGGAACAATATGGTCCCGTGGGGTAACTTGGGTTATAGGTACCATTAGTCTGCATGGGTTTCTTTTCAATCTGTGTGTTGTGTTGTTGGCTTTGGCCTTCCGACGAATATAGAATCTTGATGTTTATTGGGGCAGTCGTGTCCTGTGCCCACTTATATCACGTGTGGTACATGTGATGATAATTTGACAGTGTGGGAGATTTGATATATGTGGGGATCTGTTGAATGATTTCGAACCAAAAAAGAGTTTTTTGGATTTACATGTAACTTCTCAAAATTGGAGAATAAAAATCACGAGAAATTTATAAAAAATGGATTATTAGTTTATTTATAAAAAAAATGGATTATGTAAAGTTGATTTACTAATCTCACATGACAATCAGATGTCAAGCAAGTTTTCAACAAAGTACAAATATTGAATATTCTTCAATTTTCTTAAATTTTCAAAGATTATTTGGCATTTATCCTACTAATTTACGGAATGATATATTTATACCTTTTTACCTGCCTACTCTTTTAGCACAAACACAAAGTTATTTCATTCTTATATAACATGTGGGTTTCTATTTGTTTGTTTAATAATGTCATGTTTTTTTCATATGTCTCGAATTTTGGAAAGCTTGATTACGTTTACTCAATAAAATTATTGTTGAATTTCTCCTAAAACATTCGGATACATGGGGTTTTGATTACATTTCTAAAGTTCAATTAAAATTTACGGGTTAGATACGTTTAAAGAGTTAAAAAAAACAAAGGGTGGGTGATGGTTCACAAAATATTCCTAATTTCAAATTTCTTTTAAGAATTAGTCAAATTTTAATTTCTTCAAAAATCAAATAAAGTTAAACAACTATTTATATTTTCTCTTAAACCAAATTTATTCATGTTCTAAATTTGGCCGAGCAAACCAAACATGAATTTTGACAAAATATTAAAATTGACTTGAATTAAAGTAACCAAAATATTACCAAAATTAAATTTGCACCAAATTAAACCAAATTTTAATGTTTTAAACCTAAGCATGCATCTGTGTGAATTTTTCAAGATAAAAAAAACAATCAATCCCAACGCCGTGATGTACATGAAAAACTCACAACGGAAAAAATTTCGGACGACCTAACGACAAGTCCACTAAGTACGGTTTTATAAGGACACGACAAAAAAACTTACTTCCACAAGCTTACTACCCCGGAAGCCTGGACGCTTCTTCGTTCCTCCACCTCCGCCTAGTCGACAACTCAGGAATGCACTTCCGTCTCAGTGTCCACCGATGGGGAAAATTGACCGCCAACACACGAAGTTCGCCACCGTATATACACCACGAACATGAAACGGAATCGTCCGTAGAAAACTATCTTTTCTGGGGTAGAGAATGATACCCAGTGCCAAAATGTTGACCTTAAAATATGTATGATGAAAATTGGATCAAATAGACTATTAAGTGTAAAAATATTGTTTTGTTAAACAACAAGGGGATTTTATAGCAAACGTTTTTGCCTCTCTAGAGCAATTAGAAAATCTTAAAAAGCCAATAAAAAATTGTTATTCCTGCAATCTTAATAGTATAAAATTAAGAAGTAGGGAAGTAGGTTGTTATTGGAAAAAAACATAAAAAAACTGTAATGTCGTTCGAGGATTTTTGAATCTCATTCGAACGATATTGCATAGTAAATGTCGTCAGAATGACAATACGGACGAAAGTTCGAGCGAGATAGAAGGAAATTAACTCGCTTGAATTCTTATTCGAACGACCTCATTTGAATGATAAAATGAATTTGTTAGAGCGACTTTTAAAAAAAATATTTTTCTTCAAAAAATAAAAAATCATTTTCAACTTCATTTTAGGAAAAATAGGACACCCAAAATAAATATATCCAAGGCTCAATATAACTTGTGCATTCATACCTTAGAGACAATGGAAAAATTGAAAGGTTGATGATATTAAACATGGCACGAAAAACTTACAATAATGATAATCTCAATTTATGCTGGGGGGCTACGTCTTCATCACAAACATCAAGGTTTGAAGTCCATAACTTCTATCCTACAAATCAAATAGTTTTGTCTGGAATTAGGCCAATAATTACAAATTGACTAAATTGATATTTTTCCCTTACACTAATATTTTGTAAAATGAATTTTTCTTTATATATATATACCAGTGGAATGCTCTTGCCTAAAGGCACCGCCAAACTTTGCAAAATACATAATCGTAAAACAACAAAAACTTTCAATGTATGTGACTCCAAAACAACAAAAAATTCGTTCCCCCAAAAAACGAGTGTAATAATTTAAGAAAATTGACCATAATATGATTTATTTATAAGAGTATCCACCCTACTTAAGAAATAATAAATAGTGCAACAATATTGTTTGTTTTACAAAATATTGAATTATAAGTAATAAGTCAAAAAGGGTTTTACAACTCAAAGTTTTAATAATTCTAAAATTTGTGCAAAAAATACTGAACAATACTTCATTGAACCATTTCAAAACCCCCAAAACCACATTTTAACAGTTACAATTACACATCAAAAGTCCAAACGATTTTATGCTTTCATTTACATGTCATAACAACGTAAGCCAAAGACATGTCTTACCACCAAATAATAAAATAAAAAGTAAAATTGTCTCGATAAAGAAATACACCATCCACGTGGCATGCGCTTATTCTCACGGCTCTACGTCACATCCATGCATTGACCCCAATCCTACAACAAAATAGCAAGTGGAATATGTTAACAGGGTTGATGCGAAAAAAATAATGATAAAGAGTTATTGATATTTCTTGTAAATATCAAAAGGTGAAAAAAAATACAAATCACAAATATTATAACAATTAAAACAAAAAAAATTAGTAGCAGAGTGAAGAAAATATATTGAACATAAAAATTCTAACTTAGTGATTTCCAACAAAAGTAATATTTTCGTAAATTGTTTAACTAAAAGTTTGAATGAAGAAGAAACAATACACCATAGACATTAGGGGCAAAGTCTAAAGTCCCAGAAAAGAAACATAAAAAAAGGCTCAGAAATATATAGAATCGGTGTATATACATGTTTTATCTGGGTTGAAAATCTTTAAATGAAATGAAATGGGACAGATATAACATTATTTCTGAAGAAATATAATATTTTTAAAAAGTTAGGAATAATAAAAACACATTTTAGAGAACAAATTTTATAGACATCTTAAGTGTTTTCTTTGACCAAAAAAATTGTGTGGATACGCTAAGCATGTTTATAGGCAGTCACATTGGTTCTCTACTCAGTACCCAACTATATGTGCTTTCAACTACATCAGCCGCTATCCTTGATGAGTGGGTAAAGACATTTTGATGGAAAACGAGAACTTCACCTCATGTCCTTATTCGGTTGTTCTTTTCATGTATCCTGTCTTTGAATATTTCTTATCTTTCGCCAAAATCACAGTGAGGCTCGAGGAGGGATTACAAAAACAATACACAGATCACTTAGCAAGTCTTAAATACTCTCTCCAATGTTTTATGTGCACAAATAAATAATAATTAGTTGGTAAATATAAAAATAAAAAATAAATATCAGTACAGGTAAAAGGTTTGTACTGAGATATCCTTTACAAAATAGGAGGAAATAAAATTAGTAATGAAATACCAAACCCACTTTACCCCTCTATAAAACTACAACCTTTACCCGCTCCCTAACCCTGTTGCCTACCAGATCTACCCAAATCAAACCCAATCCTATCTGTTCCACACAACAACCGGACACTTTCCCGACCTAGTTAACTCCCAAGCAAACTATAACCGCCTGTCATCTCAAATTCTCTTTTCTTCGCCTTTTTAAAATCTTTAACCATGCTTAGATCATTTTCGGGAAAAATTAAATCATCTACATACAAGCACACAAGAAAAATATAATTATTTTCAATTTCCTATGTAAATAACGCATGCTCGTGTGGACATTTAGTTGGTCAGTTTTAGTATTTGTATTCCACACCCTTGGTGCTTATTTTAAGCCATATAAGGCTTTATTTAATTTTAGAATTTATCTTCATTGCTTTTTACCACATACCCCATAGACTGCTCCACATATACTTCTTATTTAAGGTGGACATTTGGAAAAGCAGACTTAACATATATTTGTTAAATTTTTCACTTATTTTGTGATGCTAACAAAATTATTAATCTTATAGTTTCAGGGTGATCAACGGGAGCAAATACCACTTCATAATCTATGTCATGTCTTTGCTTGTAGCCTTTGGCAACCAATCTTTCTTTATATCTTCTCCTTTAGCATTCTTCTTTGCTTCGGACACCCATTTGAATCCAATCACTTTATGGCCTTTAGTAAGAGTTGTTAGCTCCCACAAATTATTCTTTTCAATGACTTTGATCTCTTCATCCCTGGCATCTGTCCATTTTTTTCTTTATATACCTTCTTTAAAATTCATTAGCTCACAATCGATAAAACAACAAAAAAGTGTTAGCCTGTTGTGATCTTCGGTTACCGATTAAATTTCTTGTAAACTACTTATTCATGGTATTATTTCCCTTGAGCTTCCACTAGATGCCGATGTTTTATTTATGAATGAGATAAAGTTTGAGTTTGAACGGGAAGGAGTTTTTCTTGAGCAATAGGGTTTTAGAATTGGATTTAGGTAAGGAATAAATTTCTTTATATTTTCAACATTTTTTCCAAACATGTTATGGTTCCACTCCTTAAAAGAATGCAACAAATCAACCTTATTGTCAAGGATGGATCATCTATTTCTCATAGTATTTTGTATGAAAGTTTCAAGTCTTTCATACAAAAGGGAAGAAACCACAAAAGGAAAAGGGCAATTTATAAAGGATTGATCCAAACCGTTAGGCGTAATGAGGATAGGCTGTTGTTATTAATAAATGATGTGGAGGAACATGTACGTAGCTTACACGAAGGTGATCCATCATTCCTCTATTCCGAGGGATTAATCGAGTATTTCCTTAATGTTTTCCCAACCCCATATCTTGTTGATCCTGGTTAAGGCTACACCTTTGATGCCTAAGTAAATCATTTCAACTATTGATACATTGGATGAAGGTTGAAATTTTATTAGTGTTAAAAAAAGCCCCACTTTTTTTTTTAGATTCACCAAGCACATAGTTTAATTATTGATGCACAATCAACAGCTTAGACCCAAAATTCAATTGGCATTCTCTTGCCTTTTAACATCCTTTTGAGTCATGCTTAAAATTATTTTATTTGTTTCCTTTGACTACCGTATTTTGTTAAGGACAACATGCAACTGTAAAAGCGAGACGCATCACAGTAACTATAAAAAAAAATTACAAACTCATTAAATGTGAATTTTCCCACTCTCTCAGATATAACACTTTTACCTCACATGCATATTCCTTTTCATCGAGTTCTTTGAATTTATTTAATGCATAAATCACTTTCAATGTTTCTTTTCAAGAATAAAACCATGTCTTTGTCATTAATAATCAGAAGAAACTATTTATATTTTCCAAACGAACAAGGAGCAATACGCCCACAAACATCGGTGTTGATTAGTTCTAGAGGCTCCCTTGCTTTTGTTGTGGATTCTATGGGAAAACTCAATTAGTGTTGATTATTTCTAGGGGCTCCCTTGCACATGTAGTGGATATTTTTGGATAACTCAATATAAAGTTCTTGCCAAATAAACATTCTTCACACAATTGATGAAGATGATTAATGGAGGGAAATCCTTTTACCATTCATTTGTTATGTATAATTTTACGCTACTAAAATTAAGCTGCCCAAACCATAAATACCAAAACCAAGATGTGTCTTCGAAACAAGAATTGAGACACATTGCAACTCCTTTTGAATATTTAGCGAAAATCTTATAGTTATCACCATGATCACCTAAGCAATGGCATTTCTTATTTAATCTCATATTGAAATACTATGATCATTCATTTGAATATCATAGCCTTTCACCTAGAGTTTCACAAATTGAATATATTATTTGTCACATCGGGCACATAGTATATATTGGAGATAAATTGGTGTGCTCCATTTTTCAAACCAATTATAAATTTTCCATTTCCTTTCACTGGAATTTTAGAGTTGTCTTCTAAGGTAACCATGCCATTTATTGATTCCTCAAACTCCACTTACTTGTACTTTTTACCACACATATGGTTGCCTTCTCCCATGTCAACATACCAGTTTCTCCATTATCTTCCCATTTCTAAGCAACAAAATTGGGAAATCTTCTTATTTCTCAACATAGTTAGCCTCCCCCTCAACTTTATTAGTGTTATTCCGACATTAGAAAATATAATGACAAATTTTTTTGAATTATTACACTTAATTTGGGATTTTTCATAACCTTTTATTGAATTCCTCCCTATTGCAAGTTCTGTTGTTGGAAAAGAATTGCTCCCTCTTACACTTATTAGATGTTTCTTCCTCGACTTTTACATTGTCCTCTTCCTCTTTGACTTATCTCATTGTTTAATTCTCTTATTTATTTCAGAGTTACATTTGTTTAACGAGCATGCCCTAAATTTTCATGATTCTTTATAATTAGTCTCTCTTCACTGGCTTTTCGAGATCTCATGTGTTCATTAATAACCACAAAGTCAGTATCTCCACATTCTTCAATTGTAACGACAATATAATCGAACTCGGTATTTAACTAGCAGAGGATATTTTCAACCACTCGGGTATTACTCATATTTTCACCATTGAGTTTGAGTTTATTTACAACATCATAAACTCTTGAAAAATAATCAGAAACAAATTTAGAGTCTTTCATAGTTAAGGACTTAAACTCACCTTTAAATGTTTGAACATAAACTTTCTTTACTTTCTCAATCACCTTGTGTGAATTTTTATGAATCTCCCATGCTTCCTTCGATTTTGTAGCACTAGCAATCTTCTACAATGTGTTTTTATGCCTAGCAAGATGGATGAGGGAGAGAACCCTTTGGTCTTTACTCTTTGCGTCTTTCGAAGAATTCCTTTGAGCCTGGGGTAAAGTACCTCCATCTTGGGGGTCATTATAACCCTTCTCCAAGATCTCCCGGAAATTGTATGATCTAATCAAAGCCTTCACCTTGATACTCTAATCGTTGTAGCTATATTTGGTGAGTTGAGGGACTTGGAAAGGAACATTCCCATAGACCATTCATAGTCCAGAACATAGCTCAGATACCACTTCGAAGGAAGAGGGGCATTTTATATCAGAAAGGGAGAAATATGAAGGTGGGGGGAAATGAATACTTTGTATTGATCTCAAAGCAGGCTTGATAAAAAATGCCTAGACCCCTCCTTATTTATAAGTCTCAAGGGAAGAATCTAGTGACTCATTAATTGCATCTCCGAACAACCACCTATTTCTTAGGTATTTTACAGGAGCATTCTAGTTAAAGACCCTTCTAGAATGTTTACACCTTTAATGGACCTAACGAACTATAATGTCCCAAAACAAGTAACAAAGCTAGCCAATATCAAAGTTATAATATAGCCCAAAAAATAAATCAACTTTTGTAAGCATAATTACAATACAAATTAAATAAACCCACAAACCAAGTTTAATTTTCAATAGGACAACTTAATTATCAAAAAAAAAAAAAATCTATAGGATGATGTGTTGTCATTAATTCTCTTATCAGATTGTTTTCCTCTTCATAAGAGACGTTTCTTCGTTTGGTATGAAACTTTCCTCTCCATACATTTATCTAGTATATCATTATATATATGTATGTGTGTGTATGTGAACACAATTTAGATCTCTAGTTTTAGTTTACTAATGGATTTCCTTTGTGATGGTGAAGATTTTAAGAATTTTTAAAGGTTTAGAGAGGCTGGTTGATGGTGTGGTTCGTTTGCTTACATGAATAATAGAGTGAGATAAGAGTAGTATGTGTCATAATTTATGGTTTGGTGGTATACTCTTTCAACATTTGTAAGAGTACATATTTTACCAAATATCCATTTTATATTTGATCGGTAAATAAGAGCTTCAAGTGCATTGAAAGTGAAAAAATTTCCACCGTCAAAATTGATAATGTTAAGGTTGGTGGCTATGTTAGATTGTTCAAAAAAATTTAGGGGGGTCATATAGAAAGTAAAATCTGCGAGTAAAGTGAAAAATAGGGTAAAGTTGTACGTGATTAATTGTAATCAATCTTTTCATAACTATTCGTGTGGTGATAATGATTAATTATGAGAGAACGTAAAGCTGGTTCTTGAGTAATATTATTGGGTATAATTCCAAGCCATGAGATTATTAATAACCTTTACATGAAATAAATAATAATGTACACGTAATTGAATCCGAGAATATCTCTAAATGTGAGAAATAAATAATAATGTACACTTATTGATAACCTTTGTATAAATCACGCTCTCATCAATGCAAAGGCTACATTAAGAGCCTAGGCCAATCTAAAAATATTGAAACCTTTCAAACAATTGCCAATATAACATGTCTCATGTGTTTTGCATATAATCCTTAAATCTAATTCACCCTTAACGAAAAACGTATTAAATTCAAACTTATTTGCAATTTATTTTTAAAATTAAAAATTATTCGAAAATAAAAAAAATCGCTATGTGAAAAAATTATCTCAGGTTTGTTTTCGGATACCTATTTAATCTCCAATTTAGAAAAATTGGAGAACGAATAAGAAATTTACAAAACAAAACAAATCACTTGAAAAAAATAAGAATTTTTCAAAAAAGAAAACAAACTCGACGGTTTGAAATATTAAAATTGCGGACTTACATAAGGGATTAACAACATTTTTTTTAAGATTCCAAATTGAAAATTTACAATCAAAAATAGTAATTTTAAATTCATTTAAAAAAATATGTGTTTGAAAAAAAAATATAGCCATAAGAATACCTTTTACTTTCACGTTAACTTCAAAATAATTTGTATGAACTTTATGTTAATTCAGACACAATACTACCTCAGTTTGTACAAAAAAAAATCAAAAACATTTTTCAATGGATTGGCATTCTTCTCTTGTAATATTAATCGGGAAATAACATAGGGTGGCTAGAGATTAGTACTTAATCAAGAAACATATTACGTTTATATTTTACTTTGAAGACGTAAAATCGAATGTTTAATTCTGAAATCTATATGACGAAATTATCCTCTCTATCTCAAGGCGACTGCACACTCGAAAATCATTTTTTTTTTTTCTGTTCAACTTGCTACAAAATTATAATCAAACTTTATGATCACATGCACAATTACTAGTAGAAAAAATGTTTGTAGGAATACTGATTTGTATAATGTGTTTTTAGTATGATAATAAACTTACAGTAAACCACACGTGGAGGGTGCATTTATTAAAGCAGAACCACTAAATGATTGCTTTATTCATCCCAACATGTTCAGGAAACAAACCAAAAGATGAAGCACTACAAAATGAATTTCACAACTTCATTCTTGTTTTTATTGCATCCAGGTAACAATATCCATGTGTGTGTGTCTTGACAGACAATTACAAGTCCCTTACGTGGAAGGCACTTGGATTTTTAACGACAATATCATACATGTAAACAGAATTGAACTTGGAGAAGTCCTTGGGAAGAGAGATAAGATCAATTGAAGAATGTTTGTGAAATTGAATAAGATCACAATCCCCATAGTATCTCTCCCATCCTAACTCCTTCAAAATTCTGTCAAGGCAGTTGTAGGAAGACACTACCTGCCCCGTCGGCAGGTACATCAACGCCTTTCCACGGTTGGTGTTGCTACCACCATCACCTAGGTGAATAACTCCATTGTTCTTGAACATCAAAACACCTGACATATTTCTTTAAGGTTCGTGTGTTGATAACAGGGGAAAACTGTTTGTTTATGAAGGTAGGGGAGAGCATGAGGGGTATTTATCGTTAGCTGGGAGAGAATATAAGAAGTGATGGCAGTTGTTTGGGTTTGGATATTGTGGGACACATTTGTTGAAATTTTGGGGCACAAAAAAGGTACCATTAATCTGCGTGGGTTTCTTATGAATCTTTGTGTTGTGTTATTGGCTTTTGGGTTCAGACCAATAGGGAATCTTGATGTTTTATCGGACACTCATTTTCATTTGTTGTGCCCACGTGTGCTAATTAGAGAGGGTGGGATATTTAGCTCGTAGTTATGGTTTTTCATTTGGCCGGAGTCATCATCTGGTTTGTTGAAATTTCGTTGCGGGACACCTGTTTGTTGAGATTTTGGGGAACAATATGGTCCCGTGGGGTAACTTGGGGTATAGGTACCATTAGTCTGCATGGGTTTCTTTTCAATCTGTGTGTTGTGTTGTTGGCTTTGGCCTTCCGACGAATATAGAATCTTGATGTTTATTGGGGCAGTCGTGTCCTGTGCCCACTTATATCACGTGTGGTACATGTGATGATAATTTGAGAGTGTGGGAGATTTGATATATGTGGGGATGTGTTGAATGATTTCGAACCAACAAAGAGTTTTTTGGATTTACATGTAACTTCTCAAAATTGGAGAATAAAAATCATGAGAAATTTATAAAAAATGGATTATTAGTTTATTTATAAAAAAAATGGATTACGTAAAGTTGATTTACTAATCTCACATGACAATCAGATGTCAAGCAAGTTTTCACCAAAGTACAAATATTGAATATTCTACAATATTTTTTAAATTTCCAAAGATTATTTAGCGTTTATCCTACTAATTTACGGAATGATATAGTTATACATTTTTATCTGCCTACTCTTTGAGCACAAACACAAAGTTATTTCATTCTTATATAACATGTGGGTTTCTATTTGTTTGTTTAATAATGTCATGTTTTTTTCATATGACTCGAATTTTGGAAAGCTTGATTACGTTTACAGAATAAAATTATTTTTTTGCAAGCACTGATAAACATAAATAAAATTGGGGAATATACCAACACTAAAATTATTGTTGAATTTCGCCTAAAACATTCGGATACATGGGGTTTTGATTACATTTCTAAAGTTCAATTAAAATTTCCGGGTTAGATACGTTTAAAGAGTTAAAAAAAACAAAGGGGCGGCGATGGTTCACAAAATATCCCTAATTTCAAATTTCTTTTAAGAATTAGTCAAATTTTAATTTCTTCGAAAATCAAATAAAGTTAAACGACTATTTATATTTTTTCTTAAACAAAATTTATTCCTGTTCTAAATTAGGCCGAGTAAACCAAACATGAATTTTGACAAAATATTTAAATTGACTTGAATTAAAGTAACCATAATATTACCCAAATTAAATTTGCACCAAATTAAACTAAATTTTAACATTTTAAACCTAAGCATGCATCTATGTGAATTTTTCAAGATAAAAAAAACAATCAATCACAATGCCGTGATGTACGTGAAAAACTCACAACGGGAAAAATTTCGGACGACCTAGCGACAAGTCCACTAAGTACGGTTTTATAAGGACATGACAAAAAAACTTACTTCCACAACCTTACTACCCCGGAAGCCTGGACGCTTCTTCGTTCCTCCACCTCCACCTAGTCGACAACTCAGGAATGCACCTCCGTCTCAGTGTCCACCGATGGGGAGAATTGACCGCCAACATAGGAAGTTCGCCGCCGTATATACACCACGAACATGAAACGGAATCCTCCGTAGAAAACTATCTTTTCTTTGGTAGAGAATGATACCCAGTGCCAAAATGTTGACCTTAAAATATGTATGATGAAAATTGGATCAAATAGACTATTAAGTGTAAATATATTGTTTTGTTAAACAACAAGGGGACTTTATAGCACACGTTTTTGCCTCTCTAGAGCAATTAGAAAATCTGAAAAAGCCAATAAAAAATAGTTATTCCTGCAATCTTAATAGTATAAAATTAAGAAGTGTGAAAGTAGGTTGTTATTGGAAGAAACCATAAAAAAACTGTAATGTCGTTCGAATGATTTTTGAATCTCATTTGAACGATATTGCATAGTAAATGTCGTCAGAATGACAATACAGACGAAAGTTCGAACGAGATAGAAGGAAAATAACTCGCTTGAATTCTTATTCAAATGACCTCATTTGAATGATAAAATGAATTTGTTCGAGCGACTTTAAAAAAAAATATTTTTCTTCAAAAAATAAAAAATCATTTTCATCTTCATTTTAGGAAAAATAGGACACCCAAAATAAATATATCCAAGGCTCAATATAACTTGTGCATTCATACCTTAGAGACAATGGAAAAGTTGAAAGGTTGATGATATTAAACATGGCACGAAAAACTTACAATAATGATAATCTCAATTTATGCTGGGGGGCTACGTCTTGATCACAAACATCAAGGATTGAAGTCCATAACTTCTATCCTACAAATCAAATAGTTTGTCTGGAATTAGGCCAATAATTACAAATTGACTAAATTGAAAATTTTCCCTTACACCAATATTTTGTGAAATGAATTTTTCTTTATATATATATATATACCAGTGGAATGCTCTTGCCTAAAGGCACCGCAAACCTTTGCAAAATACATAATCGTAAAACATCAAAAACTTTCAATGTATGTGACTCCAAAACGACAAAAAATTCGTTTCCCAAAAAAACAAGTGTAATAATTTAAGAAAATTGACCATAATATGATTTATTTATAAGACTATCAACCCTACTTAACAAATAATAAATAGTGCAACAATATTGTTTTTTTACAAAATATTGAATTATATGTAATAAGTCAAAAAGGGTTTTACAAGTCAAAGTTTGAATAATTCAAAAATTTGTGCAAAAAATACTGAACAATACTTCATTGAACCATTTCAAAACCCCCAAAACCACATTTTAACAGTTACAATTACACATCAAAAGTCCAAAAAAATTTATGCTTTCATTTACATGTCATAACAACGTCAGCCAAAGACATGTCTTACCACCAAATAATAAAATAAAAAGTAAAATTGTCTCGATAAAGAAATACACCATCCACGTGGCATGTGCTTATTCTCACGGCTCTACGCCACATCCATGCATTGACCCCAATCCTACAACAAAATAGCAAGTGGAATATGTTAACAGTTTTGATGCGAAAAAAATAATGATAAAGAGTTATAGATATTTCTTGTAAATATCAAATGGTTAAAAAAATACAAATCAGAAATATTATAACAATTAATCCAATAGTGTTAGTAGCAGAGTGAAGAAAATATATTGAATATAAAAATTCTAACTTAGTGATTTCCAACAAAAGTAATATTTTCGTAAATTGTTTAACTGATAGTTTGAATGAAGAACAAACAATACACCATAGACATTAGGGGAAAAGTCTAAAGTCCCACAAAAGAAACATAAAAAAAGACTCAGAAATATATAGAATCGGTGTATATACATGTTTTATCTGGGTTGAAAATCTTTAAATGAAAAGAAATGGGACATATATAACATTATTTCTGAAGAAATATAATATTTTGAAAAAGTTAGGAATAATAAAAACACATTTTAGAGAACAAATTTTATTGACATCTTAAGTGTTTTCTTTGACCAAAAAAATTGTGTGGATATGCTAAGCATTTTTATAGGCAGTCACATTGGTTCTCTACTCAGTACCCAACTATATGTGCTTTCAACTACATCAGCTGGTATCCTTGATGAGTGGGTAAAGACATTTTGATGGAAAACGAGAACTTCACCTCATGTCCTTATTCGGTTGTTCTTTTCATGTATCGTGTCTTTGAATATTTCTTATCTTTCGCCGAAATCACTGTGAGGCTCGAGGAGGGATTACAAAAACAATACACAAATCACTTAGCAAGTCTTAAATACTCTCTCCAATGTTTTATGTGCACAAATAAATAATAATTAGTTGGTAAATATAAAAATAAAAAATAAATATCAGTACAGGTAAAAGGTTTGTACTGAGATATCCTTTACAAAATAGGAGGAAATAACATTAGTAATGAAATACCAAACCCACTTTACCCCTCTATAAAACTACAACATTTACCCGCTCCCTAACCCTGTTGCCTACCAGATCTACCCAAATCAAACCCAATCCTATATGTTCCACACAACAACCGGACACTTTCCCGACCTAGTTAACTCCCAAGCAAACTATAACCGTCTGTCATCTCAAATTCTCTTTTCATCGCCTTTTTAAAATCTTTAACCATGCTTAGATCATTTTCGGGAAAAATTAAATCATCTACATACAAGCACACAAGAAAAATATAATTATTTTCAATTTCCTATGTAAATAACGCATGCTCGTGTGGACATTTAGTTGGTCAGTTTTAGTATTTGTATTCCACACCCTTGGTGCTTGTTTTAAGCCATATAAGGCTTTATTTAATTTTAGAATTTATCTTCATTGCTTTTTACCACATACCCCATAGACTGCTCCACATATACTTCTTATTTAAGGTGGACATTTGGAAAAGCAGACTTAACATACATTTGTTAAAATTTTCACTTATTTTGTGATGCTAACCAAATTATTAATCTTATAGTTTCAGGGTGATCAACGGGAACAAATACCACTTCATAATCTATGTCATTTCTTTGCTTGTAGCCTTTGGCAACCAATCTTTCTTTATATCTTCTCCTTTAGCATTCTTCTTTGCTTCGGACACCCATTTGAATCCAATAACTTTATGGCCTTTACTAAGAGTTGTTAGCTCCCACAAATTATTCTTTTCAATGACTTTGATCTCTTCATCCCTGGCATCTGTCCATTTTTTTCTTTATATACCTTCTTTAAAATTCATTGGCTCACAATCGATAAAACAACAAAAAAGTGTTAGCCCGTTGTGATCTTCGGTTACCGATTAAATTTCTTGTAAACTACTTATTCATGGTATTATTTCCCTTGAGCTTCCACTAGATGCCGATGTTTTATTTATGAATGAGATAAATTTTGAGTTTGAACGGGAAGGAGTTTTTCTTGAGCAATAGGGTTTTAGAATTGGATTTAGGTAAGGAATAAATTTCTTTATATTTTCAACATGTTTCCAAACATGTTATCGTTCCACTCCTTAAAAGAATACAACAAATCAACCTTATTGTCAAGGTTGGATCATCTATTTCTCATAGTATTTTGTATGTAAGTTTCAAGTCTTTCATACAAAAGGGAAGAAACCTCAAAAGGAAAAGGGCAATTTATAAAGGATTGTTCCAAACCGTTAGGCGTAATGAGGATAGGCTGTTGTTATTAATAAATGATGTGGAGGAACATGTACGTAGCTTACACGAAGGTGATCCATCATTCCTCTATTCCGAGGGATTAATCGAGTCTTTCCTTAATGTTTTCCCAACCCCATATCTTGTTGATCCAGGTTAAGGCTACACCTTTGATGCCTAAGTAAATTATTTCAACTATTGATTTCAACTATTGATACATTGGATGAAGGTTGAAATTTTATTAGTGTTAAAGAAAGCCCCACTTTTTTTTTTAGATTCACCAAGCACATAATTTAATTATTGATGCACAATCAACCGCTTAGACCCAAAATTCAATTGGCATTCTCTTGCCTTTTAACATCCTTTTGAGTCATGCTTAAAATTATTTTATTTGTTTCCTTTGACTACTGTATTTTGTTAAGGACAACATGCAACTGTAAAAGCGAGACGCATCACATTAACTATAAAAAAAAATTACAAACTCATTAAAAGTGAATTTTCCCACTCTCTCAGATATAATACTTTTACCTCACATGCATATTCCTTTTCATCAAGTTCTTTGAATTTATTTAATGCATAAATCATTTTCAATTTTTCTTTTCCAGAATAAACCCATGTCTTTGTCATCAATAGTTAAAAGAAACTATTTATATTTTCCAAACGAACAAGGAGCAATACGCCCACAAACATCGGTGTTGATTAGTTCTAGGGGCTCCCTTGCTCTTGTTGTTGATTCTATAGGAAAACTCAATTAGTGTTGATTATTTCTAGGGGCTCCCTTGCACTTGTAGTGGATATTTTTGTAAAACTCAATATAAAGTTCTTGCCAAATAAACATTCTTCACACAATTGATGAAGATGATTAATGGAGGGAAATCCTTTTACCATTCATTTGTTATGTATAATTTTACGCTACTAAAATTAAGCTGCCCAAACCATAAATACCAAAACCAAGATGTGTCTTCGAAACAAGAATTTAGACACATTGCAATACATTTTGAATATTTAGCGAAAATCTTATAGTTATCACCATGATCACCTAAGCAATGGTATTTCTTATTTAATCTCATATTGAAATACTATGATCATTCATTTGGATATCATAGCCTTTCACCTAGAGTTTCACAAAGGTAACCATTTCCTTTCACTGGAATTTTAGAGTTGTCTTCTAAGGTAACCATGCCATTTATTGATTCCTCAAACTCCACTAACTTGTACTTTTTACCACACATATGGTTGCCTTCTCCCAGGTCAACATACCAGTTGCTCCATTATCTTCCTCTTTCTAAGCAACAAAATTGGGAAATCTTCTTATTTCTCAACATAGTTAGCCTCCCCCTCAACTTTCTTAGTGTTATTCCGACATTAGAAAATATAATGACTAATTTTTTTCAATTATTACACTTAATTTGGGATTTTTCATAACCTTTTATTGAATTCCTCCCTATTGCAAGTTCTGTTGTTAGAAAAGAATTTCTCCCTCTTACACTTATTAGATGTTTCTTCCTCGACTTTTACATTGTCCTCTTCCTCTTTGACTTATCTCATTGTTTAATTCTCTTATTTATTTCAGAGTTACATTTGTTTAATGAGCATGCCCTAAATTTTCATGATTCTTTTTAATTAGCCTCTCTTCACTGGCTTTTCGAGATCTCATGTGTTCATTAATAACCACAAAGTCAGTATCTCCACATTCTTCAATTGTAACGACAATATAATAGAACTCGGTATTTAACTAGCAGAGGATATTTTCAACAACTCGGGTATTACTCATATTTTCACCATTTAGTTTGAGTTTATTTACAACATCATAAACTCTTGAAAAATAATCAGAAACAAATTTTGAGTCTTTCATAGTTAAGGACTTAAACTCACCTTTAAATGTTTGAACATAAACTTTCTTTACTTTCTCAATCACCTTGTGTGAATTTTTATGAATCTCCCATGCTTCCTTCGATTTTGTAGCACTAGCAATCTTCTACAATGTGTTTTTATGCCTAGCAAGATGAATGAGGGAGAGAACCCTTTGGTCTTTACTCTTTGCGTCTTTCGAAGAATTCCTTTGAGCCTGGGGTAAAGTACCTCCATCTTGGGGGTCATTATAACCCTTCTCCAAGATCTCCCAGAAATTGTATGATCTAATCAAAGCCTTCACCTTGATACTCTAATCGTTGTAGCTATATTTGGTGAGTTGAGGGACTTGGAGAGGAACATTCCCATAGACCATTCATAGTCCAGAACTTACCTCAGATACCACTTTGTAGGAAGAGGGGCATTTTATATCAGAAAGTGAGAAATATGAAGGTGGGGGGAAATGAATACTTTGTATTGATCTCAAACCAGGCTTGATAAAAAATGCCTAGACCCCTCCTTATTTATAAGTCTCAAGGGAAGAATCTAGTGACTCATTAATTGCATCTCCGAACAACTACCTATTTCTTAGGTATTTTACAGGAGCATTCTAGTTAAAGACCCTACTAGAATGTTTACACCTTTAATGGACCTAACGAACTATAATGTCCCAAAACAAGTAACTAAGCTAGCCAATATCAAAGTTATAATATAGCCCAAAAAATAAATCAACTTTTTTAAGCGTAATTACAATACAAATTAAATAAACCCACAAACCAAGTTTAATTTTCAATAGGACCACTTAATTATCAAAAAAAAAAATCTATAGGATGATGTGTTGTCATTAATTCTCTTATCAGATTGTTTTCCTCTTCATAAGAGACGTTTCTTCGTTTGGTATGAAACTTTCCTCTCCATACATTTATCTAGTATATCATTATATATATGTATGTGTGTGTGTGTGAACACAATTTAGATCTCTAGTTTTAGTTTACTAATGGATTTCCTTTGTGATGGTGAAGATTTTAAGAATTTTTAAAGGTTTAGAGAGGCTGGTTGATGGTGTGGTTCGTTTGCTTACATGAATGATAGAGTGAGATAAGAGTAGTATGTGTCATAATTTATGGTTTGGTGGTATACTCTTTCAACATTTGTAAGAGTACATATTTTACCAAATATCCATTTTATATTTGATCGGTAAATAAGAGCTTCAAGTGCATTGAAACTGAAAAAAATTCCACCCTCAAAATTGATAATGTTAAGGTTGGTGGCTATGTTAGATTGTTCAAAAAAATTTAGGGGGGGTCATATAGAAAGTAAAATCTGCGAGTAAAGTGAAAAATAGGGTAAAGTTGTACGTGATAAACTGTAATCAATCTTTTCAAAACTATTCGTGTGGTGATAATGATTAATTATGAGAGAACATAAAGCTGGTTCTTGAGTAATATTATTGGGTATAATTCCAAGCCATGTGATTATTAATAACCTTTACTTGAAATAAATAATAATGTACACGTAATTAAATCCGAGAATATCTCTAAATGTGAGAAATAAATAATAATGTACACTTATTGATAACCTTTGTATAAATCATGCTCTCATCAATGCAAAGGCTACATTAAGAGCCTAGGCCAATCTAAAAATATTGAAACCTTTCAAACAATTGCCAATATAACATGTCTCGTGTGTTTTGCATATAATCCTTAAATCTAATTCACCCTTAACGAGAAACGTATTAAATTCAAACTTATTTGCAATTTATTTTTAAAAGTTAAAATTATTCGAAAATAAAAAAAATCGCTATGTGAAAAAATTATCTCAGGTTTGTTTTAAGATACCTATTTAATCTCCAATTTAGAAAAATTGGAGAACGAATAAGAAATTTACAAAACAAAACAAATCACTTGAAAAAAACAAGAATTTTTCAGAAAAGAAAACAAACTCGACGGTTTGAAATATTAAAATTGCGGACTTACATAAGGAATTAACAACATTTTTTTTAAGATTCCAATTTGAAAATTTACAATCAAAAATAGTAATTTTAAATTCATTTAAAAAAATATGTGTTTGAAAACAAAAATATTGCCATTAGAATACCTTTTACTTTCACGTTAACTTCAAAATAATTTGTATGAACTTTATGTTAATTCAGACACAAGACTACCTCAGTTTGTACAAAAAAAAATCAAAAACATTTTTCAATGGATTGTCATTCTTCTCTTGTAATATTAATCGGGAAATAACATAGGGTGGCAAGAGATTAGTACTTAATCAAGAAACATATTACGTTTATATTTTACTTTGAAGACGTAAAATCGAATGTTTAATTCTTTTTTTTTTGATAAGTAAATGAATCATTAAACCAAACCCGCCTAAGGGGGCGGAAACCCGTATACAGGAAGTATACAAACAAAAAGGCGCAAGGCCGAGCCTCAGACTAAACAACACAGACCCCTAAAACTCCTCCAAAAACTCGAGGAAGAGAGATAATGACGAATCATTTCCTCCCTTCAACCAAGTAAGAAGAAGGTTCAGAAAATTGAACCGAATACGAGAAGGGCTAAGATCAACTCCCTCAAAGCATCTTCTGTTCCTCTCCTGCCAGATGGTCCAAAAAATACAATGAGGAACCATCCTCCAGAGCAAACGCAAACCAATCCAAACCCTAGGCCTTCTCCAAGCCGCCATCACCTTGCACACCGTACGAGGCATAACCCATACCATCTGGCTTAAAGAGAAAAATAAGTCCCAGAGACCCTTAGTGATTTGACAATGAAGAAGAAGGTGATTGGTAGTCTCCTCCTCCTTCCTACATAACCAACATCTACTGGCCATCCTCCTGCCTCGATGCTGAAGCCCCTCAATAGTCAAGATGGCCTGCCTGGCAGCGGTCCATACAAAGAAGCAAACCTTGGGAGATGCACGACTCTTCCAAATTACCTTCCACGGAAAAGAAGCACCCCCACGACCCCTCAGCACAATATAGTAACTCTTAACTGAGAACAGGCCATCCCGAGAGCACGACCACCTCAACCCATCTGCACCCAAAGTCGGAGTCGGGGCCAATCTCAACCAGGAAAAGAACTCCGCCGCCTCCTCCAGCTCCCAATCCCTGAGATCCCTCCTAAGCTTAGTATCCCACTCCCCCCACCTATGAGGCACAACTAACCCCTCTTTGTCTTCCCCAAGACGATACATCCCCGGGAAAAGATCCTCCAGAGAGCCCCGCGCGCCCCATTTATCCTTCCAGAATCTGATACGGTTCCCGTTCCCAAGCTGGAAGGAAATAAGCAAAGAAAACCTCCCCCACCCAAGAGCAATAAATCTCCACCAGCCCACCCCATGAGCCAAACGCCCAATAACAGGGCCCCACTCAAACGGATGCACCCCATGCCTAGCGACCACCACTTTCCTCCATAATCTGCCTTCTTCCCGATGAAAACGCCACAGCCACTTACCCAGTAAAGCCATGTTGAATTGGGCTAAGCGCCTCACCCCAGCCCCACCCTCATTCAGAGGCTTGCACACCTCATCCCAACTCACCAAGCAATAGTGAAAGTGATCATCATTCCCTCTCCACAGAAAATCTCTCATCAGCTTATCGAGCCTAATGCCAACGCTCCTAGGTAAAGGAAGAACAGACATGAAGTAAGTCGGCAGTCTAGATAAAATGCTTTTGATCAACGTCAACCGACCCCCTTTGGACAGGTAACTATGCTTCCACCCAGCCAACCTCCGTTGCACCCTCTCGAGAACCGGATCCCAAATCGAAGAAGACTTAAACTTAGCCCCAAAGGGGAGTCCCAGATAAGTAGATGGGAGAGAACCGACACGACAACCAAGCACACCTGCAAGAAGCCCCAAATCCCCAACCTCTCCCACAACAATCATCTCACTCTTCCTGACGTTGATACGTAACCCCGAAACAGCCTCAAAACACACCATAAGTAACCGCAATGACCTCACCTCCCCCACCGACGCCCCACAAAAAATAATTGTATCATCCGCAAAAAGAAGGTGAGACACCTCCACAGAATGGGTAACAGATCTCCTGATAGAAAAACCCGAAATAAGGCCGCCCTCCATCGTCCGACTCATCATCCTAGAAAATGCCTCCATAACCAGGATAAAGAGAAAAGGGGATAAAGAATCACCCTGCCTAAGTCCACGCGAACTCGAAAATAACCCTTCCGGCACCCCATTAACAAGAACAAAGAAGTTGACAGTAGAAAAGCACCTCTTCATCCACCTACACCACCGTTCCCCAAACCCCATCCTCCTAAGCAAATATATGAGGAAATCCCAACTCACATGATCATACGCCTTCTCAATATCAAGTTTGCATAGAACACCCGGAACCCCACCTCTAAGTCTTGATTCGATGCACTCATTCGCAATCAGTGCGGCATCCAGAATCTGACGTCCCCCCACAAACGCACTCTGGGCCTCCGAGATGAGAGGATCAATCACATATCTAAGTCTGACCGACAAGACCTTAGAAATGAGCTTATACACGCTGCTAACCAGACTAACAGGCCTGAAATCTCTAACATCCGTAGTCCCCCCCTTCTTCGGGACCAAAGTAATGAACGTGGCATTTAGACTCCTCAGAAAATACCCCCTATCATAAAACTCGATGAAAACCACCAACACATCCATCCTAACCACCTCCCAACAATGTTGGTAAAAAGCCATGGTGAATCCGTCCGGACCAGGCGCCTTATCACCGCACATCGACCTCAAAACCTGGACAACCTCCTCCTCTGTGAACATCCTCTCTAGCCAAATCACCTCATCCCCAGCGAGGCCTGCCACTGGGAGCCCATTCATCGTCGGACGCCATGACTCCTCCTCGGTGTAAAACCTCTCGTAGAACTGACCGATCTCCCTACGAACCTCACTCTCCTCAGTGAACTCCACTCCCCCTACGACCACCTTCTCGATATGGTTAAAGTGGCGATGGGAATTAGCCGTTTTATGAAAAAACTTAGTGTTGTAGTCTCCTTGCCTAAGCCAAAGAGCTCTAGACTTTTTCCTCCAACTCATCTCCTCCTGAACCAGACGCTTCCCCACCTCCCTTTTCTTCTCGACCCTCGCCACCCTCTCTGCCCCCGAAAGACCATCTACCCCTTCTTTTTCGTCAAAGTGACGGATATCCTCTAAAAGCTTCTCAATCTCACCCCGCACATTACCAAACACGTCTCGGTTCCACCGAATGATATTCCCCTTAAGAAGAAATAATTTAGTCGCAAGTCTGAAGCTCGCATTCCCCTCCACCTCATACCCCTGCCACCACTCCCGAACCCTCCCCACAAAATCCTCCTCTTTTAACCACATATTCTCAAATCTAAACGGGGTCCTCCCCCTAATCCTCCCTCCACACTCCAGTAAAATAGGTGAGTGGTTCGAAGTCACTCGCGACAAGCAAGACTGAGTTGCCCCCGAAAAAGGATCATCCCAATCATTAGAAAGTAAATATCGATCCAGCCGAGAAAGAGAAAGCTCGTCCCTATTACTGGACCAGGTGAACACCCCTCCCACCAAAGGGAGATCAATCAGCTCCAACTCATCAATGAAGTCCGAGAAATCCCGCATATACGAGTTCGACCTCCCCCCACCACTTCTCTCAGATGGGAAACGAACGATGTTGTAGTCTCCCCCTGAGCACCACGGAACACCCCAAACATTCCGTACCCCTGCCAATTCCTCCCACAACTCCCAACGAAATGGGTCTTCCACAGGCCCATAAACCCCCGAAAAGCTCCATGAGAACTGATCCTCCACAGACCTGAATAAGCACGAAAGCGACCACCGACCTACTAAAAAGTCAATTTTTTCCACCACTCTACTATCCCACATAATAATAATCCCTCCTGAAGCCCCATCGGAATCCAGGCAGCACCACTCAACCCATCGACCTCCCCAAATCGAACGAGCCACCTCCCAATCCACAGACCCCAACTTTGTCTCTTGAAGGCATAAAATGTCCGGCCTCCACTGCGAAATCGCTCCACTAACCACCCTTCGTTTTGCGGCGTCATTCAACCCCCACACGTTCCAAGAGATAAGACGTATCTTCATTATAATCCATTGGTTCCCCTGCTCACCCCCCTCTCTACATCCTGGACTCTTTCCCTCCGCCTCTCCTCTATGTGTTGGAACACCCTCAGTGCCTCCTCCTCATTTCCTACAAAATCGATCCCTAGAAATGTACTAAAGCCTCCTATAACACTGGAAACCCATTCTTCCGCATCTGGATCCGGAATTTTCTCGCCAATCCTAATCCCGGACGCTTCCCCTTCCCGCTCCACAGCCCCTAGCTCCACCCACAGTCTAGGGGACAAGTTCCCCAAGTTACTAACAAAATCTTGCCCACTCGACGGATCCCCAGAAACGCCACCCGACCAATGCGCAAGGGCCCCACCCTCCACATCACCCACACCCTCCTCGACAATAGTGCAAAGGGTATCCCCCCTCACAAGCAACGAAGCCGGAGACAAAGAGGGACCGAGCCCCTCGGCTGAGCAAGGACTCGTGGCCGCCCCCTTACCTCCAAAAACACCTCCGGATATGCCCAACGAATCCTTAACAACCGCACCTTTACCCTTAAAAACCCCTCTAACCTTGCCTCTAATATTGAGGGCTTTAGTTTTATCTTTTTTTTTTCCAAGAACCCCATTTTTCAGCACTTTACCGGAATTAAGACATGGTCCGACTAAACTATAATGAGCGCATTGTTTACTATTCTTACCAGGCAGGGACTCCATACAATTAGAAGCACGCCTGTTAACGTCATTTAACACATTGATACCCAAATCATTACCAGCCAACAAAAACTTTTGCCCATTCTTATTATTACAAAAATAGTTTTGCAACGTCAAATCACCCTTCTTTTCTTCCCCTGAACCAACATTAAACCCATGAGGCTGCTCTACAAGACCCACTGTCTTGCCAGACCCATCACCCTCAACATGACTCGCCAACAAATCACTTTCACCCACTGTAGCACACAGGGTCTTGTCCGCCACCCTACTGTTCACCAACCCCATACCTCGTACGCTATGTTGCTCAGTCCCCAAGGCTACACTAGTCTGCACACCTATGCAAGATACATGCTGAGCGGAGCTTCCCGCCCCGTCACCGGAACACACAAAGCTAGAACTGGAGACCTGCCGATCCGGGGTAGCCACACCATCGTCGGAACCACCAACGCTGCTCACTTCACAGCCACTCCGTACCCCCATGCACAACTTACCGCCGATACTGGGCGTCACCGACCTGGACAGCGTAGACGGAGGCAAATGACGAGACCCAACCTGAACTTTGCCATAAAGTTTGAGTTTACCAGCCTTAGTAGTGAATTTTGGTAGATGCGGACAATGACTCATGGCGTGAGCCATGGTGCTCCTGTGCTTGGGAGATGACACAGATGCAGGACAAGCAACCATCGTCGAGCCCACCACCAAAGCCTCATCACCACCAATAATACCAATCCCAGAACTAGGAGGGGCGTGAGTCACCAAAGCAGGACTCGAAGTCCGCCCAAACCGACCTACAACTGCAGCACGAGTTGGAGCCTTCACCCTCAGACTACCCATCTCTTCAGATACACCATTACCTACATAGGAACACGAAGGCGGCACCTCAACGAAGATGGGAAGAACGAAGGCCCAACCACCCGCTTTATTAGTGACCTTCTCCGGGATAGTCATGTTCCCTCTAACTAAAATCCTTGCCCACCTCTGCTCAACCCCTGACTGAGTGGCTTCGTCAATATTGAGAAAGCCTCCACACTGATTACCAACAGCCTGAAATACTTCCAAGTCCCATAAGTGAAGAGGGAGGCCCTCAATCCTAATCCAGCGACAATATGGGCGACCACCACTTTTGGGACAGCAACCCAGTGGATGCCACCTATCAAGAAACAGATGAGCCCCATGCACAAACCATTGTTTCTTCTTGAGGATCCTATCCGCTTCATGATCAGAGGAAAAAATGAAACAAAACAAAGAGGAGCTAAGATACCTCACTATCACCCCACCAACAGCACTCCAATGTAAGTTGACCCATAACTGCAACTTCTCTAATGAAGGAAGCAAGCCTGCAGCACTACCAACTCTCCCCACCAACGCTCTCTTAAAAAAACCGATCCTGGACCTAAAAGGTTCATCCACAACGGAGAACTCATGCTTCAAGTGACGTCATGCACTTCCAATATCCATGTGTGTGTGTCTTGACAAACAATTACAAGTCCCTTATGTGGAAGACACTTGGATTTTTAACGACAATATCATACATGTAAACATAATTGAACTTGGAGAAGTCCTTTGGAAGAGAGATAAGATCAATTGAAGAATGTTTGTGAAATTGAATAAGATCACAATCCCCACAGTATCTCTCCCATCCTAACTCCTTCAAAATTCTGTCAACGCAGTTGTAGGAAGACACTACCTGCCCCGTCGGCAGGTACATCAACGCCTTTCCATTGTTGGTGTTGCTACCACCATCACCTAGGTGAATAACTCCATTGTTCTTGAACATCAAAACACCTGACATATTTCTTTAAGGTTCGTGTGTTGATAACAGGGGAAAACTGTTTGATTATGAAGGTAGGGGAGAGCATGAGGGGTATTTATAGTTAGCTGGGAGAGAATATAAGAAGTGATGGCAGACTTGTTTGGGTTTGGATATTGTCGGACACATTTGTTGAAATTTTGAGGCACAAAAAAGGTACCATTAATCTGCGTGGGTTTCTTATGAATCTTTGTGTTGTGTTATTGGCTTTTGGGTTCAGACCAATAGGGAATCTTGATGTTTTATCGGACACTCATTTTCATTTGTTGTCCCCACGTGTGCTAATTAGAGAGGGTGGGATATTTAGCTCGTAGTTATGGTTTTTCATTTGGCCGGAGTCATCATCTGGTTTGTTGAAATTTCGTTGCGGGACACCTGTTTGTTGAGATTTTGGGGAACAATATGGTCCCGTGGGGTAACTTGGGGTATAGGTACCATTAGTCTGCATGGGTTTCTTTTCAATCTGTGTGTTGTGTTGTTGGCTTTGGCCTTCCGACGAATATAGAATCTTGATGTTTATTGGGGCAGTCGTGTCCTGTGCCCACTTATATCACGTGTGGTACATGTGATGATAATTTGAGAGTGTGGGAGATTTGATATATGTGGGGATGTGTTGAATGATTTCGAACCAACAAAGAGTTTTTTGGATTTACATGTAACTTCTCAAAATTGGAGAATAAAAATCATGAGAAATTTATAAAAAATGGAATATTAGTTTATTTATAAAAAAAATGGATAACGTAAAGTTGATTTACTAATCTCACATGACAATCAGATGTTAAGCAAGTTTTCACCAAAGTACAAATATTGAATATTCTACATTTTTTTTAAATTTCCAAAGATTATTTAGCGTTTATCATACTAATTTACGGAATGATATATTTATACCTTTTTACCTGCCTACTCTTTAAGCAGAAACACAAAGTTATTTCATTCTTATATAACATGTGGATTTCTATTTGTTTGTTTTATAATGTCATGTTTTTTTCATATGACTCGAATTTTGGAAAGCTTGGTTACGTTTACTCAAAAAAATTATTTTTTTGCAACCACTGATAAACATAAATAAAATTGGGGAATATACCAACACTAAAATTATTGTTGAATTTTGCCTAAAACATTCGGATACATGGGGTTTTGATTACATTTCTAAAGTTAAATAAAAATTTCCGGGTTAGATACGTTTAAAGAGTTAAAAAAAACAAAGGGTGGGCGATGGTTCACAAAATATTCCTAATTTCAAATTTCTTTTAAGAATTAGTCAAATTTTAATTTCTTCAAAAATCAAATAAAGTTAAACAACTATTTATATTTTCTCTTAAACAAAATTTATTCATGTTCTAAATTAGGCCGAGCAAACCAAACATGAATTTTGACAAAATATTAAAATTGACTTGAATTAAAGTAACCAAAATATTACCCAAATTAAATTTGCACCAAATTAAACCAAATTTTAACGGTTTAAACCCAAGCATGCATCTATGTGAATTTTTCAAGATAAAAAAAACAATCAATCACAATGCCGTGATGTACGTGAAAAACTCACAACGGGAAAAATTTCGGACGACCTAGCGACAAGTCCACTAAGTACGGTTTTATAAGGACATGACAAAAAAACTTACTTCCACAAGCTTACTACCCCGGAAGCCTGGACACTTCTTCGTTCCTCCACCTCAACCTAGTCGACAACTCAGGAATGCACCTCCGTCTCAGTGTCCACCGATGGGGAAAATTGACCGCCAACACACGAAGTTCGCCACCGTATATACACCACGAACATGAAACGAAATCCTCCGTAGAAAACTATCTTTTCTGGGGTAGATAATGATACCCAGTGCCAAAATGTTGACCTTAAAATATGTATGATGAAAATTGGATCAAATAGACTATTAAGTGTAAAAATATTGTTTTGTTAAACAACAAGGGGACTTTATAGCAAACGTTTTTTCCTCTCTAGAGCAATTAGAAAATCTGAAAAAGCCAATCAAAAATTGTTATTCCAGCAATCTTAATAGTATAAAATTAAGAAGTAGGGAAGTAGGTTGTTATTGGAAAAAACCATAAAAAAACTGTAATGTCGTTCGAATGATTTTTGAATCTCATTCGAACGATATTGCATAGTAAATGTAGTCAGAATGACAATACAGACGAAAGTTCGAACGAGATAGAAGGAAAATAACTCGCTTGAATTCTTATTCGAACGACCTCATTTGAATGAAAAAATATATTTGTTCGAGCCACTTTAAAAAAAATATTTTTCTTGAATAAATAAAAAATCATTTTCAACTTCATTTTAGGAAAAATAGGACTCCCAAAATAAATATATCCAAGGCTCAATATAACTTGTGCATTCATACCTTAGAGACAATTGAAAAATTGAAAGGTTGATGATATTAAACGTGGCACAAAAAACTTACAATAATGATAATCTCAATTTATGCTGGGGGGCTACGTCTTCATCACAAACATCAAGGTTTGAAGTCCATAACTTCTATCCTACAAATCAAATAGTTTGTCTGGAATTAGGTCAATAATGACAAATTGACTAAATTGAAATTTTTCCCTTACACTAATATTTTGTAAAATGAATTTTTCTTTATATATATATATATATACCATTGGAATGCTCTTGCCTAAAGGCACCGCAAAACTTTGCAAAATACATAATCGTAAAACAACAAAAACTTTCAATGTATGTGACTCCAAAACGACAAAAAAATCGTTTCCCAAAAAAACAAGTGTAATAATTTAAGAAAATTGACCATAATATGATTTATTTATAAGACTATCCACCCTACTTAACAAATAATAAATAGTGCAACAATATTGTTTTTTTACAAAATATTGAATTATAAGTAATAAGTCAAAAAGGGTTTTACAACTCAAAGTTTGAATAATTCAAAAATTTGTGCAAAAAATACTGAACAATACTTCATTGAACCATTTCAAAACCCCCAAAACCAAATTTTAACAGTTACAATTACACATCAAAAGTCCAAACGATTTTATGCTTTCATTTACATGTCATAACAACGTAAGCCAAAGACATGTCTTACCACCAAATAATAAAATAAAAAGTAAAATTGTCTCGATAAAGAAATACACCATCCACGTGGCATGCGCTTATTCTCGCGGCTCTACGCCACATCTATGCATTGACCCCAATCCTACAACAAAATAGCAAGTGGAATATGTTAACAGGTTTGATGCGAAAAAAATAATGATAAAGAGTTATAGATATTTCTTGTAAATATCAAAAGGTTAAAAAAAATACAAATCACAAATATTATGACAATTAATCCAATAGTGTTAGTAGCAGAGTGAAGAAAATATATTGAACATAAAAATTCTAACTTAGTGATTTCCAACAAAAGTAATATTTTCGTAAATTGTTTAACTAACAGTTTGAATGAAGAACAAACAATACACCATAGACATTAGGGGCAAAGTCTAAAGTCCCACAAAAGAAACATAAAAAAAAGACTTAGAAATATATAGAATCGGTGTATATACATGTTTTATCTGGGTTGAAAATCTTTAAATGAAAAGAAATGGGTCATATATAACATTATTTCTGAAGAAATATAATATTTTTAAAAGTTTATGAATAATAAAAACTCATTTTAGAGAACAAATTTTATTGACATCTCAAGTTTTTTCTTTGACAAAAAAAAAATTGTGTGGATACACTTTACATTTTTATAGGCAGTCGCATTGGTTCTCTACTCAGTACTCAACTATATGTGCTTTCAACTACATCAGTTGCTATCCTTGATGAGTGGGTAAAGACCTTTTGATGGAAAATGAGAACTTCACCTCTTGTCCTTATTCGGTTGTTCTTCTCATGTATTGTGTCTTTGAATAATTTTTATCTTTCGTTAGAATCACGATGAGGCTCGAAGAGGGATTACAAAAACAATACACAAATCACTTAGGAAGTCTTAAATACTCTCTCCAATGTTTTATGTGGACAAATAAATAATAATTAGCCGGTAAATATAAAAATAAAAAATAAATATTAGTACAGGTAAAAGGTTGGTACTGAGATATCCTTTACAAAATAGGAGGTATTAAAATTACTACTGAAATACCAAACCCGCTTTACCCCTCTATAAAACTACAACCTTTACCCGCTCCCTAACCCAGTTGCCTACCAGATCTACCCAAACCAAACCCAATCCTATTTGTTCCACACAACAACTAGACACTTTCCCGACCTAGTTATCTCCCAAGCAAACTAGAACCGCCTGTCATCTCAAATTCTCTTTTCATTGCCTTTTTAAAATCTTTAACCATGCTTAGATCATTTTCGGGAAAAGTTAAAGCATCTACATACAAGCTCACATGAAAAATATAATTATTTTCAATTTCCTATGTAAATAATGCATGCTCGTGTGGACATTTAGTTGGTCAGTTTTAGTATTTGTATTCCACGCCCTTGCTGCTTGTTTTAAGCCATATAAGGCTTTATTTAATTTTAGAATTTATCTTCATTGCTTTTTACCACATACCCCATAGACTGCTCCACACATACTTCTTATTCAAGGTGGACATTTGGAAAAGCAGACTTAACATACATTTGTTAAAATTTTCACTTATTTTGTGATGCTAACAAAATTATTAATCTTATAGTTTTACGGTGAGCAACGGGAGCAAATACCTCTTCATTATCTATGTAATGTCTTTGCTTGTAGCCTTTGGCAACCAATCTTTCTTTAATGTTTTCCCAACCCCATATCTTGTTGAATGATTTCGAACCAAAAAAGCGTTTCTTGGATTTACATGTAACTTCTCAAAATTAGAGATTAAAAATCATGAGAAGTTTATAAAAAATGGATTATTATTTTGTTTATAAAAAAAATGGATTATGTAAAGTTGGTTTACTAATCTCATATGACAATCAGATGTCAAGCAAGTTTTCACCAAAGTAAAAATATTGAATATTCTACAATTTTTTTTAAATTTCCAAAGATTATTTAGCGTTTATCCTACTAATTTACGGACGAATATATTTATACCTTTTTACCTGCGTACTCTTTAAGAACAAACACAAAGTTATTTCATTCTTATATAGCACGTGGGTTTCTATTTGTTTGTTTAATAATGTCTTGTTTTTTTCATATGAATCGAATTTTGGAAAGCTTGATAACATTTACACAATAAAATTATTTATTTGCAACCACTTATAAACATAAATAAAATTGGGGAATATACCACCACTAAAATTATTGCCGAATTTCGCCTAAAACATTCGGATACATGGGGTATTAATTACATTTCTAATGTTCAATTAAAATTTTCGGGTTAGATACATTTAAATTGTTAAAAAAATGGTGGGCGACGGTTCACAAAATATTCCTAATTTCAAATTTCTTTCAAGAATTACTCAAATTTTATTTTCTTCAAAAGTCAAATAAAGTTAAACAACTATTTATATTTTCTCTTAAACAAAATTTATTCAAGTTCTAAATTCGACCGAGCAAACCAAACATGAATTTTGACAAAATATTAAAATTGACTTGAATTAAAGTAACCAAAATATTACCCAAATTAAATTTGCCCCAAATTAAACAAAATTTTAATGTTTTAAACCTAAGCATGCATCTACGTGAATTTTTCAAGATAAAAAAAAAAATCAATCACAATGCCGTGATGTACGTGAAAAACTCTCAACGGAAAAAACTTCGGACGACCTAGTGACAATTCCACTAAGTACGGTTTTATAAGGACACGACAAAAAAACTTACTTCCACAAGCTTAATACCTCGGAATCCTTGACGCTTCTTCGTTCCTCCACCTCGGCCTAGTCGACAACTCAGGAATGCACCTTCGTCTCAGTTTCCACCGATGGGAAAAATTGACCTCCAAAAACTGTAACAACCCGCCTTTTTGGAGACAATTAAATTCCATAATTAAATATAAATTGGAGATTTGAGGAATTTCCCGAAATAGTGATTTTTGAGGATTTAATGATTTCCTATGGATGTTGTAATTACTTTTGGGACTATATAGGTCACAATAATTTAATTATATGTTGCCGTGGTGAAAAGTGACCAAAAAGGTCAGATTTTAGTTGGAAAACCCGTATAAAGTTATTTTGGGTTAGAATAGTGATTTGCGGTCAAGTACCTCGGATGGAAATTTCGAATGCACCATGAGTCCCGAAATGTCCGAGATAGTCGAAAAAGAGTGTCCGATTGTCGAAATTGAGTTTCGGGGAATTTTAGAGTTAAATGGGCTCGTAATTAAGTAAACGAGTCGTTTTGGGGTTTTAAGAGGTATAACCCTTTTTCTTTCTTTATAAATAGGGGGAGAGGGAGAAAAGAGAAAGAAATAAAAGAGAAGAGAGGGAAGAGAGAGAGGAAGGAGAAAAGAGTAATAAAAGGGGAGATTCCGGCCTATCTCCGCGGGATTCGGCTCGAGGTCGTCGGATTATATCCACGAGGCAAGTGTTTACTTGCTTTATTTAATTTTTGCATAAATATCTCATACCGTAGTTTGATATAATTAAACCCTAAAGATTTTGGGTTGGGTATTCGTGGATAAAACGGGTTTTCGGGAGTTAAAACGAATAAACCCCTAAAATTGGTAAATTAGAGAAACTTAGGTTTTAACCTAAATTAATTGGAGATTTTGGGTTCTTGGATGTTTAGAACCCGTATTATAAGTGTATTTGTTGTTGGTTTAAGTCGTAGGCCGTTAAGTGAGGAGATGGAAGCTTGGGGGAAGCTTCCATGGCTGAAACAGTTTCTCGGAGAAGAAGCTGTCCGCCATGATCGATCGATTGATCATGGGGGTTCGATTGATCGAAGCCATCGATCGATCGACAACCATGGGTCAATCGATCGACCCTTGCTGAAAGATGGCAATTTTTGTTAGGCTGATTTGGATGAGATTGATTCCAATTCATCTTGTTTCAAGGTTAATTATTTGGTAACATAAGGGGCCTTTTAGGACTATATGGTCCATTGATTAAAGGAAATTAGGAGGCTTAAGTGAGGGTTTTAAATGAATGACCCTTAAACTATATTTTCGAGGAAAATTGAATGATGGTAGATTTTAATGGTTTAGGGTTCCTAAAATATGTTGGGGGCTTTAAGTGATTAATTGGACTAGATGTGGTCCTTGGGTTTATGGAAATGAAATCCATGACCCACTAAATTTGAGGTTATTCGGGAAAGAAATCCGTGAGTTGTTATTTTAGGCTTTTAGGTCTATATGGTTTATGCATATAGGAAAGCATAATCATATTGATCTTGGTTGGGTAAATCCTATGAGTGGATTAGAATAAATTTGGGGAGTATAGTTATATATTCGCTAAATGAGAAATGGTATAATTGGAGATATCCAAATGAATCTGTAGATGGGATTTTGGTATGTATTACTTATAAAAGTAAGAAAATACGTTGGGTTTAGTATCATGAATATATGAATGCATGATTATGATTCCTGGAGGGAATCTTTGGGATTATTGGTCATCGCTAGATGCTATAGGCCATTATGGCCGTTTATATATTCTTGGAGTAATATATGGTATATGTATATACTATGTGATTAAAGTATATATATATGATATGGTGTAAATGATTTTGAAAATATAAAAATGAATATTTTCAAAATGGAAAGATAAATGATTTTCATAATTGATAAATTATGGATTACACCCCTCCCTAAATCTCTATCATAAGGGAAGTTGCGTGCGTTATGGTGATGCCCCCTGGCTAATGAATGCCGGGTGGCTATAGTACTATAGGCCATATGGGCGATTATTGTTTACTACGGTGGTTAGGGGATTCTGGGTGTGGTCTTGACTTTCCCGCAAACAATATGGACGCTTCCCGACGTTGGTAGGTTCCCAGGTTATCTTGTATAGATAGGCCCTGGAAGATGATAGCCATTTAGGGGCGCGTCCAGTGGGGAAACCCAGAGGGGCGGTCTTAGTTTTATTAAAGCAATTTATGATAATAAATTGGCTTTACATTTACATTTCCTGAGTAGAAATATGGAAATGGGATAAATGTTTGGCTTCGGTAACACTCACGGATGGAAGAAGGGATGTGGAATCATGGTTGATCAAAGCATTTTCATGATAATGGGAATGGCTTTGGGTACATTTCCTGAGTGTAAAAAGGGAAATGGGATGATATAAAATGGAAAAGCATTTTTATGATAATAAAATTGGCTATTAAAAGTATATGATTTGTTAAAGCAATTCCTGATAATGAATTGGCTTTTATATTTACATTTCCTGAGTATAAAAAGGGAAATGGGAAGTTTTTATAAAATTGAAAGTATTGATAAATACTTGATATATGAATCCTCAGTTTGGGAGATAGATCCGGATGGTTATGGTAAAATGTATATATATATATGGATGAATCGAGTACCGAGGGTCTAATGGATCCCGACGATCGACCTTGCCCCATAGTATTGTATCAGGGGGGTTCCTTGTTTGGATTTCGCTTTGCGAGACACCCCACGCAGAAATATGGCAACGTGTTGAGACTGGGGAGAAGTTTAATCCTTAGTGCTCTTATATTATTAATTCTTATGCTATATATATTTATATATATATCTTTCTGTACTGAGGGACTGGTGGAACTCGGCGATCGCCCGTGCCGCGTAGTTGTGTATCGCGATGGTTCCTTGTTTGGATTTCACTTTGCGAGACACCCCAGGCACGAACATGGCATCGAGTTGAGACTGGGGTGATGTTTAGCCCTTAGTACATTGCTTGGACTAACTAGGGTTGACAGTGGTTGGATGATAGACTAGTTTACCTGGGTAGCTTGACTAGGATGTTTATAAGGATGTGCTAGGAGTGCACTATTAGTGGAGACGTGAGGGGTATCTCATGGGAGTGCGATACCAAACTTAAATATGAGGTAAAACCTTTTTCAAAATAATAATGCATTTATGAACTTGCTAAATAATTTTAAAACTCGGGCTCTGACCCGTTTATCTACTTTTCCTTTCTTCGTATATATATATATAGGTGTCCAGACACAGGGACTCCTGGATGGCACTTCTTTCGAGTCAGACGTCAGCTGCAGCAGTTGTGGATGCGTGCAGGTTTTTGATAGTCGCTTCCATCCTTGTACTTTAGATAGTATGTACTGTATAAATATTCGGGCCAATGGTCCAATTGAATTTATTTATTCTTTTAAAGCATCATTCAATATGGTTGTATATTTTTGACCGAGTGTTCGGTTATTTTATTCTATTTTCAATTTCATTTCCGCAAAATTGTGTGGATGATTTATTTACAATTGTTAAAAAGAGTAGTAAAATTAAAATTTTGACACCGGCCTAATAGGTTATTAGTAATTAAATGGATTTTCGACAGTGATGCTAAGAATGATCCATATGAGACTCCTGTTTTAATTTAATGTTGGAGTGATCGCTCGGTATCTTATTAGGCGGGGTGTCACGGATGGTATCAGAGCATCAGGTTCTAGTGTCCTTAGGAATCTGTGAGGACGTACTACGCTTTCAGCGTTGCTCTCATTTGTTATAGAGCCTCATGACTAGGATTGTTGATTTCTCTTATGAGATTTTGTTCTCCTGCCATATTATGAGATTATAGAAATCTTTTGCGTGCTCGTTTCAGAATCATGTGCGGAGCTTGGATGGTAGCAGGAGGTGAGGCTTATCTGGGGCAGCTGGTAGAGGTTGGGATGAGGACCTTAGTAGAGGTCACTCTACTTATGGTTATTGTTAAGGATTTTAGCGGAGACTACTAAATAATGGTAGTTAGGAGTACCGCAGTACCACTGAAGTAGAGAGTGGTACTAAAGTCGAATTCCTCATTGAAATTGAGGGTTCGAAAGAGATCTTACGGATAGTCTTAACCGTGAGTCCCCACGATTTAGTCGGAATGAGAAGAATGCTGTTTTGGGTTATTCACATAAGGTTCGGCTAGAGGCCGACAATGAATAAAGGCAAAGATGTTGTTATGAGTTTTACCTCAATCGAGGAGGTATATTTGGCGTGGTTAGATAAAGTCGCGGTGTTTGTTAGCCCTAGACTTGTGTGTGTATTTTGAGTTTTGTGGCTGTCTCGATAACACTATATAATGTATGTCTATGTGTATTCCGTGATAGCGGAATTTTATTTTCCTTCATTCGCCATAGAGGCGGGTGCTGATATATTGTATATATATATATATATATATATATATATATATATATATATATATATATATATATATATATATATATATATATGGTTAGTGATGCTCGTTTTATATGTCTATACGAGCATGGTGGTATGATGAGTATAATACATTATGGTGTATTATCGGAGCAATAGCAGGCTAATGATGGCAAGACTATTG
Organism: Sambucus nigra; assembly: GCA_949130495.1. Lineage (NCBI taxonomy): Eukaryota > Viridiplantae > Streptophyta > Magnoliopsida > Dipsacales > Adoxaceae > Sambucus > Sambucus nigra. The sequence goes on along the minus strand of OX422219.1, from coordinate 476,794,406 downwards.
TGTCCATCGTTCCTGGAGGGAACATGTTATTGTTGTGGTGTCTCACCTAGATATAGGTTGAGTTCACCTTATTTATTGTGGGATACGAAACTTCGATGAGTAGAGGTTTCATTATCGTGATTTGGGTATATGGCGACCTTATATATATATGATTTAAGGCTGCAGGATTTATGTTGAGCTGTAAGATTAAGCTCATTATTGATTGCGCAAGGACTTAAAAATGAGTGTGAGTGCAGGGTGGTATGACTCTTAGTTAGAGAAAGGAGTTCAGACCACCTTTTTTGGGGATTAGGGGATAGGGATATCCCGGTTGCATGTTGAAATAACGGAACTCCATAACCAACGAAGTCAAGGGTTAATGTGTGGAGGGGTTCCTTGTTTGGATTTCGCTTTGCGAGACACTCCACACATGAGTCTTAATGGCGTCTGGAGTGGAGAGCTATTATGGGATGCAAGGATGTTGATTTTGTGGAAAGGACTTATAGTGTGGATGAACCACTATAGGCTATGATCCACATGATGTTGATATATTGATGGAAATATTGTGCTATGGAAAAGCACTAAAGTAGTCCTTTGACCACAAGTGGGTGGGTGGAGTAGGACTTAGAGAAATTGATTTGAGGATAATAGTCAGGCCTTAATGAAAAGGCAAATTTTGAGAAGATAAATTTTGGGTATTATGTTCGTGACACTTTCTCTAGAAAGTGGGCAGTTCGATTGGTTAGGTTTCCTTCTGTATGGGCGAAGGATAAGATAGTAGAAATGCGTTCGTAGTTTATCGTAGGCAATATTTAGAACATCCCACTGGCGTGCCTTAGGTCTCTATATCTCGACGACCGACAACACGAGGGAGTAGTGTAACGGGAAGCTTCCTTGTTTGGATTTCGTCTTAGCGAGACGTCCCACACACGAAACCGAGAAAATGTTGGGAGTTGAGAGAGGCCTTGGGCACTAGGGACATACTTAGGAATATCCTCATCTTGTGTAGGTAGAGTAACGCATAGATTGTACTATTTGTTAGGATGTAGGTTCGATAGAGTTAGTGGCGCTGAAGATAGGAGAATTGAAATTTTGCGGGTCGGGAGAACCCATAGATGAGTATTACACCGAGGAGAAGGAGATCCTTATTGGGAGAGAGTGTTACGTGTCAGACGGTCACTACGGATGTGCAGATGTGCACGAGTTAGAAAGGTGTATGGGCACTTTGGTAAGATGGTTTTAAATACCGCCTGAAATAGAATGGGCGTAGTATATAAAGTAGAAATTCATGCCGATAGGCAATATAGATTATGGGTATTTTGTGATGTATTAGAGTCACTTTACGATCGTGGTAGTCGTGTAGCATATGGTTGGGAACCGTTGGGTTAGTATCGTTTCCCTTGAGGTATTAGGATTTGGAGTGATCCTAGTTGGAGGGTGTAGGTTATATCTGAATTTCATGGACGAAATTCCACTGTAAGGGGGGAGTATGTAACAACCCACCTTTTTGGAGATAATTAAATTCCATAATTAAAGATAAATTGGAGATTTGAGGAATTTCCCGAAATAGTATTTTTGGGATTTTTGAGGATTTAATGATTTTTTATGGATCTTGTAATTACTTTTGGGACTATATAGGTCGCAATAATTTAATTATATGTCGCCGTGGTGAAAAGTGACCAAAAGGTCAGATTTTTGTTGGAAAACTCGCATAAAGTTATTTTGGGTTAGAATAGTGATTTGCGGTCAAGTACCTCAGATGGAAATTTCGACTGCACCACGAGTCTCTAAATGTCCGAGATAGTCGGAAAAGAGTGTCCGATTATCGAAATTGAATTTCGGAGAATTTTAGAGTTAAATGGGCTCGTAATTGACTAAACGAGTCATTTTGGGTTTTAAGGGGTATAACCCTTTTTCTTGCTTTATAAATAGGGGGCAGGGAGAAAAGAGAAAGAAAGAAGAGAGAAGAGAGGGAAGAGAGAGAGGAAGGAGAAAAGCGGAAGAAAAGGGGAGATTTCGGCCTACCTCCGCGGGATTCGGCTCGAGGTCGTCGGATTATATCCACGAGGCAAGTGTTTACTTGCTTTATTTAATTTTTGCATAAATATCTCATACCGTAGTTTGGTATAATTAAACACTAAAGATTTTGGGTTGGGTATTCGTGGATAAAACGGGTTTTCGGGAGTTAAAACGAATAAACCCCTAAAATGGGTAAATTGGAAAAACTTAGGAGTTAACCTAAATTGATTGGAGATTTCGGGTTCTAGGATGTTTAGAACCCATATTATAAGTGTATTTGTTGTTGGTTTAAGTCGTAGGCCGTTAGGTGAGTAGATGGAAGCTTGGGGGATGCTTCCATGGTTGAAATAGCTTCTCGGAGAAGAAGTTGCCCGCCATGATCGATCGATTGATCATGGGGATTCGATCGATCGAAGCCATCGATCGATCGACAACCATGGGTCGATCGATTGACCCTTGCTGAAAGATGGCAATTTTTTTAGGGTAATTTGGATGAGATAGATTCCAATTCATCTTGTTTCAAGGTTAATTATGTGATAAATAAGGGGCCTTTTAGGACTATATGGTCAATTGATTAAAGGAAATTAGGAGGCTTAAGTGAGGGTTTTAAATGAATGACCCTTAAACTATATTTTTGAGGAAAATAGAATGATGGTAGAATTTAATGGTTTAGGGTTCCTAAAATATGTTGGGGGCTTTAAGTGATTAATTGGACTAGATGTGGTCCTTGGGTTTATGGAAATGAAATCCATGACCCACTAAATTTGAGGTTATTCGGGAAAGAAAGCCCTGAGTTGTTATTTTAGGCTTTTAGGTCTATATGGTTTATGCATATAGGAAAGCATAATCATATGGATCTTGGTTGGGTAAATCCTATTAGTGGATTAGAATAAATTTGCGGAGTATAGGTATATATTCGCTAAATGAGAAATGGTATAATTGGAGATATCCAAATGAATTCGTATACGGGAGTTTGGTATGTATTACTTATTAATGTAAGAAAATACTTTGGGTTTAGTATCATGCATATATGAATGCAAGATTATGATTCCTGGAGGGAATCTTTGATATTATTGGTCATCGCTAGATGCTATAGGCCATTATGTCCATTTATATATTCTAGGAGGAATATATGGTATATGTATATACTATGTGATTAAAGTATATATATAAGATATGGTGTAAATGATTTTTAAAATATAAAAATGAATATTTTCAAAATGGAAAGATAAATGATTTTCAAAATTGATAAATTTTGGATTACACACCTCCCTAAATCACTATCGTAAGGGAAGTTGCATACGTTATGGTGATGTCCCCTGGATAATGAATGCAGGGTGGCTATAGTCCTATAGGCCATATGGGCGATTATTGTTTACTGCGATGATTAGGGGATTCTGGGTGTGGTCTTGACTTTCCCGTAGGCAATATGGCCGCTTCACGACGTTGGTAGGTTCCCAGGTTGTCTTGTATAGATAGGCCCTTGAAGATGATAGCCATTTAGGGGCGCGTCCAGTGGGGAAACCCGGAGGGGCGGTCTTAGTTTTATTAAATCAATTTATGATAATAAATTGGCTTTATATTTACATTTCCTTAGTATAAAAAGGGAAATGGGATAAATGTTTGGCTTCAGTAACACTCTCGGATGGAAGAAGGGATGTGGAAGCATGGTTGATCAAAGCATTTTCATGATAATGGGAATGGCTTTGGGTATATTTCCTGAGTGTAAAAAGGGAAATGGGATGATATAAAATGGAAAAGCATTTTTATGATAATAAAATTGGCTTTTAAAAGTATACGATTTGTTAAAGAAATTCATGATAATGAATTGTCTTTTATATTTACATTTCCTGAGTATAAAGAGGGAAATGGGAAGTTTTTATAAAATTGAAAGTATTGATAAATACTTGATATATGAATCCTCAGTCCGGGAGATAGATCCGGATGGTTATGGTAAAAAATATATATATATGGATTAATCGATTATCGAGGGTCTAATGGATCCCGACGATCGACCTTGACGCATAGTAGTGTATCGGGGGGGTTCCTTGTTTGGATTTCGCTTTGCTAGACACCCCACGCACGAATATGGAAACGTGTTGAGACTTGGGAGAAGTTTAATCCTAAGTGCTCTTATATTATTAATTCTAATGGTATATATATATATATATATATATATATCTTTATGTACTGAGTGACTGGCGGATCTCGACGATCGACCGTGCCGCGTAGTAGTGTATCGGGGGGGTTCCTTGTTTGGATTTCGCTTTGCGAGACACCCCACGCACGAACATGGCATAACGTTGAAACTGGGGTGAAGTTTAGCCCTTAGTACATTGCTTGGACTATCTAGGGCTGATAGTGGTTGGATGATAGACTAGTTTAGTTGGGTAGCTTGACTAGGATGTTTAGAGGGATGCGCTAGGAGTGCACTATTAGTGGAGAGGTGATGGGTATCTCACGGGAGTGCGATACCAAACTTAAATATGAGGTAAAGCCTTTTTTCAAAATAATAAGGCATTTATCCACTTGCTAAATATTTTCAAAACTCGGGCTCTGACCCGTTTATCTACTTTTCCTTTCTTCCTATATATATATATATATATATATATATATATATATATATATATAGGTGTCCAGACACAGGGACGCCTGGATGGCACTTCTTTCGAGTCAGACGTCAGCTGCAACAGCTGTGGATGCGTGCAGGTTTTTGATAGCCGCTTCCATCCTTGTACTCTAGATAGGAGGTACTGTATAAACATTAGGGCCAATGATCCAATTGCATTTATTTATTCTTTTAGAGAATCATTCGATATGGTTGTATATTTTTGACCGAGTGTTCGGTTATTTTATTTTATTTTCAGTTTCATTTCCGCAAAATTGTGTGGATGATTTATTTACAGTTGTTACAAAGAGTAGTAAAGTTAAAATTTTGACACCGGCCTAATAGGTTATTAGTAATTAAATGGATTTCGACAGTGACTAAGAATGATCCATATGAGACTCGTGTTTTAATTTAATGTTGGAGTGATCACCCGATATCTTATTAGGCGGGGTGTCACACACACAAAGTTCGCCACCGTATATACACCACGAACATAAAACGGAATCCTCCGTAGAAAACAATATTTTCTGGGGTAGAGAATGATACCCAGTGCCAAAATGTTGACCTTAAAATATGTATGATGAAAATTGGATCAAATAGACTATTGAGTGTAAAAATATTGTTTTGTTAAACAACAAGGGGACTTTATATGAAACGTTTTTGCCTCTATAGAGTAATTAGAAAATCTGAAAAATCCAATCAAAAATTGTTATTCCTGCAATCTTAATAGTATAAAATTAAGAAGTAGGGAAGTAGGTTGTTATTGGAAAAAACAATCAAAAAATGTAATGTCGTTCGAATGATTTTTTAATCTCATTCCAACGATATTGCATAGTGAATGTCGTCAGAATGACAATACAGACGAAAGTTCGAACGAGATAGAAGGAAAATAACTCGCTTGAATTCTTATTCGAAAGACCTCATTTGAATGATGAAATGAAGTTGTTCGGACGACTTTAAAAAAAAAAATCTTCAAAAAATAAAAAAATCATTTTCAACTTCATTTTAGGAAAAATAGGACACCAAAAATAAATATATCCAAGGCTCAATATAACTTGTGCATTCATAACTTAGAGACAATGGAAAAATTGAAAGGTTGATGATATTACACATGGAACGAAAAACTTACAGTAACAATAATCTCAATTTATGCTGGGCGGCTACGTCTTCATCACAAACGTCAAGGTTTGAAGTCCATTACTTCTATCCTACAACTCAAATAGTTTTGTCTGGAATTAGGCCAATAATTACAAATTGACTAAATTGAAAATTTTCCCTTGCACTAATATTTTGTAAAATGAATTTTTCTTTATATATATATATATATATATATATATATATATATATATATATATATATATATATATACTAGCGGAATGCTCATGCCTAAAGGCACCGCGAAACTTTTCAAAATACATAATCGTAAAACAACAAAAACATCCAATGTATGTGACTTCAAAATGACAAAAAATTCGTTTCCCAAAAATACAAGTGTAATAATTTAAGGAAATTGACCATAATATGATTTATTTATAAAACTATCCACCCTACTTAACAAATAATAAATAGTGCAACAATATTTTTTTTTTACAAAATATTGAATTATAAGTAATAAGTCAAAAAGGGTTTTACAACTCAAAGTGTGAATAATTCAAAAAATTTGTGCAAAAAATACTGAACAATACTTCATTGAACCATTTCAAAACCCCAAAAACCACATTTTAACAATTACAATTACACATCAAAAGTTCAAACGATTTTATGCTCTCATTTACATGTCATAAGAACGTAAGCCAAAGACATGTCTTACCACCAAATAATAAAATAAAAAGTAAAATTGTCTCGATAAAGAAATACACCATCCACGTGGCATGCGCTTATTCTCACGGCTCTACGCCACATCCATGCATTGACCCCAATCCTACAACAAAATAGCAAGTGGAATATGTTAACAGGGTTGATGGGAAAAAATAATGATAAAGAGTTATAGATATTTCTTGTAAATATCAAAAGGTTAAAAAAATACAAATCACAAATATTATAACAATTATTCCAATAGTGTTAGTAGCAGAGTCAAGAAAATATATTGAACATAAAAATTCTAACTTAGTGATTTCTAACAAAAGTAATATTTTCGTAAATTGTTTAACTAACAGTTTGAATGAAGAACAAACAATACAGCATAGACATTAGGGGCAAAGTCTAAAGTCCCACAAAAGAAACATAAAAAAAGACTCAGAAATATATAGAATCGGTGTATATACATGTTTTATCTGTGTTGAAAATCTTTAAATGAAAAGAAATGGGACGGATATAACATTATTTCTGAAGAAATATAATATTTTTAAAATGTTAGGAATGATAAAAACACATTTTAGAGAACAAATTTTATTGACATCTTAAGTGTTTTCTTTTACCAAAAAAATTGTGTGGATACGCTAAGCATTTTTATAGGCAGTCACATTGGTTCTCTACTCAGTACCCAACTATATGTGCTTTCAACTACATCTGCCGCTATCCTTGATGAGTGGGTAAAGACATTTTGATGGAAAACGAGAACTTCGCCACATGTCCTTATTCGGTTGTTCTTTTCATGTATTGTTTCTTTGAATATTTTTTATCATTCGCTAAAATCATTGTGAGGCTCGAGGAGGGATTACAAAAACAATACACAAATCACTTACCAAGTTTTAAATACTCTCTCCAATGTTTTATGTGCACAAATAAATAATAATTAGTTGGTAAATATAATAATAAAAAATAAATATCAGTACAGGTAAAAGGTTTGTACTGAGATATCCTTTACAAAATAGGAGGAAATAAAATTAGTAATGAAATACCAAACCCACTTTACCCCTTTATAAAACTACAACCTTTACCCGCTCCCTAACCCTGTTGCCTACCAGATCTACCCAAATCAAACCCAATCCTATCTGTTCCACACAACAACCGGACACTTTCCCGACCTAGTTAACTCCCAAGCAAACTAGAACCGCCTGTCATCTCAAATTCTCTTTTCATCACCTTTTAAAAATCTTTAACCATGCTTAGATCATTTTCGGGAAAAATTAAATCATCTACATACAAGCACATAAGAAAAATATAATTATTTTCAATTTCCTATGTAAATAACGCATGCTCGTGTGGACATTTAGTTTGTCAGTTTTAGTATTTGTATTCCACGCCCTTGGTGCTTGTTTTAAGACATATAAGGCTTTATTTAATTTTAGAATTTATCTTCATTGCTTTTTACCACGTACCCCATAGACTGCTCCACATATACTTCTTATTTAAGGTGGACATTTGGAAAAGCAGACTTAACATACATTTGTTAAATTTTTCACTTATTTTGTGATGCGAACAAAATTATTAATCTTATTGTTTCAGGGTGAGCAACGGGAGCAAATACCTCTTCATAATTTATGTCATGTCTTTGCTTGTAGCCTTTGGCAACCAATCTTTCTTTATATCTTCTCCTTTAGCATTCTTCTTTGCTTCGGACACCCATTTGAATCCAATCACTTTATGGCCTTTAGTAAGAGTTGTTAGATCCCACAAATTATTCTTTTCAATGACTTTGATCTCTTCATCCCTGACATCTGTCCATTTTTTTCTTTCTATAGCTTCTTTAAAATTCATTGGCTCACAATTGATAAAACAACAAAAAAGTGTTAGCCCGTTGTGATCTCCGGTTACCGATTAAATTTCTTGTAAACTACTTAGTCATGGTATTATTTACCTTAAGCTTCCACTAGATGCCGATGTTTTATTTATGAATGAGATAAATTTTGAGTTTGAACGGGAAGGAGTTTTTCTTGAGCAATAGGCTTTTAGAATTGGATTTAGGTAAGGAATAAATTTCTTTATATTTTCAACCTGTTTCCAAACATGTTATCGTTCCACTCGTTAAAAGAATGCAACAAATCAACCTTATTGTCAAGGATGGATCATCTATTTCTCATAGTATTTTTTATGAAAGTTTCAAGTCTTTCATACAAAAGCGAAGAAACCTCAAAAGGAAAAGGGCAATTTATAAAGGATTGTTCCAAACCGTTAGGCGTAATGGGGATAGGTTGTTGTTATTAATAAACGATATGGAGGAACATGTACGTAGCTTACACGAAGGTGATCCATCATTCCTCTATTCCGAGGGATTAATCCAGTCTTTCTTTAATGTTTTCCCAACCCCATATCTTGTTGATCCAGGTTAATGCTACACCTTTGATGCCTAAGTAAATCATTTCAACTATTGATACATTGGATGAAGGTTGAAATTTTATTAGTGTAAAAAAAAGCCCCACATTTTTTTTAGATTCACCAAGCACATAATTTAATTATTGATGCAAAATCAACCGCTTAGACCCAAAATTCAATTGGCATTCTCTTGCCTTTTAATTTCCTTTTGAGTCATGCTTAAAATTATTTTATTTGTTTCCTTTTACTACTGTATTTTGTTAAGGACAACAAGCAACTGTAAAAGCGAGACGCATCACATTAACTATAAAAAAAAATTACAAACTCATTAAAAGTGAATTTTCCCACTCTATCAGATATAATACTTTTACCTCACATGCATATTCCTTTTCATCGAGTTCTTTGAATTTATTTAATGCATAAATCACTTTGAATTTTTCTTTTCAAGAATAAACCCATGTCTTTGTCATCAATAATCAAAAGAAACTATTTATATTTTCCAAAAGAACAAGGAGCAATACGGCCACAAACATCGGTGTTGATTAGTTCTAGAGGCTCCCTTGCTCTTGTTGTTGATTCTATAGGAAAACTCAATTAGTGTTGATTACTTCTAGGGGCTCCCTTGCACTTGTAGTGGATATTTTTGGAAAACTGAATATAAAGTTCTTGCCAAATAAACATTCTTCACACAATTGATGAAGATGATTAATGGAGGGAAATCCTTTTACCATTCGTTTGTTATGTATAATTTTACGCTACTAAAATTAGGCTGCCCAAACCAAAAATAACAAAACCAAGATGTGTCTTCGAAACAATAATTTAGACACATTGCAACACCTTTTGAATATTTAGCGAAAATCTTATAGTTATCAACATGATCACCTAAGCAATGGTATTTCTTATTTAATCTCATATTGAAATACTATGATCATTCATTTGGATATCATAGCCTTTCACCTAGAGTTTTCACAAATTGAATATATTATTCGTCACATCGGGCACATAGTATATATTGGAGATAAATTGGTGTGCTCCATTTTTCAAACCAATTATAAATTTTCCATTTCCTTTCACTGGAATTTTAGAGTTGTCTTCTAAGGTAACCATGCCATTTATTGATTCCTCAAACTCCACTAACTTGTACTTTTTACCACACATATGGTTGCCTTCTCCCATGTCAGTATACCAGTTTCTCCATTATCTTCCCCTTTCTAAGCAACAAAATTGGGAAATCTTCTTATTTCTCAACATAGTTAGCCTCCCCCTCAACTTTATTAGTGTTATTCCGACATTAGAAAATATAATGACTAATTTTTTTGAATTATTACCCTTAATTTGGGATTTTTCATAACCTTTTATTGAATTCCTCCCCATTGCAAGTTCTGTTGTTGGAAAAGAATTGCTCCCTCTTACACTTATTAGATGTTTCTTCCTCGACTTTTACATTGTCCTCTTCCTCTTTGACTTATCTCATTGTTTAATTCTCTAATTTATTTCAGACTTACATTTGTTTAACGAGCATGCCCTAAATTTTCATGATTCTTTTTAATTAGCCTCTCTTCACTGGCTTTTCGAGATCTCATGTGTTCATTAATAACCACAAAGTCAGTATCTCCACATTCTTCAATTGTAACGAAAATATAATAGAACTCGGTATTTAACTAGCCGAGGATATTTTCAACCACTCGGGTATTACTCATATTTTCACCATTTAGTTTGAGTTTATTTACAACATCATAAACTCTTGAAAAATGATCAGAAATAAATTTAGAGTCTTTCATAGTTAAGGACTTAAACTCACCTTTAAATGTTTGAACATAAACTTTCTTTACTTTCTCAATCACCTTGTGTGAATTTTTATGAATCTCCCATGCTTCCTTCGATTTTGTAGCACTAGAAATCTTCTCTAATGTGTTTTTATGCCTAGCAAGATGGATGAGGGAGAGAACCCTTTGGTCTTTCCTCTTTGCATCTTTCGAAGAATTCCTTTGAGCCTGGGGTAAAGTACCTCCATCTTGGGGGTCATTATAACCCTTCTCCAAGATCTCCCAGAAATTGTATGATCTAATAAAAGCCTTCGCCTTGATACTCTAATCGTTGTAGCTATATTTGGTGAGTTCAGGGACTTGGAAAGGAATAATCCCATAGACCATTCATAGTCAAGAACTTAGCTCAGATACCACTTTGTAGGAAGAGGGGCTATTTATATCACAAAGGGAGAAATATGAAGGTGGGGGGAAATGAATACTTTTTATTGATCTCAAACCTGGCTTGATAAAAAATGCCTAGACCCCTCCTTATTTATAAGTCTCAAGGGAAGAATCTAGTGACTCATTAATTGCATCTCCGAACAACCACCTATTTCTTAGGTATTTTACAGGAGCATTCTAGTTAAAGACCCTTCTAGAATGTTTACACCTTTAATGGACCTAACGAACTATAATGTCTCAAAACAAGTAACTAAGCTAGCCAATATCAAAGTTATAATATAGCCCAAAAAATAAATCAACTTTTGTAAGCATAATTACAATAAAAATTAATTAAACCCACAAACCAAGTTTAATTTTCAATAGGACAACTTAATTATCAAAAAAAAAATCTATAGGATGATGTGTTGTCATTAATTCTCTTATAAGATTGTTTTCCTCTTCATAAGAGACGTTTCTTCCTTTGGTATGAAACTTTCCTCTCCATACATTTATCTAGTATATCATTATATATATATGTATGTGTGTGTGTGTGAACACGATTTAGATCTCTAGTTTTAGTTTACTAATGGATTTCCTTTGTGATGGTGAAGATTTTAAGAATTTTTAAAGGTTTAGAGAGGCTGGTTGATGGTGTGGTTCGTTTGATTACATGAATGATAGAGTGAGATAAGAGTAGTTTGTGTCATAATTTATGGTTTGGTGGTATACTCTTTCAACATTTGTAAGAGTACATATCTTACCAAATATCCATTTTATATTTGATAGGTAAATAAGAGCTTCAAGTGCATTGAAAGTGAAAAAATTTCCACCCTCAAAATTGATAATGTTAAGGTTGGTGGCCATGTAAGATTGTTCAAAAAAATTTAGGGGGGTCATATAGAAAGTAAAATCTGCGAGTAAAGTGAAAAATAGGGTAAAGTTGTACGTGATAAACTGTAATCAATCTTTTCATAACTATTCGTGTGGTGATAATGATTAATTATGACAGAACATAAAGTTGGTTCGTAAGTAATATTATTGGGTATAATTCCAAACCATGTGATTATTAATAACCTTTACTTGAAATAAATAATAATGTACACGTAATTAAATCTGAGAATATCTCTAAATGTGAGAAATAAATAATAATGTACACTTATTGATAACCTTTGTATAAATCACGCTCTCATCAATGCAAAGGCTACATTAAGAGCCTAGACCAATCTAAAAATATTGAAACCTTTCAAACAATTGCCAATATAACATGTCTCATGTGTTTTGCATATAATCCTTAAATCTAATTCACCCTTAACGAAAAACGTATTAAATTAAAACTTATTTGCAATTTATTTTTAAAATTAAAAATTATTCGAAAATAGAAAAAATCGCTATGAGAAAAAATTATCTCAGGTTTGTTTTCAGATACCTATTTAATCTCCAATTTAGAAAAATTGGAGAACGAATAAGAAATTTACAAAACAAAACAAATCACTTGAAAAAAATAAGAATTTTTCAAAAAAGAAAACAAACTCGACGGTTTGAAATATTAAAATTGCGGACTTACATAAGGGATTAACAACATTTTTTTTAAGAATCCAAATTCGAAATTTACAATCAAAAATAGTAATTTTAAATTCATTTAAAAAAATACGTGTTTGAAAAAAAATATATAGGCATAAGAATACCTTTTACTTTCACATTAACTTCAAAATAATTTGTATGAACTTTATGTTAATTCAGACACAATACTACCTCAGTTTGTACAAAAAAAAAATTCAAAAACATTTTTCAATGGATTGGCATTCTTCTCTTGTAATATTAATCGGGAAATAACATAGGGTGGCAAGAGATTAGTACTTAATCAAGAAACATATTACGTTTATATTTTACTTTGAAGACGTAAAATCGAATGTTTAATTCTGAAATCTATATGACGAAATTATCCTCTCTATCTCAAGACGACTGCACACTAGCCAATCATATTTTTTTTTTCTGTTCAACTTGCTACAAAATTATAATCAAACTTTATGATCACATGCACAATTACTAGTAGAAAATATGTTTGTAGGAATACTGATTTGTATAATGTGTTTTTAGTATGATAATAAACTTACAGTAAACCACAGGTGGAGGATGCATTTATTAAAGCAGAACCACTAAATGATTGCTTTATTCATCCCAACATGTTCAGGAAACAAACCAAAAGATGAAGCACTACAAAGTGAATTTCACAACTTCATTCTTGTTTTTATTGCATGCAGGTAACAATATCCATGTGTGCGTGTCTTGACAGACAATTACAAGTCCCTTACGTGGAAGACACTTGGATTTTTAACGACAATATCATACATGTAAACAGAATTGAACTTGGAGAAGTCCTTGGGAAGAGAGATAAGATCAATTGAAGAATGTTTGTGAAATTGAATAAGATCACAATCCCCATAGTATCTCTCCCATCCTAACTCCTTCAAAATTCTGTCAAGGCAGTTGTAGGAAGACACTACCTGCCCCGTCGGCAGGTACATCAACGCCTTTCCACGGTTGGTGTTGCTACCACCATCACCTTGGTGAATAACTCCATTGTTCTTGAACATCAAAACACCTGACATATTTCTTTAAGGTTCGTGTGTTGATAACAGGGGAAAACTGTTTGTTTATGAAGGTAGGGGAGAGCATGAGGGGTATTTATAGTTAGCTGGGAGAGAATATAAGAAGTGATGGAAGACTTGTTTGCGTTTGGATATTGTGGGACACATTTGTTGAAAATTTGGGGCACATAAAATGTACCATTAATCTGCGTGGGTTTCTTATGAATCTTTGTGTTGTGTTATTGGCTTTTGGGTTCAGACCAATAGGGAATCTTGATGTTTTATCGGACACTCATTTTCATTTGTTGTGCCCACGTGTGCTAATTAGAGAGGGTGGGATATTTAGCTCGTAGTTCTGGTTTTTCATTTGGCCGGAGTCATCATCTGGTTTGTTGAAATTGATAACAACCAACAATCATTTACCATGTGAGGTGATATTAGCCATCTTGACCAATTCTTCATGAAGAACAACTGCCTTTGGAATCGTACAGCTCATCTCCACATTTGTAGGAAGTCAATGATATCCATATGATTTATTAAAATCCTCTCCAACATTATAGCAGCTGCAAACGGCTCTGCATGAGAATAGTTAACAGTCTTGTAACGTTAATATTATGCTATGTATATAAATGAGTATTCATCATGCTCATAAACACAGAGAGAGAACAGTCTCTAGTACCAGTGTTCACTCGATTTCTACATGTAACCTTTACTGAATACAAAGACTTGTTATTCTGTTCCTTTGTATACAAAGTTTATCATGGTATCAGAGCATGGTAGCTCCACTCAAATGACTTCATCCGGGTTGAGTCTCTCCATGAGTTCTCTTCATCAATTGATAGCCATTTGTCCATTGAAGCTCAAGCCTAGTAACTATCTCATTTGGAGAACCCAAATGTTGCAACTCATGCAGTCTTTAAAAGTGACCCATCTTCTGTATGATGAGCCACCCGTACGACCCACTAATGGCAAGAATAAAGAAGTAGATACAAAACTCTCCACATATGTTTTTTGGGAAGAAAAAGATTGTCTTCTAAGGAGCTGGAACTCAGGCACTATGAGTGATGAATCGATGTACTTGATAGTTGGATGTAACACTGCCAAACAAATATGTCAAACACTTGAAGATCAATATCTTCAAGTTTCCAAAGGAAAGGAATTCTCTCTTAAGGAACAATTGCGTAACATATCAATGGAAGGCAAAACCATTGATGAATATATCAAACTATTCAAAGAAATTTGTGATGGATTAATGGCCATCAACAAGCCTTTGGACGAAGACTCAAAGGTTATCAGTTTTGTTCAAGGTGAGCCAAATACAAAACTTTTCGCACAGTTATGATAGGCAAGCCTCCTTACCCAACCTTTGCCCAACTGATCACAACCTTGAGAGGTTTTGATATGAGAGAAGAAAAGGAACCAACTTCTACTTCCCAAGTTCGTACATCGACTAATATTGATCACTCACTCGCTTTCATGGCACAAAGAGGAGGTTTCCAAGGGTACAGAAGAGGCCTCGGAAGACAATCGAGAGGAAGAGGAGGACACTTTGGTGGAAACTACGGAAACTATGGAAATTTCAACTCACGAGGTCGTGGTTTTAGACCAGCCGGATCTTATCATAATAACGTAGCAACAAATTGGAACCAAGGATCCAGATATAGTCAAAATTATCAAGGAACAAACTTCCAATATTCTAGCCAAAATACTGAAACTCCCAGTAGTGCACCATCCATGGGCATGGCTGATTTCAAACAAGTGAAAGATGACACAATTAGAACTCAGGGGGAATGCCAAATTTGCGGATCCAATAATCATAAAGCACTCACTTGCTTCTATCGGTGGGACTTTTCGGTTCAGCCTCAAAGAAATACTCCACACGCTATGGTCGCATCATCTGAATATCCTATCGACAACAATCTCTACATGGATTCAGGTGCATCTACTCATATGACAAATAATACAGGTAACCTTTACAATTTACGGTCTTATCATGGAAAAAATAAAGTCATAGTGGGAAATGGTTCAACACTTGACATAACATACACTGGTCACAGAAATATAAATGGACTTATGCTAAAAAATGTTCTTGTTGTGCCAAAATTAAGAAAATCCCTTATTTCTATATCCCAACTTTCTAAAGAGAATGAGTGTCTTATAGAATTTACTAACAATGCTTTTGTTGTTAAGGACAAGAAGAACAAGCAGGTGATGGCCAAAGGAATTAAAAAGGGAGCCTTGTATGCTATTGATGATCACGAGTTAGAAGCTTTATTACATGAAGTCAAGGGCAGTGACCATGTTTGGCACATGAGATTAGGACATCCTAGTAGAGAATCTTTGACGTTATTAGATAAAAATAAGTGCTTGCATGTTAGTCATTGGAATAAAAGACCAAATGTTTGTGTTAGTTGTCAAATGGGAAAAAGTTGCAGACTTCCTTTTAATTTAAATACAAAAATTTCGCATGAACCTTTTTCAAAAATTCATTCTGATTTATGGGGCCCTGCACCAATTAATTCATCACAAAATATGAAATACTATGTAATATTTATTGATGATTGTACTAGGTATACGTGGTTATATCCCTTGAAACACAAATCTGAATTTTATACTGTGTTCTTACAATTTCAAAAAATGGTAGAAACACAATTTTTGACAAAAATTAAGGTTTTTCAATGTGATGGTGGGGGCGAATATGCAAGTAATGAGTTTATTGAACCCTTACAAAAATGTGGCATTCTTAGGCACATTTCATGCCCTAACACACCCGAACAAAATGGAGTAGCTGAAAGGAAGCATAGGCACGTTGTTGAAACTGCACTCACACTCATGTTATATGCAAAAATACCTCTATTTTTGTGGGTAGAAGCATTTCTTACTGCTGTATATCTTATAAACAGGTTGCCTTCCTCAAAATTACACAAGGAAACCCCTTTCTTTAAACTCCACAAACAGAAACCAAATTACAATACCCTAAAAATCTTTGGGTGTAGGTGTTTTCTTTACATAAAAGGGAGAACTCAGAATAAATTTACTCCAAAATCTTACCCTTGTGTTTTTATTGGTTATAGCTCTCTTCATAAAGGATACAGGTGCTATCATCCTTCTACTAGACGTGTTTATGTCTCTAGAAATGTTATTTTTGATGAAAATATGCTTCCTTATGTAACTCCAGACAGGTATATGAGTGAATGCACTTCACCCACTTATATTACCACTTATCATAAATTTTTTGAAGGTACACATTATACCAACTCTTTACCTGACGTTACTTCACACACACAACAAAATGTAGACCATATTCCTTCTCTCACTTCACCTCGGCAGACTACCCCTACACCTACTTTACCTATACCATCTCCATCACATTTCACTACCGATTTACCTATTTCTCAGGACACCCAACATTTAAACTCACATAACTTTATACAACATTCCACACCGGATAACACACTTCCTTTACAAACTAGGGAGACTGAACCTATCATATGCACGCCTACCACAAGACAAAAATCTCCATCTCTGACACCTCTTATCTCATGTCCAACACAGTTTTCTAAACCTACTCCTGCATCACTACGAGCGCCTATCAATTCTTTACAATTGATGTCTTCACCTAACCTTACACGCTCAAAAACCACTAGTCACACTATCAATACATCCGATACTGCACAGTGTCCTCATACCTCCGACAATCTGCAATCGTCACCTTTCCATACTAGTTCTCACATGCCTGGACAAGACCATTCACAGGGTCTTCGTAAAACAAATGAACTCCCATCCTTGACCAATATGTGTCGAGCATATGTCTACAATCCAAAAGGGATTCAACTTCATATACCTCTAAAATTCGTCAGCTCACCTACGTCTAAATACCTATTACCAACACCTACTATTCCATCAACCTCCACTATTTGTTCCATATCTACGCCTCATAAAAATCTGCCTTTAATGCCCAATAGTCACCCCATGATCACACGTCATAAGTCCACTATGGCCTCCTCACATAGTGATGCTCTACACACTTCAACTCAGGACCCTATTCTGCCACCAGATCCTCTAAACATTAAAATTGCTCTTACAGAACCTAAATGGATCCAGGCCATGCACGAGGAACTGACTGCCCTTCATAAAAACCAAACATGGTCTCTTGTTCCCAGAACCCCTTCCATGCACTTAATTGGTTCAAAATGGATTTTTAAAACCAAACTAAATCCAGATGTTTCGGTTGAAAGACACAAAGCTCGTCTCGTCGCTCAAGGCTATAATCAAATTGAAGGAATTGATTGTGGTGACACATTTAGTCCTGTTATCAAGCCCACAACTATACGCATCTTTATCACTCTTGCTGTTACACAAAAATGGTCTATCCGCCAATTAGATATTAAAAACGCCTTCCTTCATGGAACTTTACACGAACAAGTATACATGAAACAACCTCCGGGTTTCCTCCATCCATTATATCCCACACACGTTTGTGCTCTCCATAAATCTATATATGGTCTCAAACAAGCCCCTCGTGCATGGTTTGATCGCCTTAGTACATATCTTATAAAAATAGGTTTTCTATGCAGCAGAGCTGATCCCTCACTTTTTGTCAAACACACACATAAACAAACAATACTTCTCTTAGTGTAGGTGGATGACATCCTTATCACAGGAACCAACCCTTATCTTATTACTAACCTCATATCTACACTAAGCACTGAATTTGCCTTAAAAGACTTGGGTCCACTACATTATTTTCTTGGGATGGAATTCCTCCCTTTTTCTGAAGGTTTTATGCTTACACAAACCTCATATATTACCAAACTTCTCAACCGTGTTAACCTATCCTCCTCCAACCCCTCGTCTACACCCAGCCCATCAAAGGAACCCACTACAATTGATAACACTCCATTTCATGATCCTACCTTTTTTCGCTCCATTGTTGGTGCACTACAATATGCCACCTTAACTCGCCCTGATATTAGCCACACAGTTAATACCATTAGTCAACGTATGCATGCCCCTACCAACCATGATTACACTCTTGTCAAACGACTTCTACGCTACTTAAAAGGCACTTTGTTTTATGGTTTGAAATTTTTACATAATTCTTCTCTCACTTTATATGGCTTTTCTGATGCAGACTGGGCAGGTTGTCCTGTCACAAGACGATCAACTTCTGGGTTTTGTGTATTTTTAGGTGCTAACTGTATTTCATGGTCTTCAAAGCGTCAACCCACAGTATCTCGTTCTAGTTGCGAAGCTGAATATCGAGCCCTTGCAACCGCTACTGCAGAGTTAACCTGGATATGTTATGTTCTCAAAGACATTGGGATCCACTTAATCTCTCCACCAACACTCTTCTGTGATAATATCAGTGCCTTATATATGTCCATTAACCCCGTCATACATGCTCGCACCAAACAAATTGAGATAGATTATCATTTTGTCCGTGAGAAAGTAGCAAACGGTGAGTTAATTACTCAATGTATTCCATCTCCAGAATAACTTGCAGACCTATTCACCAAATCTGTTTCAGTTGTTACACTACGATATTTACGTAACAAGCTTGGTGTTTGGCTTTGCTCCACACCAATCTTGAGGGGGAATGATAACAACCAACTATCATTGACCATGTGAGGTGATATTAGCCATCTTGACCAATTCTTCATGAAGAACAACTGCCTTTGGAATCGTACAGCTCATGTCCACATTTGTAGGAAGTCAATGATATCCATATGATTTATTCAAATCCTCTCCAACATTATAGCAGCTGCAAACGGCTCTGCATGAGAATAGTTAACAGTCTTGTAACGTTAATATTATGCTATGTATATAAATGAGTATTCATTATGCTCATAAACACATAGAGAGAATAGTCTCTAGTACCAGTGTTCACTCGATTTCTACATGTAAACTTTACTGAATACAAAGACTTGTTATTCAATTCCTTTATATACAAAGTTTATCAGAAATTTCGTTGCGGGACACCTGTTTGTTGAGATTTTGGGGAACAATATGGTCCCGTGGGGTAACTTGGGGTATAGGTACCATTAGTCTGCATGGGTTTCTTTTCAATCTGTGTGTTGTGTTGATGGCTTTGGCCTTCCGACGAATATAGAATCTTGATGTTTATTGGGGCAGTCGTGTCCTGTGCCCACTTATGTCACGTGTGGTACATGTGATGATAATTTGAGAGTGTGGGCGATTTGATATATGTGGGGATGTGTTCAATGATTTCGAACCAAAAAAGAGTTTTTTGGATTTACATGTAACTTCTCAAAATTGGAGAATAAAAATCATGAGAAATTTATAAACTAATGGATTATTAGTTTATTTATAAAAAAAATGGATTATGTAAAGTTGATTTACTAATCTCACATGACAATCAGATGTCAAGAAAGTTTTCACCAAAGTACAAATATTGAATATTCTACAATTTTTTCAAATTTCCAAAGATTATTTAACGTTTATACTACTAATTTACGGAATGATATATTTATACCTTTTTACCTGCCTACTCTTTAAGCACAAACACAAAGTTATTTCATTCTTATATAACATGTGGGTTTCTATTTGTTTGTTTAATAATGTCATGTTTTTTTCATATGACTCGAATTTTGGAAAGCTTGATTACGTTTACTCAAAAAAATTATTTTTTTGCAACCACTGATAAACATAAATAAAATTGGGGAATATACCAACACTAAAGTTGTTGTTGAATTTCGCCTAAAACATTCGGATTCATGGGGTTTTGATTACATTTCTAAAGTTCAATTAAAAATTCCGGGTTAGATACGTTTAAAGAGTTAAAAAAACAAAGGGTGGGCGATGGTTCACAAAATATTCCTAATTTCAAATTTCTTTTAAGAATTAGTGAAATTTTAATTTCTTCAAAAATCAAATAAAGTTAAACAACTATTTATATTTTCTCTTAAATAAAATTTATTCATGTTCTAAATTAGACCGAACAAACCAAACATGAATTTTGACAAAATATTAAAATTGACTTGAATTAAAGTAACCAAAATATTAGCCAAATTAAATTTGCACCAAATTAAACCAAATTTTAACGTTTTATACCTAAGCATGCATCTATGTGAATTTTTCACGATAAAAAAAACAATCAATCACAATGCCGTGATGTGCGTGAAAAACTCACAACGGGAAAAATTTCGGACGACCTAGTGACAAGTCCACTAAGTACGGTTTTATAAGGACACAACAAAAAAACTTACTTCCACAAGCTTACTACCCCGGAAGCCTGGACGCTTCTTCATTCCTCCACCTCCACCTAGTCGACAACTCAGGAATGCACCTCCGTCTCAGTGTCCACCGATGGGGAAAATTGACCGCCAACACAGGAAGTTCGTTGTCGTATATACACCACGAACATGAAACGGAATCCTCTGTAGAAAACTATCTTTTCTGGGGTAGAGAATGATACCTAGTGCCAAAATGTTGACCTTAAAATATGTATGATGAAAATTGGATCAAATAGACTATTAAGTGTAAAAATATTGTTTTGTTAAACAACAAGGGGACTTTATAGCAAACGTTTTTGCCTCTCTAGAGCAATTAGAAAATCTGAAAAAGCCAATCAAAAATTGTTATTCCTGCAATCTTAATAGTATAAAATTAAGAAGTAAGGAAGTAGGTTGTTATTGGAAAAAACCATAAAAAAAACTGTAATGTCGTTCGAATGATTTTTGAATCTCATTCGAACGATATTGCATAGTAAATGTCGTCAGAATGACAATACAGACGAAAGTTCGAACGAGATAGAAGGAAAATAAGTCACTTGAATTCTTATTCGAACGTCCTCATTTGAATGATAAAATGAATTTGTTCGAGCGACTTTAAAAAAAATATTTTTCTTAAAAAAATAAAAAATCATTTTCAACTTCATTTTAGGGAAAATAGGACACCCAAAATAAATATATCCAAGGCTCAATATAACTTGTGCATTCATACCTTAGAGACAATGGAAAAATTGAAAGGTTGATGATAATAAACATGTCACGAAAAACTTACAATAATGATAATCTCAATTTATGCTGGGAGGCTACGTCTTCATCACAAACATCAAGGTTTGAAGTCCATAACTTCTATCCTACAAATCAAATAGTTTGTCTGGAATTAGGCCAATAATTACAAATTGACTAAATTGAAAATTTTCCCTTACACTAATATTTTGTGAAATGAATTTTTCTTTATATATATATATATATACCAGTGGAATGCTCTTGCCTAAAGGCACCGCAAAACTTTGCAAAATACATAATTGTAAAACAACAAAAACTTTCAATGTATGTTACTCCAAAATGACAAAAAATTCGTTTCCCAAAAAAACAAGTGTAATAATTTTAGGAAATTGACCATAATATGATTTATTTATAAGACTATCCACTCTACTTAACAAATAATAAATAATGCAACAATATTGTTTTTTTACAAAATATTTAATTATAAGTAATAAGTCAAAAAGGGTTTTACAATTCAAAGTTTGAATAATTCAAAAATTTGTGCAAAAAATACTGAACAATACTTCATTGAACGATTTCAAAACCCCCAAAACCACATTTTAACAGTTACAATTACACATCAAAAGTCCAAACGATTTTATGCTTTCATTTTCATGTCATAACAACGTAAGCCAAAGACATGTCTTACCACCAAATAATAAAATAAAAAGTAAAATTGTCTCGATAAAGAAATACACCATCCACGTGGCATGCGCTTATTCTCACGGTTCTACGCCACATCCATGCATTGACCCCAATCCTACAACAAAATAGCAAGTGGAATATGTTAACAAGTTTGATGCGAAAAAAATAATGAGAAAGAGTTATACATATTTCTTGTAACTATCAAAAGGTTAAAAAAATACAAATCACAAATATTATAACAATTAATACAATAGTGTTAATAGCAGAGTGAAGAAAATATATTGAACATAAAAATTCTAACTTAGTGATTTCCAACAAAAGTAATATTTTCGTAAATTGTTTAACTAACAGTTTGAATGAAGAACAAACAATACACCATAGACATTAGGGGCAAAGTCTAACGTCCCACAAAAGAAACATAAAAAAAAGACTCAGAAATATATAGAATCGGTGTATATACATGTTTTATCTGGGTTGAAAATCTTTAAATGAAAAGAAATGGGACAGATATAACATTATTTCTGAAGAAAGATAATATTTTTAAAAAGTTAGGAATAATAAAAACACATTTTAGAGAACAAATTTTATTGACATTTTAAGTGTTTTCTTTAACCAAAAAAATTGTGTGGATACCTAAGCATTTTTATAGGCAGTCACATCGGTTCTCTACTCAGTACCCAACTATATGTGCTTTCAACTACATCAGCTGCTATCCTTGATGAGTGGGTAAAGACATTTTGATGGAAAACGAGAACTTCACCTAATGTCCTTATTCGGTTGTTCTTTTCGTGTATTGTGTCTTTGAATATTTCTTATCTTTCGCCAAAATCACTGTGAGGCTCGAGGAGGGATTACAAAAACAATACACAAATCACTTAGAAAGTCTTAAATACTCTCTCCAATATTTTATGTGCACAAATAAATAATAATTAGTCGGTAAATATAAAAATAAAAAATAAATATCAGTTCAGGTAAAAGGTTTGTACTGAGATATCCTTTACAAAATAGGAGGAAATAAAATTAGTAATGAAATACCAAACCCACTTTACCCCTCTATAAAACTACAACCTTTACCCGCTCCCTAACCCTGTTGCCTACCAGATCTACCCAAATCAAACCCAATCCTATCTGTTCCACACAACAACCGGACACTTTCCCGACCTAGTTAACTCCCAAGCAAACTATAACCGCCTGTCATCTCAAATTCTCTTTTCATCGCCTTTTTAAAATCTTTAACCATGCTTAGATCATTTTCGGGAATAATTAAATCATCTACATACAAGCACACAAGAAAAATATAATTATTTTCAATTTCCTATGTAAATAATGCATGCTCGTATGGACATTTAGTTGGTCAGTTTTAGTATTTGTATTCCACGCCCTTGGTGCTTGTTTTAAGCCATATAAGGCTTTATTTAATTTTAGAATTTATCTTCATTTCTTTTTACCACATACCCCATAGACTGCACCACATATACTTCTTATTTAAGGTGGACATTTGGAAAAGCAGACTTAACACACATTTGTTAAATTTTTCACTTATTTTGTGATGCTAACAAAATTATTAATCTTATAGTTTCAGGGTGAGCAACGGGAGCAAATACCTCTTCATAATCTATGTCATGTCTTTGCTTGTAGCCTTTGGCAACCAATCTTTCTTTATATATTCTCCTTTAGCATTCTTCTTTGCTTCGGACACCCATTTGAATCCAATCACTTTATGGCCTTTAGTAAGAGTTGTTAGCTCCCACAAATTATTCTTTTCAATGTCTTTGATCTCTTCATCCTTGGCATCTGTCCATTTTTTTCTTTATATACCTTCTTTAAAATTCATTGTCTCACAATCGATAAAACAACAAAAAAGTGTTAGCCCGTTGTGATCTCCGGTTACCGATTAAATTTCTTGTAAACTACTTATTCATGGTATTATTTCCGTTGAGTTTCCACTAGATGCCGATGTTTTATTTATGAATGAGATAAATTTTGAGTTTTAACGGGAAGGAGTTTTTCTTGAGCAATAGGCTTTTAGAATTGGATTTAGGTAAGGAATAAATTTCTTTATATTTTCAACATGTTTCCAAACATGTTATCGTTCCACTCCTTAAAAGAATGCAACAAATCAACATTATTGTCAAGGATGGATCATCTATTTCTCACAGTATTTTTTATGAAAGTTTCAAGTCTTTCATACAAAAGGGAAGAGACCTCAAAAGGAAAAGGGCAATTTAAAAAGGATTGTTCCAAATCGTTAGGCGTAATGAGGATAGGCTGTTGTTATTAATAAACGATATGGAGGAACATGTACGTAGCTTACACGAAGGTCATCCATCATTCCTCTATTCGGAGGGATTAATCGAGTCTTTCCTTAATGTTTTCCCAACCCCATATCTTGTTGTCCAGGTTAAGGCTACACCTTTGATGCCTAAGTAAATCATTTCAACTATTGATACATTGGATGAAGGTTTAAATTTTATTAGTGTTAAAAAAAGCCCCACTTTATTTTTAGATTCACCAAGCACATAATTTAATTATTGATGCACAATCAACCGCTTAGACACAAAATTCAATTGGCATTCTCTTGCCTTTTAACATCCTTTTGAGTCATGCTTAAAATTATTTTATTTGTTTCCTTTGACTACTGTATTTTGTTAAGGACAACATGCAACTGTAAAAGCGAGACGCATCACATTAACTATAAAAAAAAATTACAAACTCATTAAAAGTGAATTTTCCCACTCTCTCAGATATAATACTTTTACCTCACATGCATATTCCTTTTCATCAAGTTCTTTGAATTTATTTAATGCATAAATCATTTTCAATTTTTCTTTTCAAGAATAAACCCATGTCTTTGTCATCAATAATCAAAAGAAACTATTTATATTTTCCAAACGAACAAGGAGCAATACGCCCACAAACATCGGTGTTGATTAGTTCTAGGGGCTCCCTTGCTCTTGTTGTTGATTCTATAGGACAACTCGATTAGTGTTGATTATTTCTATGGGCTCCATTGCACTTGTAGTGGATATTTTTGGAAAACTCAATATAAAGTTCTTGCCAAATAAACATTCTTCACACAATTGATGAAGATGATTAATGGAGGGAAATCCTTTTACCATTCATTTGTTATGTATAGTTTTACGCTACTAAAATTAAGCTGCCCAAACCATAAATACCAAAACCAAGATGTGTCTTCCAAACAAGAATTTAGACACATTGCAACACCTTTTGAATATTTAGCGAAAATCTTATAGTTATCACCATGATCACCTAAGCAATGGTATTTCTTATTTAATCTCATATTGAAATACTATGATCATTCATTCGGATATCATAGCCTTTCACCTAGAGTTTTCACAAATTGAATATATTATTTGTCACATTGGGCACATAGTATATATTGGAGATAAATTGGTGTGCTCCATTTTTCAAACCAATTATAAATTTTCCATTTCCTTTCACTGGAATTTTAGAGTTGTCTTCTAAGGTAACCATGCCATTTATTGATTCCTCAAACTCCACAAACTTGTACTTTTTACCACACATATGGTTGCCTTCTCCCATGTCAACATACCAGTTTCTCCATTATCTTCCCCTTTCTAAGCAACAAAATAGGGAAATCTTCTTATTCCTCAACATAGTTAGCCTCCCCCTCAACTTTATTAGTGTTATTTCGACATTAGAAAATATAAGGACTAATTTTTTTGAATTATTACACTTAATTTGGGATTTTTCATAACCTTTTATTCAATTCCTCCCTATTGCAAGTTATGTTGTAGGAAAAGAATTGCTCCCTCTTACACTTATTAGATGTTTCTTCCTCGACTTTTACATTGTCCTCTTCCTCTTTGACTTATCTCATTGTTTAATTCTCTTATTTATTTCAGAGTTACATTTGTTTAACGAGCATGCCCTAAATTTTCATGATTCTTTTTAATTAGCCTCTCTTCACTGGCTTTTCGAGATCTCATGTGTTCATTAATAACCAAAAAGTCAGTATCTCCACATTCTTCAATTGTAACGACAATATAATAGAACTCGGTATTTAACTAGCAGATGATATTTTCAACCACTCGGGTATTACTCATATTTTCACCATTTAGTTTGAGTTTATTTACAACATCATAAAATCTTGAAAAATAATCATAAACAAATTTAGAGTCTTTCATAGTTAAGGACTTAAACTCACCTTTAAATGTTTGAACATAAACTTTCTTTACTTTCTCAATCACCTTGTGTGAATTTTTATGAATCTCCCATACTTCCTTCAATTTTGTAGCACTAGCAATCTTATACAATGTGTTTTTATGCCTAGCAAGATGGATGAGGGAGAGAACCCTTTGGTCTTTACTCTTTGCGTCTTTCGAAGAATTCCTTTGAGCCTGGGGTAAAGTACCTCCATCTTGGGGGTCATTATAACCCTTCTCCAAGATCTCCCAGAAATTGTATGATCGAATCAATGCCTTCACCTTGATACTCTAATCGTTGTAGCTATATTTGGTGAGTTGAGGGACATGGAAAGGAACAATCGCATAGACCATTCATAGTCCAGAACTTAGCTCAGATACCACTTTGTAGGAAGAGGGGCATTTTATATCAGAAAGGGAGAAATATGAAGGTGGGGGGAAAAGAATACTTTGTATTGATCTCAAACCAGGCTTGATAGAAAATGCCTAGACCCCTCCTTATTTATAAGTCTCAAGGGAAGAATCTAGTGACTCATTAATTGCATCTCCGAACAACTACCTATTTCTTAGGTATTTTACAAGAGCATTCTAGTTAAAGACACTTCTAGAATGTTTACACCTTCAATGGACCTAACGAACTATAATGTCCCAAAACAACTAACTAAGCTAGCCAATATCAAAGTTATAATATAGCCCAAAAAATAAATCAACTTTTTTAAGCGTAATTACAATACAAATTAAATAAACCCACAAACAAAGTTTAATTTTCAATAGGACAACATAATTATCAAAAAAAAAAAAATCTATAGGATGATGTATTGTCATTAATTCTCTTATCAGATTGTTTTCCTCTTCATAAGAGACGTTTCTTCGTTTGGTATGAAACTTTCCTCTCCATACATTTATCTAGTATATCATTATATATATGTATGTGTGTGTGTGTGAACACAATTTAGATCTCTAGTTTTAGTTTACTAATGGATTTCCTTTGTGATGGTGAAGATTTTAAGAATTTTTAAAGGTTTAGAGAGGCTGGTTGATGGTGTGGTTCGTTTGCTTACGTGAATGATAGAGTGAGATAAGAGTAGTATGTGTCATAATTTATGGTTTGGTGGTATACTCTTTCAACATTTGTAAGAGTACATATTTTACCAAATATCCATTTTATATTTGATCGGTAAATAAGAGCTTCAAGTGCATTGAAAGTGAAAAAATTTCCACCCTCAAAATTGATAATGTTAAGGTTGGTGGCTATGTTAGATTGTTCAAAAATATTTAGGGGGGTCATATAGAAAGTAAAATTTGCGAGTAAAGTGAAAAATAGGGTAAAGTTGTATGTGATAAACTGTAATCAATCTTTTCATAACTATTCGTGTGGTGATAATGATTAATTATGAGAGAACGTAAAGCTGGTTCTTGAGTAATATTATTGGGTATAATTCCAAGCCATGTGATTATTAATAACCTTTACTTGAAATAAATAATAATGTACACGTAATTAAATCCGAGAATATCTCTAAATGTGAGAAATAAATAATAATGTACACTTATTGATAACCTTTGTATAAATCATGCTCTCATCAATGCAAAGGCTACATTAAGAGTCTAGGCCAATCTAAAAATATTGAAACCTTTCAAACAATTGCCAATATAACATGTCTCATGTGTTTTGCATATAATCCTTAAATCTAATTCACCCTTAACGAAAAACGTATTAAATTCAAACTTATTTGCAATTTATTTTTAAAATTAAAAATTATTCGAAAATAAAAAAAATCGCTATGTGAAAAAATTATCTCAGGTTTGTTTTCAGATACCTATTTAATTTCCAATTTAGAAAAATTGGAGAACGAATAAGAAATTTACAAAACAAAACAAATCACTTGAAAAAAATAAGAATTTTTCAAAAAAGAAAACAAACTCGACGGTTTGAAATATTAAAATTGCCGACTTACATAAGGGATTAACAACATTTTTTTTAAGATTCCAAATTGAAAATTTACAATCAAAAATAGTAATTTTAAATTCATTTAAAAAAATATGTGTTTGAAAAAAAAATATAGCCATAAGAATATCTTTTACTTTCACGTTAACTTCAAAATAATTTGTATGAACTTTATGTTAATTCAGACACAATACTACCTCAGTTTGTACAAAAAAAAATCAAAAACATTTTTCAATGGATTGGCATTCTTCTCTTGTAATATTAATCGGGAAATAACATAGGGTGGCAAGAGATTAGTACTTAATCAAGAAACATATTACGTTTATATTTTACTTTGAAGACGTAAAATCGAATGTTTAATTCTGAAATCTTTATGACGAAATTATCCTCTCTATCTCAAGACGACTGCACACTAGCCAATCATATTTTTTTTTTCTGTTCAACTTGCAACAAAATTATAATCAAACTTTATGATCACATGCACAATTACTAGTAGAAAAAATGTTTGTAGGAATACTGATTTGTATAATGTGGTTTTAGTATGATAATAAACTTACAGTAAACCACACGTGGAGGATGCATTTATTAAAGCAGAACCACTAAATGATTGCTTTATTCATCCCAACATGTTCAGGAAACAAACCAAAAGATGAAGCACTACAAAATGAATTTCACAACTTCATTCTTGTTTTTATTGCATCCAGGTAACAATATCCATCTGTGTGTGTCTTGACAGACAATTACAAGTCCCTTACGTGGAAGACACATGGATTTTTAACGACGATATCATACATGTAAACAGAATTGAACTTGGAGAAGTCCTTGGGAAGAGAGATAAGATCAATTGAAGAATGTTTGTGAAATTGAATAAGATCACAATCCCCATAGTATCTCTCCCATCCTAACTCCTTCAAAATTCTGTCAAGGCAGTTGTAGGAAGACACTACCTGCCCCGTCGGCAGGTACATCAACGCCTTTCCACGGTTGGTGTTGCTACCACCATCACCTAGGTGAATAACTCCATTGTTCTTGAACATCAAAACACCTGACATATTTCTTTAAGGTTCGTGTGTTGATAACAGGGGAAAACTGTTTGTTTATGAAGGTAGGGGAGAGCATGAGGGGTATTTATCGTTAGCTGGGAGAGAATATAAGAAGTGATGGCAGACTTGTTTGGGTTTGGATATTGTGGGACACATTTGTTGAAATTTTGGGGCACAAAAAAGGTACCATTAATCTGCGTGGGTTTCTTATGAATCTTTGTGTTGTGTTATTGGCTTTTGGGTTCAGACCAATAGGGAATCTTGATGTTTTATCGGACACTCATTTTCATTTGTTGTGCCCACGTGTGCTAATTAGAGAGGGTGGGATATTTAGCTCGTAGTTCTGGTTTTTCATTTGGCCGGAGTCATCATCTGGTTTGTTGAAATTTCGTTGCGGGACACCTGTTTGTTGAGATTTTGGGGAACAATATGGTCCCGTGGGGTAACTTGGGGTATAGGTACCATTAGTCTGCATGGGTTTCTTTTCAATCTGTGTGTTGTGTTGTTGGCTTTGGCCTTCCGACGAATATAGAATCTTGATGTTTATTGGGGCAGTCGTGTCCTCTGCCCACTTATATCACGTGTGGTACATGTGATGATAATTTGAGAGTGTGGGAGATTTGATATATGTGGGGATGTGTTGAATGATTTCGAACCAACAAAGAGTTTTTTGGATTTACATGTAACTTCTCAAAATTGGAGAATAAAAATCATGAGAAATTTATAAAAAATGGATTATTAGTTTATTTATAAAAAAAAATGGATTACGTAAAGCTGATTTACTAATCTCACATGACAATCAGATGTCAAGCAAGTTTTCACCAAAGTACAAATATTGAATATTCTACAATATTTTTTAAATTTCCAAAGATTATTTAGCGTTTATCCTACTAATTTACGGAATGATATAGTTATACCTTTTTATCTGCCTACTCTTTAAGCACAAACACAAAGTTATTTCATTCTTATACAACATGTGGGTTTCTATTTGTTTGTTTAATAATGTCATGTTTTTTTCATATCACTCGAATTTTGGAAAGCTTGATTACGTTTACTCAATAAAATTATTTTTTTGCAACCACTGATAAACATAAATAAAATTGGGGAATATACCAACACTAAAATTATTGTTGAATTTCGCCTAAAACATTCGGATACATGGTGTTTTGATTACATTTCTAAAGTTCAATTAAAATTTCCGGGTTAGATACGTTTAAAGAGTTAAAAAAACAAAGGGTGGGCGATGGTTCACAAAATATTCCTAATTTCAAATTTCTTTTAAGAATTAGTCAAATTTTAATTTCTTCAAAAATCAAATAAAGTTAAACGACTATTTATGTTTTCTCTTAAACAAAATTTATTCATGTTCTAAATTAGGCCGAGCAAACCAAACATGAATTTTGACAAAATATTTAAATTGACTTGAATTAAAGTAACCATAATATTACCCAAATTAAATTTGCACCAAATTAAACTAAATTTTAACGTTTTAAACCTAAGCATGCATCTATGTGAATTTTTCAAGATAAAAAAAACAATCAATCACAATGCCGTGATGTACGTGATAAACTCACAACGGGAAAAATTTCGGACGACCTAGCGACAAGTCCACTAAGTACGGTTTTATAAGGACACGACAAAAAAACTTACTTCCACAACCTTACTACCCCGGAAGCCTGGACGCTTCTTCGTTCCTCCACCTCCACCTAGTCGACAACTCAGGAATGCACCTCCGTCTCAGTGTCCACCGATGGGGAAAATTGACCGCCAACATAGGAAGTTCGCCGCCGTATATACACCACGAACATGAAACGGAATCCTCCGTAGAAAACTATCTTTTCTTTGGTAAAGAATGATACCCAGTGCCAAAATGTTGACCTTAAAATATGTATGATGAAAATTGGATCAAATAGACTATTAAGTGTAAAAATATTGTTTTGTTAAACAACAAGGGGACTTTATAGCACACGTTTTTGCCTCTCTAGAGCAATTAGAAAATCTGAAAAAGCCAATAAAAAATAGTTATTCCTGCAATCTTAATAGTATAAAATTACGAAGTAGGTAAGTAGATTGTTATTGGAAAAAACCATAAAAAAACTGTAATGTCGTTCGAATGATTTTTGCATAGTAAATGTCGTCAGAATGACAATACAGACGAAAGTTCGAACGAGATAGAAGGAAAATAACTCGCTTGAATTCTTATTCGAACGACCTCATTTGAATGATAAAATGAATTTGTTCGAGCGACTTTAAAAAAAAAAAAATTCTTCAAAAAATAAAAAATCATTTTCAACATCATTTTAGGAAAAATAGGACACCTAAAATAAATATATCCAAGGCTCAATATAACTTGTGCATTCATACCTTAGAGACAATGGAAAAGTTGAAAGGTTGATGATATTAAACATGGCACGAAAAACTTACAATAATGATAATCTCAATTTATGCTGGGGGGCTACGTCTTCATCACAAACATCAAGGTTTGAAGTCCATAACTTCTATCCTACAAATCAAATAGTTTGTCTCGAATTAGGCCAATAATTACAAATTGACTAAATTGAAAATTTTCCCTTACACTAATATTTTGTGAAATGAATTTTTCTTTATATATATATATATACCAGTGGAATGCTCTTGCCTAAAGGCACCGCAAAACTTTGCAAAATACATAATCGTAAAACAACAAAAACTTTCAATGTATGTGACTCCAAAACGACAAAAAATTCGTTTCCCAAAAAAACAAGTATAATAATTTAAGAAAATTGACCATAATATGATTTATTTATAAGACTATCCACCCTACTTAACAAATAATAAATAGTGCAACAATATTGTTTTTCTACAAAATATTGAATTATAAGTAATTAGTCAAAAAGGGTTTTACAACTCAAAGTTTGAATAATTCAAAAATTTGTGCAAAAAATACTGAACAATACTTCATTGAACCAATTCAAAACCCCCAAAACCACATTTTAACAGTTACAATTACACACCAAAAGTCCAAACAATTTTATGCTTTCATTTACATGTCATAACAACGTAAGCCAAAGACATGTTTTACCACCAAATAATAAAATAAAAAGTAAAATTGTCTCGATAAAGAAATACACCATCCACGTGGCATGTGCTTA
Source organism: Sambucus nigra (assembly GCA_949130495.1). Taxonomy (NCBI): domain Eukaryota; kingdom Viridiplantae; phylum Streptophyta; class Magnoliopsida; order Dipsacales; family Adoxaceae; genus Sambucus; species Sambucus nigra. The sequence continues at coordinate 476,761,863 of OX422219.1, read as the reverse complement.
TTCTCACGGCTGTACGCCACATCCATGCATTGACCCCAATCCTACAACAAAATAGCAAGTGGAATATGTTAACAGGTTTGATGCGAAAAAAATAATGATAAAGAGTTATAGATATTTCTTGTAAATATCAAAAGGTTAAAAAAATACAAATCACAAATATTATAACAATTAATCCAATAGTGTTAGTAGCAGAGTGAAGAAAATATATTGAATATAAAAATTCTAACTTAGTGATTTCCAACAAAAGTAATATTTTCGTATTTAACTGACAGTTTGAATGAAGAACAAACAATACACCATAGACATTAGGGGAAAAGTCTAAAGTCCCACAAAAGAAACATAAAAAAAGACTCAGAAATATATAGAATCGGTGTATATACATGTTTTATCTGGGTTGGAAATCTTTAAATGAAAAGAAATGGGACATATATAACATTATTTCTGAAGAAATATAATATTTTGAAAATGTTAGGAATAATAAAAACACATTTTAGAGAACAAATTTTATTGACATCTTAAGTGTTTTCTTTGACCAAAAAAATTGTGTGGATACGCTAAGCATTTTTATAGGTAGTCACATTGGTTCTCTACTCAGTACCCAACTATATGTGCTTTCAACTACATCAGCTGGTATCCTTGATGAGTGGGTAAAGACATTTTGATGGAAAACGAGAACTTCACCTCATGTCCTTATTCGGTTGTTCTTTTCATGTATTGTGTCTTTGAATATTTCTTATCTTTCGCCAAAATCACTGTGAGGCTCGAGGAGGGATTACAAAAACAATACACAAATCACTTAGCAAGTATTAAATACTCTCTCCAATGTTTTATGTGCACAAATAAATAATAATTAATTTGTAAATCTAAAAATAAAAAATAAATATCAGTACATGTAAAAGATTTGTACTGAGATATCCTTTACAAAATAGGAGGAAATAAAATTAGTAATGAAATACCAAGCCCACTTTACCCCTCTATAAAACTAGAACCTTTACCCGCTCCCTAACCTTGTTGCCTACCAGATCTACCCAAATCAAACCCAATCCTATCTGTTCCACACAACAACCGGACACTTTCCCGACCTAGTTATCTCCCAAGCAAACTAGAACCGCCTGTCATCTCAAATTCTCTTTTCATCGGCTTTTTAAAATATTTAACCATGCTTAGATCATTTTCGGGAAAAATTAAATCATCTACATACAAGCACACAAGAAAAATATAATTATTTTCAATTTCCTATGTAAATAATGCATGCTCGTGTGGACATTTAGTTTGTCAGTTTTAGTATTTGTATTCCACGCCCTTGGTGCTTGTTTTAAGCCATATAAGGCTTTATTTAATTTTAGAATTTATCTTCATTGCTTTTTACCACATACCCCATAGACTGCTCCACATAAACTTCTTATTTAAGGTGGACATTTGGAAAAGCAGACTTAACATACATTTGTTAAATTTTTCACTTATTTTGTGATGCTAACAAAATTATTAATCTTATAGTTTCAGGGTGAGCAATGGGATCAAATACCTCTTCATAATCTATGTCATGTCTTTGCTTGTAGCCTATGGCAACCAATCTTTCTTTATATCTTCTCCTTTAGCATTCTTCTTTGCTTCGGACACCCATTTGAATCCAATCACTTTATGGCCTTTAGTAAGAGTTGTTAGCTCCCACAAATTATTCTTTTCAATGACTTTGATCTCTTCATCACTGGCATCTGTCCATTTTTTGCTTTTTATAGCTTCTTTAAAATTCATTGGCTCACAATCGATAAAACAACAAAAAAGTGTTAGCCCGTTGTGATCTCCGGTTACCGATTAAATTTCTTGTAAACTAATTATTCATGGTATTATTTCCCTTGAGCTTCCACTAGATGCCGATGTTTTATATATGAATGAGATAAATTTTGAGTTTGAACGGGAAGGAGTTTTTCTTGAGCAATAGGCTTTGAGAATTGGATTTAGGTAAGGAATAAATTTCTTTATATTTTCAACATGTTTCCAAACATGTTATCGTTCCACTCCTTAAAAGAATGCAACAAATCAACATTATTGTCAAGGATGGATCATCTATTTCTCATAGTATTTTTTATGAAAGTTTCAAGTGTTTCATACAAAGGGGAAGAGACCTCAAAAGGAAAAGGACAATTTATAAAGGATTGTTCCAAATCGTTAGGCGTAATGAGGATAGGCTGTTGTTATTAATAAACGATATGGAGGAACATGTACGTAGCTTACACGAAGGTGATCCATCATTCCTCTATTCCGAGGGATTAATCGAGTCTTTCCTTAATGTTTTTCCAACCCCATATCTTGTTGATCCTGGTTAAGGCTACACCTTTGATGCCTAAGTAAATCATTTCAACTATTGATACATTGGATGAAGGTTGAAATTTTATTAGTGTTAAAAAAAGCCCCACTTTTTTTTTTTAGATTCACCAAGCACATAATTTAATTATTGATGCACAACCAAACGCTTAGACCCAAAATTCAATTGGCATTCTCTTGCCTTTTAACATCCTTTTGAGTCATGCTTAAAATTATTTTATTTGTTTCCTTTGACTACTGTATTTTGTTAAGGACACCATGCAACTGTAAAAGCGAGACGCATCACATTAACTATAAAAAAAATTACAAACTCATTAAAAGTGAATTTTCCCACTCTCTCAGATATAATACTTTTACCTCACATGCATATTCCTTTTCATCAAGTTCTTTGAATTTATTTAATGCATAAATCATTTTCAATTTTTCTTTTCAAGAATAAACCCATCTCTTTGTCATCAATAATCAAAAGAAACTATTTATATTTTCCAAACGAACAAGGAGCAATACGCCCACAAACATCGGTTTTGATTAGTTCTAGGGGCTCCCTTGCTCTTGTTGTTGATTCTATAGGAAAACTCAATTAGTGTTGATTATTTCTAGGGGCTCCCTTGCACTTGTAGTGGATATTTTTGTAAAACTCAATATAAAGTTCTTGCCAAATAAACATTCTTCACACAATTGATGAAGATGATTAATGGAGGGAAATCCTTTTACCATTCATTTGTTATGTATAATTTTACGCTACTAAAATTAAGCTGCCCAAACCATAAATACCAAAACCAAGATGTGTCTTCGAAACAAGAATTTAGACACATTGCAACACCTTTTGAATATTTAGCGAAAATCTTATAGTTATCACCATGATCACCTAAGCAATGGTATTTCTTATTTAATCTCATATTGAAATACTATGATCATTCATTTGGATATCATAGCCTTTCACCTAGAGTTTCACAAATTGAATATATTATTTGTCACATCGGGCACATAGTATATATTGGAGATAAATTGGTGTGCTCCATTTTTCAAACCAATTATAAATTTTCCATTTCCTTTCACTGGAATTTTAGAGTTGTCTTCTAAGGTAACCATGCCATTTATTGATTCCTCAAACTCCACTAACTTGTACTTTTTACCCCACATATGGTTGCCTTCTCCCATGTCAGTATACCAGTTTCTCCATTATCTTCCCCTTTCTAAGCAACAAAATAGGGAAATCTTCTTATTCCTCAACATAGTTAGCCTCCCCCTCAACTTTATTAGTGTTATTCCGACATTAGAAAATATAATGACTAATTTTTTTCAATTATTACACCTAATTTGGGATTTTTCATAACCTTTTATTGAATTCCTCCCTATTGCAAGTTCTGTTGTTAGAAAAGAATTGCTCCCTTTTACACTTATTAGATGTTTCTTCCTCGACTTTTACATTGTCCTCTTCCTCTTTGACTTATCTCATTGTTTAATTCTCTTATTTATTTCAGAGTTACATTTGTTTAATGAGCATGCCCTAAATTTTCATGATTCTTTTTAATTAGCCTCTCTTCACTGGCTTTTCGAGATCTCATGTGTTCATTAATAACCACAAAGTCAGTATCTCCACATTCTTCAATTGTAACGACAATATAATAGAACTCGGTATTTAACTAGCAGAGGATATTTTCAACAACTCGGGTATTACTCATATTTTCACCATTTAGTTTGAGTGACAACATCATAAACTCTTGAAAAATAACCAGAAACAAATTTAGAGTCTTTCATAGTTAAGGACTTAAACTCACCTTTAAATGTTTGAACATAAACTTTCTTTACTTTCTCAATCACCTTGTGTGAATTTTTATGAATCTCCCATGCTTCCTTCGATTTTGTAGCACTAGCAATCTTCTACAATGTGTTTTTATGCCTAGCAAGATGGATGAGGGAGAGAACCCTTTGGTCTTTACTCTTTGCGTCTTTCGAAGAATTCCTTTGAGCCTGGGGTAAAGTACCTCCATCTTGGGGGTCATTATAACCCTTCTCCAAGATCTCCCAGAAATTGTATGATCTAATCAAAGCCGTCACCTTGATACTCTAATTGTTGTAGCTATATTTGGTGAGTTGAGGGACTTGGAGAGGAACAGTCCCATAGACCATTCATAGTCCAGAACTTAGCTCAGATACCACTTTGTAGGAAGAGGGGCATTTTATATCAGAAAGGGAGAAATATGAAGGTGGGGGGAAATGAATACTTTGTATTGATCTCAAACCAGGCTTGATAAAAAATGCCTAGACCCCTCCTTATTTATAAGTCTCAAGGGAAGAATCTAGTGACTCATTAATTGCATCTCCGAACAACTACGTATTTCTTAGGTATTTTACAGGAGCATTCTAGTTAAAGACCCTTCTTGAATGTTTACACCTTTAATGGACCTAACGAACTATAATGTCCCAAAACAAGTAACTAATCTAGCCAATATCAAAGTTATAATATAGCCCAAAAAATAAATCAACTTTTTTAAGCGTAATTACAATACAAATTAAATAAACCCACAAACCAAGTTTAATTTTCAATAGGACAACTTAATTATCAAAAAAAAAAATCTATAGGATGATGTGTTGTCAATAATTCTCTTATTAGATTGTTTTCCTCTTCATAAGAGACGTTTCTTCGTTTGGTATGAAACTTTCCTCTCCATACATTTATCCACCCTCAAAATTGATAATGTTAAGGTTGGTGGCTATGTTAGATTGTTCAAAAAAATTTAGGGGGGTCATATAGAAAGTAAAATCTGCGAGTAAAGTGAAAAATAGGGTAAAGTTGTACGTGATAAACTGTAATCAATCTTTTCATAACTATTCGTGTGGTGATAATGATTAATTATGAGAGAACGTAAACCTGGTTCTTGAGTAATATTATTGGGTATAATTCCAAGCCATGTGATTATTAATAACCTTTAGTTGAAATAAATAATAATGTACACGTAATTAAATCCGAGAATATCTCTAAATGTGAGAAATAAATAATAATGTACACTTATTGATAACCTTTGTATAAATCACGCTCTCATCAATGCAAAGGCTACATTATGAGCCTAGGCCAATCTAAAAATATTGAAACCTTTCAAACAATTGCCAATATAACATGTCTCATGTGTTTTGCATATAATCCTTAAATCTAATTCACCCTTAACGAAAAACGTATTAAATTCAAACTTATTTGCAATTTATTTTTAAAATTAAAAATTATTCGAAAATAAAAAAAACCGCTATGTGAAAAAACTATCTCAGGTTTGTTTTAAGATACCTATTTAATCTCCAATTTAGAAAAATTGGAGAACGAATAAGAAATTTACAAAACAAAACAAATCACTTGAAAAAAACAAGAATTTTTCAAAAAAGAAAACAAACTCGACGGTTTGAAATATTAAAATTGCGGACTTACATAAGGGATTAACAACATTTTTTTTAAGATTCCAATTTGAAAATTTACAATCAAAAATAGTAATTTTAAATTCATTTAAAAAAATATGTGTTTGAAAAAAAAAATATAGCCATTAGAATACCTTTTACTTTCACGTTAACTTCAAAATAATTTGTATGAACTTTATGTTAATTCAGACACAATACTACCTCAGTTTGTACAACAAAAAAATCAAAAACATTTTTCAATGGATTGGCATTCTTCTCTTGTAATATTAATCGGGAAATAACATAGGGTGTCAAGAGATTAGTACTTAATCAAGAAACATATTACGTTTATATTTTACTTTGAAGACGTAAAATTGAATGTTTAATTCTTTTTTTTTTATAAGTAAATGAATCATTAAACCAAACCCGCCTAAGGGGGCGGAAACCCGTATACAGGAAGTATACAAACAAAAAGGCGCAAGGCCGAGCCTCAGAATAGACAACACAGACCCCTAAAACTCCTCCAAAAACTCGAGGAAGAGAGATAATGACGAATCATTTCCTCCCTTCAACCAAGTAAGAAGAAGGTTCAGAAAATAGAACCGAATACGAGAAGGGCTAAGATCAACTCCCTCAAAGCATCTTCTGTTCCTCTCCTACCAGATGGTCCAAAAAATACAATGAGGAACTTCCCTCCAGAGCAAACACGAACCAATCCAACCCCTAGGCCTTCTCCAAGCCGCCATCACCTCGCACGCCGTACGAGGCATAACCCATAACATCTGGCTTAAAGAGAAAAATAAGTCCCAGAGACCCTTAGTGATTTGACAATGAAGAAGAAGGTGATTGGTAGTCTCCTCCTCCTTCCTACATAACCAACATCTATTGGCCATCCTCCTGCCTCGATGCTGAAGCCCCTCAATAGTCAAGATGGCCTGCCTGGCAGCGGTCCATACAAAGAAGCAAACCTTGGGAGGTGCACGACTCTTCCAAATTACCTTCCACGGAAAAGAAGCACCCCCACGACCCCTCAGCACAATATAGTAACTCTTAACTGAGAACAGGCCATCCCGAGAGCACGACCACCTCAACCCATCTGCACCTAAAGTCGGAGTCGGGGCCAATCTCAACCAGGAAAAGAACTCTGTCGCCTCCTCCAGCTCCCAATCCCTGAGATCCCTCCTAAGCTTCGGATCCCACTCCCCCCGAGCCCCATCCCCCCGCCTATGATGCACAACTAACCCCTCTTTGTCTTCCTCAAGACGATACATCCCCGGGAAAAGATCCTCCAGAGAGCCCCGCGCGCCCCATTTATCCTTCCAGAATCTGATACGGTTCCCGTTCCCAAGCTGGAAGGAAATAAGCAGAGAAAACCTCCCCCACCTAAGAACAATAAATCTCCACCAGCCCACCCCATGAGCCAAATGCCCAATAACAGGGCCCCACTCAAACGGATGCACCCCGTGCCTAGCGACCACCACTTTCCTCCATAATCTGCCTTCTTCCCGATGAAAACGCCACAGCCACTTACCCAGTAAAGCCATGTTGAATTGGGCTAAGCGCCTCACCCCAGCCCCACCCTCATTCAGAGGCCTGCACACCTCATCCCAACTCACCAAGCAATAGTGAAAGTGATCATCATTCCCTCTCCATAGAAAATCAATCATCAGCTTATCGAGCCTAATGCCAACGCTCCTAGGTAAAGGAAGAACAGACATGAAGTAAGTCGGCAGGCAAGATAAAATGCTTTTGATCAACGTCAACCGACCCCCTTTGGACAGGTAACTATGCTTCCACCCAGCCAACCTCCGTTGCACCCTCTCGAGAACCGGATCCCAAATCGAAGAAGACTTAAACTTAGCCCCTAAGGAGAGTCCCAGATAAGTAGATGGGAGAGAACCGACACGACAACCAAGCACACCTGCAAGAAGCCCCAAATCCCCAACCTCTCCCACAACAATCATCTCACTCTTCCTGACGTTGATACGTAACCCCGAAACAGCCTCAAAACACACCATAAGTAACCGCAATGACCTCACCTCCCCCACCGACGCCCCACAAAAAATAATTGTATCATCCGCAAAAAGAAGGTGAGACACCTCCACAGAATGGGTAACAGATCTCCCGATAGAAAAACCCGAAATAAGGCCGCCCTCCATCGTCCGACTCATCATCCTAGAAAATGCCTCCATAACCAGGATAAAGAGAAAAGGGGATAAAGAATCACCCTGCCTAAGTCCACGCGAACTCGAAAAGAACCCTTACGGCACCCCATTAACAAGAACAGAGAAGTTGACAGTAGAAAAGCACCTCTTCATCCACCTACACCACCGTTCCCCAAACCCCATCCTCCTAAGCAAATATATGAGGAACTCCCAACTCACATGATCATACGCCTTCTCAATATCAAGTTTGCATAGAACACCCAGAACCCCACCTCTAAGTCTTGATTCGATGCACTCATTCGCAATCAGTGCGGCATCCAGAATCTGACGTCCCCCCACAAACGCACTCTGGGCCTCCGAGATGAGAGGATCAATCACATATCTAAGTCTGACCGACAAGACCTTAGAAATGAGCTTATACACGCTGCTAACCAGACTAATAGGCCTGAAATCTCTAACATCCGTAGCCCCGCCCTTCTTCGGGACCAAAGTAATGAACGTGGCGTTTAGACTCCTCAGAAAATACCCCCTATCATAAAACTCGATGAAAATATCCATCACATCCATCCTAACCACCTCCCAACAATGCTGGTAAAAAGCCATGGTGAATCCGTCCGGACCAGGCACCTTATCACCGCACATCGAACTCAAAACCTGGACAACCTCCTCCTCTGTGAACATCCTCTCTAGCCAAATCACCTCATCCCCAGCGAGGCCTGCCACTGGGAGCCCATTCATCGTCGGACGCCAAGACTCCTCCTCGGTGTACAACCTCTCGTAGAACTGATCGATCTCCCTACGAACCTCACTCTCCTCAGTGAACTCCACTCCCCCTACGACCACCTTCTCGATATGGTTAAAGCGGCGATGGGAATTAGCCGTTTTATGAAAAAACTTAGTGTTGTAGTCTCCTTCCCTAAGCCAAAGGTCTCTAGACTTTTGCCTCCAACTCATCTCCTCCTGAACCAGACGCTTCCCCACCTCCCTTTTCTTCTCGACCCTCGCCACCCTCTCTGCCCCCGAAAGACCATCTACCCCTTCTTTTTCGTCAAAGTGACGGATTTCCTCTAAAAGCTGCTGAATCGTACCCCGCACATTACCAAACACGTCTCGGTTCCACCGAATGATATCCCCCTTAAGAAGAAATAATTTAGTCGCAAGTCTGAAGCTCGCATTCCCCTCCACCTCATACCCCTGCCACCACTCCCGAACCCTCCCCACAAAATCCTCCCCTTTTAACCACATATTCTCAAATCTAAACGGGGTCCTCCCCCCAATCTTCCCTCCACACTCCAGTAAAATAGGTGAGTGGTTCGAAGTCACTCGAGGCAAGCAAGACTGAGTTGCCCCCGAAAAATGATCATCCCAATCATTAGAAAGTAAATATCGATCCAGCCGAGAAAGGGAAGGCTCGTCCCTATTACTGGACCAGGTGAACACCCCTCCCACCAAAGGGAGATCAATCAGCTCCAACTCATCAATGAAGTCTGAGAAATCCCGCATATACGAGTTCGACCTCCCCCCACCACTTCTCTCAGATAGGAAACGAACGATGTTGTAGTCTCCCCCTGAGCACCACGGAACACCCAAAACATTCCTTACCCCTGCCAATTCCTCCCACAACTTCCAACGAAATGAGTCTTCAACAGGCCCATAAACCCCCGAAAAGCTCCATGAGAACTGATCCTCCACAGACCTGAATAAGCACGAAAGCGACCACCGACCTACTAAAAAATCAATTTTTTCCACCACTCTACTATCCCACATAATAATAATCCCTCCTGAAGCCCCATTGGAATCCAGGCAGCACCACTCAACCCATCGACCTCCCCAAATCGAACGAGCCACCTCCCAATCCACAGACCCCAACTTTGTCTCTTGAAGGCATAAAATGTCCGGCCTCCACTGCGAAATCGCTCCACTAACCACCCTTCGTTTTGCGGGGTCATTCAACCCCCGCACGTTCCAAGAGATAAGACGTAGCTTCATTATAATCCATTGGTTCCCCTGCTCACCCCCCTCTCTACGTCCTGGACTCTTTCCCTCCGCCTCTCCTCTATGTGTTGGAACACCCTTAGTGCCTCCTCCTCATTTCCTACAAAATCGATCCCTAGAAATGTACTAAAGCCTCCTATAACACTGGAAACCCATTCCTCCGCATCTGGATCCGGAATTTTCTCGCCAATCCTAATCCCGGACGCCTCCCCTTCCCGCTCCACAGCCCCTAGCTCCACCCACAGTCTAGGGGACAAGATCCCCAAGTTACTAACAAAATCTTGCCCACTCGACGGATCCCCAGAAATGCCACCCCACCAATGCGCAAGGGCCCCACCCTCCACATCACCCACACCCTCCTCGACAATAGTGCAAAGGGTATCCCCCCTCACAAGCAACGAAGCCGGAGACAAAGAGGGACCGAGCCCCTCGGCTGAGTAAGGACTCGTGGCCGCCCCCTTACCTCCAAATACACCTCCGGATATGCCCAACGAATCCTTAATAACCGCACCTTTACCCTTAAAAACCCCTCTAACCTTGCCTCTAATATTGAGGGCTTTAGTTTTATCTTTTTTTTTCCAAGAACCCCATTTTTCAACACTTTACCGGAATTAAGACATGGTCCGACTAAACTATAATGAGCGCATTGTTTACTATTCTTACCAGGCAGGGACTCCATACAATTAGAAGCACGCCTGTTACCGTCATTTAAAACATTGATACCCAAATCATTACCAGCCAACAAAACCTTTTGCCGATTCTTATTACTACAAAAATAGTTTTCCAACGTCAAATCACCCTTCTTCTACGCCCTGAACCAACATTAAACCCATGAGGCTGCTCTACAAGACCCACTGTCTTGCCAGACCCATCACCCTCAACATGACTCGCTAACAAATCACTTTCACCCACTATAGCACATAGGGTCTTGTCCGCCACCCTACTGTTCACCAACCCCATACCTCGTACGCTATGTTGCTCAGTCCCCAAGGCTACACTAGTCTGCACACCTATGCAGGATACATGCTGAGCGGAGCTTCCCGCCCCGTCACCGGAACACACAAAGCTGGAACTGGAGACCTGCCGACCCGGGGTAGCCACACCATCGTCGGAACCACCAACGCTGCTCACTTCACAGCCACTCCGTACCCCTATGCACAACTTACCGTCGATACTGGGCGTCACCGACCTGGACAGCGTAGACGGAGGCAAATGACGAGACCCAACCTGAACTTTGCCATAAAGTTTGAGTTTACCTGCCTTAGTAGTGACTTTCGGTAGAGGCGGACAATGACTCATGGCGTGAGCCATGGTGCTCCTGTGCTTGGGAGATGACACAGATGCAGGACAAGCAACCATCGTCGAGCCCACCACCAAAGCCTCATCACCACCAATAATACCAATCCCAGAACTAGGAGGGGCGTGAGTCACCAAAGCAGGACTCGAAGTCCGCCCAAACCGACCTACAACTGTAGCACGAGTTGGAGCCTTCATCTTCAGACTACCCATCTCTTCAGATACACCATTACCTACATGGGAACACGAAGGTGGCACCTCAACCAAGACGGGAAGAACGAAGGCCCAACCACCCGCTTTAATAGTGACCTTCTCCGAGATAGTCATGTTCCCTCTAACCAAAATCCTTGCCCACCTCAACTCAACCCCTGACTGAGTGGCTTCGTCAATATTGAGAAAGCCTCCACACTGATTACCAACAGCCTGAAATACTTCCAAGGCCCATAAGTGAAGAGGGAGGCCCTCAATCCTAATCCAGCGATAATATGGGCGACCACCACTTTTGGGACAGCAACCCAGTGGATGCCACCTATCAAGAAACAGATGAGCCCCATGCACAAACCATTGATTCTTCTTGAGGATCCTATCCGCTTCATGATCAGAGGAAAAAATGAAACAAAACAAAGAGGAGATAAGATACCTCACTATCACCCCACCAACAGCACTCCAATGTAAGTTGACCCATAACTGCAACTTGTCTAATGAAGGAGGCAAGCCCGCAGCACTACCAACTCTCCCCACCAACGCTCTCTTAAAAAAACCGATCCTGGACCTAAAAGGTTCATCCACAACGGAGAACTCATGCTTCAAGTGACGTCATGCACTTCCAATATCCATGTGTGTGTGTCTTGACAGACAATTACAAGTCCCTTACGTGGAAGACACTTGGATTTTTAACGACAATATCATATATGTAAACATAATTGAACTTGGAGAAGTCCTTTGGAAGAGAGATAAGATCAATTGAAGAATGTTTGTGAAATTGAATAAGATCACAATCCCCATAGTATCTCTCCCATCCTAACTCCTTCAAAATTGTGTCAAGGCAGTTGTAGGAAGGCACTACCTGCCCCGTCGGCAGGTACATCAACGCCTTTCCATTGTTGGTGTTGCTACCACCATCACCTAGGTGAATAACTCCATTGTTCTTGAACATGAAAACACCTGACATATTTCTTTAAGGTTCGTGTGTCGATAACAGGGGAAAACTGTTTGTTTATGAAGGTAGGGGAGAGCATGAGGGGTATTTATAGTTAGCTGGGAGAGAATATAAGAAGTGATGGCAGACTTGTTTGGGTTTGGATATTGTGGGACACATTTGTTGAAATTTTGGGGCACAAAAAAGGTACCATTAATCTGCGTGGGTTTCTTATGAATCTTTGTGTTGTGTTATTGGCTTTTGGGTTCAGACCAATAGGGAATCTTGATGTTTTATCGGACACTCATTTTCATTTGTTGTCCCCACGTGTGCTAATTAGAGAAGGTGGGATATTTAGCTCGTAGTTCTGGTTTTTCATTTGGCCGGAGTCATCATCTGGTTTGTTGAAATTTCGTTGCGGGACACCTGTTTGTTGAGATTTTGGGGACAATATGGTCCCGTGGGGTAACTTGGGGTATAGTTACCATTAGTCTGCATGGGTTTCTTTTCAATCCGTATGTTGTGTTGTTGGCTTTGGCCTTCCGACGAATATAGAATCTTGATGTTTATTGGGGCAGTCGTGTCCTGTGCCCACTTATATCACGTGTGGTACATGTGATGATAATTTGAGAGTGTGGGAGATTTGATATATGTGGGGATGTGTTGAATGATTTCGAACCAACAAAGAGTTTTTTGGATTTACATGTAACTTCTCAAAATTGGAGAATAAAAATCATGAGAAATTTATAAAAAATGGATTATTAGTTTATTTATAAAAAAAATGGATTACGTAAAGTTGATTTACTAATCTCAAATGACAATCAGATGTCAGGAAAGTTTTCACCAAAGTACAAATATTGAATATTCTACAATTTTTTTTAAATTTCCAAAGATTATTTAGCGTTTATCCTACTAATTTACGGAATGATATATTTATACCTTTTTACCTGCCTACTCTTTAAGCACAAACACAAAGTTATTTCATTCTTATATAACATGTGGGTTTCTATTTGTTTGTTTCATAATGTCATGTTTTTTTCAAATGACTCGAATTTTGGAAAGCTTGGTTACGTTTACTCAATAACATTATTTTTTTGCAACCACTGATAAACATAAATAAAATTGGGGAATATACCAACACTAAAATTATTGTTGAATTTCGCCTAAAACATTCGGATACATGGGGTTTTGATTACATTTCTAAAGTTAAATTAAAATTTCTGGGTTAGATACGTTTAAAGAGTTAAAAAAAAACAAAGGGTGGGCGATGGTTCACAAAATATTCCTAATTTCAAATTTCTTTTACGAATTAGTCAAATTTTAATTTCTTCAAAAATCAAATAAAGTTAAACAACTATTTATATTTTCTCTTAAACAAAATTTATTCATGTTCTAAATTAGGCCGAGCAAACCAAAGATGAATTTTGACAAAATATTAAAATTGACTTGAATTAAAGTAACCAAAATATTACCCAAATTAAATTTGCACCAAATTAAACCAAATTTTAACGGTTTAAACCTAAGCATGCATCTAGGTGAATTTTTCAAGATAAAAAAAACAATCAATCACAATGCCGTGATGTACGTGAAAAACTCACAACGGGAAAAATTTCGGACGACCTAGCGACAAGTCCACTAAGTACGGTTTTATAAGGACATGACAAAAAAGCTTACTTCCACAAGCTTACTACCCCGGAAGCCTGGATGCTTCTTCGTTCCTCCACCTCCGCCTAGTCGACAACTCAGGAATGCACCTCCGTCTCAGTGTCCACCGATGGGGAAAATTGACCGCCAACACACGAAGTTCACCACCGTATATACACCACGAACATGAAACAAAATCCTCCGTAGAAAACTATCTTTTCTGGGGTAGAGAATGATGCCCAGTGCCAAAATGTTGACCTTAAAATATGTATGATGAAAATTGGATCAAATAGACTATTAAGTGTAAAAATATTGTTTTGTTAAACAACAAGGGGACTTTATAGCAAACGTCTTTGCCTCTCCAGAGGAATTAGAAAATCTGAAAAAGCCAATCAAAAATTGTTATTCCTGCAATCTTAATAGTATAAAATTAAGAAGTAGGGAAGTAGGTTGTTATTGGAAAAAACCATAAAAAAACTGTAATGTCGTTCGAATGATTTTTGAATCTCATTCGAACGATATTGCATAGTAAATTTCGTCAGAATGACAATACAGACGAAAGTTCGAACGAGATAGAAGGAAAATAACTCGCTTGAATTCTTATTCGAACGACCTCATTTGAATGATAAAATGAATTTGTTCGAGCGACTTTAAAAAAAATATTTTTCTTGAATAAATAAAAAATCATTTTCAACTTCATTTTAGGAAAAATAGGACACCCAAAATAAATATATCCAAGGCTCAATATAACTTGTGCATTCATACCTTAGAGACAATTGAAAAATTGAAAGGTTGATGATATTAAACATGGCACAAAAAACTTACAATAATGATAATCTCAATTTATGCTGGGGGGCTACGTCTTCATCACAAACATCAAGGTTTGAAGTCCATAACTTCTATCCTACAAATCAAATAGTTTGTCTGGAATTAGGCCAATAATTACAAATTGACTAAATTGAAATTTTTCCCTTACACTAATATTTTGTAAAATGAATTTTTCTTTATATATATATATATATACCATTGGAATGCTCTTTCCTAAAGGCACCGCAAAACTTTGCAAAATACATAATCGTAAAACAACAAAAACTTTCAATGTATGTGACTCCAAAACGACAAAAAAATCGTTTCCCAAAAAAACAAGTGTAATAATTTAAGAAAATTGACCATAATATGATTTATTTATAAGACTATCCACCCTTCATAACAAATAATAAATAGTGCAACAATATTGTTTTTTTTACAAAATATTGAATTATAAGTAATAAGTCAAAAAGGGTTTTACAACTCAAAGTTTGAATAATTCAAAAATTTGTGCAAAAAATACTGAACAATACTTCATTGAACCATTTCCAAACCCCCAAAACCAAATTTTAACAGTTACAATTACACATCAAAAGTCCAAACGATTTTATGCTTTCATTTACATGTCATAAAAACGTAAGCCAAAGACATGTCTTACCACCAAATAATAAAATAAAAAGTAAAATTGTCTCGATAAAGAAATACACCATCCACGTGGCATGCGCTTATTCTCGCGGCTCTACGCCACATCTATGCATTGACCCCAATCCTACAACAAAATAGCAAGTGGAATATGTTAACAGGTTTGATGCGAAAAAAATAATGATAAAGAGTTATAGATATTTCTTGTAAATATCAAATGGTTAAAAAAAATACAAATCACAAATATTATGACAATTAATCCAATAGTGTTAGTAGCAGAGTGAAGAAAATATATTGAACATAAAAATTCTAACTTAGTGATTTCCAACAAAAGTAATATTTTCGTAAATTGTTTAACTAACAGTTTGAATGAAGAACAAACAATACACCATAGACATTAGGGGCAAAGTCTAAAGTCCCACAAAAAAAACATAAAAAAAGACTCAAAAATATATAGAATCGGTGTATATACATGTTTTATCTGGGTTGAAAATCTTTAAATGAAAAGAAATGGGACAGATATAACATTATTTCTGAAGAAATATAATATTTTTAAAAATTTATGAATAATAAAAACGCATTTTAAAGAACAAATTTTATTGACATCTCAAGTTTTTTCTTTGACAAAAAAAAAATTGTGTGGATACACTTTACATTTTTATAGGCAGTCACATTGGTTCTCTACTCAGTACTCAACTATATGTGCTTTCAACTACATCAGTTGCTATCCTTGATGAGTGGGTAAAGACCTTTTGATGGAAAACGAGAACTTCACCTCTTGTCCTTGTTCGGTTGTTCTTTTCATGTATTGTGTCTTTGAATAATTTTTATCTTTCGTTAGAATCACGGTGAGGCTCGAAGAGGGATTACAAAAACAATACACAAATCACTTAGGAAGTCTTAAATACTCTCTCCAATGTTTTATGTGGACAAATAAATAATAATTAGCCGGTAAATATAAAAATAAAAAATAAATATTAGTACAGGTAAAAGGTTGGTACTGAGATATCCTTTACAAAATAGGAGGTATTAAAATTACTACTGAAATACCATACCCGCTTTACCCCTCTATAAAAATACAACCTTTACCCGCTCCCTAACCCAGTTGCCTACCAGATCTACCCAAACCAAACCCAATCCTATTTGTTCCACACAACAACTAGACACTTTCCCGACCTAGTTATCTCCCAAGCAAACTAGAACCGCCTGTCATCTAAAATTCTCTTTTCATTGCCTTTTTAAAATCTTTAACCATGCTTAGATCATTTTCGGAAAAAGTTAAATCATCTACATACAAGCACACATGAAAAATATAATTATTTTCAATTTCCTATGTAAATAATGCATGCAAGTGTGGACATTTAGTTGGTCAGTTTTAGTATTTGTATTCCACGCCCTTGCTGCTTGTTTTAAGCCATATAAGGCTTTATTTAATTTTAGAATTTATCTTCATTGCTTTTTACCACATACCCCATAGACTGCTCCACACATACTTCTTATTCAAGGTGGACATTTGGAAAAGCGGACTTAACATACATTTGTTAAAATTTTCACCTATTTTGTGATGCTAACAAAATTATTAATCTTATAGTTTTAGGGTAAGCAACGGGAGCAAATACCTCTTCATTATTTATGTCATGTCTTTGCTTGTAGCCTTTGGCAACCAATCTTTCTTTAATGTTTTCCCAACCCCATATCTTGTTGAATGATTTCGAACCAAAAAAGCGTTTTTTGGATTTACATGTAACTTCTCAAAATTAGAGATTAAAAATCATGAGAAGTTTATAAAAAATGGATTATTATTTTCTTTATAAAAAAAATGGATTATGTAAAGTTGGTTTACTAATCTCATATGACAATCAGATGTCAAGCAAGTTTTCACCAAAGTACAAATATTGAATATTCTACATTTTTTTTAAATTTCCAAAGATTATTTAGCATTTATCCTACTAATTTACGGACGAATATATTTATACGTTTTTACCTGCGTACTCTTTAAGCACAAACACAAAGTTATTCCATTCTTATATAGCACGTGGGTTTCTATTTGTTTGTTTAATAATGTCTTGTTTTTTTCATATGAATCGAATTTTGGAAAGCTTGATAACATTTACACAATAAAATTATTTTTTTGCAACCACTTATAAACATAAATAAAATTGGGGAATATACCACCACTTAAATTATTGTCGAATTTCGCCTAAAACATTCGGATACATGCGGTATTAATTACATTTCTAATGTTCAATTAAAATTTCCGGGTTAGATACATTTAAATTGTTAAAAAAATGGTGGGCAATGGTTCACAAAATATTCCTAATTTCAAATTTCTTTCAAGAATTACTCAAATTTTATTTTCTTCAAAAATAAAATAAAGTTAAACAACTATTAATATTTTCTCTTAAACAAAATTTATTCAAGTTCTAAATTCGGCCGAGCAAACCAAACATGAATTTTGACAAAATATTAAAATTGACTTGAATTAAAGTAACCAAAATATTACCCAAATTAAATTTGCACCAAATTAAACCAAATTTTAACGTTTTAAACCTAAGCATGCATCTACGTGAATTTTTCAAGATAAAAAAAACAATCAATCACAATGCCGTGATGTACGTGAAAAACTCTCAACGGAAAAAACTTCGGACGACCTAGTGACAAGTCCACTAAGTACGGTTTATAAGGGCACGACAAAAAAACTTACTTCCACAAGGTTAATACCTCAGAATCCTTGACGCTTCTTCGTTCCTCCACCTCGGCCTAGTCGACAACTCAGGAATGCACCTTCGTCTCAGTTTCCACCGATGGGAAAAATTGACCTCCAAAAACTGTAACAACCCGCCTTTTTGGAGACAATTAAATTCCATAATTAAATATAAATTGGAGATTTTAGGAATTTCCCGAAATAGTGATTTTTGAGGATTTAATGATTTCCTATGGATGTTGTAATTACTTTTGGGACTATATAGGTCACAATAATTTAATTATATGTTGTCGTGGTGAAAAGTGACCAAAAAGGTCAGATTTTAGTTGGAAAACCCGTATAAAGTTATTTTGGGTTAGAATAGTGATTTGCAGTCAAGTACCTCGGATGGAAATTTTGACTGCACCATGAGTCTCGAAATGTCCGAGATAGTCGAAAAAGAGTGTCCGATTGTCGAAATTGAGTTTCGGGGAATTTTAGAGTTAAATGGGCTCGTAATTAAGTAAACGAGTCGTTTTTGGGTTTTAAGGGGTATAACCCTTTTTCATTCTTTATAAATAGGGGGAGAGGGAGAAAAGAGAAAGAAAGAAAAGAGAAGAGAGGGAAGAGAGAGAGGAAGGAGAAAAGAGGAAGAAAATGGGAGATTCCGGCCTATCTCCGCGGGATTCGGCTCGAGGTCGTCGGATTATATCCACGAGGCAAGTGTTTACTTGCTTTATTTAATTTTTTCATAAATATCTCAAACCGTAGTTTGGTATAATTAAACCCTAAAGATTTTGGGTTGGGTATTCGTGGATAAAACGGGTTTTCGGGAGTTAAAATGAATAAACCCCTAAAATTGGTTAATTAGAGAAACTTAGGTTTTAACCTAAATTAATTGGAGATTTTGGGTTCTTGGATGTTTAGAATCCGTATTATAAGTGTATTTGTTGTTGGTTTAAGTCGTAGGCCGTTAGGTGAGGAGATGGAAGCTTGGGGGAAGCTTCCATGGCTGAAACAGTTTCTCGGAGAAGAAGCTGCCCGCCATGATCGATCGATTGATCATGGGGGTTCGATCGATCGAAGCCATCGATCGATCGACAACCATGGGTCGATCGATCGACCCTTGCTGAAAGATGGCAATTTTTGTTAGGCTGATTTGGATGAGATTGATTCCAATTCATCTTGTTTCAAGGTTAATTATTTGGTAACATAAGGGGCCTTTTAGGACTATATGGTCCATTGATTAAAGGAAATTATGAGGCTTAAGTGAGGGTTTTAAATGAATGACCCTTAAACTATATTTTCGAGGAAAATTGAATGATGGTAGAATTTAATGGTTTAGGGTTCCTAAAATATGTTGGGGGCTTTAAGTGATTAATTGGACTAGATGTGGTCCTTGGGTTTATGGAAATGAAATCCATGACCCACTAAATTTGAGGTTATTCGGGAAAGAAATCCGTGAGTTGTTATTTTAGGCTTTTAGGTCTATATGGTTTATGCATATAGGAAAGCATAATCATATTGATCTTGGTTGGGTAAATCCTATGAGTGGATTAGAATAAATTTGGGGAGTATAGTTATATATTCGCTAAATGAGAAATGGTATAATTGGAGATATCCAAATGAATCTATAGATGGGATTTTCGTATGTATTACTTATTAAAGTAAGAAAATACGTTGGGTTTAGTATCATGAATATATGAATGCATGATTATGATTCCTGGAGGGAATCTTTGGGATTATTGGTCATCGCTAGATGCTATAGGCCATTATGGCCGTTTATATATTCTTGGAGTAATATATGGTATATGTATATACTATGTGATTAAAGTATATATATATGATATGGTGTAAATGATTTTGAAAATATAAAAATGAATATTTTCAAAATGGAAAGATAAATGATTTTCATAATTGATAAATTATGGATTACACCCCTCCCTAAATCTCTATCATAAGGGAAATTGCGTGCGTTATGGTGATGCCCCCTGGCTAATGAATGCAGGGTGGCTATAGTACTATAGGCCATATGGGCGATTATTGTTTACTACGGTGGTTAGGGGATTCTGGGTGTGGTCTTGACTTTCCCGCAGGCAATATGGCCGCTTCCCGACGTTGGTAGGTTCCCAGGTTATCTTGTATAGATAGGCCCTGGAAGATGATAGCCATTTAGGGGCGCGTCCAGTGGGGAAACCCAGAGGGGCGGTCTTAGTTTTATTAAAGCAATTTATGATAATAAATTGGCTTTACATTTACATTTCCTGAGTAGAAATATGGAAATGGGATAAATGTTTGGCTTCTGTAACACTCCCGGATGGAAGAAGGGATGTGGAATCATGGTTGATCAAAGCATTTTCATGATAATGGGAATGGCTTTGGGTACATTTCCTGAGTGTAAAAAGGGAAATGGGATGATATAAAATGGAAAAGCATTTTTATGATAATAAAATTGGCTATTAAAAGTATATGATTTGTTAAAGCAATTCCTGATAATGAATTGGCTTTATATTTACATTTCCTGAGTATAAAAAGGGAAATGGGATGTTTTTATAAAATTGAAAGTATTGATAAATACTTGATATATGAATCCTCAGTTCGGGAGATAGATCCGGATGGTTATGGTAAAATGTATATATATATATATATATATGGATGAATCGAGTACCGAGGGTCTAATGGATCCCGACGATCGACCTTGCCCCATAGTATTGTATCAGGGGGGTTCCTTGTTTGGATTTCGCTTTGCGAGACACCCCACGCAGAAATATGGCAACGTGTTGAGACTGGGGAGAAGTTTAATCCTTAGTGCTCTTATATTATTAATTCTTATGCTATATATATTTATATATATATCTTTCTGTACTGAGGGACTGGTGGAACTCGGCGATCGCCCGTGCCGCGTAGTTGTGTATCGCGGGGGTTCCTTGTTTGGATTTCACTTTGCGAGACACCTCAGGCACGAACATGGCATCCTGTTGAGACTGGGGTGATGTTTAGCCCTTAGTACATTGCTTGGACTAACTAGGGCTGACAGTGGTTGGATGATAGACTAGTTTAGCTGGGTAGCTTGACTAGGATGTTTATAGGGATGTGCTAGGAGTGCACTATTAGTGGAGAGGTGAGGGGTATCTCATGGGAGTGCGATACCAAACTTAAATATGAGGTAAAACCTTTTTCGAAATAATAATGCATTTATGAACTTGCTAAATATTTTTAAAACTCGGGCTCTGACCCGTTTATCTACTTTTCCTTTCTTCCTATATATATATATATGTGTCCAGACACAGGGACTCCTGGATGGCACTTCTTTCGAGTCAGACGTCAGCTGCAGCAGTTGTTGATGCGTGCAGGTTTTTGATAGTCGCTTCCATCCTTGTACTCTAGATAGTATGTACTGTATAAATATTCGGGCCAATGGTCCAATTGAATTTATTTTTTCTTTTAAAGCATCATTCAATATGGTTGTATATTTTTGACCGAGTGTTCGGTTATTTTATTTTATTTTCAATTTCATTTCCACAAAATTGTGTGGATGATTTATTTACAATTGTTAAAAAGAGTAGTAAAGTTAAAATTTTGACACCGGCCAAATAGGTTATTAGTAATTAAATGGATTTTCGACAGTGATGCTAAGAATGATCCATACGAGACTCCTGTTTTAATTTAATGTTGGAGTGATCGCTCGGTATCTTATTAGGCGGGGTGTCACGGATGGTATCAGAGCATCAGGTTCTAGTGTCCTTAGGCATCTGTGCGGACGTACTACGCTTTCAGCGTTGCTCTCATTTGTTATAGAGCCTCATTACTAGGATTGTTGATTTCTCTTGTGAGATTTTGTTCTCCTGCCATATTTTGAGATTATAGAAATCTTTTGCGCGCTCGTTTCAGAATCATGTGCGGAGCTTGGATGGTAGTAGGAGGTGAGGCTTAACTGGGGCAGCTGGTTGAGGTTGGGATGAGGACCTTAGTAGAGGTCACTCTACTTATGGTTATTGTTAAGGATTTTGGCGGAGACTACTAAATAATGGTAGTTAGGAGTACCGCAGTACCACTGAAGTAGAGAGTGGTACTAAAGTCGAATTCCTCATTGAAATTGAGGGTTCGAAAGAGATCTTATGGATAGTCTTAACCGTGAGTCCCCACGATTTAGTCGGAATGAGAAGAATGTTGTTTTGGGTTATTCACATAAGGTTCGGCTAGAGGCCGACAATGAATAAAGGCAAAGATGTTGTTATGAGTTTTACCTCAATCGAGGAGGTATATTTGGCGTGGCTAGATAAAGTCGCGGTGTTTGTTAGCCCTAGACTCGTGTGTGTATTTTGAGTTTTGTGGCGGTCTCGATAACACTATATAATGTATGTCTATGTGTATTCCGTGATAGCGGAATTTTATTTTCCTTCATTCGCCATAGAGGCGGGTGCTGATATATTGTATATATATATATATATATATATATATATATATATATATATATATATATATCTGGTTAGTGATGCTCGTTTTATATGTCTATACGAGCATGGTGGTATGATGAGTATAATACATTATGGTGTATTATCGGAGCAATAGCAGGCTAATGATGGCAAGACTATCGTGACCATCGTTCCTGGAGGGAACATGTTATTGTTGCGGTGTCTCACCTAGATATAGGTTGAGTTCACCTTATTTATTGTGGGATACGAAACTTCGATGAGTAAAGGTTTCATTATCGTGATTTGGGTATATGGCGACCTTATATATATATGATTTAAGGCTGCAGGATTTATGTTGAGCTGTAAGATTAAGCTCATTATTGATTGCGCAAGGACTTAAAAATGAGTGTGAGTGCAGGGTGGTATGACTCTTAGTTAGAGAAAGGAGTTCAGACCACCTTTTTTGAGGATTAGGGGATAGGGATATCCCGGTTGCATGTTGAAATAACGGAACTCCATAACCAACGAAGTCAAGGGTTAATGTGTGGAGGGGTTCCTTGTTTGGATTTCGCTTTGCGAGACACTCCACACATGACTCTTAATGGCGTCGGGAGTGGAGAGCTATTATGGGATGCAATGATGTTGATTTTGTGGAAAGGTCTTATAGTGTGGATGAACCACTATAGGCTATGATCCACATGATGTTGATATATTGATGGAAATATTGTTCTATGGAAAACCACTAAAGTAGTCCTTTGACCACAAGTGGGTGGGTGGAGTAGGACTTAGAGAAATTGATTTCAGGATAATAGTCAGGCCTTAATGAAAAGGCAAATTTTGAGAAGATAAATTTTGGGTATTATGTTCGTCACACTTTCTCTAGAAAGTGGGCACTTCGATTGGTTAGGTTTCCTTCTGTATGGGCGGAAGGATAAGATAGTAGAAATGCGTTCGTAGTTTATCGTAGGAAATATTTAGAACATCCCGCTGGTGTGCCTTAGGTCTCTATATCTCGACGACCGACAACACGAGGGAGTAGTGTAACGGGAGGGTTCCTTGTTTGGATTTCGCCTTAGCGAGACGTCCCACACACGAAACCGAGCAAATGTTGGGAGCTGAGAGAGGCCTTGGGCACTAGGGACATACTTAGGAATATCGTCATCTTGTGTAGGTAGAGTAACGCATAGATTGTACTATTTGTCAGGATGTAGGTTCGATAGAGTTAGTGGCGCTGAAGATAGGAGAATTGAAATTTTGCGGGTCGGGAGAACCCATAGATGAGTATTACACCGAGGAAAGGAGATCCTTATTGGGAGAGAGTGTTACGTGTCAGACGGTCACTACGGATGTGCAGATGTGCACGAGTTAGAAAGGTGTATGGGCACTTTGGTAAGATGGTTTTAAATACCGCCTGAAATAGAATGGGCGTAGTATATAAAGTTTAAATTCATGCCGATAGGCAATATAGATGATGGGTATTTTGTGACGTATTAGAGTCACTTTACGATCGTAGTAGTCGTGTAGCATATGGTTGGGAACCGTTGGGTTAGTATCGTTTCCCTTGAGGTATTAGGATTTGGAGTGATCCTAGTTGGAGGGTGTAGGTTATATCTGAATTTAAAAGACGAAATTCCACTGTAAGGGGGGAGTATGTAACAACCCACCTTTTTGGAGATAATTAAATTCCATAATTAAAGATAAATTGGAGATTTGAGGAATTTCCCGAAATAGTATTTTTGGGATTTTTGAGGATTTAATGATTTTTTATGGATCTTGTAATTACTTTTGGGACTATATAGGTCGCAATAATTTAATTATATGTCGCTGTGGTGAAAAGTGACCAAAAGGTCAGATTTTTGTTGGAAAACTCGCATAAAGTTATTTTGGGTTAGAATAGTGATTTGCGGTCAAGTACCTCAGATGGAAATTTCGACTGCACCACGAGTCTCTAAATGTCCGAGATAGTGGGAAAAGAGTGTCCGATTGTCGAAATTGAATTTCGGAGAATTTTAGAGTTAAATGGGCTCGTAATTGACTAAACGAGTCATTTTGGGTTTTAAGGGGTATAACCCTTTTTCTTGCTTTATAAATAGGGGGCAGGGAGAAAAGAGAAAGAAAGAAGAGAGAAGAGAGGGAAGAGAGAGAGGAAGGAGAAATGCGGAAGAAAAGGGGAGATTTCGGCCTACCTCCGCGGGATTCGGCTCGAGGTCGTCGGATTATATCCACGAGGCAAGTGTTTACTTGCTTTATTTAATTTTTGCATAAATATCTCAGACCGTAGTTTGGTATAATTAAACACTAAAGATTTTGGGTTGGGTATTCGTGGATAAAACGGGTTTTCGGGAGTTAAAATGAATAAACCCCTAAAATTGGTAAATTGGAGAAACTTAGGAGTTAACCTAAATTAATTGGAGATTTCGGGTTCTAGGATGTTTAGAACCCATATTATAAGTGTATTTGTTGTTGGTTTAAGTCGTAGGCCGTTAGGTGAGTAGATGGAAGCTTGGGGGATGCTTCCATGGTTGAAATAGCTTCTTGGAGAAGAAGTTGCCCGCCATGATCGATCGATTGATCATGGGGATTCGATCGATCGAAGCCATCGATCGATCGACAACCATGGGTCGATCGATTGACCCTTGCTGAAAGATGGCAATTTTTTAGGGTAATTTGGATGAGATAGATTCCAAATCATCTTGTTTCAAGGTTAATTATGTGATAAATAAGGGGCCTTTTAGGACTATATGGTCAATTGATTAAAGGAAATTAGGAGGCTTAAGTTAGGGTTTTAAATGAATGACCCTTAAACTATATTTTCGAGGAAAATAGAATGATGGTATAATTTAATGGTTTAGGGTTCCTAAAATATGTTGGGTGCTTTAAGTGATTAATTGGACTAGATGTGGTCCTTGGGTTTATGGAAATGAAATCCATGACCCAGTAAATTTGAGGTTATTCGGGAAAGAAAACCCTGAGTTGTTATTTTAGGCTTTTAGGTCTATATGGTTTTTGAATATAGGAAAGCATAATCATATTGATCTTGGTTGGGTAAATCCTATGAGTGGATTAGAATAAATTTGCGGAGTATAGTTATATATTCGCTAAATGAGAAATGGTATAATTGGAGATATCCAAATGAAGCCTGGACGCTTCTTCATTCCTCCACCTCCGCCTAGTCGACAACTCAGGAATGCACCTTCGTCTCACTGTCCACCGATGGGGAAAATTGACCGCCAACACACGAAGTCCGCCACCGTATATACACCACGAACATAAAACGGAATCCTCCGTAGAAAACTATATTTTCTGGGGTAGAGAATGATACCCAGTGCCAAAATGTCGACCTTAAAATATGTATGATGAAAATTGGATCAAATAGACTATTAAGTGTAAACATATTGTTTTGTTAAACTACAAAGGGACTTTATAGCAAACGTTTTTGCTTCTCTAGAGCAATTAGAAAATCTGAAAAAGCCAATCAAAAATTGTTATTCCTGCAATCTTAATAGTATAAAATTAAGAAGTAGGGAAGTAGGTTGTTATTGGAAAAAACATTCAAAAAACTGTAATGTCGTTCGAATGATTTTTGAATCTCATTCAAACGACATTGCACAGTAAATGTCGTCAGAATGACAATACAGACGAAAGTTCGAACGAGAGATAAGGAAAATAACTCGCTTGAATTCTCATTCGAACGACCTCATTTGAATGATAAAATGAAGTTGTTCTGGTGACTTTAAAAAAAAATATTTTTCTTAAAAAAATTAAAAATTATTTTCAACTTCATTTGAGGAAAAATAAGACACCCAAAGTAAATATATCCAAGGCTCAATATAACTTGTGCATTCATACCATAGAGACAATGGAAAAATTGAAAGGTTAATGATATTAAACATGGCACGAAAAACTTAAAATAATGATAATCTCAATTTATGTTGTGCGGCTACGTCTTCATCACAAACGTCAAGGAATTAGGCCAATAATTACAAATTCAATAAATTGAAAATTTTCCCTTACACTAATATTTTGTAAAATGAATTTTTCTGTATATATATATATATATATACCAGCGGAATGCTCATGCCTAAAGGCACCGCGAAACTTTCCAAAATACATAATCGTAAAACAACAAAAACTTCCAATGTATGTGACTCCCAAACGACAAAAAAATCGTTTCCCAATAAAACAAGTGTAATAATTTAAGAAAATTGACCGTAATATGATTTATTTATAAGACTATCCACCCTACTTAACAAATAATAAATAGTGCAACAATATTGGTTTTTTACAAAATATTGAATTATAAGTAATAAGTCAAAAAGGGGTTTACAACTCAAAGTGTGAATAATTCAAATTTTTTGTGCAAAAAATACTGAACAATACTTCATTGAACCATTTCAAAACCCCCAAAACCACATTTTAACAGTTACATTTACACATCAATAGTCCAAACGATTTTATTCTTTCATTTACATGTCATAACAACGTAAGCCAAAGACATGTCTTACCATCAAATAATAAAATAAAAAGTAAAATTGTCTTGATAAAGAAATAAACCATCCACGTGGCATGCGCTTATTCTCACGGCTCTACGCCACATCCATGCATTGACCCCAATCCTACAACAAAATAGCAAGTGGAATATGTTAACAGGTTTGATGCGAAAAAAATAATGATAAAGAGTTATAGATATTTCTTGTAAATATCAAAAGGTTAAAAAAATACAAATCACAAATATTATAGCAATTAAACAAATAGTGTTAGTAGCAGAGTGAAGAAAATATATTGAACATAAAAATTCTTACTTAGTGATTTTCAACAAAAGTAATATTTTCGTAAATTGTTTAACTAACAGTTTGAATGAAGAACAAACAATACACCATAGACATTAGGGGCAAAGTCTAAAGTCCCACAAAAGAAACATAAAAAAAGACTCAGAAATATATAGAATCGGTGTATATACATGTTTTATCTGGGTTGAAAATCTTTAAATGAAAAGAAAAGGGGCAGATATAACATTATTTCTGAAGAAAAGTAATATTTTTAAAAAGTTAGGAATAATAAAAACACATTTTAGAGAACAAATTTTATTGACATCTTAAGTTTTTTCTTCGACCAAAAAAATTGTGTGGATACGCTTTGCATTTTTATAGGCAGTCACATTGGTTCTCTACTCAGTACCCAACTATATGTGCTTTCAACTACATCAGCTGCTATCCTTGATGAGTGGGTAAAGACATTTTGATGGAAAACGAGAACTTCATCTCATGTCCTTATTCGGTTGTTCTTTTCATGTATTGTGTCTTTGAATATTTCTTATCTTTCGCCAAAATAACTGTGAGGCTCGAGGAGGGATTACAAAACCAATACACAAATCACTTAGCAAGTCTTAAATACTCTCTCCAATGTTTTATGTGCACAAATAAATAATAATAAGTTGGTAAATATAAAAATAAAAAATAAATATCAGTACAGGAAAAAGGTTTGTACTGAGATATCCTTTACAAAATATTAGGAAATAAAATTAGTAATGAAATACCAAACCCACTTTACCCCTCTATAAAACTACAACCTTTACCCGCTCCCTAACCCAGTTGCCTACCAGATCTTCCCAAATCAAACCCAATCCTATCTGTTCCACACAACAACTGGACACTTTCCCGATCTAGTTAACTCCCAAGCAAACTAGAACTGCCTGTCATCTCAAATTCTCTTTTCATCGCCTTTTTAAAATCTTTAACCATGCTTAGATCATTTTCGGGAAAAATTAAATCATCTACATACAAGCACACAAGAAAAATATAATTATTTTCAATTTCTTATGTAAATAATGCATGCTCGTGTGGACATTTAGTTGGTCAGTTTTAGTATTTGTATTCCAGGCCCTTGGTGCTTGTTTTAAGCCATATAAGGCATTATTTAATTTTAGAATTTATCTTCATTGCTTTTTCCACATACCCCATAGCCTGCTCCACATATACTTCTTATTTAAGGTGGACATTCAGAAAAGCAGACTTAACATACATTTGTTAAATTTTTCACTTATTTTGTGATGCTAACAAAATTATTAATCTTATAGTTTCAGGGTGAGCAACGGGAGAAAATACCTCCTCATAATCTATGTCATGTCTTTGGTTGTAGCCTTTGGCAACCAATCTTTCTTTATATCTTCTCCTTTAGCATTCTTCTTTGCTTCGGACACCCATTTGAATCCAATCACTTTATGGTCTTTAGTAAGAGTTGTTAGCTCCCACAAATTATTCTTTTCAATGACTTTGATCGCTTTATCCCTGGAATCTGTCCATTTTTTGCTTTATATACCTTCTTTAAAATTCATTGGCTCACAATCGATAAAACAACAAAAAAGTGTTAGCCCGTTGTGATCTCCGATTACCGATTAAATTTCTTGTAAACTACTTATTCATGGTATTATTTCCCTTGAGCTTCCACTAGATGCCGATGTTTTATATATGAATGAGATAAATTTTGAGTTTGAACGGGAAGGAGTTTTTCTTGAGCAATAGGCTTTTAGAATTGGATTAGGTAAGGAATAAATTTCTTTATCTTTTAAACATGTTTCCAAACATGTTATCATTCCACTCCTTAAAAGAATGCAACAAATCAACATTATTGTCAAGGATGGATCATCGATTTCTCATAGTATTTTTTATGAAAGTTTCAAATCTTTCATACAAAAGGGAAGAAACCTCAAAAGGAAAAGGGCAATTTATAAAGGATTGTTCAAAACCGTTAGGCGTAATGAGGATAGGTTGTTGTTATTAATAAACGATACGGAGGAACATGTACGTAGCTTACACGAAGGTGATCCATCATTCCTCTATTCCGAGGGATTAATCGAGTCTTTCCTTAATGTTTTCCCAACCCCATATCTTGTTGATCCCGATGAAGGCTAGACCTTTAATGTCTAAGTAAATCATTTCAACTATTGATACATTGGATGAAGGTTGAAATTTTATTACTGTTAAAAAAAGCCCCACTTTTTTTTTAGATTCACCAAGTACATAATTTAATTATTGATGCACAATCAACCGCTTAGACCCAAAATTCAATTGGCATTCTCTTGCCTTTTAACATCCTTTTGAGTCATGCTTAAAATTATTTTATTTATTTCCTTTGACTACGGTATTTTGTTAAGGACAACATGCAACTGTAAAAGCGAGATGCATCACATTAACTGTAAAAAAAATTACAAACTCATTAAAAGTGAATTTTCACCCTCTCTCTGATATAATACTTTTACCTCACATGCGTATTCCTTTTCGTCGAGTTCTTTGAATTTATTTAATGCATAAAGCACTTTCAATTTTTCTTTTCAAGAATAAACCCATGTCTTTGTCATCAATAATCAAAAGAAACTATTTATATTTTCCAAACGAACAAGGAGCAATAAGCCCATAAACATCGGTGTTGATTAGTTCTAGAGGCTCCCTTGCTCTTGTTGTCGATTCTATATGAAAACTCAATTAGTGTTGATTATTTCTAGGGGCTCCCTTGCACTTGTAGTGGATATTTTTGGAAAACTCAATATAAAGTTCTTGCCAAATCAACAACATTCACACATTTGATGAAGATGATTAATGTTGGGAAATCCTTTTACCATTCATTTGTTATGTATAATTTTACGCTACTAAAATTAAGCTGCCCAAACCATAAGTACCATAATTGGAGAATAAAAATCATGAGAAATTTATAAGAAAGGATTATTAGTTTATTTATAAAAAAATTGATTATGTAAAGTTGATTTACTAATCTCACATGACAATCAGATGTCAAGCAAGTTTTCACCAAAGTACAAATATTGAATATTCTATAATTTTTTTAAATTTCCAAAGATTATTTAGCGTTTATCCTACTAATTTACGGACGGATATATTTATACCGTTTTACCTGCCTACTCTTTAAGCACAAACACAAAGTTATTTCATTCATATATAACATGTGGATTTCTACTTGTTTTTTTAATAATGTCTTGTTTTTTTCATATGACTCGAATTTTGGAAATCTTGATTACGTTTACACAATAAAATTATTTTTTTGCAACCACTGATAAACATAAATAAAATTGGGGAATATACCAACACTAAAATTATTGTTGAATTTCGCCTAAAACATTCGGATACATGGGGTTTTTATTACATTTCTAAAGTTCAATTAAAATTTCCGGGTTAGATACGTTTAAAGAGTTAAAAAAACAAAGGGTGGGCAATGGTTCACAAAATATTCCTAATTTCAAATTTCTTTTAAGAATTAGTCAAATTTTAATTTCTTCAAAAATCAAATAAAGTTAAACAACTATTTATATTTTCTCTAAAACAAAATTTATTCATGTTCTAAATTAGGCCGAGCAAACCAAACATGAATTTTGACAAAATATTAAAATTGACTTGAATTAAAGTAACCAAAATATTACCCAAATTAAATTTGCACCAAATTAAACCAAATTTTAAGGTTTTAAACCTAAGCATGCATCTACGTGAATTTTTCAAGATAAAAAAACAATCAATCACAATGCCGTGATGTACGTGAAAAACTCACAACGGGAAAAATTTTGGACGACCTAGCGACAAGTCCACTAAGTATGATTTTATAAGGACACGACAAAAAAACTTACTTCCACAAGCTTACTACCCCGGAAGCCTGGACGCTTATTCGTTCCTCCACCTCCGCCTAGTCGACAACTCAGGAATGCAGCTTCGTCTCAGTGTCCACTGATGGGGAAAATTGACCGCGAACACACGAAGTCCGCCACCGAATATACACCACGAACATAAAACGGAATCCTCCGTAAATTATCTTTTATGGGGTAGAGAATGATACCCAGTGCCAAAATATTGACCTTAAAATATGTATAATGAAAATTGGATGAAATAGACTATTTAGTGTAAAAATATTGTTTTGTTAAATAACAAGGGGACTTTATAGCAAACGTTTTTGGCTCTCTAGAGCACTTAGAATATCCGAAAAAGCCAATCAAAAATTGTTATTCATGCAATCTTAATAATATAAAATGAAGTAGGTAGTTATTGGAAAAAACAATCAAAAAACTGTAATGTCGTTCGAACAATTTTTTAATCTTATTCGAACGATATTGCATAGTAAATGTCGTTAGAATGACAACATAGATGTTAGTTCGAACGAGATAGGAGGAAAATAACTCGCTTGAATTCTCATTCGAACGACCTCATTTTAATTATAAAATGAAGTTGTTCGGAAGACTTTTAAAAAAAAATATTTCTCTTCGAAAAATAATAAATCATTTTCAATTTCATTTTAGGAAAAATAGGACACCCAAAATAAATATATCCAAGGCTCAATATAACACGTGCATTCATACCTTAGAGACATTGGAAAAATTGAAAGGTTGATGACATTAAACATGGAACGAAAAACTTACAATAATGATAATCTCAATTTATGCTTGGCGGCTACGTCTTCAACACAAACGTCAAGGTTTGAAGTCCATAACTTCTATCCTACAACTCAAATAGTTTTGTCCAGAATTAGGACAATAATTACAAATTCAATAAATTGAAAATTTTCCCTTACACTAATATTTTGTAAAATGAATTTTTCTTTAAATATATATATATATACATATATATACCAGTGGAATGCTCATGCCTAAAGGCACCGCGAAACATTCCAAAATATATAATCGTAAAACAACACAAACTTCCAATGTATGTGACTCCAAAACGACAAAAAATTCGTTTCCCAAAAAACCGAGTGTAATAATTTAAGAAAATTGACCATCATATGATTTATTTATAAGACTATCCACCTATAATAAATAGTGCAACAATATTGTTTTTTTACAAAATATTGAATTATAAGTAATAAGTCAAAAAAGGGTTTTACAACTCAAAGTGTGAATAATTCAAAAATTTTGTGCAAAAACTACTGAACAATACTTCATTGCACCATTTCAAAACCACAGAAACCACATTTTATGAGTTACAATTACACATCACAAGTCCAAACGATTTTATGCTTCCATTTACATGTCATAACAACGTAAGCCAAAGACATGTCTTACCATCAAATAATAAAATAAAAAGTAAAATTGTCTCGATAAAGAAATACACCATTCACGTGGCATGTGCTTATTCTCACGGCTCTACGCTACATCCATGCATTGTCCCCAATCCTACAACAAAACAGCAAGTGGAATATGTTAACAAGTTTGATGCAAAAAAAAAATGATAAAGAGTTATAGATATTTCTTGTAAATATCAAAAGGTTAAAAAAATACAAATCACAAATATTATAACAACTAAACCACTAATGTTAGTGGCATAGTGAAGAAAATATATTGAACATTAAAATTCTTACTTAGTGATTTCCAACAAAAGTAATATTTTCGTAAATTGTTTAACCAACAGTTTGAATGAAGAACAAAAAATACACCATAGACATTAGGGGCAAAGTCTAAAGTCACACAAATGAAACATAAAAAAAGACTCATAAATATATAGCATCGGTGTATATACATGTTTTATCTGGGTTGAAAATCTTTAAATGAAAAGAAATGGGACATATATAACATTATTTCTGAAGAAATATAATATTTTTAAAAAGTTAGGAATAATAAAAACACATTTTAGAGAACAAATTTTATTGACATCTTAAGTTTTTTCTTTGACCAAAAAAATTGTGTGGATACACTTTCCATTTTTATAGGCAGTCACATTGGTTCTCTACTCAATACCCAACTATACGTGCTTTCAACTACATCAGCTGCTATCCTTGATGAGTGGGTAAAGACCTTTTGATGGAAAACTAGAACTTCACCTCATGTCCTTATTCGGTTGTTCTTTTCGTGTAGTGTGTCTTTGAATATTTTTTATCTTCCGCCAAAATCACTGTTGCAACAACCTGCCTAATGGAATACCGGGTGATCACTCCTATATCAAATTATAACAGGAGTTACATATGGATCATTCTTAGCATCACTGTTGAAAATCCATTTAATTACTAATATCCAATTAGGCGAGTGTTAAAATTTTAACTTAACTACTCTTTTAATCAATAAAAATAAAACATCCATAATTTAGTGCGTAAATAAAACTGAAATGAAAATGAAATAAATTAAAATAACCGAACACTTGGTTCAAATTATACAACCATATCGAATATTGTGCAACGAATAAATAAAATAAGTTGGACCATTGGCCCGAATGTTTGTACAATACCTCCTATCTAGAGTACAAGGAAAGAAGTGTCTACAGAGAACTCGCAAGCATCCACAGCTGCTGCAGAAGACGTCTGACTCGAAAGAAATGCCATCCAGGCGTCCTTGCTCTGGACACCTATATATATATATATATATATATATATATATATATATATATATATATATATATAGATATATATATAATATACAACAAGAGAGGAAAAGTAGTTAACGGGTCAGAGCCCGAATTTTGAAAATATTTTGCAAGTGCATAAATGCTTTATTTTTTTTTTCCGAAAAATAGTTTTATCTCATATTTACATTGGTATCGCAACTCCCATGAGATACCCCTCACCTCTCCTCTAGTAGTGCACACCTATCGCATCCTAACAACATACCCTAGTCAAGCTATCCTTGCCTAACTAGTCTATCACCCATCTACTATCTACCCCAGATAGTCCAAGTGCTAAGGGCTAAACTTCCCTCCATTCTCAACACTACACTAAGTTCGTGCGTGGGGTGTCTTACAAAGAGAAATCCAAACAAGGAACCCCCCCGATACACGACTACTTGGCAGGGTTAATGGTAGAGATCCATTAGGCCCGTAGAACACACAAATGTATAAATATATATATATATATGTACACTTACAATATACGTCCGGATAATATCTACCAGACTGAGGTTTACATAATATCGATTATATCTTATAATACACATCCGGATCTACCTCCCAGACTGAGGTGTATTCGATACACAAAGTATTTATCATTTTTATTTCAAAACTTTCCATTTCCCTTCTCATATCCAGGAAATGTATTTAAAAGCCAATTCATTAGCATGAATTGCTATACCAAAACATACGTCTTTTTAAAAGCCAATTTTATTGACATAAAAATGCTTTTCCTTTTTTAATTATCCCATTTCCCTTTTTATACTCAGGAAATGTAATTTAAAGCCATTTTTATTATCATAAGAATGATTTTACCATATCATATGCTTCCACATCCCTTCTTCCATCCGGGAGTGTTACCGAAGCTAAACATATAACCCATTTCCCTTCCTATATCCAGGAAATGTAATTAAAGTCAATCCATTATCATGAATTGCTTTAATATATAACGTTCTAAGATCGTCTGTTCGGGTTTCCCCACTGTGCGCGCCCCTAAATGGCTATCATCTTCCAGGGCCTATCATCAAGACAACCTGGGATCCTACATCGCAAGACGTCGGGAAGCGGCCATGTGCCTACGGGATAGTCAAGACCACACCCGGAATCTCCTAACCAGGGCAGAAAAATATATATAAACAAACTCTCACATGGCCTATAGGACTATATCCACCCTGCATTCATTAGCCAGGGGGCTTCACCATACGTACGCAACTTCCTTTATGATAGCGATTTAGAGAGGTGTGTAATCCATATTTTATCAATTATGAAAATCATTTATTTACCATTTTGAAAATATTCATTTTTATATTTTCAAAATCATTTCCATCATAACATATATATATACCTAAATCACACAGTATATACGTAACATATATATATTCTTCCTAGAATATATATAAACAGCCATAGTGGCCTATAACATCTAGCTATGACCAATAATCCTAAAGATTCCCTCCAGGAATCATAATCATGCATTCATATTAGCATGATTGTAAATCCAACGTATTTCCTTACTTCGACCAATAATAATCTCCAAATCCATAGTTTAAATCTACCTAACTTTAAAAGAAGAAAACCTTAAAATTTTGCCAGGACAGAATCGATTCGGCCTGCCCGAATCGATTCGCTGGCCACTGAATCGATTCGCCCTGACCGAATCGATTCGAAATGGTTCTACTTTCAAACTGTCTCTTACTGAATCGATTCGGCTGGTCCGAATCGATACGGCTTGTCCGAAAATCCCAAATCTGCCTAGGTTTTATACATATCCCAAAAACTCCAAACTCAATTCAATATCTATTTAATTTATAACTCGGATTTATTCCAACCAACCCAAAGTTTTAATATCTCCTCAAATTCTTTAGAGGTCCTAAAAATCCTTTTTCAGAACCCCTAATATTTATCTCCAATAAGTTAAAACTAATGATTTCAATCTCGGACAACTTTCAGTAGAAAAATCATTATAAATCCAAAAAAAATTAGAAAAATATGCGGTCAGTACCCACGCGACCGCGTCAAATAGATCTACAAATTTTATTTTTTGACCAAGAGCCAAATCGATTCACATCAGACCAAATCGATTCGGTTAACACGCAGGCCACTATTCATCATCTTCAACAATTTTCCAAACCTCCATTATTCTCCATATTTGTTGTTTCTATGATCATCCAACAACTAAATAAACATATAATATATGTTTTCCAACTAACACATCAATTTATTTGGGGTATTAAACTATTTCTCTTAGATTTAAACCCTAAAACCATAAAAGCCCCAACTTATGATTTTAACCCATTTCAATCCAATTCTTCACTCCATTTACATGGATTTAACACTAGAAATCATTAAGAGTTTACATTACATCAATATGTAAACTCATATCTAAGTTTTCCCAATTTTATTTTAAGGGTTCTAACCCAAAATCATATTTTTACCAACTATGATATCAGATTAATGCACAAAAGTAAATAAAGTAAGTAAACACCTGCCTGGAGGATGAAATCCGACGACCTTGAGCTGAATCCCGCGGAGTTTGGCCTAAGTTCCTCCCTTTTCTCCTCCTTCTCTCTCTCTTCTCTCTCTTTCTTTCCTTCTCTTCTCTTTTCTTTCCCTTTCTCCCTCTTTAAATAAGAAGAAAAGGGGTTTAATCCCTTTAAACTCCAAAATGACTCGTTTACTCAATTACGAGCCCGTTTAACTCTAAAATTCCCTGAAACTCAATTTCGACAATCGGACACTCTTTTTTTACTATCTCGGACATTCCGAGACTCATGGCGCAGTCGAAATTCCCGTCCGAGGTACTTGACCGCAAATCACTATTCTAACCCATAATAAATAAATGTGGTCTTCTACTCAAAATCACACCTCTTTTGTTGTTATACTACACGTCGACATATAATTAAATTAATTCTACCTTTATAGTCCCAAAATACTTTATAACACCCTTCGAAAATTATTAAATCCTCGAAAATCCCAAAAATTACTATTTCGAGAAATTCTCCAAATTTTAAATTTTTCTTAATTATGGAATTTAATTGTCTCCAAAAGGACGGGTTGTTACATACTCCCCCCTTACAACATAATTTCTTCCTCGAAATTCAGATACGACCTATACCACAACTCCTAGGATCACTCGAAATCCTAATACCTTAAAGGGAACGACACTAACCCGATGGTTTCCAACCATATACAATACGACTACCACAGTCGTAAAGTGACTCCAACATCGTCACATCGTACCCATCATTTCTAGTGACTAATGGCATAAACTTCAAATTTATATACTACGCCCATCATATTTCGGGCGGTACATAAGACTATCTTAACAAGGTGCCCATACACCTTTCCAACTTGTGCACATCTGGACATCCGTAGTGAACGTCTGACACGTACCACTCTCTCCCAATAAGGGTCTCCTTTCCTCGATTTAATACTCACCTATGGGTCCTCCCGACCCGGGAAAGTCCAAACTCCTAACCTCGGCATCACTAACTCTATCGAGCCTACATCCTACAATGCTACTATCTATGCGTTAACCTACTTAAGAGAAACAAGTATCCTAATTATATCCCTAGTGCCCAAAGCCTCTCTCAACTCCCGATATTTTCTTAGTTTCGTGCGTGGGACGTCTCGCCAAAGAGAAATCCAGACAAGGAACCCTCCCGTTACACTACTCCCTCACATTGTCGGTTATCGAGATATAACGACCTAAGGCACACCAGCGGGACGTCCTAAATCTTACTAAACTAACCTACAAACGCCTTCCTACTATCTTATCCTTCCTCCCATACGAAAGGAAACCTAACTAATCAAAGTTCCTACTCTCTGTAGGAACACTTCTTATATCACACCGATCACAGATTTCCTCTGAATTTTCCTTCTTATTAAGTCCTGGCTATCATCCTCAAATAAATTTCTCTAAGTCCTACTCCACCCAACTACTTGTGGCGAGAGGACCACTTTAGTGCTTTTCCATAGCACAATATTTCCATAAGCGTACCATCATCACTGGGCTCATAGTCTATAGTGGTTCATCCACACTATAAGACTAACCCACATCCTTGCATCCCATAACAGCTCTCCACGCCCGGCACCGTTAAGAGTCATGTGTGGAGTGTCTCGCAAAGCAAAATCCAAACAAGGAACCCCTCCACACATTAACACCTGACTTCGTTGGTCATGGAGTCCCGTTATTTCAGACATGCAACCGAGACAATCCTATCCCTTATCAATGAAAGGTGGTTTGAACTCCTATCTCTAACTAAGAGTCACACCACCCAGCGCTCGCACTACTCCTAAGTCCTTGAAAAAACCAGTACTGAGCTATATCTTACAGCTTAACAATGATCATGTGGGCCTTAAATTATATCTATAAGGTTTCCACATATACAAACCAAAATAAGGAAGCCTCTGCTCATCGAGGTTCCATCAATCCATAATAACAAAGGTGTAATCAACCTGTATCCAGGTGAGACACCATAATAACAACCTGTTCCCTCCAGGAACTGTGGACAAGATAGACTTGCCATCATTAGCCTGCTATCGCTCCGATAAACCAAATACATCATACGTATATATACAAAATATAAACACCCTCCTCTATGGCGAGTGAAGGAAAACAAAATTCCGCTATCGCGGAAAACCCATAGTCCTACATTATTATGTTATCGAAACCGAATACAAAGCTCAAATTACACACACGAGTCTAGGGATATCGAACACCACAACTTCATCTAGCCACACCTCTTACTAGAATTTCTTAACTCTAGGTCCCATCTGGGAACCCTAACATTGTCCTTTATTCCTACCCGAAAAAGGACTAACCGTGTGGCTCCGCACTCCACAATACCATTTACATCACTAGTCTTCCTGACCATAATGCAGTTGTCAACACCATCTGACTCTATAACATCACTCCTTACAATCACCTTATTCATCCTCTTAACTTCTTTGTTAAAAGTAAACTCCACCACCGGTTCCAACAATCCTATTTCAACAAACCTCCCCATGTGGATGTCCCCTCAGGGGCACCTGAACACACCCACATTCTCCGAAAGTGTTAATAACACTTCTCTATTGAGCATATCCTTCCTGGAAAAGGGCTCATTATTCATTGTACCTTCCTCACCACGGTACAAAGTTCACTTCTCCATAATGATCTTTATTCACTGTCAGTCTTTGGCCGACCCTTATGTGAATAATTACGAAACGTAATTCTTCTCCTTCTAGCAGAATCATGGGGACTCACGGTTAAAACAATCCATAAGATCCCTTTGGGATCCTTATCTCCACGGGGTAATTCAATTTGAGTACCACTTTCTACCACAGTAGTACTTGGTTGCTCATAACTACAATACTTTAGTAGTCGTTGCAACAATCCTTAGCATTTGCCACAAGGAGAGTGGCCTCTACTAAGGTCCTCGTCCCCAAC
The DNA here is from genome assembly GCA_949130495.1 of Sambucus nigra. Lineage (NCBI taxonomy): Eukaryota > Viridiplantae > Streptophyta > Magnoliopsida > Dipsacales > Adoxaceae > Sambucus > Sambucus nigra. The sequence goes on along the minus strand of OX422219.1, from coordinate 476,722,572 downwards.
TTCTACCAGCTTCCCCAGCTAAGCTCCAACTCCTGCTGCCCTCCGAGATCCGCACACGATTCTCAACGAGCGTGTAAAAGATTTCTATAATCTTCTAACATGGAAGGAGAATGCAATCTTACAAGAGAAATCAACAATCCTAATCCTGGGGCTCTATAACAAATCGAGAGCAACGCTGAAAGCGTAGTACGTTCGCACAGAATCCTAAGGACACTTGAACCTGATGCTCTGATACCATCTGTAAAAACCCGCCTAATGGGATACCGGGCGATCACTCCTATATCAAATTATAACAGTAGTTACATATGGATCATTCTTAGCATCGCTGTCGAAAATCCATTTAATTACAAATACCCTATTAGGCGAGCGTTAAAATTTTAACTTAACTACTCTTTTAATCAATAAAAATAAAACATCCACAATTTAGTGCGTAAATAAAACTGAAATGAAAATGAAATAAATTAAAATAACCGAACACTCGGTTCAAATTATATAACCATATCGAATATCGTGCAACGAATAAATAAAATCAGTTGGACCATTGGCCCGAATGTTTGTACAGTACCTCCTATCTAGGGTACAAGGAAAGAAGTGTCTACCGAGAACCCACAAGCATCCACAGCTGCTACAGCAGACGTCTGACTCGAAAGAAATGCCATCCAGGCGTCCCTGTGTCTGGACACCTATATATATATATATAATATACAACAAGAGAGGAAAAGCAGATAAACGGGCCACAGCCCGAATTTTGAAAATATTTTGCAAGTGAATAAATGCTTTATGTTTTTTCTGAAAAATAGTTTTATCTCATATTTAAATTGGTATCGCAACTCCCATGAGATACCCCTCACCTCTCCTCTAGTAGTGCACACCTATCGCATCCTAACAACATACCCTAGTCAAGCTATCCTTGCCTAACTAGTCTATCACCCATCTACTATCTACCCCAGATAGTCCAAGTGGTAAGGGCTAAACTTCTCTCAATTCTCAACACTGCACTAAGTTCATGCGTGGGGTGTCTCGCAAAGCGAAATCCAAACAAGGAACCCCCCCGATACACTACTACTTGGCAGGGTTAATGGTAGAGATCCATTAGGCACGTAGCACACACAAATGTATAAATATATATATATGTACACTTACAATATACGTCCGGATAATATCTCCCGGACTGAGGTTTACATAATATCGATTATATCTTATAATACATATCCAGATCTACCTCCCGGACTGAGATGTATTCGATACACAAAGTATTTATCATTTTTATTTCAAAACTTTCCATTTCCCTTCTCAAATCCAGGAAATGTATTTAAAAGCCAATTTATTATCATGAATTGCTATACCAAAACATATGTCTTTTTTAAAGCCAATTTTATTAATATAAAAATGCTTTTCCTTTTTCAATTATCCCATTTCCCTTTTTATACTCAGGAAATGTAATTAAAAGCCATTTTTATTATCATAAAAATGGTTTTACCATATCATATGCTTCCACATCCCTTCTTCCATCCGGGAGTGTTACCGAAGCTAAAAATATAACCCATTTCCCTTCCTATATCCAGGAAATGTAATTAAAGTCAATCCATTATCATGAATTGCTTTAATATAACGCGTTCTGAGATCGCCCGTCCGGGTTTCCCCACTGTGCACGCCCCTAAATGGCTATCATCTTCCAGGGCCTATCATCGAGACAACATGGGATCCTACATCGCAAGACGTCGGGAAGCGGCCATGTGCCTGCGGGATAGTCAAGACCACACCCGTAATCTCCTAACCAGCGCAGAAAAATATATACCAACAAATGCTCACATGGCCTATAGGACTATATCCACCCTACATTCATTAGCCAGGGGGCTTTACCATACGTACGCAACTTCCCTTATGATAGCGATTTAGAGAGGTGTGTAATCCATATTTTATCAATTATGAAAATCATTTATTTACCATTTTAAAAATATTCATTTTTATATTTTCAAAATCATTTCCATCATAACATATATATATACCTAAATCACACAGTCTATACATAACCTATATATTCTTCCTAGAATATATATATAAACAGCCATAGTGGCCTATAACATATATCGATGACCAATAATCCCAAAGATTCTCTCTAGGAATCATAATCATGCATTCATATTAGCATGATTCTATATCCAAAGTATTTCCTTACTTCGACCAATAATAATCTCCAAATCCATAGTTTAAATCGCCCTAACTTTAAAAGGAGAAAACCTTAAAATTTTGCCAGGCCCGAATCGATTCGGCCTGCCCGAATCGATTCGCTGGCCACCAAATCGATTCGCCCTGTTCGAATTGATTCGAAATGGTTCTACTTTCAAACTGTCTCTTACCAAATCGATTCGGCTGGTCCGAATTGTTTTGGCTTGTCCGAAAATCCCAAATCTGCCTAGGTTTTATACATATCCCAAAAACTCCAAACTCAATTCAATATCTATTTAATTTATAACTCGGATTTATTTCAACAAAACCAAAGTTTTAATATCTCCTCAAATTCTTTAGAGGTCCTAAAAATCCTTTTTGAGAACCCCTAATATTTATCTCCAAGAAGTTACAACTAATGATTTCAATCTCGGATAGCTTTCAGTAGAAAAATCATTATAAATCCAAAAAAATTCAAAAAAATACGCGATTGGAGACCACGCGACCGCGTCGAAGAGATCTACAAATTTTATTTTTTGACCAAGAGACGAATCGATTCGCAACAGGCCAAATTGATTCGGTTAACACGCAGGCCACTATTCATCATCTTCCAAAATTTTCCAAACCTCCATTATTCTCCATTTTTGTTGTTTCTAAGATCATCCAACAACTCAATAAACATCTAATCTGTGTTTTACAACTAACACATCAATTTATTTGGGGTATTAAACTATTTCTCTTAGATTTAAACCCTAAAACCATAAAAGCCCCAAGTTATGATTTTAACCCATTTCAATCCAATTCTTCACTCCATTTACATGGATTTAACACTAGAAATCATTAAGAGTTTACATTACATCAATATGTAAACTCATATCTAAGTTTTCCCAATTTTATTTTAAGGGTTCTAACACAAAATCATATTTTTACCAACTATGATATGCGATTAATGCACAAAAGTAAATAAACTAAGTAAACACTTGCCTGGAGGATGAAATCCGACGACCTTGAGCTGAATACCGTCGAGTTTGGTCGGAGTTCCTCCCTTTTCTCCTCCTTCTCTCTCTATTCTCTCTCTTTATTTCCTTCGCTTCTATTTTCTTTCCCTTTCTCCCTCTTTAAATAAGAAGAAAAGGGCTTTAATCCCTTTAAACCCCAAAACGACTCGTTTACTCAATTACGAGCCCGTTTAACTCTAAAATTCTCCGAAACTCAATTTAGACAATCGGACACTATTTTTTTACTATCTCAGACATTCCGAGACTCATGGCGCAGTCGAAATTCCCGTCCGAGGTACTTGACAGCAAATCACTATTCTAACCCATAAAAAATAAATGCGGTCTTCTACTCAAAATCACACCTCTTTTGTCGTTATACTCCACGGCGACATATAATTAAATTACTTCGACCTATATAGTCCCAAAATAATTTATAACACCCTTCGAAAATTATTAAATCCTCGAAAATCCCAAAAATTACTATTTCGAGAAATTCTCCAAATTTCAAATTATACTTAATTATGGAATTTAATTGTCTCCAAAAGTATGGGATGTTAGAACTGTGAGGCTCGAGGAGGGATTACAAAAATAATACACAAATCACTTAGCAAGTCTTAAATACTCTCTCCAATGTTTTATGTGCACAAATAAATAATAATTAATTAGTAAATATAAAAATAAAAAATAAATACTAGTACAGGTAAAAGGTTGGTACTGAGATATCCTTTACAAAACAGGAGGTATTAAAATTAGTACTGAAATACCAAACCCACTTTACCCCTCTATAAAACTACAACCTTTACCCGCTCCCTAACCCAGTTACCTACCATATCTACCCAAACCAAACCCAATCCTATCTATTCCAGACAACAACCAGACACTTTCCCGACCTAGTTAACTCCCAAGAAAACTAGAAGCGCCTGTCATCTCAAATTCTCTTTTCATCGCCTTTTTAAAATCTTTAACCATGCTTAGATCATTTTCGGGAAAGATTAAATCATTTACATACAAGCACACAAGAAAAATATAATTATTTTCAATTTCCTTTGAAATAAAGCATGCTCGTGTGCACATTTAGTTCGTCAGTTTTAGTATTATTATTCCACGCCCTTGGTGCTTGTTTTAATCCATATAAGACTTTATTTAATTTTAGAATTTATCTTCATTGGTTTTTACCACATACCCCATAGACTGCTCCACATATACTTCTTATTCAAGGTGGACATTTGGAAAAGCAGACTTAACATACATTTGTTAAATTTTTCACTCATTTTGTGATGCTATCAAATTTATTAATATTATAGTTTCAGGGTGAGCAATGGGAGCGAATACCTCTTCATAATCTATGTCATGTCTTTGCTTGTAGACTTTGGCAACCAGTCTTTCTTTATATCTTTCCACTTCTCCTTTTATCATTATTCTTTGCTTCGGACACCCATTTGAATCCAATCACTTTATGGCCTTTACTAAGAGTTGTTGGCTCCCACAAATTATTCTCTTCAATGACTTTGATCTCTTCATCCATGGCATCTGTCCATTTTTTTCTTTATATAGCTTCTTTGAAATTCATTGGCTCATAATCGATAAAACAACAAAAAAGTGTAAGCCCGTTGTGATCTCCGGTTACCGATTAAATTTCTTGTAAACTACTTATTCATAGTATTAGTTCCCTTGAGCTTCCACTAGATGCCGATGTTTTATTTATGAATCAGATCAATTTTCAGTTTGAACAGGAAGGAGTTTTTCTTAAGCAATAGGCTTTTAGAATTGGATTTAGGTAAGGAATAAAATTCTTTATCTTTTCAACATGTTTCCAAACATGTTATCGTTCCACTCCTTAAAAGAATGCAATAAATCAACATTAGTGTCAAAGATGGATCATCGATTTCTCATAGTATTTTTTATGAAAGTTTCAAGTCTTTAATAAAAAAGGGAAGAAACCTCAAAAGGAAAAGTGCAATTTATAAAGGATTGTTCCAAACCGTTAGGCATAATGAGGATAGGGTGTTATTCTTAGTAAACGGTAGGGAGGAACTTGTACGTACCTTACATGAAGGTGATCCATCATTCCTCTATTCCGAGGGATTAATCGAGTCTTTTCTTAATGTTTTCCCCACCCCATTTCTTGTTGATCCAGGTGGAGGCTGTACCTTTGATGTCTACGTAAATCATTTCAACTATTGATACATTGGATGAAGGTTGCAATTTTATTAGTCTTAAAAAAAAACCCACTATTTTTTAGATTCACCTAGCACATAATTTAACTGTTGATGCACAATCAACCGCTTAGACCCAAAATTCATTTGGCATTCTCTTTCCTTTTAACATCCTTTTGAGTCGTGTTTAAAATTATGTTATTTGTTTCCTTTGACAACTGTATTTTGTTAAGGAGAACATGCAACTTTAAAAGCGAGACGCATCGCATTAACTATAAAAAAAATTACAAACTCATTAAAAGTGAATTTTCCCCCTCTCCCAGATATAATACTTTTACCTCACAAGGATATTCCTTTTCGTCGAGTTCTTTGAATTTCTTTAATGCAGAAAACTCTTTCAATTTTTCTTTTCAAGAATAAACCCATGTCTTTATCATCAATAAACAAAAAAACTATTTATTTTTTTCCAAATGAACAAGGAGCAATATGCCCACAAACACCGGTGTTGATTAGTTCTAGAGGCTCCCTGGCTCTTGTTGTTGATTCTCTAGCAAAACTCAATTAGTGTGGATTACTTCTAGGGGCTGCCTTGCTCTTGTAGTGGATTCTTTTGGAAAACTCAATATAACACAATTTATGAAGATGATTAATTGATGGAAATCCTTTTACCATTCATTTGTTATGTTAAATTTTACGCTACTAAAATTAAGCTGCCCAAACCATAAATACCAAAACCAATATGTGTCTTTGAAATAATAATTTAGACACATTGCAACACCTTTTGAATATTTAGCGAAAATCTTATAGTTCTTGCCTTGCTCACCTTAGCAATTGTATTTCTTATTTAATCTCTTATTGAAAGACTATGATCTTTCATTTGGATATCATAGCCTTTAACCTAGAGTTTACACAAATTGAATATATTATCTTTCACATCGGGCACATAGTATATATTGGAGATAAATTGGTGTGCTCCATTTTTCAAACAAATTAAAAATATTCGTTTTTCCTTTCACTGGAATTTTAGAGTTGTCTTCTAAGGTAACCATGCCATTTATTGATTCCTCAATCTCCACTAACTTGTATTTTTTACCACACATAAGGTTACCTTCTGCCATGTCAGGATACCAGTTTCTCCATTATCTTCCCCTTTTTATCGTAGCAAAATTGGGGAATCTTCTCATTTCTCAACATAGTTAGCCCCCCCCACCCCCCCTCAACTTTTTTAGAGTTATTCCGACATTAGAAAATATAATGACTAAATTTTTTGGAATTATTACACTTAATTTGGGATTTTTCATAACCTTTTATTGAATTGCTCCCTATTGCAGGTTCTGTTATTAGAAAATAATTGCTCCCTCGACTTTTACATTATCCTCTTCCTCTTTGACTTCTCTCATTGTTTAATTCTCCTATTTATTTTAGAGTAACATTTGTTTGACGAGCATGCTCTAAATTTTCATGATTCTTTTTAATTATCCTCCCTTTATGGGATCTTAGAGATCTCATGTGTTCATTAATGACCACATAATCAGTATCTCCACATTCTTCAGTTGTTACGACAATATAATAAAACTCAGTATTTAACTAGCAAAGGATATTTTCAACCACTCAGGTATTACTCATATTTTCACCATTTAGTTTGAGTTTGTTTACAACATCATAAACTCTTGAAAAATAATCAGAAAGAAATTTATAGTCTTTTATTGTTAAAGACTTAAACTCACCTCTAAATGTTTGAACATAAACTTTCTTTACTTTCTCAATCACCTTGTGTGAATTTTATTGAATCTCCCATGCTTCCTTCGATTTTTTAGCACAATCAATCTTCTCCAATGTGTTTTTATCCATAGCAATACGGATGAGGGAGAAAGCCCTTTGGTGTTTACTCTTTGCGTCTTTCAAAGAAATTTTTTGAGCCCGGTGTAAAGTACCTCCATCTTGGGAGTCATTTTAACCCTTCTCCAAGATCTCCCAGAAATTGTATGATCTAATCAAAGCCTTCACCTTAATACTCTAATCGTTGTAGCTGTATTTGGTGAGTTGATGGACATGGAAAGGAATAATCCCATAGGCCATTCATAGTCATGAAGTTAGCTCAGGCACCACTTTGTAGGAAGAGGGGCATTTTATATCATAAAGGGAGAAATATGAAGGTGAGGGGAAACGAATACTTTGTATTGATCTCTAACCTGACTTGATAAAAAATGCCTAGACCCCTCCTTATTTATATGTCTCAAGGGAAGAATCCAGTGACTCATTATTTACATCTCCCAACTACCACCTATTTCTAAGTTATTTTACTGGAGCATTCTAGTAATCCCTTCTCGAAAGTTTACACCTTTAATGAACCTAACGAACTATAATGTCCCAAAACAAGTAACTCAGCTAGCCAATATCAAAGTTACAATATAGCCCAAAAAATAAATCAACTTCTTTAAGCATAATTATAATACAAATTAAATAAACCCACAAACCAAGTTTAATTTTCAACAGGACAACTTAATTATCAAAAAACAAAATTCAATAGGATGATGTATTGTCATTAATATTCATATCAGATTGTTTTCCTCTTTATAAGAGACGTTTCTTCCTTTGGTATGAAAATTTCCTCTCCATACATTTATCGAGTATATCATTATAGCTATGTATGTGTGTGTGTGTGTGTCTGAACACAATTTATAATTTAAGAATGTGATGGTGAAGAGTTTAAGAATTTAAGAATATATGAAACTTTCCTCTCCATAAGGAAATACTTATGGATTTCCTTTGTGATGGTGAAGAGTTTACAAATTTTTAAAGGTGTAGAGAAGCTGGTTGATGGTGTGGTTCGTTTGCTTACATGAATCATAGATTGACATAAGAGCAATATGTGTCAGAATTTATGGTTTGGTGGTATACTCTTTCAACATTTGTAAGAGTACATATTTTACCAAATATCCATTTTATATTTGATCGGTAAATAAGAGCCTCAAGTGCATTAAAAGTGAAAACATTTCCACCCACAAAATTGACAATGTTAAGGTTGGTGGCTATGTTAGATTGTTCAAAAAAATTTAGGGGGGTCATATAAAAGTAAAATCTGTGAGTAAAGTGAAAAATAAGGTAAAGTTGTACGTGATAAACTATAATCAATCTTTTTATAACTATTCAGGTGGTGATAATGATTAATTATGAGAGAACATAAAGCAGGCTCTTAAGTAATATTATTGGGTATAATTCCAAGCCATGAGATTATTGATAACCTTTACTTGAAATAAATAATAATGTACACTTAATTACATCTGACAATATCTGTAAATCTGAGAAATAAATAATAATTTACACTTATTGATAACCTTTGTATAAATCACGCTCCCATCAATGCAAAGACTACATTAAGAGCCTAGGCCAATCCAAAAAATATTGAAACCATTCAAACAATTGCCAATATAACATGTCTCATGTGTTTTTCATATAACACTTAAATATAATTCTCCCTTAACGAAAAATGTATTAAATTCAAACTTATTTGAAATTAATTTTTCAAAATAAAAATTAATCGAAAAAAAAAATCGCTATGAGAAAAAATTATCTCAGGTTTGTTTTCAGATAGTTATTTAATCTCCAATTTTCAAAAATTGGAGAACGAGAAAGAAATTTATAAAACAAAACAAATCACTTGAAAAAAATAAGAATTTTTCAAAAAAGAAAACAAACTCGACGGTTTGAAATATTAAAATTGTGGACTTACATCAGGGCTTAACAACATTTTTTTTAGATTCCAAACTGGAAATTTACAAACATAAATAGTAATTTTAAATTCATTTAAAAAATACATGTTTGGAAAAAAAATATAGCCGTAACGTACCTTTTACTTTCACGTTAACATGAAAATAATGGGTACGAACTTTATCTTAATTCAGACACACTACTACCTAGGTTTGTAAAAAAAAAAATCAAAAACAGATTTCAATGTATTGACATTCTTCTTTTGTAATATTAATCAGCGAAAAACATAGGGTGAGAGATTAGTACTTAATCAAGAAACATATTACGTTTATATTTTACTTTGAAGACATAAAATCGAATGTTTAATTCTGAAATCTATTTGAAGAAATTATCCTCTCTATCTCAAGACGACTGCACACTAGCCAATCATATTTTATTTTGTTTATCTTCAACTTGCTACAAAATTATAATCAAACTTTATGATCACATGCACAATTACTAGTAGAAAAAATGTTTGTAGGAATACTGATTTGTATAATGTGTTTTTAGTATCATAATAAACTTATAGTAAACCACACGTGGGTGATGCATTTATTAATGTAGAACCCCTAAAGGATTGCTTTATTCATCCCAACATTTTTAGCAAACAAACCAAAAGATGAAGCACTACAAAATGAATTTCACAACTTCATTCTTGTTTTTTTTGCATCCAGGTACCAATATCCATGTGTGTGTGTCTTGAGAGATAATTACAAGTCCCTTACGTGTTAGACACTTGGATTTTTAACGACAATATCATACATGTAAATAGAATTGAACTTGGAGAAGTCCTTGGGAAGAGAGATAAGATCAATTGAAGAATCTTTGTGAAATTGAATAAGATCACAATCCCCATAGTATCTCTCCAATCCTAAATCCTTCAAAATTCTGTCAAGGCAGTTGTAGGAAGACACCACCTGCCCCGTCGGCAGGAACATTAACGCCTTTCTCCGGTTGGTGTTGCTACCACCATCACCTAGGTGAATAACTCCATTGTTCTTGGACATAGAAACACCTTACATATTTTTCTAAGGTCTGTGTGTTGATAACAGGGGAAAACTATTTGTTTAGGATGGTAGGGGAGAGCATGAGGGGTATTTATAATTACCTGGGAGAGAATATAAGAAGTGATTGCAGACATGTTTCGGTTTGGATATTTTGGGACACATATTTGTTGAAATTTTGGGGCACAAAAATGGTACCATTAATCTGCGTGGGTTTCTTATGAATCTTTGTGTTGTATTATTGGCTTTTGGTTTCAGAACAATTGGGTATCTTAATGTTTATTGGACACTCATTTTCATTTGTTGTGCCCACGTGTTCTAATTATAGAGGGTGGGATATTTAGTTCGTAGTTCTAGGTTTTCATTTGGCCGGAGTCATCATCGGCTTTATTGAAATTTCGTTGCGGGACACCGGTTTGATGAGATTTTGGGGAACAATATGGTCCCGTTGGGTAACTTGGGGTATAGGTACCATTATTCTGCACGGGTTTCTTTTCAATTTGTGTAGTGTTGTTGGCTTTAGCCTTCCGAGGAATAGAGAATCTTGATCTTTATTGGGGCAGTCGTGCCCTCTTCTCACTCATATCTTTTTTAGATAAATTAAAGATTGTATTAAAAAACATCGCTTAAGGAGCGAACCCGTATACAAGAAGTATACAAAGAAGTCATGCTAAGGAAAATAAATACAGACGGACCCCAACAAACAAAACTCACGAGCTACATAGCTGAGTGTATTTCCTCCACGAAGTTTAAAAAATCTTGTGTCATAACACTGATCCTTTCCTTGTACCAACTAAGCAGAGTGCTCAAAAACATATAGCGGAGTCTCGATGGTGGTATCTCAATACCATCAAAACACCTCGAGTTCCTTTCCATCCAAATCTTCCAAAAGATGCAGTGCGTAACCAAACTCCAAATTCGCTTATCACCCGACCAACCCCATGGAGGTTTCCACATATCTAAAAGCGCCCTCACAGACATCAGCATGACCCAAAAGTCTTTGTTAAAGCAGGAAAAGTGTCCCATAAATCTCTCGACACCCTACAGTGTAAAAGTAAATGATTCGTCTTCTCCTCTTCCTTGCAGCACAACAAACATCGACTAGCTAGACGATATCTTCTCTTCTGTAGACCCTCTAACGTCAAAATGTCATGTCTTGCCATCGTCCAAACAAAAAAATGACCTTAGGCGGCCCTTTAACTCTCCATTTCTTTTTCCAGTGGAAAGTGGCCATAGTATTCCCATCACCCATCAGGGAACCATAAAAGTTGCGTATAGAAAACACACTCGTCCCTCCCCCTTCCACCTCAATGTATCCTCTCCCGGCGTTGGACTAGGAGCCGCTTTCAACCATTCCATGAACAAGTCTGCCTCTTGTACCTCGCAATCCCACAGTCTTCTCCTAAGATCTGGCCTCCATGCTATCTCGTCTCCGATAACAGTCACATGATTGTCCACCAATCCATCCGAATTCCACCCTAAGTTGAACATCCCTGGAAAAAGATCCTGAATAGTCCAATTCACGCCCCATTTGTCTTTAAAGAACCTTATCTTATCCCCTTTCCCTAAGATAAAATATGTGTGCCTCGAGTAATCCTCCCAATCTCTCGTAATGTGTTTCCACAAGCCCAGTCCATGAGCTAAAGAACCCCCAACCGGCTTCCACCCCATTTGGGACGATCCCAATCTAGATTCAACAACACGTCTCCGTAATCTGTTGGTCTCCACTGGGTATATCCATAGCCACTTTCCTAGAAGAGCCTTATTAAATATACCCAAGTTTCTCACTCCCTCCCCCCTACTTGATGGGATTACAAACCTCCTCCCATCCAATTAGACTGTCTTTAAAACTACCTTCCGTGCCTCTCCACAAAAGTTTCTCATGTGTTTCTCCATTTTATCACGCACCGCAGCTGGTAAAGGCAAGATGGACATGTAATAGGTGGGAAAACTAGACAAGCAACTCTTGATGAGAGTCAACCTCCCCCATTTTGATAGATAGCCGTTCTTCCACCCAGCCAATCTCTTTCTCATTCTCTCTAGCACCGGGTCCCAAATTGCGTTGGACTTATATTTGGCTCCAAGCGGCAAGCCCCGATAAGTATTCAGGAAGGACCCAATCCTACCCCCAATGATACCTGCTAAACCCTCTACCACCTCTTCCCCCTATCGGAATCAACTCACACTTTCGCCCATTAATTCGAAGTCCCGATACAGCCACAAAGCAGATCAGCAAGAGCTTAAGGGAACGAATTTGCCTTCGATCAGCATCGCAAAATATTATCGCGTCATCAGCAAATAGGAGATGGGACACAGTAATCACCTCAGAGCTAGGAGTCCTAAAACTGAAACCCCTAATCCATCCCGTATCGACCACCTATCCCATCATCCGACTAAATGCCCGCCAAATTTCATCCTCTTCAGTAGGTATAGAAGAAAATCCTAATTAACATAATCATACACCTTCTCGATATCCTACTTACATGCGATCCCAGGAAACCCACTGCACAACCTCGACTCCACACATTCATTAGCCACTAAAACAGTGTCGAGGATCTGCCTACCACCAACGAAGGCATTCTGAGGCTTCAAAATGAGGGGATCAATAACCTATGTCTTAGTGGCCCTCACAGACACCGCCGAATCCCACTGCACCATTCTCTCTCTTCCTATGTCTTTCCCAATATTATTGGGACCAGAGTCTCTTCCCAACTGTCTTGCAATGTTTGCGGGTGGTTGGGGGCCTATGGTTTGGGTCTTGAAAGGATGGAATTGATTTTGGTGAAGGTTTTGGCAAAGAAATTAGACTGGGGCAGCTGGAAATTTGGGGATTGGGTATGATGAGGTACTTGTGAAGAGAAGGAGGCGGTGAGAGGGTGGTCTAGCATCATGGATGGTGGTGGGAGCATGAATCAGTTGTTGTAAGTGATGATGTTGATGAGTGTTCTTGTATTTAGGAGTTTTACAAAGGGATATTATTGCGGTTTGATTCACGGGTATTGGAATATGAAAATTTTTAGGTATTTGATTCATTGTGAACTTAAGGTTTAATGAGTTTTCATATTTGGAAACTTTGTGATTCATTATGTGTGTATATTGTTTTTCAGATTGTAGGTATTCGAGCTTGAAGCTTGAAATGAAGGTATAAAACACATTGTGAGTTAAATTGTTATTTTGGTTATTATTTTCAAAGTTTGGTATACATTTTTTTTTAGTTTCTAAGACTTCGTATGTTTAATTAATGCTTGTCTATATTTTTAAGTTCATAGTTGGGATTTTGTTTCTGTCTTAGATAAAAAAAATGTCAAATAGTGAGTGACCTTCACATGTTTGATAAAATGTCAGTTAGTCAAGTGCAACAACCACCCTCACAATTAGATTAATTCATGGCCTTTGTTGCCTAGAGAGAACTTTTATGGTTATTGAATGTATTTGGTGTTTTACATTTTACACAACCTATAAGACGATCCCTTCCCCATTATATCTTTGTTGACAATGTTGACTATATACAATTATTTACCACATTTTTTGGAGTACTCCACTCCACTCCTTTTGTCTGGTCTATTACAATTTTACGGATGAAAACTCATGAACCAACACCAGATCGTTTGAAATAGGCTCCTTAGAAGAATGTTAAGGTTCGTATGTGTAGTTTGTATTTTATTAGTGCCTTTTTCGTATTTTGTGTGTGAAATTATTTGCTTTTTATTTGTGAATGTGGATTAGTTGATCAATTTTCAACATTATTATTTTGATTTTTGAATGTTGTCTTATGCTATTTTACTAACAAATGTTACTAATTAGTTGTGTATAAACATGGTAATGAGGAGATTTAATAAATTTGTCAATCAATGGCATGATTGTCCTTTCCATTCTCCCAATAAAAGGTGCTCGTGACGTGTTTGTTAAATTGTTTCTTACATTTTAAAAATCGTCCTTGAGTACTTTAATATGCATTACAGTCCATGTATTGTGATTTTTGTTTATTTCAACTGTTTTTTATGTGGGAGTATTTTCCAACTATTTTGATCTTTATTGAAATAGTATTGATTTTAAATAAAACAAGAGTGTTAGTTGCCTATGTAATGTAACGATGTTGGTAGTGGAGTGGACATGGAATAAATTCATTAAAGTATCAGGATTATATTGTATTGAATGAGATGATAAATTCAGTAATTCGTTAGAAGAGACACCAAGTTGGGTAGTAGAGGATTTGAGGTCCCAGAACTTGGGAGGGATTTTAAAATGCCTTGTTGCCATGATCATGTTTTTGGCACAGTGCCTTTTTATTCTATATAGTGTTATTAGGGACATTTTCTCTTTAATAAAGTTTTAATCTCATCTCAATATTTTCTCTTCTATCCTCTGTTAATCAACTGGTCATGGTCATGGTGATGTGCTTTATTCTATGTACCGCTAGTGATTGAAAACAATTGGGGAAAATCTGCCTTTATACATATCATGTCTTCAAATTCAGCTGAAATTCTAAATTATTATTGATTATGGTCATGATTGAAGTTTAAATGTTTTAGCTGTGATAAGGCTGATACATATGCATTAATTAGTGAAGAATGTGAAGAAATGAGATAATGTTGGCACATAAGTTCTTTTAATAAGTAATTGTATTTAGTCCTCCCACATTTATCTGAGCAGGAATTTTCTTGTGATCCTTTTCATATATATATGTTTGGATGAATATGGTTTTGATTTTATACGTCCTTTTGTGGTCGCATCTATCTGTATAACTAATGTAATTTTTTTTAAATGAGGGTCGGTATAACTGATGTACTAACTATATTTGAAACTTCCAACTTCTTGCACTACTCACCTCCTTTAATCTGTGAAGGGCCTTGGAGTTTAGCACGAATACAAGAAGTTTTCTTTACCAGCTTCAAGTCAGCTACACCACATTATTGTATGCTAGTATATGAGTTTACTCGTCCTGTGATGTCTTGTGATTAATGTTCCTTTTCTTTGGTTGTATCTTCAGTATTGTTTGGTTAAGTTTTTGGGTTTAAGTGAGTACTAAATTATTATTTATGCTTCTACTAAGGTAACTTGGTTTCTTTCATTTGCAAATGTGCAACATGTATTCAAAATTTCAGATTGTGTGCAACAAGTATTCAATATTTGAGTCTTTATCATGGAAAAATGTGCAACATGTAATCAAAATTTCAGTCTTCACATTCTGAATCCCGTGCTGGAATTATTACACTCTATATATATATGCACTTTATACACTGTATATATATGCACTTTATACACTAGAATTGTTACACTGAATATATATGCACTTTATACACTGTATATATATGCTTCTGAATCCCGTGCTGGAACTTCAATCTTCACATTCTAAATCGCGTAGCACCCGTTTTCTTCTATATATGCATTTTACACACTGTATATATATATGCATTGTCGCACCTGTATGCATATATAAACAGATTATAATAGATATATGTTATAAACATGTTATAACAGATATCGCACTAGGTATCCACGCATTATTGAACGCTCGATGCAGCGTACGGGCAACTACAAATCCCATATATGGAATTGTAAGTTGCGTAACATATTCAGCCTATTTATGCGTATGTGTGTGTCCATGTCGCTTAATTTGATCTATGTTGGAGCAGGGCATGTGCCCCACCCAAATTTTCAAGTATTTGTTTTACTATGTAGTGTAATATATATTTTTACATTGAGAACCTAATGCCCACCTTTCACTGACTATATTATTTAAACTTTTTATACTATATTATTTCTTATGTAAGAAACATACAAACACAACATTGTTAATCATTCTTCTAGTTGAGGTCATTCTCTCTCAGATTCTGTTTTATCTTTTTAACTTGAATTTGGTTGATATTCATATTCATACTTCTCTATTTTGTTGATACAATTCGCAATTGCTATTGTTGATTTTTATCTTTTATATTTTCAGAATCTGGAAGGCATAAGTGACATTTGGGATGAGAGGGATCGAACTGGAATGCACGTGGTTATTGAGGTATACATAGGATAAGTGATTTTGCATTACTGTTGTAAATTCACATCTGCACCTCAAATATTAGCATCATTTGGCTTCTTTCATGTTATTTATTCCAAATATTAAAAACAAGCCATTGAAGGGTGAAACACCAAACGAGGCCCTAAACGTCCCCATTAGAGGCATGAACACCTCACACGGGACCAATGTAACTCGTAGGAACTGACCGCGTAGTAACGGGACTCCCTATTTGATAATATAATGAGAATTTACAAATCTATAGACATAGGCTTGAAAACAAGCTGTTAAAGCTTGAAAACAAGCTGTTAAAGGGTGAAAACACAAACCAACCCCCAAACAAGCCCTGCAAGAGGCACTATCACCTCGTATGAGGCTAACGTAACTCGTAAGAACTGATCGCATAGTCACGGTTCTCTCAGTTTGAGAATATGACAATAATTTGAAAATATCTAGCTTAGTCTAAAAAATAAGCCGTTAAAGGGTGAAACCCCAAACCAATCCCCAAACGGCCACGTAAGAAGCATGAACACCTCACATGGGACCAATTTAACTCGTAGGAACTAACCGCGTAGTCACGGGAGTCCCTATTTAAGAATATAATGAGAATTTTAAAATCTGTAGACTTACGCTTGAAAACAAGTTGTGAAATGGTGAAAACCCAAACTAACCCCCAAACGGCCCCGAAAGAGGCACTAACATCTCGTATGAGAGTAACGTAGCTTGTAGGAACTGATCGCGCAGTCACGGTTCTCCCGATTTGAGAATATGACGATAAATTGAAAATATCTAGCTTAGGCTTAAACACAAGCCGTTGAAGGGTGAAACCCAAAACCAGGCCCCAAATGGCCCCGTTAGAGGCACGAACACCTCACACGGGACCAATGTAACTCGTAGGAACTGACCGCGTAGTCATGAGACTCCCTCTTTGAGAATATAATGAGAATATACAAATCGGTAGACGTAGGCTTGAAAACAAGCAGTTAAAGAGTGAAAACCCTAACCAACTCCCCAACGGCCCCGTAAGAGGCATTAACACCTCGTATGAGACTAGCGTAACTCGTAATAACTGATCGCGTAGTCACGAATCTCCCGATTTGAGAATATGATGATAATTTGAAAATATCTAGCTTATGCTTAAAAATAAGTCGTTCAAGGGTGAAACCCCAAACCAGGCCCCCAACGGCCACCTAAGAGACATGAACACCTCACACGGGACTAATGTAACTCGTAGGAATTGATCACGTAGTCACGGGACTCCCTGTTTCATAATATAATGAGAATTTCCAAATCTGTAGACTTTGGTTTAAAAACAAGTTGTTAAATGGTGAAAATCCAAACCAACACCCAAACGGCCCCGTAAGATGCACTAACACCTCGTATGAGACTAACGTAACTCGTAGGAACTAATCACGTAGTCACGGTTATCCCGGTTTGATATTATGATGATAATTTTAAAATATTTAGCTTAGGCTTAAAAACAAGCCGTTGAAGGGTGAAACCCCAAACCAGGCCCCAAACGGACCCGTAAGAGGCGTAAACACCTCACATGGGACCAATGTAACTCGTAGGAACTGACCGCGTAGTCACAGGACTCACTGTTTGAGAATATAACAAGAATTTGCAAATATGTAGACTTAGGCTTGAAAACAAGTTGTTAAAGGGTGAAATCCCAAACCAACTCCCCTACGGCCTCGTAAGAGGCATTAACACCTCGTATGAGACTAGCGTAACTCATAAGAACTGATCACGTAGTCGCGGTTCTCCGAATTTTAGAATATGATGATAATTTTCAAATATCAAGCTTAGGCCTAAAAACAAGCCGTTGAAGTGTGAAACCCCAAACTAGGCCCCAAACGGCCCCGTAAGAGGCATGAAGCTTAGACCTTTGATGTCTAAGTAAATCATTTCAAATATTGATGCACAATCAACTACTTAGACCCAAAATTCATTTGGCATTCTCTTGCCTTTTAACATCCTTTTGAGTCATGTTTAAAATTATTTTATTTGTTTACTTTGACTATTGTATTTTGTTAAGGACAACATGCAACTGTAAAAGCGAGACGCATCACATTAACGATAAAAAAAGTAAAAACTCATTAAAAGTGAATTTTCCCCCTCTCTCAGATATAATACTTTTACCTCACAAGCATATTCCTTTTAGTCGAGTTCTTTGAATTTCTCTAATGCATAAAACATTTTCAATTTTTCTTTTCAAGAATAAACCCATGTCTTTATCATCAATAAACAAAAAAACTATTTATTTTTTCCAAACGAACAAGGAGCAATATGCCCACAAACATCGTTGTTGATTAGTTATAAAGGTTCCCTTGCTCTTGTTGTTGATTCTATAAGAAAACTCATATAGTGTTGATTACTTCTAGGGGCTCCCTTGCACTTGTAGTGGATATTTTTGGAAAACTCAATATAAGGTTCTTGCCAAATAAACATCCTTCACATAATTGATGAAGATGATTAATGGAGGGAAATCCTTTTACCATTCATTTGTTATGTATAGTTTTACGCTACTAAAATTAAGCTGCCCAAACCATAAATACCAAAACCAAGATGTGTCTTTGAAACAAGAATTTAGACACATTGCAACACCTTTTGAATATTTAGATAAAATCTTATAGTTCTTGCCTTGCTCACCTTAGCAATTGTATTTCTTGTTTAATCTCATATTGAAATACTGTGATCATTCATTTGGATATCATAGCCTTTCACCTAGAGTTTTCACAAATTGAATATATTATTTGTCACATAGGACACATAGTATATATTGGAGATAAATTGGTGTGCTCCATTTTTCAAACCAATTAAAAAATTTCCATTCCCTTTCACTGGAATTTTAGAGTTGTCTCCTAAGGTAACCATGCCATTTATTGATTCCTCAAACTCCACTAACTTGTACTTTTTACCACACATATGGTTGCCTTCTTCCATGTTAGGATACCAGTTTCTCCATTATCTTCCCCTTTCTATGCTAGCAAAATTGGGGAATCTTCTTATTTCTCAACATAGTTAGCCTCCCCCTCAACTTTATTAGTG
Source organism: Sambucus nigra (assembly GCA_949130495.1). Classification (NCBI taxonomy): domain Eukaryota; kingdom Viridiplantae; phylum Streptophyta; class Magnoliopsida; order Dipsacales; family Adoxaceae; genus Sambucus; species Sambucus nigra. Next base: position 476,703,437 of record OX422219.1, on the reverse strand, counting down.
TTATTCCTACATTAGAAAATATAATGACTATTTTTTTTGGAATTATTAGACTTAATTTGGGATTTTTCATAACCTTTTATTGAATTACTCGCTATTGCAAGTTCTGTTGTTAGAAAATAATTGCTCCCTCTTACACTTATTAGATGTTTCTTCCCTGACTTTTACATTGTCCTCTTCCTCTTTGACTTATTTCATTGTTTAATTCTCTTATTTATTTTAGAGTTACATTTCTTTCACGAGCATGCCCTAAATTTTCATGATTCTTTTTAATTATCCTCTCTTCATCGACTTTTCGAGATCTCATGTGTTCATTAATCACCACAGAGTAATTATCTCCACATTCTTCAATTGTTACGACAATATAATAGAACTCGGTATTTAACTAGCAGAGGATATTTTCAACCACCCGAGTATTACTCATATTTTCACCATTTAGTTTGAGCTTATTTACAACATCATAAACTCTTGAAAAATAATCAGAAACAAATTTAAAGTCTTTCATAGTTAAGGACTTTAACTCACCTTTAAATGTTTGAACATAAACTTTCTTTACTTTCTCAATCACCTTGTGTGAATTTTGTTGAATCTGCCATTTTTCCTTCGATTTTGTAGCACAAGCAATCTTCTCCAATGTGTTTTTATCCCTAGCAAGATGGATGCGGGAGAGAGCCCCTTGGTCTTTACTCTTTGCGTCTTTAGAAGAATTCCTTTGAGCCTGGGGTAAAGTACCTCCATCTTGGGGGTCATTATAACCCTTCCCCATGATCTCCCAGAAATTGTATGATCTAATCAAAGCCTTCAACTTGATACTATAATCGTTGTAGCTATATTTGGTGAGTTGAGGGACATGGAAAGGAACAATCCCATAGGCCATTCATAGTCAAGAACTTAGCTCAGATACCATTTTGTAGGAAGTGGGGCATTTTATATCATAAAGGGAGAAATATGAAGGTGAGGGGAAAAGAATACTTTGTATTGATCTCAAACCTAGCTTTATAAAAAATGCCTAGACCCCTCTTTATTTTTAAGTCCCAAGGGAAGAATCTAGTGACTCATTAATTGCATCTCCGAACAACCACCTATTTCTTAGCTATTTTATAGGAGCATTCTAGTTAAAGACCCTTCTAGAAAGTTTACAACTTTAATGGACCTAACGAACTATAATGTCCCAAAACAAGTAACTAAGCTAGCCAATATGAAAGTTATAATATAGCCCAAAAACTAAAACAACTTTTTTAAGCATAATTACAATACAAATTAAATAAACCCACAATCCAAGTTTAATTTTCAATAGGACAACTTAATTATCAATAAAAAAATCAATAGGATGATCTATTGTCATTAATCGTCTTATCAGATTGTTTTCCTCTTTATAAGAGACGTTTCTTCCTTTGGTATGAAACTTTACTCTCCATACATTTATCTAGTATATCATTATAGATATGTGTGTGTGTTGGTTTGTGTGTGAACACAATTTAGATCTCTAGTTTTAGTTTACTTATGGATTTCCTTTGTGATGGTTCAGATTTTTAGAAATTTTTAAGGTATAGAGAGGCTGGTTGATGGTGTGGTTCGTTTTCTTACATGAATGATAGAGTGAGATAAGAGTAGTATGTGTCAGAATTTATGGTTTGGTGGTATACTCTTTCAACATTTGTAAGAGTTCATATTTTACCAAATATCCATTTTATATTTGATCGGTAAATAAGAGCCTCAAGTGCATTGAAAGTAAAAATTTTCTACCCTCAAAATTGACAATGTTACGGTTGGTGGCTATGTTAGATTGTTCAAAAAAATTTAGGGGGGTCATATAGAATGTAAAATTTGCGAGTAAAGTGAAAAATAGGGTAAAATTGTACGTGATAAACTGTAATCAATCTTTTTATAACTATTCGTGTGCTTCTATTGATTAATTATGAGAGAACATAAAGTAGGCTCTTAAGTAATATTATTGGGTATATTTCCAAGTCATATGATTATTGATAACCTTTACTTGAAATAAATAATAATGTACACTTAATTAAATATGAGAATATCTCTAAATGTGAGAAATAAATAATAATGTACCTTTATTGATAACCTTTGTATAAATCACGCTCCCATCAATGCAAAGGCTACATTAAGAGCCTAGCCCAATCTAAAAATCTTGAAACCTTTCAAACAATTGCCAATATAACATGTCTCATGTGTTTTGCATTTAACCCTTAAATCTAATTCACCCTTAACGAAAAATGTATTAAATTCAAACTTATTTGCAATCTAGTTTTCAAATTAAAAATTATTCGAAAATAAAAAAAAATGCTATGAGAAAAAATTATCTCAAGTTTGTTTTTAGATGGCTTTTTAATCTCCAATTTAGAAAAATTGGAGAACGAATAAGAAATTTACAAAACAAAACAAATCACTTGAAAAAAATAAGAATTTTTCAAAAAAGAAAACAAACTCGACGGTTTGAAAGATTAAAATTGCGGACTTACATCAGGGCTTAACAACATTTTTTTTTAAGATTACAAATTGGAAATTTACAGTCAAATATAGTAATTTTAAATTCATTTAAAAGAATACATGTTTGGAAAAAAAATATAGTCGTAAGCGTACGTTTTACTTTATACGTTAACTTCAAAATAATTTGTACGAACTTTATCTTAATTCAGACTCAATATTACCTCAGTTTGTACAAAAAAAATCAAAAACATTTTTCAATGGATTGTCATTCTTATTTTGTAATATTAATCAGGAATTAATATAGGGTGGCTAGATATTAGTACTTAATCAAGAAACATACTACGTTTATATTTTACTTCTAAGAAATAAAATCGAATGTTTAATTCTGAAATCTATATGATAAAATTATCCTCTCTATCTCAAGACGACTGCACACTAGCCAATCATATTTTTTTTTTCTGTTCAACTTGCTACAAAATTATAATCAAACTTTATGATCACATGCACAATTACTAGTAGAAAAAATGTTTGTAGGAATATTGATTTGTATAATGTGTTTTTAGTATGATAATAAACTTACAGTAAACGTCACGTGGAGGATGCATTTATTAAAGAGGAACCACTAAAGGATTGCTTTATTCATCCCAACATGTTCAGGAAACAAACCAAAAGATGAAGCACTACAAAATGAATTTCACAACTTCATTGTTGTTTTTATTGCACCCAGGTAACAATATCAATGTGTGTGTGTCTTGACAGATAATTACATGTCCCTTACGTGGAAGACACTTGGATTTTTAACGACAATATCATACATGTAAACAGAATTGAACTTGGAGAAGTCCTTGGGAAGAGAGATAAGATCAATTGTAGAATGTTTGGGAAATTGAATAAGATCACAATCCCCATAGTATCTCTCCCATCCTAACTCCTTCAAAATTCTATCAAGGAAGTTGTAGGAAGACACAACCTGCCCCGTCGGTAGGTACATCAACGCCTTTCTCCGGTTGGTGTTGCTACCACCGTCACCTAGGTGAATAACTCCATTGTTCTTGAAAATCAAAACACCTGACATATTTTTTGAGGTCCATGTGTTGATAACAGGGGAAAACTGTTTTCACCAAAGTACAAATATTGAATATTCCACAATTTTTTTTAAATATCCAAAGATTATTTAGTGTTTATCCTACGAATTTACGGACGGGTATATTTATACCTTTTTACCTGCCAACTCTTTAAGCACAAACGCAAAGTTATTTCATTCTTATATAACATGTGGGTTTCTATTTGTTTGTCTAATAATGTCTTGTTTTTTTCATATGACTCGAATTTTGGAAAGCTTGATAACGTTTACACAATAAAATTAGTATTTTGCAACCACTCATAAACATAAATAAAATTGGGGAATATACCACCACTAAAATTATTGTTGAATTTCCTCTAAAACATTCGGATACATGGGGTATTAATTATATTTCTAAAGTTCAATTAAAATTTTCGGGTTAGATACATTAAATAGTTCAAAAAAAAGGGTGGGCGATGGTTGACAAAATATTCCTAATTTCAAATTTCTTTTAAGAATTCCTCAAATTTTAATTTCTTAAAAAATCAAATAAAGTTAAACAACTATTTATATTTTCTCTTAAACAAAATTTATACAACTTCTAAATTAGGCCGAGCAAACCAAACATGAATTTTGACAAATTATTAAAATTGACCTGAATTAAAGTAACCAAAATATTACCCAAATTAAATTTGCACCAAATTAAACCAAATTTTAACGTTTTAAACCTAAGCATGCATCCACGTGAATTTTTCAAGATAAAAAAAACAATCGGTCACAATGCCGTGATGTACGTGAAAAACTCACAACGGGAAAAACTTCGGACGACCTAGCGACAAGTCCACTAAGTATGGTTTTATAAGGACACGACAAAAAAACTTACTTCCACAAGCTTACTACCCCGGAAGCCTTGACGATTCTTCGTTCCTCCACCTCCGCCTAGTCGGCAACTCAGGAATGCACCTTCGTCTCAGTGTCCACCGATGGGGAAAATTGACCGCCAACACACGAAGTCCGCCACCGTATATACACCACGAACATAAAACGGAATCCTCCGTAGAAAACTATCTTTTCTGGGGTAGAGAATGATACCCAGTGACAAAATGTCGACCTTAAAATATGTATGATGAAAATTGGATCAAATAGACTATTAAGTGTAAACATATTGTTTTGTTAAACTACAAAGGGACTTTATAGCAAACATTTTTGTTTATTTAGAGCAATTAGAAAATCTGAAAAAGCCAATCAAAAATTGTAATTCCTGCAATCTTAATAGTATAAAATTTAAAAGTAGGGAAGCAGGTTGTTATTGGAAAAAATAGTCAAAAAACTATAATGTCGTCCGAATGATTTTTGAATATCATTCAAACGAAATTGCACGGTAAATGTCGTCAGAATGACAATACAGACGAAAGTTCGAACGAGATAAAAGGAAAATAACTCACTTGAATTCTCATTCGAACGACCTCATTTGAATGATAAAATGAAGTTGTTCGGGCGACTTAAAAAAAAATATTTTTCTTCAAAAAAAAAATCATTTTCAACTTCATTTTAGGAAAAATAGGACACCCAAAGTAAATATATCCAAGGCTCAATATAACTTTTGCATTCATACCATAGAGACAATGGAAAAATTGAAAGGTTAATGAAATTAAACATGGCACGAAAAACTGACAATAATGATAATCCCAATTTATGCTGGGCGGCTACGTCTTCATCACAAACGTCAAGGAATTAGGCCAATAATTACAAATTGACTAAATTGAAAATTTTCCCTTACACTAATATTTTGTAAAATGAATTTTTCTTTATATATATATATATATATATATATATATATATATATATATATACACCAGTGGAATGCTCATGCCTAAAGGCACCGCGAAACATTCCAAAATATATAATCGTAAAACAACACAAACTTCCAATGTATGTGACTCCAAAACGACAAAAAAATCGTTTCCCAAAAAAACAAGTGTAATAATTTAAGAAAATTGAACATAATATGATTTATTTATAAGACTATCCACCCTACTTAACAAATAATAAATAGTGCAACAATATTTTTTTTTTACAAAATATTGAATTATAAGTAATAAGTCAAAAAGAGTTTTACAACTGAAAGTGTGAATAATTCAAAATTTTTGTGCAAAAAATACTGAACAATACTTCATTGAACCATTTCAAAACCCCCCAAACCACATTTTAATAGTTACAATTACACATCAAAAGTGTAAACGATTTTATGCTTTCATTTACATGTCATAACAACGTAAGCCAAAGACATGTCTTACCACCAAATAATAAAATAAAAAGTAAAATTGTCTCGATAAAGAAATACACCATCCACGTGGCATGCGCTTATTCTCACGGCTCTACGCCACATCCATGCATTGACCCCAATCCTACAACAAAATAGCAAGTGGAATATGTTAACAGGTTTAATGCGAAAAAAATAGCGATAAAGGGTTATAGATATTTCTTGTAAATATCAAAAGGTTAAAAAAATAAAAATCACAAATATTATAACAATTAAACCAATAGGGTTAATAGCAGAGTGAAGAAAATATATTGAACATAAAAATTCTTACTTAGTGATTTTCAACAAAAGTAATATTTTCGTAAATTGTTTAACTAACAGTTTGAATGAAGAACAAACAATACACCATAGACATTAGGGGCAAAGTCTAAAGTCCTACAAAAGAAACATAAAAAACGACTCAGAAATATATAGAATCGGTGTATATACATGTTTTATCTGGGTTGAAAATTTCTAAATGAAAAGAAATGGGACAGATATAACATTATTTCTGAAGAAATTTAATATTTTTAAAAAGTTAGGAATAATAAAAACACATTTTAGAGAACAAATTTTATTGACATCTTAAGTTTTTTCTTTGACGAAAAAAATTGTGTGGATACGCTTTGGATTTTTATAGGTAGTCACATTGGTTCTCTACTCAGTACCCAACTATATGTGCTTTCAACTACATCAGCTGCTATCCTTGATGAGTGGGTAAAGACATTTTTTAGGTGACCCCGGCAATGCGGGTCGGTGCGCAAAGACTATATGCGGAAGTAAACTATTGTTGAGTAAACACCTTAAACCTACGAGTTTATATGAATGATGCCAAGAGGGACCAAATTAAACTTTTACTTAATCTGATTAACTTTTATGAAAATAATTTTAATTTTCAAAGTTAATTATAGTCCAAAACAAATTCAATTTTTAGGCGAGTTTCTAATTATTAAGTCCTACCTTTTCGTGTGAGGTGAAATGCAAGAAATGTACAACACACGGTATTTATTTAACGTCGCAAAAACCCTTCCCCGGGAAAAACGACGAACTCCTCTAGGAGTTACCTAAACTACTTCCACTAAAACAATAAAACAACAGGAACGAGTTACAAACAACAAACTTAACAATTAAAGAAGAATGATCTAGCTATTATCCCACACGACCAAGTCTCTAACCAGGTTGCTTATTCAGTTCTCTCTTTAACTTGTTCTCACTTGTTTTTGCGTTCTTCACTTCCACGCCTCCCCTTTAACTTCTTTAAGCGCAGGTTGGCTCAGTGCCTATTATTTACTTTCTAGTGAAGTGTGTGTGATGCAACAGAATATATAACACCTATATCTTTGCAAGTCTTGTGTTATTCAAATCAATAGTTTGACTTTGAATACACCTTTGAAAAACTTCTTTTCTCTTTCTTAAATCTCGAACACTAGACTTGTTCAGATATTACACAACCAAAGATGTGTCTACGTGAATACAACGTGATTATATGTGAGTGATATGAGATGCAAACAATTTCTGAATCACTTAAGCAATCAAGTAAGCATGTTCTCACAGATATATTTCTAGACTGAACAGAAATAAAACATATCAAGCATACAGTCAGAAATAATACAAACTGTTTATAACTAGTTTAGATTAAAATGATTTAATCCAGTTTAGTTTAAATTCCAATCAGTCTGAACAATTCAGGTTCTTGATTAGGTCCAGTATGTTCTTGTTCTCAGTCCAAGTCCTTGGTCAAGTATACAGGTATAAATATGTTTAGTCCAAGGTCATATTTCCAGTATCAGGTAGTTAGGTTCCGATTCACAACTTATATTAGGTTTAAATCTCTAAACCTAGAATTAGTTCCTCTTTCGTGTAAATCAGATTTTCAGAAAGAATCAATTTAAAACAAAGTGTTTTAAATGAAGTAGGATCACGACCAGTTCTAGTGTGTGTAGTGTTTATAAAATATATACCAGCACAATACTTACACAAACACTTTAGACCTAGCACATAACAAATCTGAAATTACAAGCAAACAAGAACAATAATAGAGATACTCACAAAACGATTTTTCAGAATGAAAAATCAATTGATTTGGAAATGCAGAAATTCTGAGATCTAAAAACCTTCCATTCTTGAATCCACAAAACGTCTTGAAGACTCAGCAATGTTTAGTAAGGAATACACAAAAGATTTTTCTGAAAATACTGGTGTTTAGTCTCTCTCTCTCAGAATTAATTTTGGCAGAATTTATGCTCAAAAATGAATTTTCTCGGGTTTAAAAATGAAGGCACAAAGTCTCTATTTATAGAGTGCACAAGTGTGTGCTGATAGGTGTAAAATAGAATCACAAGGATCACTAACAAATTACACAGAACCGTTGATAAGAAGTAGATCTTGTGGCTGAGAAAGAAACACAAAATGTTCCGTTAAAAATAAGACACGTGTAAAGCAAGTTGTTCGCACTAACTGAACAAGAAACAATCTGTTATATAAAACGCAGTCGTTTTAAATAACTCGAAGCCAGCTGTTAAAACAGTATAGCGTAACAAAGACGCTACAAATTATTACCGTTGTAACAAAAATTACACGGCGTCGTTTTAAATGAAAAACCAAAAACCATTTTCGGATTTGAGCGAAACCGTGGGCGGTGAAAACCATTTGAAAGACAGCTGGAACAAATAAAAAATTACCGTTGTTAATAGAAATAAAACGGAATCGTTTATAAAAATGGAAGCCAGCTGTACAAAAATATTGCCGTTGAAAATAGAGTGGCACGGTGACGTTTTAATAGAATGGAAACCAAGTGACGTCGTTTTGGAAAAGGTGAAACCAATTCCGGTTTTAAACAAAACCCGAGGGCGGTTTCAAAAATAACAGGGGCGGTCACAAATCGAATGAGCGGCTTACACGCTTCAGGGCCACAAATCAAAAAGGACAACAGCTATAGCATGGGGAATATGCAACTGACAACAGGTATGGCGGTCAAAAGCTATGAGCAAGGCAAGGGCTAATATCATATATATATAATAAAAGCATACACTAGTAGCAAGCATATGATATACCAACAGTTAAAGGCTGTATAGATATTGCCACGCACATATAAAAACACACGCCTATAGATTTTGGCGCATAGCAACAGACATGATAATAGTTAAAATACTAATATATATAAACTAATATATATATAAAAAGGACATGCATGCTAGGAAATTGAAAAGTCTACCAGCTACACTTATATATATTAAAATAATCTAGATAATCATATGCCCAAATGCACACGCCAACAGATATGGCAAACCAAAAGGCATGGGTAAAGCAAACACACGCATACATGAACAATATATAATACTATATATATATTGCATATAAAACAAAAGGTATGCATGCAACATTTAAGCATGACACATTCTAGCATATATATACAATATATAAACATACTAACATATCTATATCTATATCTATATCTATATATATATATATATATAATAATAATATATAAGCATACTAACATACACGCATGGATATATAATATTATATACACGCACATGCATATTTCAAAAAAAATATTTTTACCTTCAAAAAAATAATCCTGCAACTTTTATTAAAAAAAATATTTAGTGTCATTATTTTCACGAAAACATTTTTCTTATAAAAATTCCAAATTAAAATTTTTGAACTCAAAAATAATTTTATTTTGACGAAGCAAAATGTTATCATAAGATATGATAAAAATGGAAATGCAACTTGGTGATGTGTCCTATGTGACATAATTTCCTATGAGCCATAAGATTACCTTTCCCTGAGATGGCGAACTGAATCGAGTCCACATTTGATGTAGATGGACAAAGAGAACTTGGGGTCGATATGGGGACACACAATCCAAAATTACAAAAATATTTTGTCAAAATTCTAGTCCAACTAGATGAAGTCCTATATAGCTGAAGCACGAAAAGCAAATCCTAGGTGTGCTCTATATAGGGTCTTCAATTTTGATGGAAAATGAGAACTTCACCTCATGTTCTTATTCGGTTGTTCTTTTCATGTATTGTGTCTTTGAATATCTCTTATCTTTCTCCAAAATCACTGTGAGGCTCGAGGAGGGATTACAAAAACAATACACAAATCACTTAGCAAGTCTTAAATACTCTCTCCAATGTTTTATGTGCACAAATAAATAATAATTAGTTGGTAAATATAAAAATAAAAAATAAATATCAGTACAGGTAAAAGGTTTGTACTGAGATATCCTTTACAAAATAGGAGGAAATAAAATTAGTAATGAAATACCAAACCCACTTTACCCCTCTATAAAACTACAACCTTTACCCGCTCCCTAACCCAGTTGCCTACCAGATCTACCCAAATCAAACCCAATCCTATCTGTTCCACACAACAACCGAACACTTTCCCGACCTAGTTAACTCCCAAGCAAACTAGAACCGCCAGTCATCTCAAATTCTCTTTTCATCGCCTTTTTAAAATCTTTAACCATGCTTTGGTCATTTTCGGGAAAAATTAAATCATCTACATACTAGCACACAAGAAAAATATAATTATTTTCAATTTCCTATGTAAATAATACATGCTGGTGTGGACATTTAGTTGGTCAGTTTTAGTGTTTGTATTCCACACCCTTGGTGCTTGTTTTAAGCCATATAAGGCTTTATTTAATTTTAGAATTTATCTTCATTGCTTTTTACCACATACCCCATAGACTGCTCCACATATACTTCTTATTTAAGGTGGACATTTGGAAAAGCAGACTTAACATATATTTGTTAAATTTTTCACTTATTTTGTGATGCTAACAAAATTATTAATCTTATAGTTTCAGGGTGAGCAACGGGAGCAAATACCTCTTCATAATCTATGTCATGTCTTTGCTTGTAGCCTTTGGCAACCAATCTTTGTTTATATCTTCTCTTTTAGAATTCTTCTTTGCTTCGGACACCCATTTGAATCCAATCACTTTATGGCCTTTAGTAAGAGTTGTTAGCTCCCACAAATTATTCTTTTCAATGACTTTGATCTCTTCATCCCTGGGATCTGTCCATTTTTTGCTTTATATAGCTTCTTTAAAATTCATTGGCTCACAATCGATAAAACAACAAAAAAGTGTTAGCCTGTTGTGATCTCCGGTTACTGATTAAATTTCTTGTAAACTACTTATTCATGGTATTATTTCCCTTGAGATTGCAATAGATGCCGATGTTTTATTTATGAATGAGATAAATTTTGAGTTTGAACGAGAAGGAGTTTTTCTTGAGCAATAGGCTTTTAGAATTGGATTTAGGTAAGGAATAAATTTCTTTATCTTTTCAACATGTTTCCAAACATGTTATCGTTCCACTCCTTAAAAGAATGCAACAAATCAACATTATTATGAAGGATGGATCATCGATTTCTCATAGTATTTTTTATAAAACTTTCAAGTCTTTCATACAAAAGGGAATAAACCTCAAAAGGAAAAGGGCAATTTATAAAGGATTGTTCCAAACCGTTAGGCGTAATGAGCATAGGTTGTTGTTATTAATAAACGATATGGTGGAACATGTACGTAGCTTACATGAAGGTGATCCATCATTCCTCTATTCCGAGGGATTAATCGAGTCTTTCCTTAATGATTTCCCAACCCAATATCTTGTTGATCCAGGTGAAGGCTAGACCTTTGATGCTTAAGTAAATCATTTCAACTATTGATACATTAGATGAAGGTTGAAATTTTATTACTGTTAAAAAAAGACCCACTTTTTTTTTTAGATTCACCAAGCACGTAATTTATTATTGATGCACAATCAACCGCTTAGACCCAAAATTCAATTGGCTTTCTCTTGCCTTTTAACGTCCTTTTGAGTCATGCTTAAAATTATTTTATTTGTTTCCTTTGACTACGGTATTTTGTTAAGGACAACATCCAACTGTAAAAGCGAGACACATCACATTAACTATAAAAAAAATTACAAACTCATTAAAAGTGAATTTTCCCCCTCTCTCAGATATAATACTTTTACCTCACATGCATATTACATTTCGTCGAGTTCTTTGAATTTATTTAATGCATAAAGCACTTTCAATTTTTCTTTTCAAGAAAAAACCCATGTCGTTGTCATCAATAATCAAAAGAAACTATTTATATTTTCCAAACGAACAAGGAGCAATACGCCCACAAACATCGGTGTTGATTAGTTCTAGAGGCTCCCTTGCTCTTGTTGTTTATTCTATAGGAAAAGTCAATTAGTGTTGATTATTTCTAGGGGCTCCCTTGCACTTGTAGTGGATATTTTTGGAAAACTCAATATAAAGTTCTTGCCAAATAATCATCCTTCACACAATTGATGAAGATGATTAATGGAGGGAAATCCTTTTACCATTCATTTGTTATGTATAATTTTATGCTACTAAAATTAAGCTGCCCAAACCATAAATACCATAATTGGAGAATAAAAATCATGAGAAATTTATAAAAAATGGATTATTAGTTTATTTATAAAAAAAATGGATTATGTAAAGTTGATTTACTAATCTCACATGACAATCAGATGTCAAGCAAGTTTTCACCAAAGTACAAATATTGAATATTCTACAATTTTTTTAAATTTCCAAAGATTATTTAGCGTTTATCCTACTAATTTACGGGCAGATATATTTATACCGTTTTACCTGCCTACTCTTTAAGCACAAGCACAAAGTTATTTCATTCTTATATAACATGTGGGTTTCATTTTGTTTGTTTAATAATGTCTTGTTTTTTTCATATTACTCGAATTTTGGAAAGCCTGATTACATTTACACAATAAAATTATTTTTTTGCAACCACTGATAAACATAAATAAAATTGTGGAATATACCAACACTAAAATTATTGTTGAATTTCGCCCAAAACATTCGGATACATGGGGTTTTTATTACATTTCTAAAGTTCAATTAATATTTTCGGGTTAGATACGTTTAAAGAGTTAAAAAAAACAAAGGGTGGGCGATGGTTCATAAAATATTCCTAATTTCAAATTTCTTTTAAGAATTAGTAAAATTTTAATTTCTTCAAAAATCAAATAAAGTTAAACAACTATTTATATTTTCTCTTAAACAAAATTTATTCATGTTCTAAATTAGGCCGAGCAAACCAAACATGAATTTTGACAAAATATTAAAATTGACTTGAATTAAAATAACCAAAATATTACCCAAATTAAATTTGCACCAAATTAAACCAAATTTTAACGTTTTAAACCTAAGCATGCGTCTACGTGAATTTTTCAAGATAAAAAAAAAAATCAATCACAATGCCGTGATGTACGTGAAAAACTCACAACGGGAAAATTTTTGGACGACCTAGCGACAAGTCCACTAAGTACGGTGTTATAAGGAAACGACAATAAAACTTACTTCCACAAGCTTACTACCCCGGAAGCCTGGACGCTACTTCGTTCCTCCACCTCCGCCTAGTCGACAACTCAGGAATGCACCTTCGTCTCAGTGTCCACCGATGGGGAAAATTGACCGCGAACACACGAAGTCCGCCACCGTATATACACCACGAACATAAAACGGAATCCTCCGTAAACTAAATTTTCTGGGGTAGAGAATGATACCCAGTGCCAAAATATTGACCTTAAAATATGTATAATGAAAATTGGATGAAATAGACTATTAAGTGTAAAAATATTGTTTTGTTAAAAAACAAGGGGACTTTATAGCAAATGTTTTTGGCTCTCTAGAGCACTTAGAAAATCCGAAAAAGCCAATCAAAAATTGTTATTCATGCAATCTTAATAATATAAAATGAAGTTGGGAAGTAGGTAGTTATTGGAAAAAACAATCAAAAAACTGTAATGTCGTTTGAACAATTATTTAATCTTATTCGAACGATATTGCATAGTAAATGTCGTCAGAATGACAATATAGATGTTAGTTCAAACGCGATACGAGGAAACTAACTCACTTGAATTCTCATTCGAATGACCTCATTTGAATTATAAAATGAAGTCGTTTGGACGACTTTTAAAAAAAAAATTCTCTTCGAAAAATAAAAAATCATTTTCAACTTCATTTTAGGAAAAATTGGACACCCAAAATAAATATATCCAAGGCTCAATATAACATGTGCATTCATACCTTAGAGACATTGGAAAATTTGAAAGGTTGATGACATTAAACATGGCACGAAAAACTTACAATAATGATAATCTCAATTTATGCTTGGCGGCTACGTCTTCAACACAAACATCAAGGTTTGAAGTCCATAACTTCTATCCTACAACTCAAATAGTTTTGTCCGGAATTAGGCCAATAATTACAAATTGACTAAATTGAAAATTTTCCCTTACACTAATATTTTGTAAAATGAATTTTTCTTTATATATATATATATATATATATACACTAGTGGAATGCTCATGCCTAAAGGCACCGCGAAACATTCCAAAATATATAATCGTAAAACAACACAAACTTCCAATGTATGTGACTCCAAAACGACAAAAAAATCGTTTCCCAAAAAAACAAGTGTAATAATTTAAGAAAATTGAACATAATATGATTTATTTATAAGACTATCCACCCTACTTAACAAATAATAAATAGTGCAACAATATTGTTTTTTTACAAAATATTGAATTATATGTAATAAGTCAAAAAAGGGTTTTACAACTCAAAGTGTGAATAATTCAAAAAATTTGTGAAAAAAATACTGAAAAATACTTCATTGAACCATTTCAAAACCACAGAAACCACATTTTAACAGTTACAATTATACATCAAAAGTCCAAACGATTTTATGCTTCCATTTACATGTCATAACAACGTAAGCCAAAGACATGTTTTACCATCAAATAATAAAATAAAAAGTAAAATTGTCTCGATAAAGAAATACACCATTCACGTGGCATGCGCTTATTCTCACAGCTCTATGCTACATCCATGCATTGACCCTAATCCTCCAACAAAACAGCAAGTGGAATATGTTAACAAGTTTGATGCAAAAAAAATAATGATAAAGAGTTATAGATGTTTCTTGTAAATATCAAAAGGTTAAAAAAATACAAATCACAAATATTATAACAACTAAACCACTAATGTTAGTGGCATAGTGAAGAAAATTTGTTGAACATAAAAATTCTTACTTAGTGATTTCCAACAAAAGTAATATTTTCGTAAATTGTTTAACCAACATTTTGAATGAAGAACAAAGAATACACCATAGACATTAGGGACAAAGTCTAAAGTCACACAAATGAAACATAAAAAAAGACTCAGAAATATATAGAATCGGTGTATATACATGTTTTATTTGGGTTGAAAATCTTTAAATGAAAAGAAATGGGACAGATATAACATTATTTCTGAAGAAATATAATATTTTTAAAAAGTTAGGAATAATAAAAACACATTTTAGAGAACAAATTTTATTGACATCTTAAGTTTTTTCTTTGACCAAAAAATTGTGTGGATACAGTTTACATTTTTATAGGCAGTCACATTGCTTCTCTACTCAGTACCCAACTATACGTGCTTTCAACTACATCAGCTACTATCCTTGATGAGTGGGTAATGACCTTTTGATGAAAAACTAGAACTTCACCTCATGTCCTTATTCGGTTGTTCTTTTCATGTATTGTGTCTTTGAATATTTTTTATCTTTCGCCAAAATCACTGTGAGGCTCGAGGAGGGATTACAAAAACAATACACAAATCACTTAGCAAGTCTTAAATACTCACTCCAATGTTTTATGTGCACAAATAAATAATAATTAATTGGTAAATATAAAAATAAAAAATAAATATTAGTACAGGTAAAAGGTTGGTACTAAGATATCCTTTACAAAACAGGAGGTATTAAAATTAGTACTGAAATACCAAACCCACTTTACCCCTCTATAAAACTACAACCTTTACCCGCTCCCTAACCTAGTTACCTACCATATCTACCCAAACCAAACGCAATCCTATCTGTTCCAGACAACAACCGGACACTTTCCAGACTTAGTTAACTCCCAAGCAAACTAGAACCGCCTGTCAGCTCAAATTCTCTTTTCATCGCCTTTTTAAAATCTTTAACCATGCTTAGATCATTTTCGGGAAAGATTAAATCATCTACATACAATCATAAAAGAAAAGTATAATTATTTTCAATTTCCTTTGAAATAATACATGCTCGTGTGGACATTTAGTTGGTAAGTTTTAGTATTTGTATTCCATGCCCTTGGTGCTTGTTTTAATCCATATAAGACTTTATTTAATTTTAGAATTTATCTTCATTGTTTTTTACCACATACCCCATAGACTGCTCCACATATACTTCTTATTCAAGGTGGACATTTGGAAAAGCGGACTGAACATACATTTGTTAAATTTTCACTCATTTTGTTATGCTAACAAAATTATTAATCTTATAGTTTCAGGCTGAGCAACGGGAGCGAATACCTCTTCATAATATATGTCATGTCTTTGCTTGTAGCCTTTGGCAACCAATCTTTCTTTATATCTTTCCACTTCTCCTTTATCATTATTCTTTGCTTCGGACAACCATTTAAATGCAATCACCTTATGGCCTTTAGTAAGAGTTGTTAGCTCCCACAAATTATTCTTTTCAATGACTTTGATATCTTCATCCATGGCATCTGTCCATTTTTTGCTTTATATAGCTTCTTTAAAATTAATTGGTTCACAATCGATAAAACAACAAAAAAGTGTAATCCCATTGTGATCTCCGGTTACCGATTAAATTTCTTGTAAACTACTTATTCATGGTATTATTTCCCTTGAGCTTCCAATAGATGTCGATGTTTTATTTATGAATGAGATCAATTTTGAGTTTGAACGGGAAGGAGTTTTTCTTAAGCAATAGGCTTTTAGAATTGGATTTAGGTAAGGAATAAATTTCTTTATCTTTTCAACATGTTTCCAAACATGTTATCGTTCCACTCCTTAAAAGAATCCAACAAATCAACATTAGTGTCACGGATGGATCATCGATTTCTCATAGTATTTTTTATGAAAGTTTCAAGTCTTGTATAAAAAAGGGAAGAAACCTCAAAAGGAAAAGTGCAATTTATAAAGGATTGTTCCAAACCGTTAGGCGTAATGAGGATAAGGTGTTATTCTTAGTAAACGGTAGGGAGGAACTTGTACGTACCTTACATGAAGGTGATCCATCATTCCTCTATTCCGAGGGATTAATCGAGTCTTTGCTTAATGTTTTCCCAACCCCATATCTTGTTGATCCAGGTGAAGGTTGTACCTTTGATGTCTATGTAAATCATTTCAACAATTGATACATTGGATGAAGGTTGCAATTTTATTAGTCTTAAAAAAACCCCACTTTTTTTTAGATTCACCTAGCACATTATTTAATTGTTGATGCGCAATCAACCACTTAGACCCAAAATTCATTTGTCATTCTCTTTCCTTTTAACACCCTTTGAGTCGTGTTTAAAATTATGTTATTTGTTTCCTTTGACTACTGTACTTTGTTAAGGAGAACATGCAACTTTAAAAGCGAGACGCATCGCATTAACTATAAAAAAAATTACAAACTCATTAAAAGTGAATTTTCCCCCTCTCTCAGATATAATAATTTTACCTCACAAGAATATTCCTTTTCGTCGAGTTCTTTGGATTTCTTTAATGCATAAAACACTTTCAATTTTTCTTTTGAATAATAAACCAATGTCTTTATCATCAATAAACAAAAAAACTATTTATTTTTTTCCAAAACGAACAAGAAGCAATATGCCCACAAACACTGGTGTTGATTAGTTCTAGAGGCTCCCTGGCTCTTGTTGTTGATTCTCTAGGAAAACTCAATTAGTGTTGATTACTTTTGGGGGATCCCTTGCCCTTGTAGTGGATTGTTTTGGAAAACTCAATATAAAGTTCTTGCCAAATAAACATCCTTCACACAATTGATGAAGATGATTAATTGATGGAAATCCTTTTACCATTCATTTGTTATGTATAATTTTACGCTACTAAAATTAAGCTTCCCAAACCATAAATACCAAAACCAAGATGTGTCTTTTAAATAAGAATTTAGACACATTGCAACACCTTTTGAATATTTAGCGAAAATCTTATAGTTCTTGCCTTGGTCACCTTAGCAATTGTATTTATTATTTAATCTCTTATTGAAAGACTATGATCTTTCATTTGGATATCATAGCCTTTAACCTAGAGTTTACACAAATTGAATATATTATCTTTCACATCGGGCACATAGTATAGATTGGAGATAAATTGGTGTGCTCCATTTTTCAAACCAATTAAAAATATTCCTTTTTCCTTTCACTGGAATTTTAGAGTTGTCTCCTAAGGTAACCATGCCATTTATTGATTCCTCAATCTCCACTAACTTGTATTTTTTACCACACATATGGTTGCCTTCTCCCATGTTATGATACCAGTTTCTCCATTATCTTCCCCTTTTTATCGTAGCAAAATTGGGGAATCTTCTCATTTCTCAACATAGTTAGCCTCCCCCTCAACTTTTTTAGTGTTATTCCGACATTAGAAAATATAATGACTAAATTTTTTAGAATTATTACACTTAATTTGGGCTTTTTCGTAACCTTTTATTGAATTGCTCCCTATTGCAGATTCTGTTATTAGAAAAGAATTGCTCCCTCTTACACTTATTAGATGTTTCTTCCTCGACTTTTAGATTGTCCTCTTCCTCTTTGACTTCTCTCATTGTTTAATTCTCCTATTTATTTTAGAGTAACATTTGTTTGACGAGCATGCTCTAAGTTTTCATGATTCTTTTTAATTATCCTCTCTTCATGGGCTCTTAGAGATCTCACGTGTTCATTAATGACCACATAATCAGTATCTCCACATTCTTCAGTTGTTACGACAATATAATAAAACTCAGTATTTAACTAGCAGAGGATATTTTCAACCACTCAGGTATTACTCATATTTTCACCATTTAGTTTGAGTTTATTTACAACATCATAAACTCTTGAAAAATAATCAGAAGCAAATTTATAGTCTTTCATAGTTAAAGACTTAAACTCACCTCTAAATGTTTGAACATAAACTTTCTTTACTTTCTCAATCACCTTGTGTGAATTTTATCGAATCTCCCATGCTTCCTTCCATTTTTTGGCACAATCAATCTTCTCCAATGTGTTTTTATCCATAGCAATACGGATGAGGGAGAGAGTCCTTTGGTGTTTACTCTTTGCGTCTTTCAAAGAAATCCTTTGAGCCCGGTGTAAAGTACCTCCATCTTGGGGGTCATTTTAACCCTTCTCCAAGATCTCCCAGAAATTGTATGATCTAATCAAAGCCTTCACCTTAATACTCTAATCATTGTAGCTGTATTTGGTGAGTTGAGGGACATGGAAAGGAATAATCCCATAGGCCATTCATAGTCAAGAACTTAGCTCAGACACCACTTTGTAGGAAGAGGGGCATTTTATATCATAAAGGGAGAAATATGAAGGTGAGGGGAAATGAATACTTTGTATTGATCTTTAACCTGACTTGATAAAAAATGCCTAGACCCCTCCTTACTTATAAGTCTCAAGGGAAGAATCTAGTGACTCATTAATTGCATCTCCCAACTACCACCTATTTCTAAGCTATTTTACCTGAGCATTCTAGTTAAAGACCCTTCTAGAAAGTTTACACCATTAATGAACCTAACGAACTATAATGTCCCAAAACTAGTAACTAAGCTAGCCAATATCAAAGTTACAATATAACCCAAAAAATAAATCAACTTCTTTAAGCATAATTACAATACAAATTAAATAAACCCACAAACCAAGTTTAATTTTCAATAGGACAACTTAATTATCAAAAAACAAAATTCAATAGGATGGTGTATTGTCATTAATCTTCATATCAGATTGTTTCCCTCCTCATAAGAGACGTTTCTTCCTTTGGTATGAAACTTTCCTGTCCTTACATTTATCTAGTATATCATTATAGATATGTATGTGTGTGTGTGTGTGTGTGTCTGAACACAATTTAGAATTTAAGAATGTTATGGTGAAGAGTTTAAGAATTTAAGAATGTATGAAACTTTCCTCTCCATAAGGAAATACTTATGGATTTCCTTTGTGATGGTGAAGAGTTTAAGAATTTTTAAAGGTATAGAGAAGCTGGTTGATGGTGTGGTTCGTTTGCTTACATGAATCATAGAGTGAGATAAGAGTAGTATGTGTCAGAATTTATGGTTTGGTGGTATACTGTTTCAACATTTGTAAGACTTCATATTTTACCAAATATCCATTTTATATTTGATCGGTAAATAAGAGCCTCAAGTGCATTAAAAGTGAAAACATTTCCACCCACAAAATTGACAATGTTAAGGTTGGTGTCTATGTTAGATTGTTCAAAAAAATTTAGGGGGGTCATATAAAAGTAAAATATGTGTGTAAAGTGAAAAATAAGGTAAAGTTGTATGTGATAAAATGTAATTAATCTTTTTATAACTATTCATGTGGTGATAATGATTAATTATGAGAGAACATAAAACAGGTTCTTAAGTAATATTATTGGGTATAATTCCAAGCGATGAGATTATTGATAACCTTTACTTGAAATAAATAATAATGTACACTTAATTACATCTGAGAATATCTGTAAATCTGAGAAATAATTAATAATGTACACTTATTGATAACCTTTGTATAAATCACACTCCCATCAATGCAAAGACTACATTAAGAGCCTAGGCCAATCCAAAAAATATGGAAACCATTAAAACAATTGCCAATATAACATGTCTCATGTGTTTTTCATATAACACTTGAATATAATTCACCCTTAACGAAAAATGTATTAAATTCAAACTTATTTGCAATTAACTTTTCAAAATAAAAATTAATCGAAAAAAAAAATCGCTATGAGAAAAAATTATCTCTGGTTTGTTTTCAGATAGTTATTTAATCTCCAATTTTCAAAAATTGGAGAACGAAAAAGAAATTTACAAAACAAAACAATTCACTTGAAAAAAATAAGAATTTTTCAAAAAAGAAAACAAACTCGACGGTTTGAAATATTAAAATTGTGGACTTACATCAGGGCTTAACAACATTTTTTTTTAGATTCCAAACTGGAAATTTACAAACAAAAATAGTAATTTTAAATTCATTTAAAAAATACATGTTTTGAAAAAAAATATAGCCGCAAGCGTACCTTTTACTTTCACGTTAACTTGAAAATAATTTGTACGAACTTTATCTTAATTCAGACACAATACTAACTAGGTTTGTAAAAAAAAATCAAAAACAGATTTCAATGGAATGACATTCTTCTTTTGTAATATTAATCAGCGAAAAAAATAGGGTGAGAGATTAGTACTTAATCAAGAAACATATTACGTTTATATTTTACTTTAAAGACATAAAATCGAATGTTTAATTCTGAAATCTATATGAAGAAATTATCCTCTCTATCTCAAGATGACTGAACACTAGCCAATCATATTTTATTTTGTTTATCTTCAACTTGCTACAAAATTATAATCAAACTTTATGATCACATGCACAATTACTAGTAGAAAAAATGTTTGTAGGAATACTGATTTGTATAATGTGTTTTTAGTATCATAATAAACTTATAGTAAACCACACGTGGATGATGCATTTATTAATGTAGAACCCCTAAAGGATTTCTTTATTCATCCCAACATTTTTAGGAAACAAACCAAAAGATGAAGCACTACAAAATGAATTTCACAACTTCATTCTTATTTTTTTTGCATCCAGGTACCAATATCCATGTGTGTGTGTCTTGAGAGACAATTAGAAGTCCCTTACGTGTTAGACACTTGGATTTTTAACAACAATATGACACATGTAAGCAAAATTGAACATGGAGAAGTCCTTGGGAAGAGAGATAAGATCAATTGAAGAATGTTTGTGAAATTGAATCAGATCACAATCCCCATAGTATCTCTCCCATCCCAAATCCTTAAAAATTCTGTCAAGGCAGTTGTAGGAAGACACCACCTGCCCCGTCGGCAGGTACATTAACGCCTTTCTCCGGTTGGTGTTGCTACCACCATCACCTAGGTGAATAACTCCATTGTTCTTGAACATAGAAACACCTAACATATTTTTCTAAGGTCTATGTGTTGATAACAGGGGAAAACTATTTGTTTAGGATGGTAGGGGAGAGCATGAGGGGTATTTATATTTACCTGGGAGAGAATATAAGAAGTGATGGAAGACATGTTTGGGTTCGGATATTTTGGGACACATATTTGTTGAAATTTTGGGGCACAAAAATGGTACCATTAATCTGCGTGGGTTTCTTATGAATCTTTGTGTTGTATTATTAGCTTTTGGTTTCAGAATAATAGGGTATCTTGATGTTTATTGGACACTCATTTTCATTTGTTGTGCCCAAGTGTGCTAATTATAGAGGGTGGGATATTTAGTTCGTAGTTCTGGGTTTTCATTTGGCCGGAGTCATCATCGGCTTTGTTGAAATTTCGTTGCGGGACACCTATTTGTTGAGATTTTGGGGAACAATATGGTCCCATGGGGTAACTTGGGGTATAGGTACCATTAGTCTGCATGGGTTTCTTTTCAATCTGTGTAGTGTTGTTGGCTTTAGCCTTCCGACGAATAGAGAATCTTGATGTTTATTGGGGAAGTCGTGTCCTCTACCAACTTATATCTTTTTTTGATAAATTAAAGATTGCATTAAAAAACATCGCTTAAGGAGCGAACCCGTATACAAGAAGTATACAAAGAAGTCATGCTACGGAAAATAAATACAGACGGACCCCAACAAACAAAACTAACGAGCTACATAGCTGAGTGTATTTCCTCCACGAAGTCCAAAAAATCTTGTGTCGTAACACTAATCCTTTCCTTGTACCAACTAAGCAGAGTGCTCAAAAAAATATAGCGGAGTCTCGATGGTGGTGTCTCAATACCATCAAAACACCTCGAGTTCCTTTCCATCCAAATCTTCCAAAAGATTCAGTGTGGAACCAAACTCCAAATCCTCTTATCACCCGACCAACCCCATGGAGGTTTCCACATATCTAAAAGCGCCCTCACAGACATCAGCATGACCCATACTGTCTTTGTCAAAGCAAGAAAAGTGTCCCATAAATCTCTCGACACCCTACAGTGTAAAACTAAATGATTCGTCTTCTCCTCTTCCTCGCAGCACAACCAACATCGACTAGCCAGATGATATCTTCTCTTATGTAGACCCTCTAATGTCAAAATGGCATGTCTAGCCGTCGTCCAAACAAAAAACATGACCTTAGGCGGCCCTTTAACTCTCCATATCTTTTTCCAGGGGAAAGTGTTCGTAGTATTCCCACCACCCACCAGGGAACCATAAAAGCTACGTATAGAAAACACACTCGTCCCCCCCCCCTTCCACCTCCATGAATCCTCTCTCGGCGTCGGACTAGGATCCGCTTTCAACCATTCCATGAACAAGTCTGCCCCCTTTATCTCGCAATCCCACAGTCTTATCCTAAGATGTGGCATCCATGCTATCTCGTCTCCGATAACAGTCACATGATTGTCCACCAATCCATCCGAATTCCACGCTAACTTGAACATCCCCGAAAAAAGATCCTGAATAGTCCAATTCATGCCTCATTTGTCTTTCAAGAACCTTATCTTATCCCCTTTCCCTAAGATAAAATATGTGTGCCTCGAGTAATCCTCCCAATATCTCGCAATGTGTTTCCACAAGACCAGTCCATGAGCTAAAGAACCCCCAACCGGCTTCCACCCCATTTGGGACGATCCCCATCTAGATTCAACAACACGTCTCCGTAATCTGTTGGTCTCCACTGAGTATATCCATAGCCACTTTCCTAGAAGAGCCTTATTAAATATACCCAAGTTTCTCACTCCTGCCCCCCTACTTGATGGGATTACAGACCTCCTCCTATCCAACAAGACTGCCTTTAAAACTATCTTACGTGCCTCTCCACAAAAAGTTTCTTATGAGTTTCTCCATTTTATCACGCACCGCAGCTAGTGAAGGAAATATGGACATGTAATAGGTGGGAAAACTAGACAAGCAACTCTTGATGAGAGTCAACCTCCCCCCTTTTGATAGATAGTCGTTCTTCCACCCTGCCAATCTCTTTCTCATTCTCTCTAGCACCAGGTCCCAAATCGCCTTGGATTTATATTTGTCTCCAAGCGGCGAACCCAGATAAGTATTCAGGAAGGAACCAATCATACCCCCAATGATACCTGCTAAACCCTCTAACACCTCTTCCCCCTATCGAAATCAACTCACACTTCCCCCCATTAATTCGAAGTCCCGATACAGCCTCAAAGCAGATCAGCAAGAGCTTAAGGGAACGAATTTTCCTTCGATCAACGTCACAAAATATTATCGCATCATCAACAAATAGGAGATGGGACACAGTAATCACCTCAGAGCTAGGATTCCCAAAAGTGAAACCCCTAATCCATCCCGTATCGACCACCCGTCCCATCATCCGACTAAATGCCCGCCAAATCCCATCCTCTTCAGTAGGTATAGAAGAAAATCCTAATTAACATAATCATACACCTTCTTGATATCCAACTTACACGCGATCCCAGGAATCCCACTGCACAACCTCGACTCCACACATTCATTAGCCACTAAAATAGCGTCGAGGATCTGCCTACCACCAACGAAGGCGTTCTGAGGCTTCGAAATGAAGGGATCGATAACCTACGTCTTAGTGGCCCTCACAGACACCTCCGAATCCCACTCCACCATTCTCTCTCTTCCTATGTCTTTCCCAATATTATTGGGACCCGAGTCTCTTCCCAATTGTCTTGCAATGTTTGCGGGTGGTTGGGGGCCTACGGTTTGGGTCTTGAAAGGATGGAATTGATTTTGGTGAAGGTTTTGGCAAAGAAATTAGATTGGGGCAGCTGGAAATTTGGGGTTTGGGTATGATGAGGTACTTGTGAAGAGCAGGAGGTGGTTAGAGGGTGGTCTAGCATCAAGGATGGTGGTGGGATCGTGAATCAGTTGTTGTAAGTGATGATGCTGATGAGTGTTCTTGTATTTAGGAGTTTTACAAAGGGATGTTATTGCGGTTTGATTCATGGGTATTGGAATATGAAAAAAATTTAGGTATGTGATTCGTTGTGAACTTAAGGTTTAATGAGTTTTCATATTTGGAAACTTTGTGATTCATTATCTGTGTATATTGTTTTTCAGATTGTAGGTATTCGAGCTTGAAGCTTGAAATGAAGGTATAAAACACATTGTGAGTTAAATTGTTATTTTGTTTATTAATTTCAAAGTTTGGTATACATTTTTTTTAGTTTCTAAGACTTCGTATGTTGTATTAATGCTTGGATATATTTTTAAGCTCATATTTGGGATTTTGTTTCTGTCTTAGACGAAAAAATGTCAAATAGTGAGTGACCTTCACAAGTTTGATAAAATGTCAGTTAGTCAATTGCAACAACCACCCTCACAATTAGATTAATTCATGGCCTTTGTTGCTCAGAGAGAACTTTTATGGTTATTGAATGTATTTGGTGTTTTACATTTTACACAACCTATAAGACGTTCCCTTCCCCATTATATCTTTGTTGACAATGTTGACTATATAAAATTATTTACCACATTTTTTGGAGTACTCCACTCCACTGATTTTGTCTGGTCTATTACAATTTTATAGATGAAAACTCATGAACCAACACCAGATCGTTTGAAATAGGCTCCTTAGCAGAATGTTAAGGTTCGTATATGTAGTTTGGATTTTATTAGTGCCTTTTTCGTATTTTGTGTGTGAAATTATTTGCTTTTTATTTGTGAATGTGGATTTGTTGATCAATTCTCAACATTATTATTTTGATTTTCGAATGCTTTCTTATGCTTTTTTACTATCAAATGTTACTAATTAGTTGTGTATAAACATGGTAATGAGGAGATTTAATAAATTTGTCAATCAATGGCGTCATTGTCCTTTCCATTCTCCCAACAAAAGGTGCTCATGACGTGTTTGTTAAATTGTTTCTTACATTTTCAAAATCGTCCTTGAGTACTTTAATATGCATTGCAGT
Source organism: Sambucus nigra (assembly GCA_949130495.1). NCBI lineage: Eukaryota > Viridiplantae > Streptophyta > Magnoliopsida > Dipsacales > Adoxaceae > Sambucus > Sambucus nigra. The sequence goes on along the minus strand of OX422219.1, from coordinate 476,677,621 downwards.
TCATGTATTGTGATTTTTGTTTATTTCAACTATTTTTTATGTGGGAGTATTTTCCAACTATTTTGATCTTTATTGAAATAGTATTGATTTTAAATAAAACAAGAGTGTTAGTTGCCTATGTAATGTAACGATGTTGGTAGTGGAGTGGACATGGAATAAATTCATTAAAGTATCAGGATTATATTGTATTGAATGAGATGATAAATTCAGTAATTCGTTAGAAGAGACACCATGGTGGGTAGTAGAGGATTTAAGGTCCCAGAACTTGGGAGGGATTTTAAAATGCCTTGTTGACATGGTCATGTTTTACGCACAGTGCCTTTTTATTCTATATAGTGTTATCAAGGACATTTTCTCTTTAATCAAGTTTTAATCTCATCTCAATATTTTCTCTTCTATCCTATGTTAATGAACTTGTCATGGTCATGGTGATGTGCTTTATTCTATGTACCGTTAGTGATTGAAAACAATTGGGGAAAATCTGCCTTAATACATATCGTGTCTTGGAATTCAGCTGAAATTCTAAATTATTATCGATTATGATCATGATTGAAGTTTAAATGTTTTAGCTGTGATAAGGCTGATACATATGCATTAATTAGTGAAGGATGTGAAGAAATGAGATAATGTTGGCACATAAGTTCTTTTAATAAGTAATTGTATTTAGTCCTCCCATATTTATCTGAGCATGAATTTTCATGTGATCCTTTTCATATATCTGTTTGGATGAATATTGTTTTGATTTTACACTTCCTTTTGTGGTCGCATCTATCTGTATAACTAATGTAATTATTTTTCAATGAGGGTCAGTATAACTGATGTACTAACTATATTTGAAACTTCCAACTTCTTGCACTGCTCACCTCCCATTATCTGTGAAGGGCCTTGGAGTTTAGCACGAATACAAGAAGTTTTCTTTACTAGCATCAAGTCAGCTACCCCACATTATTGTATGCTAGTATATGAGTTTACACGTCCTGTGATGTCTTGTGATTAATGTTCCTTTTCTTTGGTTGTATCTTCAGTATTGTTTGGTTTAGTTTCTGGGTTTAAGTGAGTACTAAATTACTATTTATGCTTCTACTAAGGTAACTTGGTTTCTTTCATTTGCAAATGTGCAACAGGTATTCAAAATTTCAGATTTTGTGCAACAAGTATTCAATATTTGAGTCTTTATCATGGAAAAATGTGCAACATGTATTCAAAATTTCAGTCTTCACATTCTGAATCTCGTGCTGGAATTATTACACTGTATATATATATGCACTTTATACACTGTATATATATGCACTTTATACACTGGAATTGTTACACTGTATATATATGCACTTTATGCAATGTATATATATGCATTCTGAATCCTGTGCTGGAACTTCAATCTTCACATTCTAAATCGCGTAGCACCTGTTTTCTTCTATATATGCATTTTACACACTGTATATATATATATATATATGCATTGTCGCACTTGTATGCATATATAACAGATTATAATAGATATATGTTATAAACAGGTTATAACAGATATTGCACTAGGTATCCACGCATTATTGAACGCTCAATGCAGCGTACGGGCAACTACAAATCCCATATATGGAATTGTAAGTTGCGTAACATATTCAGCCTATTTATGCATGTGTGTGTGTGTCCATGTCGCTTAATTTGATCTATGTTGGAGCAGGGCATGTGCCCCACCCAAATTTTCAAGTATTTGTTTTATTATGTAGTGTAATATATATTTTTACATCGAGAACCTAGTGCCCACCTTTCACTGACTATATTATTTAAATTTTCTATACTATATTATTTCTTATGTAAGAAACATATAAACACAACATTGTTAATCATTCTTCTAGTTGAGGTCATTCTCTCTCAGATTCTGTTTTGTCTTTTTAACTTGAATTTGGTTGATATTCATATTCATACTTCTCTATTTTGTTGATACAATTCGCAGTTGCTATTGTTGATTTTTATCTTTTATATTTTTAGAATCTGGAAGGCATAAGTGACATTTGGGATGAGAGGGATAGAACTGGAATGCACGTGGTTATTAAGGTATACATACGATAAGTGCTTTTGCATTACTGTTGTATATTCACATCTGCACCTCAAATATTAGCATCATTTGGCTTCTTTCATGTTATTTATTTCAAATATTAAAAATAAGCCATTGAAGGGTGAAATACCAAACTAGGCCCTAAACATCCCCATAAGAGGCATGAACACCTCACACGGGACCAATGTAACTCAAAGGAACTGACCGCGTAGTCACAGAACTCCCTATTTGATAATATAACGAGAATTTTCAAATCTATAGACATAGGCTTGAAAACAAGCTGTTAAAGGGTGAAAACCCAAACCAACGCCCTAACAAGCCCTGCAAGAGGTACTATCACCTCGTACGAGGCTAGCGTAACTCGTAGGAACTGATCTCATAGTCAGGGTTCTCTCGGTTTGAGAATATGACAATAATTTGAAAATATATAGCTTAGTCTAAAAAATAAGCCGTTAAAGGGTGAAACCTCAAACCGATCCCCAAACGGCCACGTAAGAGGCATGAACACCTCACATGGGACTAATGTAACTGGTAGGAACTAACCGCGTAGTCACAGGACTCCCTATGTAAGAATATAATGAGAATTTGCAAATCTATAGACTTACGCTTGAAAACAAGTTGTTAAATGGTGAAAACCCAAACTAACCCCCAAACGGCCCCGTAAGAAGCACTAACACCTCGTATGAGTGTAACGTAGCTCGTATGAACTGATCGTGTAGTCACGGTTCTCCCGGTTTGAGAATATGACGATAATTTGAAAATATCTAGCTTAGGCTTAAACATAAGCCGTTGAAGGGTGAAACCCAAAACCAGGCCCCAAATGGCCCCGTTAGAGGCACGAACACCACACACAGGACCAATGTAACTCGTAGGAACTGACCGCGTAGTCATGAGACTCCCTCTTTGAGAATATAATGGGAATATACAAATCAGTAGACGTAGGCTTGAAAATAAGCTATTAAAGAGTGAAAACCCAAACCAACTCCCCAACGGCCCCGTAAGAGGCATTAACACCTCGTATGAGACTAGCGTAACTCGTAATAATTGATCACGTAGTCACGGCTCTCCCGATTTGAGAATATTATGATAATTTGAAAATATCTAGGTTAGGCTTAAAAATAAGCCGTTGAAGGGTGAAACCCCAAACCAGGCCCCCAACGGCCACGTAAGAGACATGAACACCTCACACGGAACTAATGTAACTCGTAGGAATTGATCACGTAGTCACGGGACTCCCTGTTTCAGAATATAATGAGAATTTCCAAATCTGTAGACTTTGGTTTAAAAACAAGCTGTTAAATGGTGAAAATCTAAACCAACACCCCAACGACCCCGTAAGATGCACTAACACCTCGTATGAGAGTAAGGTAACTCATAGGAACTGATCACATAGTCATGGTTATCCCGGTTTGATAATATGATGATAATTTTAAAATATCTAGCTTAGGCTTAAAAACAAGTCGTTGAAGGGTGAAACCCCAAACCAGGACCCAAACGGCCCCATAAGAGGCATAAATACCTCACATGGGACCAATGTAACTCGTATGATTTGACTGCGTAGTCACAGGACTCACTGTTTCATAATATAACAAGAATTTGCAAATTTGTAGACTTAGGCTTGAAAACAAGTTGTTAAAGGGTGAAAACCCAAACCAACTCCCCTACGGCCTCGTAAGAGGCATTAACACCTCGTATGTGTAATACCCCGTACTTTTGGGCTATATTTATTTTGAGGATTAATTAATTAAATGCGTATTAATTGGAAATTAATCCGGGTTATAAATACTAATGTGATGCGAATTGGTATTTGATTAGGTGCATATATGATTATATATGAACTTGGAATTATAAAATTTGTCATGAGATTTATATACGGCAATTTGGAAATTTTGTTGAGACGCGTGGGACCGCCGCGTCACGGTATAATATTTTGATATTAAAAGTGAATTTAAAATCTATAATCCGTATGGTCATTTTGAGTGCGCCAACGCGGTCGGAAGGGTCGAGATAGTCAGAAAACACTAGCCGGGGGTATAGTTTGGGTCCCGGGGTATTTTTAGGCCATCCCGGCACCATAAAGGGTATTTTAGTAATTTGGTATTTTTGGGTAATTAAATGTGACGAAAATTGAGAGTTGTAATCTGATAAGGGATTGACCCAACCAACCTTTATTAACCCAACAAGCTATGGAGGTTTATTAAATTAGGTTTTCATAAGTTCCCCAAAGCAAACCCTAGCCACCATAGCTTTTTGAAGAAGAAAGCTTGGAGAAGGAGAGAGAGAGATGAATTCTGCAGAAATTCTACACCGAATCCACACCAAATTCAGAGACAAACAAGGCAAGTGACTTTATTTCCATTTAATTACTGAGAATGTCTTTTCCATGTTAGAAAATTCAGATTTATGGTTGTTCTTGATGAAATATGAAAACCCATGTAGTCTAGATGATAAAACTTGAGGAATTTGAGAAGGATTGCATGTAGAAGGATAGGTAAATGCTTAATCTGATGTTAATACATGATTTGGGTGAAAGAAAAACGGATTTTATTTGATGAATTGAAGGTTCCAAATTTTAGGGTTCATGTTCATAAATGAATTGGGGAAAAGTTTAAATAATTGTAAATTGATTGATGATTTGGGTGAGGAAATCCATACAAACGTGATAGGATGTGGTTATACTATGTTTAGAATTGTTTAGAGACTTTAAAACAATCGTTGGGATAAATTTTAGAGGTGATTTGAGGAGTAAAAATGGTGAAAAACGATTTTTGGGAAATTCTGGGCCGAAACTGGCCTCTCGTTAGAAGCAACCCCCAGGTAGTTCGAACGAACTCGTTCGAACGAGCTTCTAACGAGTTGACCAGTCACTACTAACGAGTGGGGATTTCGTTAGATATCTCGTTCGAATGAGATATCGTTAGAAGGGTCAGTTCGTTCGAACGAACTGGGATCTCGTTCGAACAGCCTCGTTCGAACGAGACTTCTAAAGACCTGACAGTCCAAACTCGTTCAAAGCCTCGTTCGAACGAGACTTCTAACGAGTTGACAGTTTGGTCCTTTTTGGACTGTTTTGACTTTTGGAGTACCGGGAACTGGTTCAAGGGTAGAGTTAGTATTCCTTTGACAATATAGTGATTGATTTGGGACTGTTGGGTTATTGAGATGAGTAAATCATACACTAGAGTTATATTCAATGAACCGTTTGGGTTGAGACGTGAGTGTCTACTACAATGTGAGGATAAATTACGGCACGTATAATTATGAACCGGAATAAAATAAGTTGTGATAATTATAGTTAGTACAAGAATTCGATATGTACTACGATTAAAATATGGTATTACTAAGATGTGTGTTTACTTTGTATTAGTATATGGTTTGTGTGTATGACATACCTACCATACTTGCTATCACGGGAGGTTTCGTTCGCTTAGGACCCTCTAATCCTTGTGTGCCTACGGGGGGGATATAGACTGGTACCTTGATGAACATAGGTCATAGAAAGACTTATTGTGATATTAATAAGTCCGCTGACCATGGGAGCGTAGGTATGTGCGTGACCCATGTGATGGTGACTGTGTTCGCCTCCATTATTTGTGATGTTGTTATCGGTAAACTATTCCTGAGAGATTCGGAATATGTAATCCTTATGTACGTGATGTACCGGGATGGATAGCAGAGTATGTGTGCACTACAGCTTAGATTGCGGGGTGCTTGTATTGTATATTTATGAGATGAATAATATACGTTATATTAATGGGAACCCTCATGTTAATGTTGTAAAAATATTACGGTGTTGTTTCGAGATATATAGTGAGTTGACTAGTAGTGGTATATATAGTGTATATTGAGTACCTGAGTTAAACTAAACCCTTTTTAATTAAGAGCGTTATATAATAAGGGAACCAAGTATTATGGGTAGAACCTTTGGCAGTCTAGCTAGATACGTTGCCACTTAGTTAGTAGTATGGATAGTTATAGATGGGTACTTGCGTTAGGAGTGCACAGTTAGACGAGAGGTGAGAATATAATGTGAGTGCACGTCCTAACATGTACTTTGCATTTAATGTTTTAAATGTTTTTAAAGCACTTGCAGGTTTTTAAAATATATCACATTCAAGCTCTGACCCGTTTGCTTTTCAAATCTCTTTTTTCTTTGTAAAACCATTTTAGGTGCCCAGCCACAAGGACACCAAGCATAGGATACTCATTCAGGTGACGAGCTGTAGCTGCTTGTGGAAGCTACAAGGATTTGCATGTAGACGCTTCTATCTTTTGGATTCCAGAGTCACCATCTATCCGTTGTAGGGCATGTTGCCCATTTCTATATAGAAACATCTTTTATACTTCAGTTTTCAGACTTTAGCACGTTTTATTATTGTTTCAGTTCATTTATTTCAGTTATGGGATTGTAGTGAGGGGTTTCCTCCAGACTTTATTTACTCTATTGTGATGGTTATTCGTTTTACTTCAGTATGGTGAATGGTGTTATTTATTTCTTCATTACACTTGTTGCATGTTAATCAGACTTTAATTAAAATTTGGCAACTTGCTTTTTAAATACTAGGTCGTTATAGATAATAAAATGTTTTTCGACAGTGATGCTATTAACTGAGCCAACTTGGCATTTTGAATTAATTTTATAAAGGATTAACTACTCGGTATTTAATTAGTCGGGGTGTCACAGGTGGTATCAGAGCATCAGGTTCTAGTGTCCTTTAAGATCTGTACGGCTATTATGTTTCCGCTACGTTTTCTTTGATATAGAGCCCTATATTTTAGGACTGTTGTATTCTTTTGTGTATGCTTCGATCTTCAGCTATTTTAAGTTTATAAACCGTGAACTTATAAACTTTGTTCTTATTTCAGATGCCTCCACGACGTGCACGACGAGTTCCCAGGAATGCAGTGCCCGAACCCCAGCCCGCTCCAGTTCAGGGCATGTTGAACGCCGCTGAGGTTGCAGCTATAGTAGCTCAAGCGGTAAATGCCGTGATTGTCGTTATTCAGCAGGCACCACCACCGGCGCCGGTTGTCGCGCCAGTACAGGTTAATGCATTCCCGTCTGCTTGGGAGCGTGTACGTGACGCTTTTCAGAAAGCGCATCCGCTAGAGTTTGCAGGTAGCTCAGACGTGGTAGTCTCGAGCCAATGGAGGAAGGACATACAGAGGCATTTGAGGATGCATGAGTGCACAGCCGTTCAGAAACAGGTGCAAGCTACTTTCAAGCTAGTGGGATCGGCACTACAGTGATGGGAGTCTATCACCACCGCGGAGGAGAGGGATACCCTCACGATTCAGGAGTTCTGGGTGCGGTTCGACCGCAAATACTTTCCATCCACAGTTCATACAGAGATGAGGAGGAAGCTGATGAGTTTGAAGCAGGAGGGCAAAACAGTGGCCGAGTATGAGGCCAAGTTCACTAGCCTGTTGAATATCGTTCCAGACGAGATTCCAACAGAGAAGAAGAAGATAGAGAAGTTCACTGATGGGTTGAATTGGAGGATCCGTCAGCATCTGCTAGGGAACCTATCGTTGGCCACGTATTCTGATGTGGTTAACGCTGCATTATTACACTGCCAGGACCACCGTTTTCATATGGCCGAGGGCAAGCGGTCGGGGGAGTCTAGCCATCAGGGCAGGACTGGAGGACATGGTGCCAGCGGGGCACAGACCGATCAGGGGCAGAGACAGACTGAGCAGGGTACCCAGCAGGGGGACAATAAGAGGTTCCGATCAGGGAACCACAGGCAGGGACAGGGAGGTTTCCGCCAGGGCAATCAGGGTCCAAACGGCCATCAGGGCCAGCAGGGGCAGAATGGGCAGCAGTTTCATCAGGGCCAGCAGGGCCAAGGGAAGAATGGTAATGGCCAGCAGGGCCGGGGACAGCAGGGGCAGAGGGGAGGGAACTTCCCAGGGAAGTGCTTTACTTGTGGCAAGACTGGTCATAAGAAGCAGGATTGTCCTGATAGGGGCAGGGCCCCACAGCAGCAGCAGCAGGGTGCTCGCCAGGAGCCACATAGACCTATGTTTCCCGCCGCTCTTCCGGTACCGCCACAGATGGCAGCTTTGCCACCCATTCCAGCAGTCCCAGCTCAGCAGGGGCAGCTACAGTATGGACGTGTCTACAACGTTCACCAGGCTGCAGTTCCACAGGCACCGCCCGCGATCGAGGGTACGTTTCCTATCCATGGCACTATGGGACGGGTGTTATTTGATACGGGTGCTACACATTGTTTCATAGCTACACACTTCGCGAAAGCTTTAGGATTGTTAGCTACGGCAGAGAGCACAGTGACATGTGTCGACTCACCATTAGGGAGTGGGTCACTTATTTTCTTTATATGCCGGGGAGTGGGGGTAGAGATCGGTGGTTTGGTATTGTCTGCAGGCATGTTAGTGTTAGACATGCACGTTCACGATGTGATCATCGGTATGGATTGGCTCGTAGCATATAGGGCCATGATTGATTGCTTCAGCGGGAGCATTGTTTTTTCCATTCCGGGGCAAGAGATGTATATAGTGGAGATGCCTCGCCCAGAGGGAGGATCGACCGCTCATCTGTATTACATAGAGGAGGATACCTCTAAGGAGGTTGTGATTCCTTTAGATTCGATCCCGGTTGTCAGGGAGTATTCAGATGTGTTTCAGGAGATACCAGGCTTACCACCCAGTCGAGAGATAGATTTCATTATTGATTTTCTACCGGGTATGAGACCTATAGAACATGCACCGTACCGTATGGCTCCAGCTGAGATACAAGAGTTACGGGATCAGATAGAGCAGCTGTTAGGGCAGGGCTTTATTCGTAGGAGTACCTCACCTTGGGGCGCTCCAGTTTTGTTTGTGAAGAAGAGGGACGGTTCACTGAGACTGTGCGTGGACTACCGAGAGTTGAATAAGGTCACGATACGGAATAAGTATCCGTTGCCTCGAATCGATGACTTATTCGACCAGTTGAGAGGAGCTTCTTTCTTCTCAAAGATTGAATTGAGGTCGGGATACCATCAGTTGCGTATCAGGGAGGAGGATATCTCGAAGACTGCGTTCTTGTCGAGATATGGTTCTTATGAGTTTCGGGTTATGCCTTTTGGTTTGACCAACGCTCCAGCAGTGTTTATGGACTTGATGAACAGAGTGTTCAGGGATTTCCTAGATCAGTTTGTCATTGTCTTCATTGATGACATTCTGGTTTACTCTCAGACAGAGGAGGAGCATGCCGAGCATTTGAGGCAGGTTTTGCAGACACTTCGTCAGAACGAGTTGTATGCAAAATATGAGAAGTACGGGTTTTGGCTGAAGGAAGTCCAATTCTTGGGTCACATTATTTTTGACCAGGGAATATCTGTCGATCCGGGGAAGGTGTCAGCAGTAAGGGAGTGGGGACAGCCTACGACACCAACAGAGATTCGTAGTTTCTTGGGTTTAGCAGGATACTACAGGAGGTTTATTTGGGGTTTCTCGGAGATAGAAGGTCCTTTGACACATCTTACTCGTAAAGGTGTGCCATATATCTGGAGTGATGCTTGTCAGTTGGCATTCGATGAGTTGAAGGACAAATTGACCTCAGCACCTGTGTTAGCATTGCCGAGATCGGGAGTTGAGTATTTGGTTTACACCGATGCGTCTTTGCAAGGACTGGGAGGTGTGTTGCAGCAGGAGAGACAGGCCATAGCTTATGCTTCCCGTAAGCTTAAGCCTCATGAGAAGAATTACCCCACACATGATTTGGAGTTGGAGGCAGTGGTATTTGCCTTACGGATTTGGAGGCACTATCTTTTGGGGGAGAAGTTTCAGCTGTTCAAGGATCATAAGTCACTACAGTATCTGTTCACGCAGAAAGAATTGAATATGCGGCAGCGTAGGTGGCTTGAATTTGTGATGGACTACCAGTTCGACATCCAGTACCACCCGGGTAAGGCTAACGTGGTAGCAGACGCGTTGAGCCGCAGACCAGCAGATGAGGTGGCAGAGGTGTGGAAAGCTAAGTGGAAGGAATTGGGACACCAGGATGCAGTGGCCCGATCTTTCATGTCTGTGATGACCGTTACCCCGCAGATTGTCACAAAGGTAGTACGGGCACAGGCCAATGACTCGTTCTGTCAGGAGCAGATAGTTCGATTGCTAGCAGAGGGAGCCGAGTCCTATACCGTTAGCTCAGACGGGGGATTGTGCTTCAATGGGAGATTGGTGGTTCCGGAAGGGGAAGAATTGCGGCACGATGTGATGGCAGAGTCGCACGGCTCACGGTTCGCGGTACATCCCGGAGGGGACAAAATGTACTAGAACATGAGACGACAGTATCGGTGGAGCGGTATGAAGAAAGATATCGCTGAGTTTGTCTCGAAATGCGCCACTTGTCAGCTTGTAAAAGTGGATCATCAGAGACCAGCAGGATTGCTACAGCCGTTGGAGGTTCCGGTGTGGATGTGGGAGAGCATATCCATGGATTTTATCACGGGGTTGCCTACGTCGCAGAGGGGTCACGACTCCGTTTGGGTAATTGTGGACAGGTTGTCCAAGGTCGCTCACTTTTTACCCGTTAGGACTGATTACACTACGGGACAGTATGCCCAGCTCTTCATTTCAGAGATTGTGAGACTTCACGGTGTACCCCTGAATATCGTGTCTGACAGAGACAAGATATTTGTTTCGAGGTTTTGGGAGAGTTTCCAGGAGGCCATGGGCACGGAATTGCGGTTGAGTACGGCTTATCATCCGCAGACCGATGGGCAGACAGAGCGCACCAATCAGATGTTGGAGGACATGCTACGCATGTGTATTATTGACTTCGGGGGTCGATGGGAGCAGTACCTCCCACTGGTGGAGTTTGCTTACAACAACTCCTATCAGTTCACGATTGGCATGGCTCCCTTTGAGGCATTGTACGGTAGGCCTTGTCGTTCCCCAGCATGTTGGTTGGAGGTGGGGGACAACAAACTACTTGGGCAGGAAGTGATTCAGGATACTTCGGCAAGGATTGAGTTGATTCGGAGTTGCATTCGGGTAGCTCAAGACCGGCAGAAGAGTTACGCTGACGCGAAGAGATTTTTCAGAGAGTTCCAAGTGGGGGACCAGGTTTTGCTCAGGGTTTCTTCGATGAAGGGGATTATGCGATTCGGGAAGAAGGGAAAGTTGGCACCGAGGTATGTGGGGCCGTTTCCTATTATTGAGCGGATCGGACCCGTTGCGTATAGACTTGGACTACCGGAGCACTTGCATCGGATTCACGATGTGTTCCATATTTCCTCGCTGAGGAAATACCTTAGAGATAATTTGGCTCATTCGCACATCGCTGTGGAGGACATCGATCTCCAGCCGGATAGCTCCTACAAGGAGGGGCCAATTGCTATTTTGGACCGAAGCGAGAGGAAACTGCGGTCAAAGATAGTCCCGTTAGTGCGTGTTCAGTGGCGACATCACAATGTCAAGGAGTCCACATGGGAGCGCGAGGATGAGATGCGCGAACGTTATCCAGAGCTATTTTTATCAGGTACTTTCTAGTTTCGAATTTCGGGACGAAATTCAGTTATTAGGGGGGAAGTATGTAATACCCCGTACTTTTGGGCTATATTTATTTTGAGGATTAATTAATTAAATGCGTATTAATTGGAAATTAATCCGGGTTATAAATACTAATGTGATGCGAATTGGTATTTGATTAGGTGCATATATGATTATATATGAACTTGGTATTATAAAATTTGTCGTGAGATTTATATACGGCAATTTGGAAATTTTGTTGAGACGCGTGGGACCGCCGCGTCACGGTATAATATTTTGATATTAAAAGTGAATTTAAAATCTATAATCCGTATGGTCGTTTTGAGTGCGCCAACGCGTCCGGAAGGGTCGAGATAGTCAGAAAACACTAGCCGGGGGTATAGTTTGGGTCCCGGGGTATTTTTAGGCCATCCCGGCAGCATAAAGGGTATTTTAGTAATTTGGTATTTTTGGGTAATTAAAAGTGACGAAAATTGAGAGTTGTAATCTGATAAGGGAGTGACCCAACCAACCTTTATTAACCCAACAAGCTACAGAGGTTTATTAAATTAGGTTTTCATAAGTTCCCCAAAGCAAACCCTAGCCACCATAGCTTTTTGAAGAAGAAAGCTTGGAGAAGGAGAGAGAGAGAGGAATTCTGCAGAAATTCTACACCGAATCCACACCAAATTCAGAGACAAACAAGGCAAGTGACTTTATTTCCATTTAATTACTGAGAATGTCTTTTCCATGTTAGAAAATTCAGATTTATTGTTGTTCTTGATGAAATATGAAAACCCATGTAGTCTAGATGATAAAACTTGAGGAATTTGAGAAGGATTGCATGTAGAAGGATAGGTAAATGCTTAATCTGATGTTAATACATGATTTGGGTGAAAGAAAAACGGATTTTATTAGATGAATTGAAGGTTCCAAATTTTAGGGTTCATGTTCATAAATGAATTGGGGAAAAGTTTAAATAATTGTAAATTGATTGATGATTTGGGTGAGGAAATCCATACAAACGTGATAGGATGTGGTTATACTATGTTTAGAATTGTTTAGAGACTTTAAAACAATCGTTGGGATAAATGTTAGAGGTGATTTGAGGAGTAAAAATGGTGAAAAATGATTTTTGGGAAATTCTGGGCCGAAACTGGCCTCTCGTTAGAAGCAACCCCCAGGTCGTTCGAACGAACTCGTTCGAACGAGCTTCTAACGAGTTGACCAGTCGCTACTAACGAGTGGGGATTTCGTTCGATATCTCGTTCGAACGAGATATCGTTAGAAGGGTCAGTTCGTTCGAACGAACTGGGATCTCGTTCGAACAGCCTCGTTCGAACGAGACTTCTAACGACCTGACAGTCCAAACTCGTTCGAAGCCTCGTTCGAACGAGACTTCTAACGAGTTGACAGTTTGGTCCTTTTTGGACTGTTTTGACTTTTGGAGTACCGGGAACTGGTTCAAGGGTAGAGTTAGTATTCCTTTGACAATATAGTGATTGATTTGGGACTGTTGGGTTATTGAGATGAGTAAATCATACACTAGAGTTATATTCAATGAACCGTTTGGGTTGAGACGTGAGTGTCTACTACAATGTGAGGATAAATTATGGCACGTATAATTATGAACCGGAATAAAATAAGTTGTGATAATTATAGTTAGTACAAGAATTCGATATGTACTACGATTAAAATATGGTATTACTAAGATGTGTGTTTACTTTGTATTAGTATATGGTTTGTGTGTATGACATACCTACCATACTTGCTATCACGGGAGGTTTCGTTCGCTTAGGACCCTCTAATCCTTGTGTGCCTACGGGGGGGATATAGACTGGTACCTTGATGAACATAGGTCATAGAAAGACTTATTGTGATATTAATAAGTCCGCTGACCATGGGAGCGTAGGTATGTGCGTGACCCATGTGATGGTGACTGTGTTCGCCTCCATTATTTGTGATGTTGTTATCGGTAAACTATTCCTGAGAGATTCAGAATATGTAATCCTTATGTACGTGATGTACTGGGATGGATAGCAGAGTATGTGTGCCCTACAGCTTAGATTGCGGGGTGCTTGTATTGTATATTTATGAGATGAATAATATACGTTATATTAATGGGAACCCTCATGTTAATGTTGTAAAAATATTACGGTGTTGTTTCGAGATATATAGTGAGTTGACTAGTAGTGGTATATATAGTGTATATTGAGTACCTGAGTTAAACTAAATCCTTTTTAATTAAGAGCGTTATATAATAAGGGAACCAAGTATTATGGGTAGAACCTTTGGCAGTCTAGCTAGATACGTTGCCACTTAGTTAGTAGTATGGATAGTTATAGATGGGTACTTGCGTTAGGAGTGCACAGTTAGACGAGAGGTGAGAATATAATGTGAGTGCACGTCCTAAAATGTACTTTGCATTTAATGTTTTAAATGTTTTTAAAGCACTTGCAGGTTTTTAAAACATAACACATTCGGGCTCTGACCCGTTTGCTTTTCAAATCTCTTTTTTCTTTGTAAAACCATTTTAGGTGCCCATCCACAAGGACACCAAGCATAGGATACTCATTCAGGTGACGAGCTGTAGCTGCTTGTGGAAGCTACAGGGATTTGCATTTAGACGCTTCTATCTTTTGGATTCCAGAGTCACCATCTATCCGTTGTAGGGCATGTGGCCCATTTCTATTTAGAAACATCTTTTATACTTCAGTTTTTAGACTTTAGCACATTTTATTATTGTTTCAGTTCATTTATTTCAGTTATGGGATTGTAGTGAGGGGTTTCCTCCAGACTTTATTTACTCTATTGTGATGGTTATTCGTTTTACTTCAGTATGGTGAATGGTGTTATTTATTTCTTCATTACACTTGTTGCATGTTAATCAGACTTTAATTAAAATTTGGCAACTTGCTTTTTAAATACTAGGTGGTTAGAGATAATAAAATGTTTTTCGACAGTGATGCTATTAACTGAGCCAACTTGGCATTTTGAATTAATTTTATAAAGGAGTTGCTACCCGGTATTTAATTAGTCAGGGTGTCACAGTATGAGACTACCGTAACTCATATGAACTGATCGCGTAGTCGCGGTTCTCCCGATTTGAGAATATGATGATAATTTTCAAATATTAAGCTTAGGCCTAAAAACAAGCCGTTGAAGTGTGAAACCCCAAACTAGGCCCCAAACGGCCCCGTAAGAGGCATGAACACCTCACACGGGACCAACGTAACTCGTAGCAACTGACCGCATAGTCACATGACTCCCCGTTTGAGAATGTAACGAGAATTTGCAAATTTTTAGACTTAGGCTTGAAAATAAGCTGTTAATGGGTGAAAACCCAAACCAACCCCCAAATTGCTGTATATGAGGCACTAACACCTCGTATGCGGCTAACGTAACTCGTAGGAAGTGATCGCGTAGTCATGGTTCTCCCGATTTGAGAATATGACAATAATTGGAAAATATCTAGCTTAGTCTAAAAAACATGCCGTCAATGGGTGAAACCCCAAACCAATCCCCAAACGGCCACGTAAGAGGCATGAACACCTCACATGGGACCAATGTAACTGGTAGGAACTAACCGCGTAGTAACGGGACTCCCTATTTAAGAATATAATGAGAATTTCCAAATGTGTAGACTTACGCTTGAAAACAAGTTGTTAAATGGTGAAAACCAAAACCAACCCCCAAACGGCCGCGTAGGAGGCACTAACACCTGTTATGAAAGTAACGTAGCTCGTAGGAACTGATCGTGTAGTCACGATTCTCCCGTTTTGAGAATATTATGATAATTTGAAAATATCTGTCTTAGGCTTAAACACAAGCCGTTGAAGGGTGAAATCCAAAACCAGGCCCCAATGGCCCCGTAAGAGGCACGAACACCTCACACGGGACCAATGTAACTCGTAGGAACTGACCGCGTAGTCATGAGACTCCCTTTTTGAGAATATAACGAGAAAATGCAAATCTGTAGATGTAGGCTAGAAAACAAGCTATTAAAGGGTGAAAACCCAAACCAACTCTCTAACGGCCCCGTAAGAGGCATTAACACCTCGTATGAGACTAACGTAACTCATAATAACTAATCGCGTAGTCACGGCTCTCCTGATTTGAGAATATGATGATAATTTGAAAATATCTAGCTTAGGCTTAAAAATAAGCCGTTGAAGTGTGAATCCCCAAACCAGGCCACAAATTGCCACGTAAGAGACATGAACACCTCACATGGGACTAATGTAACTCGTAGGAATTGATCGCGTAGTCATGGGACTCCCTGTTGGAGAATATAATGAGAATTTCCAAATCTGTAGACTTTGGCTTAAAAACAAGCTGTTAAATGGTGAAAATCCAAACCAACCCCAAAACGGGCCCGTAAGAGTCACTAACACCTCGTATGAGACTAACGTAACTCGTAGGAACTGATCACGTAGTCACGGTTATCCCGGTTTGATAATATGATGATAATTTTAAAATATGTAGCTTAGGCTTAAAAACAAGCCGTTGAAGGGTGAAACCCCAAACCAGGCCCCAAACGGCCCCGTAAGAGGCATAAACACGTCACACAGGACCAATGTAACTCGTAGGAACTGACCGCGTAGTCACAGGACTCACTGTTTGAGAATAGTACAAGAATTTTCAAATCTGTAGACTTAGGCTTGAAAACAAGTTGTTAAAGGGTGAAAACAAAAACCAACTCCCCGACGGCCCCGTAAGAGGAATTAACACCTCGTATGAGACCAGCGTAACTCATAAGAACTGATCATGTACTCGCGGTTCTCCCGATTTGAGAATATGATGATAATTTTAAAATAACAAGCTTAGGCCTAAAAACAAGCCGTCGAAGTGTGAAACCCGAAACTAGGCCCCAAACGGCCCCGTAAGAGGAATGAACACCTCACACGGGACCAACGTAACTCGTAGGAACTGACCGCGTAGTCTCAAAACTCCCTGTTTGAGAATATAACGAGAATTTTCAAATTTGTAGACTTAGGTTTGAAAATAAGCTGTTAAAGGGTGAAAACCCAAACCAACCCCCAAATGGCCGTATATGAGGCACTAACACCTCGTATGAGGTTAACGTAACTCGTAGGAAGTGATCGCGTAGTCATGGTTCTCCCGGTTTGATAATATGATGATAATTTCAAAATATCTAGCTTAAGCTTAAAAATAAGCCATCGAAGGGTGAAACCCCAAACCAGGCCCCAAACATCCCCGTAAGAGGCGCGAAAACCTCACATGCGACCAATGTAACTCGTATGAACTGACAGTATAGTCACGGGACTCCCTGTTGGAGAATATAACGACAATTTACAAATCTCTAGACTTAGGCTTGAAAACAAGCTGTTAAAGGTTGAAAACCCAAACCAACCCCCAAACGGCCCCGTAAGAGGCACTAACAACTCGTACGAGACTAATGTAACTCGTAGGAACTGATCGCGGAGTCACGGTTCTCCCGGTTTGAGAATATGATGTTAATTTGAAAATAGCTAGCATAGGCTTAAAAATAAGCCGTTGAAGGGTGAAACACAAAAACCAGGCCCCAAACGACCCCGCAAGAGGCATGAACACCTCACACGGGACCGATGTAATTCGTAGGAACTGAACGCGTAGTCACGGGTCTCCCTGTTTGGGAATATAACGAGAATTTGAAAATATGTAGGCTTAGGATTGAAAACAGGCTGTTAAATGGTGAAAATCCAAACCAACCCCCAAACGGCCCCGTAAGAGGCACTAACACCTCGTATGAGACTAACGTAATTAGTAGGAACTAATCTTGCGATCACAGTTATCCCGGTTTGAGAATATGACGATAATTTTAAAATATATAGCTTAGGCTTAAAAATAAGCCGTTGCAGGCTGAAACACCAAACCTGGCCCCGAAAAGCCTCGTGAGAGGTATTAAATCCTCACACGGGACCAATGTAACTCGTAGGAACTGTCCTCGTAGTCACGGGACTCCCTGTTAGAGAATATAACGAGAATTTGTAAATCTGTAGACTTAGGCTTGAAAACAAGTAACGGATGAAAACTCAAACTAACCCCCAACGGCCCGGTAAGAGGCACTAACACCTCGTATGAGACAAACGTAACTCATAGGAGATGATCGCGTAGTCACGATTCTCCCGGATCGAGAATATGATGATAATTTGAAAATATCTAGCTTAGGTTTAAAAACAAGCCATCGAAGGGTGAAACACCAAACCAGGCCCCAAACGGCCTCGTAAAAGGCATGAACACCTCACATGGGACCGATGTAACTCGTAGGAACTTACCGCATAGTCACGGGACTCCCTATTTGAAAATATAACGAGAATTTGCAAATCTGTAGACTTATGCTTGAAAACATGTTGTTGAAGGGTGAAAACCCAAACTAACCCCCCAATGGCCCTATAAGAGGCACTAACACCTCGTCTGAGACTAATGTAACTCATAGGAACTGATCACGTAGTCACGGTTATCTTGACTTGAGAATATGATGATAATTTTAAAACATCTAGCTTAGGCTTAAAAAGGAAGCCTTTGAAGGGTGAAACCCCAAACCAGGCCCCAAACAGCCCCGTTAGAGGCAAGAACACCTCAAACGGGACCAATGTAACTCGTAGGAACTGACCGCGTAGTCATGGGACTCCCTATTTGACAATATAATGAGAATTTGCAAATCTGTAGACTTAGGCTTGAAAATAAGATGTTAAATGGCGAAAATAAAAACTAACCCCCAAATGGCCCCGTAAGATGAACGAACACCTCGTATGAGGCTAACGTAACTCGTAGGAACTGATCGCGGAGTCACGCTTCCCCCGATTTGAGAATATGACAAAAAATTTAAAATATCTAGCTTAGGCTTAAAAATAAGCCTTCGAAGGGTGAAACCCCAAACTAGGCCCCAAACGGCCCCGTGAGAGGCATGAACACCTCACATGGGACCAATGTAATTCGTACGAACTAACCGCGTAGTCACGGGACTCCCTATTTGAGAATATAATGAGAATTTGCAAATCTGTAGACTTTGGCTTGAAAATAGGCTCTTAAAGGTTGATAACCCAAACCAACCCCCAAACAGCCCCGTAAGAGGCACTAACACCTCGTATGAGACTAACATATCTCGCAGGAACAGATCGCGTAGTCACGATTCTCTCAGTTTGAGAATATGACGATAATTTGAAAATATCTAGCTTAGGCTTAAAATAAGTCGTCGAAGGGCGAAACTGCAAACTAGGCCCCAAACGGACCCGTAAAAGGCATCAACAACTCACATGGGACCGATGTTACTCGTAGGAACTGACCGCGTAGTCACGGGACTCCTTATCTGAAAATATAATGAGAATTTTCAAATCTGTAGACTTACGCTTGAAAACAAGCTGTGAAATGGTGAAAACCCAAACCAACCCCCAAACGGCCCCGTAAGAGGCACTAACACCTCGTATGAGGCTAACGTAACTCATAGGAACTGATCGGAGAGTCACGATTCTCCCGGTTTGAGAATATGAAGTTAATTTGAAAATATCTAGTTTAGGCTTAAAAATAAGCCTTTGAAGGGTGAAACCCCAAACCATGCCCCAAACGGCCCCATGAGAGGCAAGAACAGGTCACACGGGACCGATGTAATTCATAGGAACTGACCGCGTAGTCACGGGACTCCCTGTTTGAGAATATAGCAAGAATTTGTAAATCTATGGACTTAGGCTTGAAAACAAGT
Organism: Sambucus nigra; assembly: GCA_949130495.1. NCBI lineage: Eukaryota > Viridiplantae > Streptophyta > Magnoliopsida > Dipsacales > Adoxaceae > Sambucus > Sambucus nigra. Next base: position 476,658,383 of record OX422219.1, on the reverse strand, counting down.
TGTTAAAGGCTGACAACCAAAACCAACCCCGAAATAGCCCCGTAAGAGGCACTAACACCTCGTATGAGACTAACGTAACTCGTAGGAACCAATCGCGTAGTCAATATTCTCTCAGTTTGGGAATATGATGATAATTTGAAAGTATCTGGCTTAGTCTTAAAAACAAGCGGTCGAAGGGTGAAACCCCAATATAGGCCCCAAACGGCCCCGTGAATGGCATGAACATCTCACATGGGACTGATGTAACTCGTAGGAACTGACTGCGTAGTCACGGGACTCCCTGTTTGAGAATATAAAGAGAATTTGCAAATCTGTAGACTTTCGCTTGAAAACAAGCTGTTAAATGGTGAAAACCCAAACCAACCCCCAAACGGCCCCGTAAGAGGCACTAACACCTCGTATGAGAGTAACATAACTCATAGGAACTGATCGCATTGTAACAACTCTCACAGTTTGAGAATATGATGATAATTTCAAAATATCTAGATTAGGCATAAAAACAAGCCTTTGAAGGGTGAAACCCCAAACTAGACCCAAAACATTCCTGTAAGAGGCATGACACGTCACATGGGACCAATGTAACTCGTAGGAACTGACCGCATAGTCACGGGACTCCCTACATGAGAATATAACGATAATTTGCAAATATGTAGACTTAGGCTTGAAAACAAGCTGTTAAATGGTGAAAATACAAACGAACCACCAAACAGCCCTGTAAGAGGCACTAACACCTCGTATGAGGCTAATGTAACTCGTAGGAAATGATCGCGTAGTAACGGTTCTTCTGGTTTGAGAATAGGACGATAATTTGAAAATATCTAGAATAGGCTTAAAAACATGCATTTGAAGGATGAAACCCCAAACCAGGCCCCAAATGGCCCCGTGAGAGGCATGAACACCTCGCACGGGACCGATGTAACTTGTAGGAACTGACCGCGTATTCACGTGACTCCATGTTTGAGAATGTAATGAGAATTTCCAAATCTGTAGACTTGGGCTTGAAAATAAGCTGTTAAAGGGTAAAAGCCCAAACCAACCCCTAAACGGCCCCGTAAGAGGCACTAACACCTCGTATGAGACTAACGTTACACATAGGAACTGATCGCGTAGTCACGATTCTCTCGGTTTGAGAATATGATGATAATTTAAAAATATCTAGCTTAGGCTTAAAAATAAGCCGTCAAAGGGGTTAAAACCCAAACCGGGCCCCAAACGGCCCCATAAAAGGCATGATCACCTCACACGGGACCGATGTAACTCATAGGAACAAACCGCGTAGTCATGGGACTCCATATTTGAGAATATAACGAGAATTGGAAAAACTCTGTACACTTAGGCTTGAAAACATGGTGTTAAAGGTTGAAAACCCAAACTAACCCCCAAATGGCCCTGTAAGAGGCACTAACAACTCGTATGAGAATACCGAAACTCGTACGAACTCATCGTGTAGTCACGGTTCTCCCGATTTGAGAATATGATGATAATTTAAAAATATCAAGCTTAGGATTTAAAAGAAGCCTTTGAAGGGTGAAACCCCAAAGCAGACCCTAAATGGCCCTGTAAGAGGCATGAACACCCCACACGAGGCCAATGTAACTCATAGGAACTGACCGCGTAGTCACGGGACCCCATGTTTGAGAATATAACAAGAATTTGGAAATCTGTTCACTTAGGCTTGAAAACAAGCTGTTAAATGGTGAAAATACAAACAAACCCCCAAACGGCCCCGGAAGGCGCACTAACAATTCGTAAAAGGCTAACGCTACTCGTAGGAACTGATCGTGCAGTCACGGTTCTCCCAGTTTGAGAATATAACGATAATTTGAAAATATCTAGCTTAGGCTTAAAAACGAGCCTATGAAGGGTGAAACCCCAAACCAGGCCCCAAACGGCCCCGTGAGAGGCATGAACACCTCACACGGGACCCATGTAACTCGTACGAACTGACCGCGTAGTCACGAGACTCCTTGTTTGAGAATATAACGAGAATTTGCAAATTTGTAGACTTAGGCTTGAAAACAAGCTGTTAAATGGAGAAAATACAAACCAACCCCCAAACGGTCCCGTAAGAGGCACTAACACCTCGTATGAGGCTAATGTAACTCGTAGGAACTGATCGGGTAGTCACGGTTCTCCCGGTTTGAGAATATGATGACAATTTGAAAATATATAACTTAGGATTAAAAATAAACCCTTGAAGGGTGAAACCCCAAATGGCCCCGTAAGAGGCATGAACACCTCACACGGGACCCATATAACTCGTAGGAACTGATCGCGTAGTCACGGGACTCCCTATTTGAGAATATAACGAGAATTTGCAAATCTGTAGACATTGGCTGAAAAACAAGCTGTTAAAGGGTAAAAACCCAAAACGGCCCTGTAAGAGGCACTAACAACTCATATGAGACTAACATAGCTCGTAGGAACTGACCGTGTAGTCACGATTCTCCCGATTTGAGAATATGATGATAATTTGAAAATATCTAGCTTTGGCTTAAAAACAATCCTTTGAACGGTGAAACCTTAAACCAGACCCCAAACGACCCCGTAATAGGCATAAACACCTCACACGGGACCAATGTAACTCGTAGGAACTGACAGCGTAGTCACGGGACTCACTGTTTGAGGATATAATGAGAATTTGCAAATATGTAGACTTAGGCTTCAAAATAAGCTGCTAAATGGTGAAAATACAAACCAACCCCCAAACAGCCCTGTAAGAGGCACTAACACCTCGTATGAGGCTAACGTAACTCGTAGGAAATGATCGCGTATTCACGGTTCTTCTGGTTTGATAATATAACGATAATTTGAAAATATCTAGCTTAGGCTTAAAAACGTTACTTGGAAGGTTGAAACCCCAAATCAGGCCACAAACGGGCTTGTGAGAGGCATGGACACCTCGCATGGGACCGATGTAACTCGTAGGAACTGACTGCGTAGTCACGGGACTCCCTGTTTGAGAATGTAACAAGAATTTCCAAATCTGTAGACTTCGGCTTGAAAACAACCTGTTAAAGGGTGAAAACCCAAATCAACCCCCAAACGGCCCCGTAAGAGGCACTAACACCTCGTATGAGACTAACATTACTTATAGGAACTACTTGCATAGTCACGATTCTCCCGGTTTGAGAATATGGCAATAATTTGAAAATATCTAGCTTATGCTTAAAAACAAGCCATCGAAGGGTGAAACCCCAAACCAGGCCCCAAACGGCCCCGTAAAAGGCATGAACACCTCACATGGGACCAATGTAACTCATAGGAACTGACCGCATAGTCACGAGACTCCCTATTTGAGAATATAATGAGAATTTGCAAATCTGTACACTTAGGCTTGAAAACATGTTGTTAAAGGTTTAAAACCCAAACTAACCCACAAACGGCCCTGTAAGAGGCACTAACACCTCGTATTAGAATAACGTAACTCGTACGAACTGATCGCGTAGTCATGGTCCTCCCGATTTGAGAATATCATGATAATATGAAAACATCTAGCTTAGGATTTAAAAGAAGCCTTTGAAGGGTGAAACCCCAAACTAGACCCAAACGACCCTGTAAGAGGCATGAACACTCCACACGAGACCAATGTACCTCGTAGGAACTGACCGCGTAGTCACGGGACTCCCTGTTTGAGAATATAATGAGAATTTGCAAATCTGTAGACTTAGGCTTGAAAACAAGTTGTTAAATGATGAAAATACAAACCAAACCCCAAACGGCCCCGTAAGAGGCACTAACAACTCGTAAAAGGCTAACGATACTCATAAATTTGAAAATATCTAGGTTAGGCTTAAAAACAAGCCTCTGAAGGGTGAAACCCCAAACCAGGCCCCAAACAGCCCCGTGAGAGGCATGAACACCTCACACGGGACAAATGTAACTCGTACGAACTGACCACGTAGTGGCGGGACTCCCTGTTTAAGAATATACAGAGAATTTGCAAATTTAAAGACTTAGGCTTGAAAACAAGCTGTTAAACGGTGAAAATACAATCCAACCCCTAAACGGCCCTGTAAGAGGCACTAACACCTCATATGAGGCTAACGTAGCTCGTAGCAACTGATCGCGTAGTCAAGGTTCTCCCAGTTTGAGAATATGATGATAATTTGGAAATATCTAGCTTAGGATTAAAAATAAGCCCTTGAAGGGTGAAACCCCAAATGGCCCCGTAAGAGGCATGAACACCTCACACGGGACCCATGTAACTCGTAGGAACTGACCGCATAGTCACGGGACTCCCTGTTTGAGAATATAATGAGAATTTGCAAATCTGTAGACTTAGGCTTAAAAACAAGTGGTTAAAAGGTAAAAACAAAAACTAACCCCCAAACGGCCCTGTAAGAGGCACTAACAACTCATATGAGACTAACGTAGCTCGTAGGAACTGATCGCGTAGTCACGATTCTCTCGGTTTGAAAATATGATGAAAACTTGAAAATATCTAGCTTTGGGTTAAAAATAAGCCTTTGAATGGTGAAACCCCAAACCAGACCCCAAACAACCCCGTAAGAGGCATGAACACCTTACACGGGACCAATATAACTCGTAGGAACTGATCGCGTAGTCACGGGACTCCCTGTTTGAGAATATAACGAGAATTTGCAAATCTATGGACTTAGGCTTGAAAACAAGCTGTTAAATAGGGAAAATACAAACCAACCCCCAAACGGCCCCAAGAGATGCCCTAACACCTTGTATGAGGCTAAAGTAACTTGTAGGAACTGATCTTGTAGTCACGATTATCCCGGTTTGAGAATATGATGATAATTTGAAAATATCTAGCTTAGGCTTAAAAATAAGCCGTTGAAGGGTGAAACCCTGAACCAGGCCCCGAACAACCTCGTGAGAGGTATTAAAATCCTCACACGGGACCGATGTAACTTGTAGGAACTGACCACGTAGTCACGGGACTCGCTGTTTGAGAATATAACAAAAAATTTCAAATCTGTAGACTTAGGCTTGAAAGCAGGCTGTTAAAGGGTGAAAACCCAAACTAAACCCCAAACGGCCCCGTAAGATGCAGTAACACCTTATATGATACTAACGTAACTCAAAGCAACTAATCGTGTAGTCGTGATTCTCCCAGTTTGAGAATATGATGATAATTTCAAAATATCTAGCTTAGGCTTAAAAACAAGACATCGAAGGGTGAAACCCCAAACCAGGCCCCAAACGGCCCCGTAAAAGGCATGAACACCTCACATGGGACCGATGTAACTCATAGGAACTGACCGCATAGTCACAGGACTCCCTATTTGAGAATATAACGAGAATTTGCAAATCTGTAGACTTATTCTTCAAAACATGCTGTTAAAGGGTGAAAACCCAAACTAACCCCCAAACGGCCCAGAAAGAGGCACTAACACCTCATCTGAGAGTAACGTAACTCATTAGACTGATCGCGTAGTCACGGTTATCCCGATTTGAGAATATAACGATAATTTGAAAATATCTAGCTTAGGCTTAAAAAAGAAGCCCCTGAAGGGTGAAACCCTAAACCAGGCCCCAAATGGCCCCGTCAGAGGCATGAACACCTCACACGGGACAAATGTAACTCGTAGGAACTGACCGCGTAGTCATGGGACTCCCTATTTGATAATATAATGAGAATTTGCAAATCTGTAGACTTAAGCTTGAAAACAAGCAGTTAAATGGTGAAAATACAAACCAACCGTCAAACGACCCCGTAAGAAGCACTAACACCTCGTATGAGGGTATCGTAACTCGTAGGAACTCATCGCGGAGTCACGGTTCTCCCGGTTTGATAATATGACCATAATTTGAAAATATCTACCATAGGCTTAAAAACAAGCCTTTGAAGGGTGAAGCCCCAAACGGCCCCGTAAGAGGCATGAACACCTCACATGGGACCGATGTAATTCGTAGGAACTGACCGCGTAGTCACGGGACTCCATGTTTGAGAATGTAATGAGAATTTGAAAATTATTATACTTATTATTAAAAATAATTTGTTAAAGGGTGATAACCCAAACCAACCCCCAAACGGTCCGATAAGAGGCACAACACCTCGTATGAGACTAACGTAACTCATAGGAACTGATCGCGTTGTCACGATTCTCCCGATTTGAGAATTTTCAAATCTGTAGACTTAGGATTAAAAACATGTTGTTAAAAGGTGAAAACCAAAACTAACCCCCAAACGGCCCTGTAAGAGGCACTAACACCTCGTATGAGACTAATGTAACTCATAGGAACAAATCGCGTAGTAACGGTTCTCTCGGTTTGAGAATACGACAATAATTTGAAAATATATAGCCTAGGCTTAAAAAGAAGACTTTGAAGGGTGAAACCCCAAACGGCCAAGTAAGAGGCATGGACACCTCACACGGGACCAATGTAACTCGTACGAACTGATCGCATAGTTACGGGACTCCCTGTTAAAAATATAATGAGAATTTGAAAATCCGTTGACTTAGGCTTGAAAACTTTCTTTGAAATGGTGAAAATACAAACCAATCCCGAAATGTCCCAGTAAGAGGCACTAACACCTCGTCTGAGGCGAACGTAACTCATCGGAACTGATCACGTCCTCACGGTTCTCCAAGTTTGAGAATATGATGATAATTTGAAAATATCTAGCTTAGGCATTAAAAGAAGCCTTTAAAGGGTGAAACCCAAAACCAGACCCAAAACGGCCCCGTGAGAGGCATGAACACCTCACACGGGACCGATGTAACTCGTAGGAACTGACCGCATAGTCACGGGACTCCCTGTTTGAGAATATAACGAGAATGTGTAAATCTTTAGACTTAGGATCGAAAATAAGCTGTTAAAGGGTGATATCCCAAACCAACCCCCAAACGGCCCTGTAAGAGGCACTAACACCTCGTATGAGACCAACGTAGCTCGAAGCAACTGATCGCGTAGTCACAATTCTCCCAGTTTGAGAATATGACGATAATTTGAAAATATCTAGCTTAGGCATAAAAATAAGCCTTTGAATGGTGAAACCCCAAACCATACTGCAAACAGCCCCGTAAGAGGCATGAACACGTTACACGGCACCAATGTAACTCATAGGAACTGACCGCGTAGTCACGGGACCCCCTGCTTAAGAATACAACGAGAATTTGCAAAGATGTAGACTTAGGCTTGAAAATAAGCTTTGAAATGGTGAAAATACAAACCAATCCCCAAACGGCCCAGTAAGAGGCACTAACACCTCGTATGAGGCGAACGTAACTCATCGGAACTGATCACATACTCACGGTTCTCCTAGTTTTAGAATATGATGATAATTTGAAAATATCTAGCTTAGGCTTTAAAAGAAGCCTTTGAAGGGTGAAACCCAAAACCAGACCCCAAACGGCCCCGTGAGAGGCATGAACACCTCACACGGGACCGATGTAACTCGTAGGAACTGACCGTGTAGTCACGGGACTTCCTGTTTGAGAATATAATGAGAATTTTCAAATCTGTAGACTTAGGCTTAAAAACAAGTTGTTAAAGGGTAAAAACCCAAACTAACCCCCAAACGACCCTGTTAGAGACACTAACAACTCATATGAGACTAACGTAGCTCGTAGGAACTGATCGCGTAGTCACGATTCTCCCGGTTTGAGAATATGACGATAATTTGAAAATATCTAACTTAGGCTTAAAACCAAGCCTTTGAAGGGTGAAACCCCAACCCTGACCCCAAGCGGCCCCGTAAGTGGCATGAACACCTCACACGGGACCAATGTAACTCGTAGGAACTGACTGCGTAGTCACGGGACTCACTGTTTGAGAATATAACGAGAATTTGCAAATATGTAGACTTAGGCTTGAAAACAAGCTGTTAAATGGTGAAAATACAAACCAACCCCCAAACAGCCCTGTAAGAGGCACTACACCTCGTATGAGGCAAACGTAACTCGTAGGAAATCATCGCGTAATCACGGTTCTTCTAGTTTGAGAATATGACGATAATTTAAAAATATCTAGCTTAGTCTTAAAAACGTGCCTTGGAAGGTTGAAACACCAAACCAAGCCACAAACGGGCCTGTGAGAGGCATGAACACCTCGCATGGGACCGATGTAACTCGTAGGAACTAACTGCATAGTCACGGGACTCCCTGTTTGAGAATGTAATGAGAAATTCCAAATCTGTAGACTTAGGCTTGAAAACAATCTGTCAAAGGGTGAAAACCCAAACCAACCCCCAAACGGCCCTGTAAGATGCACTAACAACTCGTATGAGACAAACGTAACTCGTAGGAAGTGATCATGTTGTCACGGTTCTCCCGGTTTGAGAATATGATGATAATTCGAAAATATTTAGCTTAGGCCTAAAAACAAGCCATTGAAGGGTGAAACCCCAAACCAGGCCTCAAACATCCCCGTAAAAGGCATGAACACCTCACATGGGACCGATGTAAGTCATAGGAACTGACCGCGTAGTCACGGGACTCCCTATTTTGAGAATATAACAAGAATTTGCAAATCTGTACACTTAGGCTTGAAAATATGTTGTTAAAGGTTGAAAACCTAAACTAACCCCCAAACGGTCCTGTAAGAGGCACTAACACATCGTATGAGAATAATGTAACTCGTACGAACTGATCGTGTAGTCCCGGTTCTCCCGATTTGAGAATATGACGATAATTTGAAAATATCTAACTTAGGCTTTAAAAGAAGCCTTTGAAGGGTGAAACCCAAAACCAGACCCCAAATGGCCCCGTAAGAGTCATGAACACCCCACACGAGACCAATGTAACTCGTAGGAACTGACCGCATAGTCACGGGACTCCCTGTTTGAGAATATAATGAGAATTTGCAAATCTATAGACTTAGGCATGAAAATAAGCTGGTAAATTGTGAAAATACAAACCAACCCCCAAACGCCACCGTAAGAGGCACTAACAACTCGTAAAAGGCTAACGCTACTCGTAGGAACTGATCGCGTAGTCACGGTGCTCCCGGTTTGAGAATATAACGATAAATTTGAAAATATCTAGCTTAGGCTTAAAAACAAGACTTTGAAGGGTGAAGCCCCAAACCAGGCCCCAAACGGCCCCGTAAGAGGCATGAACACCTCACATGGGACCGATGTAATTTGTAGGAACTGACCGCGTAGTCACGGGACTCCATGTTTGAGAATGTAATGAGAATTTGAAAATTATTATACTTAGGCTTAAAAACAAGCTGTTAAAGGGTGATAACCCAAACCAACCCCCAAACGGTCCCATAAGAGGCACAACACCTCGTATGAGACTAACGTAACTCATAGGAACTGATCGCGTTGTCACGATTCTCCCGATTTGAGAATTTTCAAATCTGTAAACTTAGGATTAAAAACATGTTGTTAAAAGGTGAAAACCAAAACTAACCCCCAAACGGCCCTGTAAGAGGTACTAACACCTCGTATGAGACTAACGTAACTCAGAGGAACAAATCGCGTAGTCACGGTTCTCTCGGTTTGAGAATACGACAATAATTTGAAAATATATAGCTTTGGCTTAAAAAGAAGACTTTGAAGGGTGAAACCCCAAACGGCCAGGTAAGAGCCATGAACACCTCACACGGGACCAATGTAACTCGTAGGAACTGATCGCGTAGTTACGGGACTCCCTGTTAAAAATATAATGAGAATTTGCAAATCCTTTGATTTTGGCTTGAAAACTTGCTTTGAAATGGTGAAAATACAAACCAATCCCGAAATGTCCCAGTAAGAGGTACTAACACCTCGTATGAGGCGAACGTAACTCATCAGAACTGATCACATACTCACGGTTCTCCAAGTTTGAGAATATGATGATAATTTGAAAATATCTAGCTTAGGCATTAAAAGAAGCCTTTGAAGGGTGAAACCCAAAACCAGACCCCAAACGGCCCCGTGAGAGGCATGAACACCTCACACGGGACCGATGTAACTCGTAGGAACTGACTGCATAGTCACGGGACTCCCTGTTTGAGAATATAATGAGAATGTGTAAATCTTTAGACTTAGGCTCGAAAATAAGCTGTTAAAGGGTGATATCCCAAACCAACCCCCAAATGGCCCCGTAAGAGGCACTAACACCTCGTATGAGACCAACGTAGCTCGAAGCAACTGATCGCGTAGTCACAATTCTCCCAGTTTGAGAATTTGACGATAATTTGAAAATATATAGCTTAGGCATAAAAACAAGCCTTTGAATGGTGAAACCCCAACCCATACCGCAAACATCCCCGTAAGAGGCATGAACATGTCACACGGGACCAATGTAACTCATAGGAACTGACCGCGTAGTCACGGGACCCCCTGCTTAAGAATATAACGAGAATTTGCAAAGATGTAGACTTAGGCTTGAAACTAAGCTTGGAAATGGTGAAAATCCAAACCAATCCCCAAACGGCCCTGTAAGAGGCACTAACACCTCGTATGAGGCGAACGTAACTCATCGGAACTGATCACGTACTCACGGTTCTCCTAGTTTGAGAATATGATGATAATTTGAAAATTTCTAGTTTAGGCTTTAAAAGAAGCCTTTAAAGGGTGAAACCCAAAACCAGACCCCAAACGGCCCCGTGAGAGGCATGAACACCTCACACGGGACCGATGTAACTCGTAGGAACTGACCGTGTAGTCACGGAACTCCCTGTTTGAGAATATAATGAGAATTTACAAATCTGTAGACTTAGGCTTAAAAACAAGTTGTTAAAGGGTAAAAACTCAAACTAACCCCCAAATGGCCCTGTAAGAGGCACTCACAACTCATATGAGACTAACGTAGCTCGTAGGAACTCATCGCGTAGTCACGATTCTCCCGGATTGAGAATATGACGATAATTTGAAAATATCTACCTTAGGCTTAAAAACAAGCCTTTAAAGGGTGAAACCCCAACCCTGACCCCAAATGGCCCCGTAAGAGGCATGAACACCTCACACGGGACCAATGTAACTTGTAGGAACTGACCGCGTAGTCACGGGACTCACTGTTTGAGAATATAACGGGAATTTGCAAATATGTAGACTTAGGCTTGACTACAAGTTGTTAAATGGTGAAAATAGAAACTAACCGCCAAACGGCCCTATAAGAGGCACTACACCTCGTATTTGGCAAACGTAACTCGTAGGAAATCATCGCGTAGTCACGATTCTTCTAGTTTGAGAATATGACGATAATTTGAAAATATCTAGATTAGGCTTAAAAACGTGCCTTGGAAGGTTGAAATCCCAAACCAGGCCACAAACGGGCCTGTGAGAGGCATGAACACCTCGCATGGGACCGATGTAACTCGTAGGAACTAACTGCATAGTCACGGGACTCCCTGTTTGAGAATGTAATGAGAAATTCCAAATCTGTAGACTTAGGCTTGAAAACAAGCTGTTAAAGGGTGAAAACCCAAACCATCCCCCAAACAGCCCTGTAAGAGGCACTAACAACTCGTATGAGACAAACGTAACTCGTTGGAAGTGATCACGTTGTCACGGTTCTCCCGGTTTGAGAATATGATGATAATTTGAAAATATTTTGCTTAGGCCTAAAAACAAGCCATCGAAGGGTGAAACCCCAAACCAGACCTCAAACATCCCCGTAAAAGGCATGAACACCTCACATGGGACCGATGTAAGTCATAGGAACTGACCGCGTAGTCACGGGACTCCCTATTTTGAGAATATAACAAGAATTTGCAAATATGTACACTTAGCCTTGAAAATAAGTTGTTAACCCAAACGGCCCTATAAGAGGCACTAACACATCGTATGAGAATAATGTAACTCATACGAACTGATCTTGTAGTCACAGTTCTCCCGATTTGAGAATATGACGATAATTTGAAAATATCTAACTTAGGCTTTAAAAGAAGCCTTTGAAGGGTGAAACCCAAAACCAGACCCCAAACTGCCCCGTAAGAGGCATGAACACCCCACACGAGACCAATGTAACTCGTACGAACTGACCGCGTAGTCACGGGACTCCCTGTTTGAGAATATAATGAGAATTTGCAAATCTATAGACTTAGGCATGAAAACAAGCTATTAAATGGTGAAAATACAAACCAACCCCCAAACGCCACCGTAAGAGGCACTAACAACTCGTAAAAGGCTAACGCTACTCATAGGAACTGATCGCGTAGTCACGGTGCTCCCGATTTGAGAATATAATGATAAATTTGAAAATATCTAGCTTAGGCTTAAAAACAAGCCTCTGAAGGGTGAAATCCCAAACTAGGCCCAAAACGACCCCATGAGAGGCATGAACACCTCACACAGGACCCACGTAACTCGTACGAATTGACCATGTAGTCACGGGACTCCCTGTTTGAGAATATAACGAGAATTTGCAAATTTTTAGACTTAGGCTTGAAAACAAGCTGTTAAATGGTTAGAATACAATCCAACCCCCAAACGGCCCCTTAAGAGGCACTAACACCTCATATGAGGCTAACGTAACTCGTAGGCACTGATCGGGTTGTCACGATTCTCCCGGTTTGAGAATATGATGACAATTTGAAAATATCTAGCTTAGGATTAAAAATAAGCCCTTGAAGGGTGAAACCCAAAATGGCACTGTAAGAGGCATGAACACCTCACACGGGGCCCATGTAACTCGTAGGAACTAGTCGCGTAGTCACGGGACTCCCTGTTTGAGAATATAACGAGAATTTGCAAATCTGTAGACTTAGGCGTAAAAAAAAGTTGTTAAAGGGTAAAAACCCAGACAAACCCCAAAACGGCCCTGTAAGAGGCACTAACAACTCATATGAGACTAACATAGGTCGTAGGAACTGATCGCGTAGTCACGATTCTCTCGGTTTGAGAATATGACGATAATTTGAAAATATCTAGCTTTGGCTGAAAAATAAGCCTTTGAATGATAAAACCCTAAAACAGACCCCAAAAGACCCCGGAAGAGGCATGAACACCTCACACGGGACCAATATAATTCGTAGGAACTGATCGCGTAGTCACGGGACTCCCTATTTGAGAATGTAAGGAGAATTTACAAATCTGTATACTTAGGCTTGAAAACAAGCTGTTAAATGGGGAAAATGCAAACCATCCCCCAAACGGCCCCGTGACATGCCCTAATACCTTGTATGCGGCTAAAGTAACTCGTACGAACTGATCCTGTAGTCACGGTTATCCCAGTTTGAGAATATGATGATAATTTGAAAATATGTAGCTTAGGCTTAAAAATAAGCCGTTGAAGGGTGAAACCCCGAACCAGGCCCCGAACAGCCCCGTGAGAGGTATTAAATCCTCACACGGGACTGATGTAACTCGTAGGAACTGACCACGTAGTCACGGGACTCGCTGTTTGAGAATATAACGAGAATTTTCAAATTTGTAGACTTAGGCTTAAAATCAAGCTGTTAAAGGGTGAAAACCCAAACTAATCCCCAAACGGCCCCGTAAGATGCACTAACACCTCATATGAGACAAACGTAACTAAAAGGAACTAATCGTGTAGTCGTGATTCTCCCGGTTTGAGAATATGATGATAATTTGAAAATATCTAGCTTAGGCTTAAAGATAAGCCATCGAAGGGTGAAACCCCAAACCAGCCCCCAAACGGCTCCGTAAAAGGCATGAACTCCTCACATGGGACCGATGTAACCCATAGGAACTGACCGCATAGTCACAAGACTCCCTATTCGAGAATATAATGAGAATTTACAAATCTGTAGACTTATGCTTGAAAATATGCTGTTAAAGGGTTAATACCAAAACTAACCCCCAAATGGCCCGGTAAGAGGCGCTAACACCTCGTCTGAGACTAATGTAACTCATTAGAATTGATCGCGTAGTCACGGTTCTCCCGATTTGAGAATATGATGATAATTGGAAAATATCTAGCTTAGGCTTAAAAAATAAGCTTTGAAGGGTGAAACCCCAAACCAGGCCCCAAACGGCCCGTCAGAGGCATGAACACCTCACACGGGACCAATGTAACTCGTAGGAACTGATCGCGTACTCACGGGACTCCCTATTTGAGATTATAATGAGAATTTGCAAATTTGTAGACTTAGGCTTGAAAACATGTTGTTAAAAGGTGAAAACCAAAACTAACCCCCAAACGGCCCTATAAGAGGTACTAACACCTCGTATGAGACTAACATGACTCATAGGAACTGATCGCGTAGTCATGGTTCTCTTGGTTTGAGAATATGACAATAATTTGAAAATATATAGCTTAGGCTTAAATAGAAGCCTTTGAAGGGTGAAACCCCAAACAGCCCCGTAAGAGGCATGAACACCTCACACGGGACCAATGTGACTCGTAGGAACTGACCGCGTAGTCACGGGACTCCCTGTTTCAGAATATAACGAGAATATGCAAATCCGTTGACTTAGGCTTGAAAACAAGCTTTGAAATGGTGAAAATACAAACCAATCCCGAAACAGCCCTGTAAGAGGCACTAACACCTCGTATGAGGAGAACGTAACTCATCGGAACTGATCACGTACTCACAGTTCTCCTAGCTTGAGAATACGATGATAATTTGAAAATATCTTGCTTAGGTATAAAAATAAGCCTTTGAAGGGTGAAACCCCAAACTAGGCCCCAAACGGCCCCGTGAGAGGCATGAACACCTCAGACAGGACCGATGTAACTCGTAGGAACTGACCGCGTAGTCACGAAACTCCCTATTTGAGAATGTAACGAGAATGCGCAAATCTTTAGAGTTAGGATTGAAAATAATCTGTTAAAGGGTGAAATCCCAAACCAACCCCCAAACGGCCCCGTAAGAGGCGCTAACACCTCGTATGAGACTAATGTAGCTCGAAGAACTGATCGCATAGTCAGAATTCTCTGAGTTCGAGAATATGATGATAATTTGAAAATATCTATCTTAGGCATAAAAACAAGGCTTTGAAGGGTGAAACACCAAACTAGACCCCAAACAGCCCCGTAAGATTCATGAACAGGTCACACGGGACAAATGTAACTCGTAGGATCTGACCGCGTAGTCACGGGACTCCCTGCTTGAGAATATAACAAGAATTTGCAAAAATGTAGACTTAGGCTTGAAAATAAGCTGTTAAATGGTGAAAATACAAACCAACCCCCAAACGGCCCCGTAAGAGGCATTGACAACTCGTATGAGGCTAACGTAACTCGTACGAACAGATCGCGTAGTCACGGTCCTTCTGGTTTGAGAATATGACGATAATTTGAAAATATCTATCTTAGGCTTAAAAAGAAGCCTTTGAAGGGTGAAACCCCAAACCAGACCCCAAACAGCACCGTAAAAGGCATGCACACCTCACACGGGACCAATGTAACTCGTAGGAACTGACCGCATAGTTATTGGTCTCCTTGTTTGTGAATATAACAAGAATTTGCAAATCTCTAGACTTAGGATTGAAAACAAGCTGTTAAATGGTGAAAATACAAACCAACCCCAAACGGACCTGTACGAGGCACTAACACCTCGTATGAGGCTACCGTAACTCGTAGGAACTGATCGCGTAGTCACGGTTCTCCCGTTTTGAGAATATGATGATAATTTGAAAATATCTAGCTTAGGATTAAAAACAAGGCTTTGAAGGGTGAAACACCAAACTAGACCCCAAACAGCCCCGTAAGATTCATGAACACGTCACACGGGACAAATGTAACTCGTAGGATCTGACCGCGTAGTCACGGGACTCCCTGCTTGAGAATATAACAAGAATTTGCAAAAATGTAGACTTAGGCTTGAAAATAAGCTGTTAAATGGTGAAAATACAAACCAACCCCCAAACGGCCCCGTAAGAGGCATTGACAACTCGTATGAGGCTAACGTAACTCGTAGGAACAGATCGCGTAGTCACGGTCCTTCTGTTTTGAGAATATGACGATAATTTGAAAATATCTATCTTAGGCTTAAAAAGAAGCCTTTGAAGGGTGAAACCCCAAACCAGACCCCAAACAGCACCGTAAAAGGAATGCACACCTCACACGGGACCAATGTAACTCGTAGGAACTGACCGCATAGTTATTGGTCTCCCTGTTTGTGAATATAACAAGAATTTGCAAATCTCTAGACTTAGGATTGAAAACAAGCTGTTAAATGGTGAAAATACAAACCAACCCCCAAACGGACCTGTACGAGGCACTAACACCTCGTATGAGGCTACCGTAACTCGTAGGAACTGATCGCGTAGTCACGGTTCTCCCGTTTTGAGAATATGATGATAATTTGAAAATATCTAGCTTAGGCTTAAAAAGATGCCTTTGAAGGGTGAAACCCCAAACCATGCCCCAAACGGCCCCGTGAGAGGCATGAACACCTCACACGGGACCGATGTAACTCGTAGGAACTGACCCCATAGTCACGGGACTTCCTGTTTGAAAATGTAATCAGAATTTCCAAATCTGTAGACTTAGGATTGAAAACAAGCTGTTAAAGGGTGAAAACCCAAACCAACCCTCAAACGGCCCCGTAAAAGGCACTAACACCTCGTATGAGACTAACATTATTCATAAGAACTGATCGCGTAGTCACGATTCACCCGGTTTGAGAATATGATGATAATTTTAAAATATCAAGCTTAGGCTTAAAAACAAGTCGTCGAAGGGTGAAACCCCAAACCAGGCCCCAAACGGCCCCGTAAAAGGCATGAACACCTCACATGGAACCGATGTAACTCATAGGAAGTGACTGCATAGTCACGGGACTCCCTATTTGAGAATATAACGAGAATTTGCAAATCTGTAGACTTAGGCTCGAAAACATGCTGTTAAAGGTTGAAAATCCAAACTAACCCCCAAACGGCCCTATAGGAGGCACTAACACCGCGTATAAGAATAACGTAACTCATACGAACTGATCGCGTAGTCACGGTTCTCCCGATTTGAGAATATGATGATAATTGGAAAATATCTTGCCTAGGCTTTAAAAGAAGCCTTTGAAGGGTGAAACCCCAAACCAGACCCCAAACGGCCCCCTAATAGGAATGAACACCTCATACGATACCAATGTAACTCGTAGGAACTAACCGTCTAGTCACGGGACTACATGTTTGAGAATATAATGAGAATTTGCAAATCTGTAGACTTAGGCTTGAAAACAAGCTGTTAAGTGGTGAAAATACAAACCAACCCCCAAATGGACCCGTAAGAGGCACTAACAACTCGTAAAAGGCTAACGTTACTCATAGGAACAGATCGCGTAGTCACGATTCTCTCGGTTTGAGAATATGATGATAATTTCAAAATATCTAGGTTAGGCTTAAAAACATGCCTCTGAAGGGTGAAACCCCAAACCGGGCCCCAAACGTCCCCGTGAGAGGCATGAACAGCTCACCCGGGACTGATGTAACTCGTAGGAACTGACCGCGTATTCACGGGACTCTCTGTTTGAGAACCTATTGAGAATTTGCAAATTTGTAGACTTAGGCTTGAAAACAAGCGGTTAAATGGTGAAAATACAAACTAACCACCAAATGGCCCCATAAGAGGCACCAACACCTCGTATGAGGCCAACGTAACTCATAGGAACTGATTGCATAGTCACGGTTCTCCCTATTTGAGCATATGATGATAATTAGAAAATATCTAGCTTAGGATTAAAAATAAGCCCTAGAAGGGTGAAACCCCAAACGTCCCCGTAAGAGGCATAAACACCTCACACGGGACCCATGTAACTCGTAGAAACTGATCGCGTAGTCACGGGACTCCCCGTTTGAGAATATAACGAGAATTTGCAAATCTATAGACCTAGGCTTAAAAATAAGCAGTTAAAGGGTAAAACCCAAAACTAACCCCCAAACGGACCTGAAAGAGGCACTAACAACTCGTATGAGACTAATGTAGCTCGTAGGAACTGATCGCGTAGCCATGATTCTCTCGATTTGAGAATATGAAGATAATGTAAAAATATCTAGCTTAGGCTTAAAAACAAGCCTTTGAAGGGTGAAACCCCAAACCTGACCCCAAACGGCCCCGTAAGAGGCATGAACACCTCACAGGGGACCAATGTAACTCAAAGGAACTGACCGCGTCGTCACGGGAATCCCTGTTTGAGAATATAACGAGAATTTCAAAGCTGTAGACTTAGGCTGGAAAACAAGCTGTTAAATGGTGAAAATACAAACCAACCGCCAAACGGCCCCATAAGAGGCACTAACACTTCGTATGAGGCTAACGTAACTTGTAGGAACTGATCGCGTACTCACGGTTCTCCCGATTTGAGAATATGAGGATAATTTTAAAATATTTAGCTTAGGATTAAAAACATGCTTTTGAAGGGTGAAACCCCAAACATAGCCCCAAACGGCCCCATAAAAGGCATTAACAACTCACACGGGACCGATGTGACTCATAGGAACTAACCGCGTAGTTACGGGACTCCCTGTTTAAGAATATAACAATAATTTTCAAATCTGAAGACTTAGGCTTGAAAACGAGCTGTTAAAGAGTGAAAACCCAATGCAACCCCAAAACGGCCATGTAAGAGGCACTAACACCTCGTATAAGACTAACGTAACTCGTACGAACTAATTGCATAGTCACAGCTCTCCCAGTTTGAGAATATGATGATAATTTGAAAATATCTAGCTTAGGCTTAAAAACAAGCCCTTAAAGGGTGACACCCTGAACCAAGTCCGAAATGGACCCGTAAGAGGCATGAACACCTCACACGGGACCAATGTAAGTTGTTGGAACAGACTGCATAGTCACGGGACTCTCTATTTGAGAATATAATGACAATTAGCAAATCAATAGACCTAGGCTTGAAAGTAAGCTGTTAAGGGTGAAAACCCAAACAAACCCCCAAACGACCCCGTAAGAGGCACTAACACCTCTTATGGGACTAACGTAACTCGTAGAAACTGATCGCGTAGTCATGGTTCATCCGATTTAAGAATATGATGATAATTTGAAAATATCTAGCTTAGGCTTAAAAACCAGCCCTTGAAGGGTGAAACCCCAAACCATGCCCCAAACGTCCCCATAAGAGGCATGAACACCACACAGGACCAACGTAACTTTTAGGAAGTGACCACGTAGTCACGGGACTCCCTATTTGAGAATATAATTAGAATTAGCAAATCTATAGACTTAGGCTTGAAAACAAGCTGTTAAAGGGTGAAAACCCAAACCAACCCCCAAACCACCCTGTAAGAGGCACTAACACCTCGTATGAGACTAACGTAACCCATAGGAACTGATCACGTAGTCACGGTTCTTCCATTTTGAGAATATGACTATATGTTGATTACTCTTAAAAACAAGTCGTTACGTGATGAAATCCCAAATAAGGCCCCAAACGGCCCTGTTAGAGGCATGAACACCTCACACGGGACAAATGTAACCCGTAGGAACTGAACACGTAGTCACGTGACTCCCTGTGGGAGAATATAATGAGAATTAACAAATATATAGACTTATGTTTGAAAATAATCTATTAAAGGGTGAAAACCCAAACCAACCCCCAAACGACCCCGTAAGAGGCACTAACACCTCGTATGAGACTAACGTAACCCGTAGGAACTGATCGTGTAGTCACGGTTCTTCCATTTTGAGAATATGACTATATCTAGATTAGACTTAAAAACAAGTCGTTAAAGGATGAAATCCCAAATCAGGCCCCAAACGGCCCTGTTAGAGGCATGAAAACCTCACACGAGACCAATGTAACCCGTAGGAACTGAACACGTAGTCACGGGACACCCTGTGTGAGAATTTAACGAGAGTTTGCAAATCTATAGACTTAGGCTTGAAAATAAGCTGTTAAAGGGTGAAAACCTAAACCAACCCCCAAACGGCCCCATAAGAGGCACTACACCTCGTATGAGGCTAACGTAACTCATTGGAACTTGATTGCATAACACGGTTCTCCCGATTTGAGAATATGATGATAATTTGAAAATATCTACCTTAGGCTTAAAAACAATCCATTGAAGGGTGAAACCCCAAACCAGACCCCAAACAGCCCCATAAGATGCATGAACACCTCAGATGGGATCGATGTAACTCGTAGGAACTGACCCCGTAGTCATGAGACTCCATGTTTGAGAATATAATGAGAATTAGCAAATTTGTAGACTTAGGCTTGAAAACAAGCGGTTAAACGATGAAAACCCAAACCAACCCCAAGCGGCCCCGTAAGAGGCACTAACACCTCTTATGAGACTAATGTAACTCGTACGAACAGATCGCACAGTAACGGTTCTCCTGATTTGAGAATATGATGACAATTTGAAAATATCTAGCTTAGGCTTAAAAACAAGCCCTTGAAGGGTGAAACCCCAAACCATGACCCAAACGGCCCCGTAAAAGGCATGAACACCTCACACGGGACTGATGTAACTCTTAGGAACTGACTGCGTAGTCATGGGACTCCCTGTTTGAGAATATAACGAGAATTTGCAAATCTGTAGACTTATGCTTGAAAATAAGCTGTTAAAGGGTGAAAACCCAAACCAACCCCCAAACGGCCCCGTAAGAGGCACTAACACCTCGTATGAGACTAACGTAACTCGTAGGAACTGATCGCGTAGTCACGGTTCTTCCTATTTGAGAATATGACGATAATTTGAAAATATCCAGCTTAGGCTTAAAAACAAGCCATTGAAGGGTGAAACCCAAACCAGGCCACAAATGGCCCCGTAAGACGCATGAACACCTCACACGTTACAGATGTAACTCGTAGGAACCAACCCCCAAACGGCCCCGTAAGAGGCACTAACACCTCGTATGAGACTGACGTAACTCATAGGAACTGATCGTGTAGTCAGGGTTATCCCAGTTTGATAATATGACGATAATTTTGAAATATCTATCTTAGGCTTAAAAACGAGCTCTTGGAGGGTGAAACCCCAAACCAGCCCCCAAACAGCCTCGTAAGAGGTATTAAATCCTCACACGGGACCGATATTACTCATAGGAACTGACCGCGTAGTCACGGGACTCCCTGTTTGAGAATATAACGAGAATTTACAAATCTATAGACTTAGGCTTCAAAACATTCTATTAAAGGGTGAAAACCCAAACTAACCCCCAAACGACCCTGTAGGAGGCACTAACACCTCGTATGAGACTAATGTAACTCATAGTAACTGATCGCATAGTGACGGTTCTCTCGGTTTAAGAATATGACGATAATTTGAAAATATCTAGCTTAGGCTTAAAAAGAAGCCTTTGAAGGGTGAAACCCCAAACCAGACCCCAAACGGCCCCGTAAAAGGCATGAACACCTCACACGGGACAAATGTAACTCGTAAGAACTGACCGCGTAGACACGGGACTCCCTATTTGAGAATATAATGAGAATTTGCAAATATGTAAACTTAGGCTTGAAACAAACTTTTAAAGGGTGAAAATCCAAACCAACCCCCAAACGGCCCCGTGAGAGGCACAAACACCTCGTATGAGACTAACGTAACTCGTAGGAACTGATCATGTAGTCACGGTTATCCTAGGTTGATAATACGACGATAATTTTAAAATATCTAGCTTAGGCTTAAAAATAAGCCGTTGGAGGGTGAAACCCCAAACCAACCCCCAAACAGCCCCGTAAGAGGTATTAAATCCTCACACGGGACCGATATTACTCGGAGGAACTGATCGCGTAGTCACAGGACTCCCTGTTTGAGAATAAAATGAGAATTTGTAAATCTATAGACTTAGGCTTGAAAACATGCTATTAAAGGGTAAAAACCCAAACTAACCCCCAAACGACCCAGTAAGAGGCACTAACACCTCGTATGAGACTAACGTAACTCATAGGAACTGATCGCATAGTCACGGTTCTCTCGGTTAAGAATATGACGATAATTTGAAAATATCTAGCTTAGGTTTAAAAAGAACCCTTTGAAGGGTGAAACCCCAAACCGGACCCCAAACGGCCCCGTAAAAGGCATGAACACCTCACACTTGGACAAATGTTTTTCGTAGGAACTGACTGCGTAGTCACGGGACTCCCTGTTTGAGAATATAATGAGAATTTGCAAATATGTAGACATAGGCTTGAAAACAAGCTATTAAATGGTGAAAATATAAACCAACCCCTAAACGGCCCCGTAAGAGGCACTTACGCCTCGTATGAGGCTGACGTAACTCATAGGAACTGATCGTGTAGTCACGATTTTCCCAATTTGAGAATATGACGATAATTTGAAAATATCTAGCTTAGTCTTAAAAGGAAGCCTTTGAAGGGTGAAACCCCAAACTAGACCCCAAACAGCCCCATGAGAGTCATGAACACCTCACACGGAACCAATGTATCACGTAGGAACTGACCGCGTAGTCACGAGACTCCCCGTTTGAGAATATAATGAGAATTTTCAAATCATTAGACTTGGGCTTGAAAACAAGTTATTAAAGGGTGAAAACCCAAAACAACCCCCAAATGGCCCTGTAAGAGGCACTAACACCTCGTATGAGACAAATCTAACTCGTAGGAACTGATCGTGTAGTCACAGTTCTTCCAATTTGAGAATATGATGATATCTTGCTGAGGTTTAAAAATAAGTCGTTAAAGGATGAAATCCCAAATCAGGCCCCAAATGGCCCTGTAAGAGGCATGAACACCTCACATGGGACCAATGTAACCCATAGGAACTGAACACGTAGTCACGGGACTCCCTGCGTGAGAATATAACGAGAATTTGCAAATCTATAGAGTTAGGCTTAAAAACAAGCTTTTAAATGGTGAAAACCCAAACCATCCCCCAAACGGCCTCGTAAGAGGCACTAACACCACGTATGAGACTAACGTAACTCATAAAAACTGATCGCGTAGTCACGATTCTCCCGATTGGGGAATATGACGATAATTTGAAAATATCTAGCTTAGGCTTAAAAAGAAACCTTTAAAGGGTGAAACCCCAAATGGCCCCGTAAAAGGCATGAACACCTCACACGGGACAAATGTACCTCATAGGAACTCACCGCGTAGTCACGGGAGTCCCTATTTGAGAATATAACGAGAATTTGCATATATGTAGATTAGGCTTGAAAACAAGCTATTAAATGGTGAAAATACAAACTAACACCCAAACGGCCCTCTAATAGGCACTTACGCCTCGTATGAGGCTAACGTAACTCGTAGGAACTGATCGCGTAGTCACCGTTTTCTCGATTTGAGAATATGATGATAATTTGAAAATATTTAGCTTAGTCTTAAAAAGAAGCCTTTGAAGAGTGAAACCCCAAACTAGACCCCAAACGGCCCCATGAGAGTCATGAACACCTCACACGGGACCGATGTATCTCGTAGGAACTGACTGCATAGTCATGAGACTCATTATTTGAGAATATAATGAAAATTTGCAAATCTATAGACTTAGGCTTGAAAACAAATTATTAAAGGGTGAAAACCCAAACCAAACCCCAAATGGCCCCGTAAGAGGCACTAACACCTCGTATGAGACTAACGTAACTCGTAGGAACTGATCGCGTAGTCACAGTTCTTCCGATTTGAGAATATGACGATATCTACATTAGGCATAAAAATAAGTCGTTAAAGGATGAAATCCCAAATCAGGCCCCAAACGGCCCTGTAAGAGGCATGAACCACTCACACGGGACCAACGTAACCCGTAAGAACTAAACACGTAGTCACGCGACTCCCTGCGTTAGAATATAACAAGAATTTTCAAATCCATAGACTTACGCTTGAAAACAAGCTCTTAAAGGGTGAAAACCCAAACCAACCCCCAAACAGCCCCGTACGAGGCACTAACACCTCGCGGGAGGCTAACGTAACTCTTAGGAACATATCGCATAGTCACGGTTCTTCCGATTTAAGAATATGATGCTAATTTGAAAATATCTACCTTAGGCTTAAAAACAAGCCATTGAAGGGTGAAACCCCAAACCAGGCCCCAAACGGCCCCGTAAGAAGCATGAAGACCTCAGACGGGATCGATGTAACTCGTAGGAACTGGCCTCGCAGTCACGAGAGTCCCTGTTCGAGAATAAAATGAGAATTTACAAATTTATAGAGTTAGGCTTGAAAATTAGCTGTTAAAGGATGAAAACCCAAACCAACCCCAAACGGCCCCGTAAGAGGCACTAACACCTCGTGTGAGACTAACTTAACTCGTACGAACTAATCGCGTAGTCACGGTTCTCTCGATTAGAGAATATGATGATAATTTGAAAACATCTAGCTTAGGCTTAAAAACAAGCCCTTGAAGAGTGAAACCCCAAACCATGCCAGAAACGGCCCCGTAAACGGCATGAACACCTCACATGGGACCGATGTAACTCATAGGAACTGACCGCGTAGTCACGGGACTCCTTGTTTGAGAATATAACGAGAATTATCAAATATGTAGACTTAGGCTTGAAAACAAGTTGGTAAAGGGTGAAAACCCAAACCAACCCCCAAACGGCCCCGTAAGAGGCACCAACACATCATATGAGAATAACGTAACTCGTAGGAACTGATCATGTAGTCAAGGTTCTTCCGATTTGGGATAATGATGATGATTTGAAAATATCTAGCTTAGGCTTAAAAATAAGCCGTGAAAGGATGAAATCCAAAATAAGGCCACAAACGGTCTCGTAAGAGGATGGAACACCTCACACAGAACCAATGTAACTCGTAGGAACTGACCGCGTAGTCACATGACTCCCTATGTTATAATATAATGAGAATTTGCAAATATGTAGAATTATTCTTGAAAATAAGCTGTTAAAGGGTGAAAACCCAAACCAAGCCCCTAACGGCCCCGTAAGAGGCACTAACACCTCGTATGAGGCTAACGTAACTTGTAGGAACTGATCACGGAGTCGAGGTTCTCCCGATTTGTGAATATGATGAAAATTTGAAAATATTCCACTTAGGCTTAAAAACAAGCCATTGAAGGGTGAAAGCCCAAACCAGACCCAAAATGGCCCCGTAAGAGGCATGAACACCTCACACGGTACTGATGTAACACGTAGGAACTGACCGCGTAGTCACGGGACTCCCTGTTTGAGAATATGGCGAGAATTTGTAAATTTGTAGACTTAGGCTTGAAAACAAGTTGTTAAATGGTGAAAATCCAAACCAACCCCCAAACGGCCCCGTAAACACCTCGTATGAGACTAACCTAACTCGTAGGAACTGATCGCGTAGTCACGGTTATCCCGGGTTGAGAATATGACGATAATTTGAAATATCGAGCTTAGGCTTAAAAACATACTGTTGAAGGGGGAAACCCAAAACCAGGGCCCAACCAGCCCCGTAAGAGGCATTAAATCTCCACACGGGACCAATGTAACTCGTAGGAACTGACCTCGTAGTCACGGGACTCACTGTTCGAGAATATAACGAGAATTTGCAAATCTGTAGACTTAGGCTTGAAAACAAGCTGTTAAAGGGTGAAAACCCAAACCAACCCGCAAACGGCCCCGTAAGAGGCACTAACTCCACGTATGAGACTAATGTAACTCGTAGGAACTGATCACGTTGTCATGATTCCCCCTATTTGAGAATATGACAATAATTTGGAAATACCTAACTTAGGTTTATAAATAAGTCGTCGAAGGGTGAAACCCCAAACCAGGCCCTAAACGGCCCCGTAAGAGGCATGGACACCTCACACGGGACCGATGTAACTCGTAGGAACTGACCTCGTAGTCACGGGACTCCCTGTTTGAGAATATAACAAGAATTGGCAAATCTATAGACTTAGGCTTGAAAACATGCTGTTAAAGGCTGAAAACCCAAACCAACCCCCAAACGGCCCCGTAAGAGGCACTATCACCTCGTATGAGACTAACGTAACTCATAGGAAGTGATCGCTTAGTCACGGTTCTCCTGGTTTCAGAATGTGACGATAATTTGAAAATATCTAGCTTAGGCTTAAAAACAAGTCGTCGAAGGGTGAAACCCCAAACCAGGCCCCGTAAGAGAAATGAACACCTCACACGTGACCGATCTAACTCGTAGGAACTGGCCTCGCAGTCACGAGAGTCCCTGTTTGAGAATAAAATGAGAATTTACAAATTGATAGAGTTAGGCTTGAAAACTAGTTGTTAAAGGATGAAAACCCAAACTAACCCCAAACGGCCCTGTAAGAGGCACTAACACCTCGTGTGAGACTAACTTAACTCGTACGAACTAATCGCGTAGTCACGGTTCTCTCGATTAGAGAATATGATGATAATTTGAAAATATTTAGCTTAGGCTTAAAAACAAGCCTTAAAGGGTGAAACCCCAAACCATGCCAGAAACGGCCCCGTAAACGGCATGAACACCTCACATGGGACCGATGTAACTCTAGGAACTGACCGCATAGTCACGGAACTCCTTGTTTGAGAATATAACGACAATTATCAAATCTGTAGACTTAGGCTTGAAAACAAGTTGGTAAAGGGTGAAAACCCAAACCAACCCCCAAACGGCCCTGTAAGAGGCACCAACACCTCGTATGAGAATAACGTAACTCGTAGGAACTGATCATGTAGTCAAGGTTCTTCCCATTTGAGAATATGATGATAATTTGAAAATATCTAGCTTAGGCTTGAAAACAAGCCGTGAAAGGATGAAATCCAAAATAAGGCCACAAACGGCCCCGTAAGAGGAAGGAACACCTCACACGGAACCAATGTAACTCGTAGGAACTGACCGCGTAGTCACATGACTCCCTGTGTGATAATATAATGAGTATTTGCAAATCTGTAGACCTATGCTTGAAAATAAGCTGTTAAAGGGTGAAAACCCAAACCAAGCCCCTAACGGCCCCGTAAGAGGCACTAACACCTCGTATGAGGCTAACGTAACTCGTAGGAGCTGATCACGGAGTCACGGTTATCCCGATTTGTGAATATGATGAAAATTTGAAAATATTCCACTTAGGCTTAAAAACAAGCGATTGAAGGGTGAAAGCCCAAACCAGACCCAAAATGGCCCCGTAAGAGGCATGAACACCTCACACGGTACTGATGTAACACGTAGGAACTGACCGCGTAGTCACGGGACTCCCTGTTTTAGAATATAACGAGAATTTGTAAATTTGTAGACTTAGTCTTGAAAACAAGTTGTTAAATGGTGAAAATCCAAACCAACCCCTAAACGGCCCCGTAAGAGGCACTAACACCTCGTATGAGACTAACCTAACACGTAGGAACTGATCGCGTAGTCACGGTTATCCCGGGTTGAGAATATGACGATAATTTGAAATATCGAGCTTAGGCTTAAAAACATGCTGTTGAAGGGGGAAACCCCAAACCAGGCCCCAAACAGCCCCGTAAGAGGCATTAAATCCTCACACAGGACTGATGTAACTCGTAGGAACTGACCTCGTAGTCATGGGACTCCCTGTTCGAGAATATAACGAGAATTAGCAAATCTATAGACTTAGGCTTGAAAACAAGCTGTTAAAGGGTGAAAACCCAAACCAACTCCCAAACGGCCCCGTAAGAGGCACTAACACCACGTATGAGACTAATGTAACTCATAGGAACTGATCACGTAGTCATGATTCCCCCTATTTGAGAATATGACGATAATTTGAGAATATCTAGCTTAGGTTTATAAATAAGTCGTCGAAGGGTGAAACCCCAAACCAGGCCCTAAACGGCCCCGTAAGAGGCATGAACACCTCACACGGGACCGATGTAACTCGTAGGAACTGACCTCGTAGTCGCGGGACTCCCTGTTTGAGAATATAATGAGAATTTGCAAATATATAGACTTAGGCTGGAAAACATGCCGTTAAAGGGTGAAAACCCAAACCAACCCCCAAACGGCCCCGTAAGAGGCACTAACACCTCGTATGAGACTAACGTAACTCGTAGGAAGTGATCGCTTAGTCACGGTTCTCCTGGTTTCAGAATGTGACGATAATTTGAAAATATCTATCTTAGGCTTAAAAATAAGTCGTCGAAGGGTGAAACCCCAAACCAGGCCCTAAACGGCCCCGTAAGAGGAATGAACACCTCACACGTGATCGACGTAACTCGTAGGAACTGACGTCGTAGTCACGGGCCTCCCTGCTTGAGAAGATAACGATAATTTGCAAATCTATAGACTTAGGCTTGAAAACAAGTTCTTAAAGGATGAAAACCAAAACCAACCCCCAAACGGCCCCGTAAGAGGCACCAACACCTCGCAGGAGGCTAACGTAACTCGTAGGAACTGATCGCATAGTCCGGGTTATCCCGATTTAAGATTATGATGCTAATTTGAAAATATCCACCTTAGGCTTAAAAACAAGCCATTGAAGGGTGAAACCCCAAACCAGGCCCCAAACGGCCCCGTAAGAGGCATGAACACCTCTGACGGGATCGATGTAACTCGTTGGAACTGGCCTCATAGTCACGAGAGTCCCTGTCTGAGAATAAAATGAGAATTTGCAAATTTAGAGACTTAGACTTGAAAACAAGCTGTTAAAGGATGAAAACCCAAAACAACCCCAAACGGCCCCGTAAGAGGCACTGACACCTCGAATGATACTAACGTAACTCGTACGAACTAATCGCGTAGTCACGATTTTCTCGGTTTAAGAATATGATGAAAATTTGAAAATATCTAGCTTAGACTTAAAAACCATCCCTTGAAGGGTGAAACCCCAAACCATGCCAAAAATGGCCCCGTAAACGGCATGAACACCTCACACGGGACCGATGTAACTCATAGGAACTGACCGCGTAGTCACGGGACTCCCTGTTTGAGAATATAACGAGAATTTGCAAATCTGTAGACTTAGGCTTGAAAACAAGTTGCTAAAGGGTGAAAACCCAAACCAACCCCCAAACGACCCCGTAAGAGGAACCAACACCTCGTATGAGAATAACGTAACTCGTAGGAACTTTTATTGTAGTCAAGGTTCTTTAGATTTGAGAATATGACGATAATTTGAAAATATCTAGCTTAGGCTTTAAAACCAACCGTTAAAGGATGAAATCCAAAATAAGGCCACAAAAGGCCCCGTAAGAGTAAGGAACACCTCACACGGGACCAATGTAACTCGTAGGAACTGGCCGTGTAGTCACATGACACCCTGTGTGATAATATAATGAGAATTTGCAAATCTGTAGACTTATGCTTGAAAATAAGCTGTTAAAGGGTGAAAACCCAAACCAACCCCCTAACAGCCCCGTAAGAGGCACTAGCGCTAAAATAACTCATAGGAACGGATCACGGAGTCACGATTCTCCTGATTTGAGAATATGACGATAATTTGAAAATATTCTACTTAGGCTTAAAAATAAGCCATTGAAGGGTGAAAGCCCAAACCAGACCCCAAATGGCCCCGTAAGAGGCATGAACACCCCACACGGTACTAACGTAACTCGTAGGAACTGACCGCGTAGTCACGGGACTCCCTATTTCAGAATATAACGAGAATTTACAAATTTGTAGACTTAGGATTGAAAATAAGTTGTTAAATGGTGAAAATCCAAACCAACCCCCAAACGGCCCCGTAAGAGGCACTAACACCTTGTATGAGAGTAACCTAACTTGTAGGAACTGATCGCGTAGTCACGGTTATCCCGGGTTGAGAATATGACGATAATTTGAAATATCTATCTTAGGCTTAAAAACATGATGTTGAAGGGTGAAACCCCAAACCAGGCCCCTAACAGCCCCGTAAGAGGCATTAAATCCTCACACGGGACCGATGGAACTCGTAGGAACTGACCTCGTAGTCACAGGACTCCCTGTTTGAGAATATAACCAGAATTTGCAAATCCGTAGACTTAGGCTTAAAAACAAGCTGTTAAAGGGTGAAAACCCAAACTAACCCCCAAAGAGACCCGTAAGAGGCACTAACACCACGTATGAGACTAACGTAACTCATAGGAACTGATCGCGTTGTCGTGATTCCCCTTGTTTGAGAATATGACGATAATTTGAAAATATATAGCTTAGGTTTAAAAACAAGCCGTCGAAGGGTGAAACCCCAAACCAGGCCCTAAACCTCCCCGAAAGAGGCAAGAACACCTCACACGGGACCGGTGTAATTTGTAGGAACTGACCTCGTAGTCACGGGACTCCCTATTTGAGAATATAACGTGAATTTGCAAATCTATCGACTTAAGCTTGAAAGCATGTTGTTAAAGGGTGAAAACATAAACCAACTCCCAAACGGCCCCATAAGAGGCACTAACACCTCGTATGAGACTAACATAACTCATAGGAAGTGATCGCTTAGTCACGGTTCTCCTAGTTTGAGAATGTGACGATAATTTAAAAATATCTAGCTTAGGCTTAAAAACAAGCCGTCGAAGGGTGAAACCCCAAACCAGGCCCAAAACGGCCCCGGAAGAGCATGAACACCTCACACGGGACCGATGTAACTCGTAGGAACTGACCTCATAATCACGGGCCTCCCTGTTTAAGAATATAATGAGAATTAGCAAATATATAGACTTAGGATTGAAAACATGTTATTAAAGGGTGAAAACCCAAACTAACCCCAAACAGACCCGTAAGAAGCACTAACACCTCGTATGAGACTAACATAACTCATAGGAACTGATCAAGTAGTCACGGTTCTCCCAGTTGGAGAATATGACGATAATTTGAAAATATCAAGCTTAGGCTTACAAAGAAGCCTTTGAAGGGTGAAACCCCAAACCAGACCCCAAACGACCCCGTAAGAGGCATGAATACCTCACACGGGACCAATGTAACTCGTAGGAACTGACCGCATAGTCAAGGGACTCCCCATTTGAGAATATAACTAGAATTTGCAAATCTGTAGACTTAAGCTTGAAAACAAGCTAGTAAATTGTGAAAATTCAAACCAACCAACAAATGGCCCGGAAAGAGGCATTAACACCTCGTATGAGGCTAACGTAACTCGTAGGAACTGATCGCGTAGTCACGGTTCTCCCGATTTGAGAATATGACGATAATTTAAAAATATCTAGCTTGGGCATAAAAATAAGCCATCAAAGGGTGAAACCCCAAACCAGGCCCTAAACGGCCCCGTAAGAGGCATGAACACCTCACACGGGACCGATGTAACTCGTAGGAACTGGCCTCGTTGTCACGAGACTCCCTGTTTGAGAATTTGAAAATTTATAGACATAGGCTTGAAAACAAGCTATTAAAGGATGAAAACCCAAAACAACCCCAAACGTCCCTATAAGAGGCATTAACACCTCGTATGAGACTAACGTAACTCGTACGAACTGATCGCGTAGCCACGGTTCTCTCGGTTTGAGAATATCATGATAATTTGAAAATATCTATATTAGGCTTAAAAACAATCCCTTGAAGGGTGAAACCCCAAACCATGCCCCAAATGGCCCCGTAAAATGCATAAATACCTCACACGGGACCGTTGTAACTCATAGGAACTGACCGCGTAGTCACGGGACTCCCTGTTTGAGAATTTAATGAGAATTTGCAAATCTGTAGACTTAGGCTTGAAAACAAGTTGTTAAAGGGTGAAAACCCAAACTAACCCCCAAACGGCCCCGTAAGAGGAACTAACACCTCGTATGTGGCTAACGTAACTCATAGGAACTGATCGCGTAGTCACGGTTATCCTGGTTTGAGAATATGGCGATAATTTGAAAATATCTAGCTTAGGCCGTCGAAGGGTGAAACCACAAACCAGGCCCAAAATGGCCCCATAAGAGGGATGAACACCTCACACGGTACTGATGTAACTCGTAGGAAGTGACCGCGTAGTCACGGGACTCCCTGTTTGAGAATATATCGAGAATTAGTGAATTTGTACACTTAGGCTTGAAAACAAGATGTTAAATGGTGAAAATCCAAACCAACCCCCAAACGGCCCCATAAGAGACACTAACAGCTCGTATGAGAGTAACGTAACTCGTAGGAACTGATCGTGTGGTCATAGTTATCCCAGGTTGAGAATATGACAATAATTTGAAATATCTAGCTTAGATTTAAAAACAAGCCGTTAAGGGGTGAAACCCCAAACCAGGCCCCAAACAGCCCCCCGCAAGGGCATTAAATCCTCACACGGGACCGATGTAACTCGTAGGAACTGACCTCATAGTCACGGGACTCCCTGTTTGAGAATATAACGAGAATTTGCAAATCTGAGGACATAGGCTTGAAAATAAGTTGTTAAAGGGTGAAACACAAACCAACCCCCAAACGGCCCCGTAAGAGGCACTAACACCACGTATGAGACTAACGTAACTCATAGGAACTGATCGCGTAGTCACAATTCTCCCAGTTTGAAAATAAGATGATAATTTGAAAATATCTAGCTTAGGTTTAAAAACAATCAGTCGAAGGGTGAAACCCAAACCAGGCCGTAAACGACCCTGTAATAGGCATGAACACCTCACACAGGACCGATGTAACTCGTAGGGACTGACCTCGTAGTGACGGGACTCCCTATTATAGAATATAACGAGAATTTGCAAATCTATAGACTTAGGCTTGAAAATATGTTGTTAACGTGTGAAAACACAAACCAACCCCCAAACGGCTCCGTAAAAGGCACTAACACCTCGTATGAGACTAACGTAACTCATAGGAACTGATCGCTTAGTCACGGTTCTCCTGGTTTGAAAATTTGACGATAATTTGAAAATATCTAGCTTAGGCTTAAAAACAAGCCGTCGAAGGGTGAAAGCCCACACCAGGCCCTAAACGGCCCCGTAAGAGGCATGAACACCTCACCCGGGACCGATGTAACTCGTAGGAACAGACCTCGTAGTCACGGGACTCCCTGTTTGAGAATATAACGAGAATTTGCAAATCTATAGACTTAGGCTTGAAAGCATGCTGTTAAATGGTGAAAACCCAAACCAACCTCCAAACGGCCCCGTAAGAGGCACTAACACCTCGTATGAGACTAACGTAACTCATAGGAAGTGATCGCTTAGTCACGGTTCTCCTGGTTTCAGAATGTGACGATAATTTGAAAATATCTTGCTTAGGTTTAAAAACAAGCCGTCGAAGGGCGAATCCCCAAACCAGACCCTAAACGGCCCCGTAAGAGGAATGAACACCTCACACGTGACTGATGTAACTCGTAGGAACTGACCTCGTAGTCACGGGCCTCCCTGTTTGAGAATATAATGAGAATTTGCAAATCTGTAGACTTAGGCTTGAAAATAAGCTCTAAAAGGGTGAAAACGAAAACCAACCCCCAAACGGCCCCGTAAGAGGCACTAACACCTCGCAGGAGGCTAACGTAACTCGTAGGAACTTATCGCATAGTCAGGGTTATCTCGATTTAAGAATATGATGCTAATTTGAAAATATCTACCTTAGGCTTAAAAACAAGCCATTGAAGGGTGAAACCCACAACCAGGCCCCAAACGGCACCGTAAGAGGAATGAACACCTCATACGGGATCGATGTAACTTGTTGGAACTGGCCCTGTAGTCACGAGAGTCCCTGTTTGAGAATAAAATGAGAATTTGCAAATTTAGATACTTAGGCTTGAAAACAATCTTTTAAAGGATGAAAACCCAAAATAACCCCAAACGGCCCCGTAAGAGGCACTAACACCTCGTATGATACTAACGTAACTCGTACGAACTAATCGCGTAGTCACGGTTCTCCTGGTTTGAAAATTTGATGATAATTTGACAAATATCAAGCTTAGGCTTAAAAACAAACCCTTGAAGGGTGAAATCCCAAACCATGCCAAAAACGGAGCCGTAAACGTCATGAACACCTCACACGGGACTGATGTAACTCATAGGAACTGACCGCGTAGTCACGGGACTCCCTGTTTGAGAATATAACGAGAATTTACAAATCTGTAGACTTAGGCATGAAAACAAGTTGTTAAAGGGTGAAAACCCAAACCAACCCCCAAACGACCCCGTAAGAGGCACCAACACCTCGTATGAGAATAACGTAACTCGTAGGAACTAATATTGTAGTCAAGGTTCTTTCGATTTGAGAGTATGATGATAATTTGAAAATATCTAGCTTAGGCTTAAAAACAAGTCGTTAAAGGATGAAATCCAAAATAAGGCCACAAACGGCCCCGTAAGAGTAAGGAACACCTCACACGGGACCAATGTAACTCGTAGGAACTGACCGTGTAGTCACTTGACACCCTGTGTGATAATATAACGAGAATTTGCAAATCTGTAGACTTATGCTTGAAAATAAGCTGTTAAAGGGTGAAAACCCAAACCAACCCCCTAACAGCCCCGCAAGAGGCACTAGCACCTCGTATGAGGCTAACGTAACTCGTCGGAACGAATCGCGGAGTCACGATTCTCCCGATTTGAGAATATGACGATAATTTGAAAATATTCTACTTAGGCTTAAAAATAATCCATTGAAGTGTGAAAGCCCAAACCAGACCCCAAATGGCCCCGTAAGAGGCATGAACACCTCACACGGTACCAATGTAACTTGTAGGAACTGACCGCGTAGTCACGGGACTCCCTATTTTAGAATATAACAAGAATTTATAAGTTTGTAGACTTAGGCTTGAAAACAAGTTGTGAAATGGTGAAAATCCAAACGAACCCCCAAATGGCCCCGTTAGAGGCACTAACACCTCGTATGAGAGTAACCTAACTCGTAGGAACTGATCGCGTAGTCACGGTTATCCCGGGTTGAGAATATGACGATAATTTGAAATATCTAGATTAGGTTTAAAAATAAGCTGTCGAAGGGTGAAACCCCAAACCAGGCCCTAAACGGCCCCGTAAGAGGCATGAACACCTCACACGGGACCGATGTAAATCGTAGGAACTGTCCTCGTAGTCACGGGACTCCCTATTTGAGAATATAACGAGAATTTGCAAATCTATAGACTTAGGCTTGAAAGCATGATGTTAAAGGGTGAAAATAAAAACCAACTCCCAAACGGCCCCATAAGAGGCACTAACACCTCGTATGAGACTAACGTAACTCATAGGAAGTGATCACTTAGTCACGGTTCTCCTGGTTTGAGAATGTGACGATAATTTGAAAATATCTAGCTTAGGCTTAAAAACAAGCCGTCGAAGGGTGAAACCCCAAACCAGGCCCAAAACGGCCCCGTAAGAGGCATGAACACCTCACACGGGACCGATGTAACTCGTAGGAACTGACCTCATAGTCACGGGCCTCCCTGTTTGAGAATATAGCGAGAATTAGCAAATATATAGACTTAGACATGAAAACAAGCTATTAAAGGATGAAATCCAAAAAAACCTCAAACGGCCCTATAAGAGGCATTAACACCTCGTATGAGACTAACGTAACTCGTACGAACTAATCGCGTAGCCACGGTTCTCTCGGTTTGAGAATATCATGATAATTTGAAAATATCTAGATTAGGCTTAAAAATAAGCCCTTGAAGGGTGAAACCCCAAACCATGCCCCAAATGGCCCCGTAAAATGCATAAATACCTCACACGGGACCGATGTAACTCATAGGAACTGACCGCATTGTCACGGGACTCCCTGTTTCAGAATATAACGAGAATTTGCAAATCTGTAGACTTAGGCTTGAAACAAGTTGCTAAAGGGTGAAAACCCAAACTAACCCCCAAACGGCCCCGTAAGAGGCACTAACACCTCGTATGTGGGTAACGTAACTCATAGGAACTGATCGCGTAGTCACGGTTATCCTGGTTTGAGAATATGGCGATAATTTGAAAATATTTAGCTTAGGTCGTCGAAGGGTGAAACCCCAAACCAGGCTCCAAATGGCCCCGTAAGAGGGATGAACACCTCACACGGTACTCATGTAACTCGTAGGAAGTGACCGCGTAGTCACGGGACTCCCTGTTTGAGAATATATCTAGAATTTGTTAATTTGAACTCTTAGGCTAGAAAACAAGATGTTAAACGGTGAAAATCCAAACCAACCCCCTAACGGCCCCATAAGAGGCACTAACATCTCGTATGAGACTAACGTAACTCGTAGGAACTGATCGTGCGGTCACAGTTATCCCGGGTTGAGAATATGACAATAATTTGAAATATCTAGCTTAGACTTAAAAACAAGACGTTGAAGGGTGAAACCCCAAACCAGGCCCCAAACAACCCCCCGTAAGGGCATTAAATCCTCACACGGGACCGATGTAACCCGTAGGAACTGACCTCATAGTCACGGGACTCCCTGTTTGAGAATATAACGAGAATTTGCAAATCTGTAGACTTAGGCTTGAAAATAAGATGTTAAAGGGTGAAACGCAAACCAACCCCCAAACGGCCCTGTAAGAGGCACTAACACCACGTATGAGACTAACGTAACTCATAGGAACTGATCGTGTAGTCATGATTCTCCCTTTTTGAAAATATGACGATAATTTTAAAATATCTAGCTTAGGTTTAAAAACAAGTCGTCGAAAGGTGATACCCAAACCAGGTCGTAAACGGCCCTGTAAGAGGGATGGACACCTCACACAGGACCGATGTAACTCGTAGGGAATGACCTCATAGTCACGGGACTCCCTGTTTGAGAATATAATGAGAATATGCAAATCTATAGACTTAGGCTTGAAAATATGTTGTTAAAGTGTGAAAACCCAAACCAATCCCCAAACGGCTCCGTAAGAGGCACTAACACCTCGTATGAGACTAACGTAACTCATAGGAACTGATCGCTTAGTCACGATTCTCCTAGTTTGAGAATTTGACGATAATTTGAAAATATCTAGCTTAGGCTAAAAAATAAGCCGTCGAAGGGTGAAACCCCACACCAGGACCTAAACGGCCCCGTAAGAGGCATGAACACCTCACACGGGACCGATGTAACTCGTAGGAACTGACCTCATAGTCATGGGCCTCCCTGTTTGAGAATATAACGAGAATTTGCAAATCTATAGACTTAGGCTTGAAAATATGCTGTTAAAGGGTGAAAACCCAAACCAACCCACAAACGGCCCCGTAAGAGGCACTAACACCTCGTATGAGACTAACATAACTCATAGGAAATGATCATGTAGTCACAGTTCTCCCAGTTTGAGAATATGACGATAATTTGAAAATATCTAGCATAGGCTTACAAATAAGCCTTTGAAGGGTGAAACCCCAAACCAGACCCCAAACGACCCCGTAAGAGGTATGAACACCTCACACGGGACCAATGTAACTCGTAGGAACTGATCGCATAGTCAAGGGACTCCCCGTTTGAGAATATAATGAGAATTTTCAAATCTGTAGACATAAGCTTGAAAACAAGTTGTTAAATGGGGAAAATACAAACCAACCTCCAAACGGGCCTGAAAGAGGAACTAACACCTCGTATGAGTCTAACATAACTTGTAGGAACTGATCGCATAGTCATTGTTCTCCTGGTTTGACAATCTGATGAAAATTTGAAAATATCTAGCTTTGGCTTAAAAATAAGCCGTCGAAGCGAGAAACCCCAAACCAGGCACTAAACGGCCCCGTAAGAGGCATGAACACCTCACACGGGACCGATGTAACTCGTTGGAACTGACCTCGTAGTCCTGAGACTCCCTGTTTGAGAATATAACAGGAATTTTCACAACCATAGACTTAGGCTTGAAAGTAAGCTGTTAAAGGACGAAAATCAAAACCAACCCCAAACGGCCCCGTAAGAGCCACTAACACCTCGTATGATACTAACGTAACTCGTACGAAATGATAGCGTAGTCAGGATTCTCTCAGTTTGATAATTTGATGATAATTTTAAAATATCTAGCTCAGGCTTAAAAATAAGCCCTTGAAGGGTGAAAACCCAAACCATGCCCCAAACAGCCCCGTAAAATGCATAAATACCTCACACGGACCGATGTAACTCATCAGAACTGATCGCGTAGTCACGGGACTCCCTGTTTGAGAATATAACGAGAATTTGCAAATCTGTAGACTTAGGCTTGAAAACAAGTTGTTAAAGGGTGAAAACCCAAACCAACCCCTAAACGGCCCCGTAAGAGGCACTAACACCTCGTATGAGGCTAACATAACTCGTAGGAAGTCATCGCTTAGTCACGGTTCTCTAAGTTTTAGAATTTGACGATAATTTGAAAATATCTAGCTTAGGCTTAAAAATAAGTCGTCGAAGGGTGAAACCCCACACCAGGCCCTAAACGGCCCCGTAAGAGGCATGAACACCTCACACGGGACCGATGTAACTCGTAGGAACTGACCTCATAGTCACGGGCCTCCCTGTTTGAGAATATAACGAGAATTTGCAAATCTATAGACTTAGGCTTGAAAATATGTTGTTAAAGGGTGAAAACCCAAACCAACCCCCAAACGGCCCCGTAAGAGGCACTAACACCTCGTATGAGACTAACATAACTCATAGGAAATGATCATGTAGTCACGGTTCTCCCAGTTTGAGAATATGATGATAATTTTAAAATATCTAGCTTAGGCTTACAAATAAGCCTTTGAAGGGTGAAACCCCAAACCAGACCCCAAACAACCCCGTAAGAGGTATGAACACCTCACACGGGACCAATGTAACTCGTAGGAACTGATCGCATAGTCAAGGGACTCCCCGTTTGAGAATATAATGAGAATTTTCAAATCTGTAGATTTAAGCTTGAAAAAAAGTTGTTAAATGGGGAAAATACAAACCAACCCCCAAACGGGCCTGAAAGAGGAACTAACACCTCGTATGAGTCTAACGTAACTTGTAGGAACTGATCGCATAGTCACGGTTCTCCTGGTTTGACAATATGATGATAATTTGAAAATATCTAGCTTTGGCTTAAAAATAAACCGTCGAAGGGAGAAACACCAAACCAGGCACTAAACGGCCCCGTAAGAGGCATGAACACCTCACACGGGACCGATGTAACTCGTAGGAACTGACCTCGTAGTCCCGAGACTCCCTGTTTGAGAATATAACAAGAATTTTCACAACTATAGACTTAGGCTTGAAATCAAGCTGTTAAAGGACGAAAATCAAAACCAACCCCAAACGGCCCCGTAAGAGCCACTAACACCTCGTATGATACTAACGTAACTCGTACGAACTGATAGCGTAGTCAGGGTTCTCTCAGTTTGATAATATGATGATAATTTTAAAATATCTAGCTCAGGCTTAAAAATAAGCCCTTGAAGGGTGAAAACCCAAACCATGCCCCAATTGGCCCCGTAAAATGCATAAATACCTCACACGGACCGATGTAACTCATCAGAACTGATCGCGTAGTCACGGAACTCCCTGTTTGAGAATATAACGAGAATTTGCAAATCTGTAGAGTTAGGCTTGAAAACAAGTTATTAAAGGGTGAAAAACCAAACCAACCCCCAAACGGCCCCGTAAGAGGCACTAACACCTCGTATGAGGCTAACGTAACTCGTAGGAACTCATCGCTTAGTCACGGTTCTCCTGGTTTCAGCATGTGACGATAATTTGAAAATATCTAGCTTAGGATTAAAAACAAGCCCTTGAAGGGTAAAACCCCAAACCAGGCCCTAAACGGCCCCGTAAGAGGCATGAACACCTCACACGGGATCGATATAACTCGTAGGAACTGACCTCGTAGTCACGAGACTCCTTGTTTGATAATATAACGAGAATTTGCAAATGTATAGACTTAGGCTTGAAAATGAGCTGTTAAAGGGTGAAAACCCAAACGGCCCCGTAAGAGGCACTAACACCTCGTATGAGGCTAACGTAACTCGTAGGAACTGATCGCTTAATCAGGGTTCTCCTGGTTTGAGAATGTGATGATCATTTGAAAATATCTAGCTTAGGATTAAAAACAAGCCCTTGAAGGGTACAACCCAAAACCAGGACCTAAACGGCACCGTAAAAGGCATGAACACCTCACACGGGACCGATATAACTCGTAGGAACTGACCTCGTAGTCACATGACACCCTGTGTGATAATATAACGAGAATTTGCAAATCTGTAGACTTATGCTTGAAAATAAGCTGTTAAAGGGTGAAAACCCAAACCAACCCCCTAACAGCCCCGTAAGAGGCACTAGCACATCGTATGAGGCTAACGTAACTCATAGGAACGGATCACGGAGTCACGGTTCTCCCGATTTGAGAATATGACGATAATTTGAAAATATTCTACTTAGGCTTAAAATAAGCCATTGAAGAGTGAAAGCCCAAACCAGACCCCAA
Organism: Sambucus nigra; assembly: GCA_949130495.1. Taxonomy (NCBI): domain Eukaryota; kingdom Viridiplantae; phylum Streptophyta; class Magnoliopsida; order Dipsacales; family Adoxaceae; genus Sambucus; species Sambucus nigra. The sequence goes on along the minus strand of OX422219.1, from coordinate 476,618,550 downwards.
ATGGCCTCGTAAGAGGCATGAACAACTCACACGGTACTGATGCAACTCATAGGAACTGACCGCGTAGTCATGGGACTCCCTATTTTATAATATAACGAGAATTTGTAAATTTGTAGACTTAGTCTTGAGAACAAGTTGTTAAATGGTGAAAATCGAAACCAACCTCCAAACGGGCCGGTAAGAGGCACTAACACCTCGTATGAGAGTAACCTAGCTCGAAGGAACTGATCGCGTAGTCACGGTTATCCCGGGTTGAGAAAATGACGATAATTTGAAATATCTAGCTTAGGCATAAAAACATACTGTTGAAGGGTGAAATCCCAAACAGCCCCGTAAGAGGCATTAAATCCTAACACGGGACCGATGTAACTCGTAGGAACTGACCTCGTAGTCACGGGACTCCCAGTTTGAGAATATAATGAGAATTTGCAAATCTGTAGACTTAGGATTGAAAACAAGCTGTTAAAGGGTGAAAACCCAAACCAACCCACAAACGGCCCCCTAAGAGGCACTAACACCACGTATGAGACTAACATAACTCATTGGAACTGATCGCGTTGTCATGATTCCCCCTGTTTGAGAATATGATGATAATTTGAGAATATCTAGCTTAGGTTTAAAAACAAGCCGTCGAAGGGTGAAACCCCAAACTAGGCACTAAACGGCCCCGTCAGAGGCATGGACACCTCACACGGGACTGATGTAACTCGTAGGAACTGACCTCGTAGTCACGTGACTCCCTGTTTGAGAATATAAGGAGAATTTGCAAATCTATTGACTTAGGCTTGAAAGCATGCTGTTAAAGGGTGAAAACACAAACCAACTCCCAAACGGCCCCATAAGAGGCACTAACACCTGGTATGAGAATAACGTAACTCATAGGAAGTGATCGCTTGGTCACGGTTCTCCTGGTTTGACAATGTGACGATAATTTGAAAATATCTAGCTTAGGCTTAAAAACAAGCCGTCGAATGGTGAAACCCCAAACCAGGCCCAAAACGGCCCCGTAAGAGGCATGAACACCTCACACGGGACCGATGTAACTCGTAGGAACTGAACTCGTAGTTCCGAGACTCCCTGTTTGAGAATATAACAAGAATTTTCACAACCATAGACTTAGGCTTGAAAACAAGCTTTTAAAGGACGAAAATCAAAACCAACCCCAAACGGCCCCGTAAGAGCCACTAACACCCCGTATGATACTAACGTAACTCGTATGAACTGATAGCGTAGTCACGATTCTCTCAGTTTGATAATATGATGATAATTTTAAATTATCTAACTCAGGCTTAAAAACAAGCCCTTGAAGGGTGAAACCCCAAACCATGCCCCAAACGGCCCCGTAAAATGCATAAATACCTCACACGGACCGATGTAACTCATCAGAACTGATCGCGTAGTCACGGGACTCCCTGTTTGAGAATATAACGGGAATTTGCAAATCTGTAGACTTAGGCTTGAAAACAAGTTGTTAAAGGGTGAAAACCCAAAACAACCCCAAAACGGCCCCGTAAGAGGCACTAACACCTCGTATGAGGCTAACGTAACTCGTAGGAACTCATCGCTTATTCACCGTTCTCCTGGTTTCAGAATGTGACGATAATTTGAAAATATCTAGCTTAGGATTAAAAACAAGCCCTTGAAGGGTAAAACCCCAAACCAGGCCCTAAACGGCCCCGTAAGAGGCATGAACACCTCACACGGGACCGATATAACTCGTAGGAACTGACCTCGTAGTCACGAGACTCCCTGTTTGAGAAAATAACGAGAATTTGCAAATGTATAGACTTAGGCTTGAAAATGAGCTGTTAAAGGGTGAAAACCCAAACCAACCCCCAAACAGCCCCGTAAGAGGCACTAACACCTCGTATGAGGCTAACGTAACTCGTAGGAACTGATCGCTTAGTCACGGTTCTCCTGGTTTAAGAATGTGATGATAATTTGAAAATATCTTGCTTAGGATTGAAAATAAGTCCTTGAAGGGTAAAATCCCAAACCAGACCCTAAACGGCACCGTAAGAGGCTTGAACACCTCACACGGGACCGATATAACTCGTAGGAACTGACCTCGTAGTCACATGACACCCTGTGTGATAATATAACGAGAATTTGCAAATCTGTAGACTTATGCTTGAAAATAAGCTGTTAAAGGGTGAAAACCCAAACTAACCCCCTAACAGCCCCGTAAGAGGCACTAGCACATCGTATGAGGCTAACGTAACTCGTAGGAACGGATCACGGAGTCACGGTTCTCCCGATTTGAGAATATGATAATAATTTGAAAATATTCTACTTAGGCTTAAAAATAAGCCATTGAAGGGTGAAAGCCCAAACCAGACCCCAAATGGCCCCGTAAGAGGCATGAACAACTCACACGGTACTGATGTAACTCGTAGGAACTGACCGCGTAGTCACGGGACTCCCTGTTTTATAATATAACGAGAATTTGTAAATTTGTAGACTTAGGCTTGAGAACAAGTTGTTAAATGGTGAAAATCGAAACCAACCCCCAAACGGCCCCGTAAGAGGCACTAACACCTCGTATGAGGGTAACCTAGCTCGTAGGAATTGATCGCGTAGTCACGGTTATCCCGGGTTGAGAAAATAACGATAATTTGAAATATCTAGCTTAGTCTTAAAAACATGCTGTTGAAGGGTGAAACCCCAAACCTGGTCCCAAATAGCCCCGTAAGAGGCATTAAATCCTCACACGGGACCGATGTAACTCGTAGGAACTGACTTCGTAGTCACGGGACTCCCTGTTTTGAGAATATAATGAGAATTTTCAAATCTGTAGACTTAGGCTTGAAAACAAGCTGTTAAAGGGTGAAAACCCAAAACAACCCCCAAACGGCCCCATAAGAGGCACTAACACCACGTATGAGACTAACGTAACTCATAGGAACTGATCGCGTTGTCATGATTCCCCCTGTTTGAGAATATGATGATAATTTGAAAATATTTAGCTTAGGTTTAAAAACAAGCCGTCGAAGGGTGAAACCCCAAACTAGGCCCTAAACGGCCCCGTAAGAGGCATGAACACCTCACACGGGACCGATGTAACTCGTAGGAACTGACCTCGTAGTCACGGGACTCCCTGTTTGAGAATATAAGGAGAATTTGCAAATCTATTGACTTAGGCTTGAAAGTATGCTGTTAAAGGGTGAAAACACGAACCAACTCGCAAACGGCCCCATAAGAGGCACTAACACCTCGTATGAGACTAACGTAACTCATAGGAAGTGATCGCTTGGTCACGGTTCTCCTGGTTTGACAATGTGACGATAATTTGAAAATATCTAGCTTAGGCTTAAAAACAAGCCGTCGAAGGGTGAAACACCAAACCAGGCCCAAAACGGCCCCGTAAGAGGCATGAACACCTCACACGGGACAGATGTAACTCCTAGGAACGGACCTCATAGTCATGGACCTCCCTGTTTGAGAATACAATGAGAATTAGCAAATATATAGACTTAGGCATGAAAACATGTTGTTAAAGGGTGAAAACACAAACTAACCCCCAAACGGACCCAGAAGAAGCATTAACACCTCGTATGAGACTAACATTACTCATAGGAACTGATCACGTAGTCACGGTTCTACCAGTTGGAGAATATGACGATAATTTGAAAATATCAAGCTTAGGCCGTCGAAGGGTGAAATCCCAAACCAGGCCCCAAATGGCCCCGTAAGAGGGATGAACACCTCACACGGTACTGATGTAACTCGTAGGTAGTGACCGCGTAGTCACGGGACTCCCTGTTTGAGAATATATTGAGAATTTGTGAATTTTTACACTTAGGCATGAAAATAAGATGTTAAATGGTGAAAATCCAAACCAACCCCCAAACGGCCCCATTAGAGGCACTAACAGCTCGTATGAAACTAACGTAACTCGTAGGAACTGATCGTGTGGTCACAGTTATCCCGGGTTGAGAATATGACAATAATTTGAAATATCTAGCTTAGACTTAAAAATAAGTCGTTGAAGGGTGAAACCCCAAACCATGCCCCAAAGAGCCCCCCGTAAGGGCATTAAATTCTCACACGGGACCGATGTAACTCGTAGGAACTGACCTCATAGTCACGGGACTCCCTATTTGAGAATATAACGAGAATTTGCAAATCTGTAGACTTAGGCTTGAAAATAAGTTGTTAAAGGGTGAATCACGAACCAACCCCCAAACGGCCCCGTAAGAGGCAATAACACCACGTATGAGACTAACGTAACTCATAGAAATTGATCGCGTAGTCACGATTCTCCCTGTTTGAAAATATGACGATAATTTTTAAATATCTAGCTTAGGTTTGAAAACAAGCCGTCGAAGGGTGAAACCCAAACCAGGCCGTAAACGGCCCTGTAAGAGGCATGAACACCTCACACATGACCGATGTAACTCGTTGGGACTGACCTCGTAGTCACGGGACTCCCTGTTTGAGAATATAACGAGAATTTTCAAATCTATAGACTTAGGCTTGAAAATATGTTTTTAAAGTGTGAAAACCCAAACCAACCCCCAAATGGCTCCGTAATAGGCACTAACACCTCGTATGAGACTAACATAACTCATAGGAACTGATGGCTTAGTCACGGTTCTCCTGGTTTGAGAATTTGACGATAATTTGAAAATATCTAGCGTAGGCTTAAAAACAAGTCGTCGAAGAGTGAAACCCCACACCAGGCCCTAAACGGCCCTGTAAGAGGCATGAACACCTCACACGGGACCGATGTAACTCGTAGGAACTGACCTCATAGTCACGAGCCTCCCTGTTTGAGAATATAACGAGAATTTCTAAATCTATAGACTTACGCTTGAAAATATGCTGTTAAAGGGTGAAAACCTAAAACCAACCCCCAAACAGCCCCGTAAGAGGCACTAACCCCTCGTATGAGACTAACATAACTCATAGGAAATGATCATGTAGTCACGGTTCTCCCAGTTTGAGAATATGACGATAATTTGAAAATATCTAGCTTAGGCTTACAAATAAGCCTTTGAAGGGTGATACCCCAAACCAGACCCCAAACGACCCCGTAAGAGGCATGAATACCTCATACGGGACCAATGTAACTCGTAGGAGCTGACCGCATAGTCAAGGGACTACCCGTTTGAGAATATAATGAGAATTTTCAAATCTGTAGACGTAAGCTTGAAAACAAGTTGTTAAATGGGGAAAATACAAACCAACCCCCAAACGGGCCTAAAAGAGGAACTAACACCTCGTATGAGGCTAACGTAACTCGTAGTAACTGATCGCATAGTCACGGTTCTCCTGGTTTGACAATATGATGATAATTTGAAAATATCTAGCTTAGGCTTAAAAATAAGCCGTCGAAGGGTGAAACCCCAAACCAGGCATTAAACGGCCTCGTAAGAGGCATGAACACCTCACACGAGACCGATGTAACTCGTAGGAACTGACCTCGTAGTCACAAGACTCCCTGTTTGAGAATATAACAAGAATTTTCACAACCATAGACTTAGGCTTGAAAACCAGCTGTTAAAGGATGAAAATCAAAACCATCCCCAAACGGCCCCGTAAGAGCCACTAACACCTCGTATGATACTAACGTAACTCGTATGAACTGATAGCGTAGGCACGGTTCTCTGATTTTGAGAATATGATGAAAATTTTAAAATATCTAGCTCAGGCTTAAAAACAAGCCCTTGAAGGGTGAAACCCCAAACCATGCCCCAAACCGCCCCGTAAAATGCATAAATACCTCACACGGGACCGATGTAACTCATCAGAACTGACCGCGTAGTCACGGGACTCCCTGTTTGAGAATATAACGAGAATTTGCAAATATGTAGACTTAGGCTTGAAAACAAGTTGTTAAAGGGTGAAAACCCAAACCAACCCCCAAACGGCCCGGTAAGAGGCACTAACACGTCGTATGAGGCTAACGTAACTCGTAGGAACTGATCGCTAAGTCACAGTTATCCTGGTTTGAGAATGTGACCATAATTTGAAAATATCTAGCTTAGGCTTAAAAATAAGCCCTTGAAGGGTAAAACCCCAAAACAGGCCCTAAAAGGCCCTGTAAGAGGCATGAATACCTGACACGAGACCGATATAACTCGTAGGAACTGACCTCCTAGTCACGAGACTCCCTGTTGGAGAATATAACGAGAATTTGAAAATGTATAGACTTAGGATTGAAAACAAGCTGTTAACGGATGAAAACCCAAATCAACCCCAAACGACCCCGTAGGAGGCACTAACACCTCGTATGATACTAACGTAACTCGTACGAACTAATCACGTAGTCACGGTTTTCTCGCTTTGAGAATATGATGATAATTTGAAAATATCTAGCTTAGGCTTAAAAACAAGCCCTTGAAGGGTAAAACCCCAAACCAAGCGAAAAACGGCCCTGTAAACGGCATGAACACCTCACACGGGACCGATGTAACTCATGGGAACTGACCACGTAGTCACGGGACTCCCTATTTGTGAATATAACGGGAATTTGCGAATCTGTAGACTTAGTCTGGAAAACAAGTTGTTAAAGGGTGAAAACCCAAACCAACCCCCTAACGACCCCGTAAGAGGCACCAACACCTTGTATGAGAATAACGTAACTTGTAGGAACTAATCATGTAGTCAAGGTTCTTTCGATTTGAGAATATGATGATAATTTGAAAATATCTTGCTTAAGCTTAAAAACAAGCCGTTAAAGGAAGAAATCCAAAATAAGGCCACAAACGGCCCCGTAAGAGTAAGGAACACCTCACACGGGACCAATGTAACTCGTAGAGACTGACCGTGTAGTCACATGACACGCTGTGTGATAATATAACAAGAATTTGCAAATCTGTAGACTTATGCTTGAAAATAAGCTGTAAAAGGGTGAAAACCAAAACCAACCCCCTAACAGCCCCATAACAGGCACTAGCACCTCATATGAGGCTAACGTAACTCGTAGGAATGGATCACGGAGTCACGGTTCTCCTGATTTGAGATATGACGATAATTTGAAAATATTCTACTTAGGCTTAAAAATAAGCCATTGAAGGGTAAAAGCAAATACCAGACCCCAAATGGCCCCGTAAGAGGCATGAACAACTCACACGGTACTGATGTAACTCGTAGGAACTGACCGCGTAGTCACGGGACTCCCTATTTTAGAATATAATGAGAATTTGTAAATTTGTAGACTTAGGCTAGAAAACAAGTTGTTAAACGGTGAAAATCCAAACCAACCACCAAACGGCCCCGTAAGAGGCACTAACACCTCGTATGAGAGTAACCTAGCTTCTAGGAACTGATCGCGTAGTTACGGTTATCCCGGGTTGAGAAAATGACGATAATTTGAAGTATCTAGCTTAGGCTAAAAAACATGCTGTTGAAGGGTGAAACCCCAAACCTGGCCCCAAACAGCCCCGTAAGAGGCATTAAATCCTCACACGGGACCGATGGAACTCGTAGGAACTGACCTCGTAGTCATGGGACTCCCTGTTTGAGAATATAACGAGAATTTGCAAATCCGTAGACTTAGGCTTGAAAACAAGATGTTAAAGGGTGAAAACCCAAACCAACCCCCAAACGGCCCCGTAAGAGGCACTAACACCACGTATGAGACTAACGTAACTCATAGGAACTGATCGCGTTGTCATGATTCCCCCTATTTGAGAATATGACCATAATTTGAAAATATCTAGCTTAGGTTTAAAAATAAGTCATCGAAGGGTGAAACCCCAAACTAGGCCCTAAACGGCCCCGTAAGAGGCATGAAAACCTCACACGGGACCGATGTAACTTGTAGGAACTGACCTCGTAGTCACGCGACTCCCTGTTTGAGAATATAAGGAGAATTTGCAAATCTATAGACTTAGGCTTGAAAGCATGCTGTTAAAGGGTGGAAACACAAACCAACTCCCAAACGGCCCCATAAGAGGCACTAACACCTCGTACGAGACTAATGTAACTCATAGGAAGTGATCACTTAGTCACGGTTCTCCTGGTTTGACAATGTGACGATAATTTGAAAATATCTAGCTTAGGCTTACAAACAAGCCGTCGAAGGGTGAAACCCCAAACCAGGCCCAAAACGGCCCCGTAAGAGCCATGAACACCTCACACGGGATAGATGTAACTCGTAGGAACGGACCTCATAGCCATGGGCCTCCCTGTTTGAGAATATAACGAGAATTATCAAATATATAGACTTAGGCTTGAAAACATGCGGTTAAAGGGTGAAAACCCAAACGAACCCCCAAACGGACCCGTAAGAAGCACTAACCCCTCGTATGAGACTAACATAACTCATAGGAACTGATCACGTAGTCACGGTTCTCCCACTTGGAGAATATGACGATAATTTGAAAATATCAAACATAAGCTTACAAAGAAGCCTTTGAAGGGTGAAACCCCAAACCAGACCCCAAACGACCCCGTAAGAGACATGAATACCTCACACGGGACCAATGTAACTCGTAGGAACTGACCGCATAGTCAACGGACTCCCCATTTGAGAATAAAACTAGAATTTGCAAATCTCTAGACTTAAGCTTGAAAACAAGCTATTAAATGGTGAAAATTGAAACTAACCCCCAAATGGCCCTGAAAGAGGCATTAACACCTCGTATGAGGCTAAAGTATCTCGTAGGAACTGATCGCGTAGTCACGGTTCTCCCGATTTGAGAATATGACGATAATTTAAAAAAATCTAGCTTAGCCATAAAAATAAGCCATCGAAGGGTGAAACCTCAAACCAGGCCCTAAACGGCCCCGTAAGAGGCATGAACACCTCACACGGGATCGATGCAACTCGTAGGAACTGATCTCGTAGTCATGAGACTCCCTGTTCGAGAATATAATGAGAATTTGAAAATTTATAGACTTAGGCTTGAAAACAAGCTGTTAAAGGATGAAAACCCAAACCAACCCCAAACGGCCCTATAAGAGGCATTAACACCTCGTATGAGACTAACGTAAATCGTACGAACGGATCATGTAGCCACGGTTCTCTCGGTTTGAGAATATCATGATAATTTGAAAATATTTAGATCAGGCTTAAAAACAAGCCCTTGAAGGGTGAAACCCCAAACCATGCCCCAAACGGCCCCGTGAAATGCATAAATACCTCACAGGGGACCGATGTAACTCATTGGAACTGACCGCGTAGTCACGGGACTCCCAGATTGAGAATATAACGATAATTTGTAAAACTGTAGACTTAGGCTTGAAAAAAGTTGTTAAAGGGTGAAAACCCAAAACAATCCCCAAACGGCCCCGTAAGAGGCACTAACACCTTGTATGTGGCTAACGTAACTCATAGGAACTAATCGCATAGTCACGGTTCACCTGGTTTGAGAATATGGCGATAATTTGAAAATATCTAGCTTAGGCCGTCGAAGGGTGAAACCCCAAACCAGGCCCCAAATGGCCCCATAAGAGAGATGAACACCTCACACGGTACTGATGTAACTCGTAGGAACTGACCGCGTACTCACGGGACTCCCTGTTTGAGAATATATCGAGAATTTTTGAATTTGTACACTCACGCTTGAAAACAATATGTTAAATGGTGAAAATCCAAATCAACCACCAAATGGCCCCATAAGAGGCACTAAAAGCTCGTATGAGACTAACGTAACTCGTAGGAACTGATCGTGTAGTCACAGTTATCCCGAGTTGAGAATATGACAATAATTTGAAATATCTAGCTTAGACTTAAAAACAAGCCGTTGAAGGGTGAAGCCCCAAACTAGGCCCCAAATAGCCCCCCGTAAGGGCATTAAATCCTCACACGGGACCGATGTAACTCGTAGGAACTGACCTCGTAGTCACGGGACTCCCTGTTTGAGAATATAATGAGAATTTGCAAATCTGTAGACTTAGGCTTGAAAATAAGCTGTTAAAGGGTGAAACCCAAACCAACCCCCAAACGGCCCCGTAAGAGGCACTAACACCACGTATGAGACTAACGTAACTCATAGGAACTGATCGCGGTGTCATGATTCTCCCTGTTTGAAAATATGACGATAATTTGAAAATATCTAGCTTAGGTTTAAAAACAAGTCGTCGAAGGGTGAAACCCAAACCAGGCCGTAAACGTCCCCGTAAGAGGCATGAACAGCTCACACAGGACCGATGTAACTCGTAGGGACTGACCTCGTAGTCACTGGACTCCCTGTTTGAGAATATAACGAGAATTTTCAAATCTATAGACTTGGGCTTGAAAATATGCTGTTAAAGGGTGAAAACCCAAACCAACCCCCAAACGGCCCCGTAAGAGGCACTAACACCTCGTATGAGACTAACATAACTCATAGAAAGTAATCATGTAGTCACGGTTCTCCTAGTTTGAGAATATGACGATAATTTGAAAATATCTAGCTTAGGGTAACAAATAAGCCTTTGAAGGGTGAAACCCCAAACCAGACCCCCAACGACCCCGTAAGAGGCATGAACACCTCACACGAGACCGATGCAACTCGTAGGATTTGACCATATAGTCATGAGACTCCCTGTTCGAGAATATAATGAGAATTTGAAAATTTATAGACTTAGGCTTGAAAACAAGCTGTTAAAGGATGAAAACCCAAACCAACCCCCAACGGCCCTATAAGAGGCATTAACACCTCGTATGAGACTAACGTAAATCGTACGAACGGATCGTGTAGCCACGGTTCTCTCGGTTTGAGAATATCATGATAATTTGAAAATATTTAGATCAGGCTTAAAAACAAGCCCTTGAAGGGTGAAACCCCAAACCATGCCCCAAACGGCCCCGTGAAATGCATAAATACCTCACACGGGACCGATGTAACTCATTGGAACTGACCGCGTAGTCACGGGACTCCCAGTTTGAGAATATAACGATAATTTGCAAAACTGTAGATTTAGGCTTGAAAAAAGTTGTTAAAGGGTGAAAACCCAAAACAATCCCCAAACGGCCCCGTAAGAGGCACTAACACCTCGTATGTGGCTAACGTAACTCATAGGAACTAATCGCATAGTCACGGTTCACCTGGTTTGAGAATATGGCGATAATTTGAAAATATCTAGCTTAGGCCGTCGAAGGGTGAAACCCCAAACCAGTCCCCAAATGGCCCCGTAAGAGAGATGAACACCTCACACGGTACTGATGTAACTCGTAGGAACTGACCGCGTACTCACGGGACTCCCTGTTTGAGAATATATCGAGAATTTTTGAATTTGTACACTCAAGCTTGAAAACAAGATGTTAAATGGTGAAAATCCAAATCAACCACCAAATGGCCCCATAAGAGGCACTAAAAGCTCGTATGAGACTAACGTAACTCGTAGGAACTGATCGTGTAGTCACAGTTATCCCGAGTTGAGAATATGACAATAATTTGAAATATCAATCTTAGACTTAAAAACAAGCCGTTGAAGGGTGAAGCCCCAAACTAGGCCCCAAATAGCCCCCCGTAAGGGCATTAAATCCTCACACGGGACCGATGTAACTCGTAGGAACTGACCTCGTAGTCACGGGACTCCCTGTTCGAGAATATAATGGGAATTTGCAAATCTTTAGACTTAGGCTTGAAAATAAGCTGTTAAAGGGTGAAACCCAAACCAACCCCCAAACGGCCCCGTAAGAGGCACTAACACCACGTATGAGACTAACGTAACTCATAGGAACTGATCGCGGTGTCATGATTCTCCCTGTTTGAAAATATGACGATAATTTGAAAATATCTAGCTTAGGTTTAAAAACAAGTCGTCGAAGGGTGAAACCCAAACCAGGCCGTAAACGTCCTCGTAAGAGGCATGAACAGCTCACACAGGACCGATGTAACTCGTAGGGACTGACCTCGTAGTCACGGGACTCCCTGTTTGAGAATATAACGAGAATTTTCAAATCTATAAACTTATGCTTGAAAATATGTTGTTAAAGTGTGAAAACCCAAACTAACCCCCAAACGGCTCCGTAAGAGGCACTAACACCCCGCATGAGACTAACATAACTCATAGGAACTGATCGCTTAGTCACGGTTCTCCTGGTTTGAGAATTTGATAATAATTTGAAAATATCTAGCTTAGGATTAAAAATAAGCCGTCGAAGGGTGAAACCCCAAACCAGGCCCTAAGCGGCCCCGTAAGAGGCATGAACACCTCACACGGGACTGATGTAACTCGTAGGAACTGACCTCATAGTCACGGGCCTCCCTGTTTGAGAATATAACGAGAATTTTCAAATCTATAGACTTAGGCTTGAAAATATGCTGTTAAAGGGTGAAAACCCAAACCAACCCCCAAACGGCCCCGTAAGAGGCACTAACACCTCGTATGAGACTAACATAACTCATAGAAAGTAATCATGTAGTCACGGTTCTCCTAGTTTGAGAATATGACGATAATTTGAAAATATCTAGCTTAGGCTAACAAATAAGCCTTTGAAGGGTGAAACCCCAAACCAGACCCCCAACGACCCCGTAAGAGGCATGAACACCTCACACGAGACCGATGCAACTCGTAGGATTTGACCGCATAGTCATGAGACTCCCTGTTCGAGAATATAATGAGAATTTGAAAATTTATAGACTTAGGCTTGAAAACAAGCTGTTAAAGGATGAAAACCCAAACCAACCCCCAACGGCCCTATAAGAGGCATTAACACCTCGTATGAGACTAACGTAAATCGTACGAACGGATCGTGTAGCCACGGTTCTCTCGGTTTGAGAATATCATGATAATTTGAAAATATTTAGATCAGGCTTAAAAACAAGCCCTTGAAGGGTGAAACCCCAAACCATGCCCCAAACGGCCCCGTGAAATGCATAAATACCTCACACGGGACCGATGTAACTCATTGGAACTGACCGCGTAGTCACGGGACTCCCAGTTTGAGAATATAACGATAATTTGCAAAACTGTAGATTTAGGCTTGAAAAAAGTTGTTAAAGGGTGAAAACCCAAAACAATCCCCAAACGGCCCCGTAAGAGGCACTAACACCTCGTATGTGGCTAACGTAACTCATAGGAACTAATCGCATAGTCACGGTTCACCTGGTTTGAGAATATGGCGATAATTTGAAAATATCTAGCTTAGGCCGTCGAAGGGTGAAACCCCAAACCAGTCCCCAAATGGCCCCGTAAGAGAGATGAACACCTCACACGGTACTGATGTAACTCGTAGGAACTGACCGCGTACTCATGGGACTCCCTGTTTGAGAATATATCGAGAATTTTTGAATTTGTACACTCAAGCTTGAAAACAAGATGTTAAATGGTGAAAATCCAAATCAACCACGAAATGGCCCCATAAGAGGCACTAAAAGCTCGTATGAGACTAACGTAACTCGTAGGAACTGATCGTGTAGTCACAGTTATCCCGAGTTGAGAATATGACAATAATTTGAAATATCAAGCTTAGACTTAAAAACAAGCCGTTGAAGGGTGAAGCCCCAAACTAGGCTCCAAATAGCCCCCGTAAGGGCATTAAATCCTCACACGGGACCGATGTAACTCGTAGGAACTGACCTCGTAGTCACGGGACTCCCTGTTTGAGAATATAATGAGAATTTGCAAATCTGTAGACTTAGGCTTGAAAATAAGCTGTTAAAGGGTGAAACCCAAACCAACCCCCAAACGGCCCCGTAAGAGGCACTAACACCACGTATGAGACTAACGTAACTCATAGGAACTGATCGCGGTGTCATGATTCTCCCTGTTTCAAAATATGACGATAATTTGAAAATATCTAGCTTAGGTTTAAAAACAAGTCGTCGAAGGGTGAAACCCAAACCAGGCCGTAAACGTCCCCGTAAGAGGCATGAACAGCTCACACAGGACCGATGTAACTCGTAGGGACTGACCTCATAGTCACGGGCCTCCCTGTTTGAGAATATAACGAGAATTTTCAAATCTATAGACTTAGGCTTGAAAATATGCTGTTAAAGGGTGAAAACCCAAACCAACCCCCAAACGGCCCCGTAAGAGGCACTAACACCTCGTATGAGACTAACATAACTCATAGAAAGTAATCATGTAGTCACGGTTCTCCTAGTTTGAGAATATGATGATAATTTGAAAATATCTAGCTTAGGCTAACAAATAAGCCTTTGAAGGGTGAAACCCCAAACCAGACCCCCAACGACCCCGTAAGAGGCATGAACACCTCACACGAGACCGATGCAACTCGTAGGATTTGACCGCATAGTCATGAGACTCCCTGTTCGAGAATATAATGAGAATTTGAAAATTTATAGACTTAGGCTTGAAAACAAGCTGTTAATGGATGAAAACCCAAACCAACCCCAAACGGCCCTATAAGAGGTATTAACACCTCGTATGAGACTAACGTAAATCGTACGAACGGATCGTGTAGCCACGGTTCTCTCGGTTTGAGAATATCATGATAATTTGAAAATATTTAGATCAGGCTTAAAAACAAGCCCTTGAAGGGTGAAACCCCAAACCATGCCCCAAACGGCCCCGTGAAATGCATAAATACCTCACACGGGACCGATGTAACTCATTGGAACTGACCGCGTAGTCACGGGACTCCCAGATTGAGAATATAACGATAATTTGCAAAACTGTAGACTTAGGCTTGAAAAAAGTTGTTAAAGGGTGAAAACCCAAAACAATCCCCAAACGGCCCCGTAAGAGGCACTAACACCTCGTATGTGGCTAACGTAACTCATAGGAACTAATCGCATAGTCACGGTTCACCTGGTTTGAGAATATGGCGATAATTTGAAAATATCTAGCTTAGGCCGTCGAAGGGTGAAACCCCAAACCAGTCCCCAGATGGCCCCGTAAGAGAGATGAACACCTCACACGGTACTGATGTAACTCGTAGGAACTGACCGCGTACTCACGGGACTCCCTGTTTGAGAATATATCGAGAATTTTTGAATTTGTACACTCAAGCTTGAAAACAAGATGTTAAATGGTGAAAATCCAAATCAACCACCAAATGGCCCCATAAGAGGCACTAAAAGCTCGTATGAGACTAACGTAACTCGTAGGAACTGATCGTGTAGTCACAGTTATCCCGAGTTGAGAATATGACAATAATTTGAAATATCAAGCTTAGACTTAAAAACAAGCCGTTGAAGGGTGAAGCCCCAAACTAGGCTCCAAATAGCCCCCCGTAAGGGCATTAAATCCTCACACGGGACCGATGTAACTCGTAGGAACTGACCTCGTAGTCACGGGACTCCCTGTTTGAGAATATAATGAGAATTTGCAAATCTGTAGACTTAGGCTTGAAAATAAGCTGTTAAAGGGTGAAACCCAAACCAACCCCCAAACGGCCCCGTAAGAGGCACTAACACCACGTATGAGACTAACGTAACTCATAGGAACTGATCGCGGTGTCATGATTCTGCCTGTTTCAAAATATGACGATAATTTGAAAATATCTAGCTTAGGTTTAAAAACAAGTCGTCGAAGGGTGAAACCCAAACCAGGCCGTAAACGTCCCCGTAAGAGGCATGAACAGCTCACACAGGACCGATGTAACTCGTAGGGACTGACCTCGTAGTCACGGGACTCCCTGTTTGAGAATATAACGAGAATTTTCAAATCTATAGACTTATGCTTGAAAATATGTTGTTAAAGTGTGAAAACCCAAACTAACCCCCAAACGGCTCCGTAACAGGCACTAACACCTCGCATGAGACTAACATAACTCATAGGAACTGATCGCTTAGTCACGGTTCTCCTGGTTTGAGAATTTGATAATAATTTGAAAATATCTAGCTAAGGATTAAAAATAAGCCGTCGAAGGGTGAAACCCCAAACCAGGCCCTAAGCGGCCCCGTAAGAGGCATGAACACCTCACACGGGACTGATGTAACTCGTAGGAACTGACCTCATAGTCACGGGCCTCCCTGTTTGAGAATATAACGAGAATTTTCAAATCTATAGACTTAGGCTTGAAAATATGCTGTTAAAGGGTGAAAACCCAAACCAACCCCCAAACGGCCCCGTAAGAGGCACTAACACCTCGTATGAGACTAACATAACTCATAGAAAGTAATCATGTAGTCACGGTTCTCCTAGTTTGAGAATATGATGATAATTTGAAAATATCTAGCTTAGGCTAACAAATAAGCCTTTGAAGGGTGAAACCCCAAACCAGACCCCCAACGACCCCGTAAGAGGCATGAACACCTCACACGAGACCGATGCAACTCGTAGGATTTGACCGCATAGTCATGAGACTCCCTGTTCGAGAATGTAATGAGAATTTGAAAATTTATAGACTTAGGCTTGAAAACAAGCTGTTAAAGGATGAAAACCCAAACCAACCCCAAACGGCCCTATAAGAGGCATTAACACCTCGTATGAGACTAACGTAAATCGTACGAACGGATCGTGTAGCCACGGTTCTCTCGGTTTGAGAAGATCATGATAATTTGAAAATATTTAGATCAGGCTTAAAAACAAGCCCTTGAAGGGTGAAACCCCAAACCATGCCCCAAACGGCCCCGTGAAATGCATAAATACCTCACACGGGACCGATGTAACTCATTGGAACTGACCGCGTAGTCACGGGACTCCCAGTTTGAGAATATAACGATAATTTGCAAAACTGTAGACTTAGGCTTGAAAAAAGTTGTTAAAGGGTGAAAACCCAAAACAATCCCCAAACGGCCCCGTAAGAGGCACTAACACCTCGTATGTGGCTAACGTAACTCATAGGAACTAATCGCATAGTCACGGTTCACCTGGTTTGAGAATATGGCGATAATTTGAAAATATCTAGCTTAGGCCGTCGAAGGGTGAAACCCCAAACCAGTCCCCAAATGGCCCCGTAAGAGAGATGAACACCTCACACGGTACTGATGTAACTCGTAGGAACTGACCGCGTACTCACGGGACTCCCTGTTTGAGAATATATCGAGAATTTTTTAATTTGTACACTCAAGCTTGAAAACAAGATGTTAAATGGTGAAAATCCAAATCAACCACCAAATGTCCCCATAAGAGGCACTAAAAGCTCGTATGAGACTAACGTAACTCGTAGGAACTGATCGTGTAGTCACAGTTATCTCGAGTTGAGAATATGACAATAATTTGAAATATCAAGCTTAGACTTAAAAACAAGCCGTTGAAGCGTGAAGCCCCGAACTAGGCCCCAAATAGCCCCCCGTAAGGGCATTAAATCCTCACACGGGACCGATGTAACTCGTAGGAACTGACCTCGTAGTCACGGGACTCCCTGTTTGAGAATATAATGAGAATTTGCAAATCTGTAGACTTAGGCTTGAAAATAAGCTGTTAAAGGGTGAAACCCAAACCAACCCCCAAACGGCCCCGTAAGAGGCACTAACACCACGTATGAGACTAACGTATCTCATAGGAACTGATCGCGGTGTCATGATTCTCCCTGTTTGAAAATATGACGATAATTTGAAAATATCTAGCTTAGGTTTAAAAACAAGTCGTCGATGTGTGAAACCCAAACCAGGCCGTAAACGTCCCCGTAAGAGGCATGAACAGCTCACACAGGACCGATGTAACTCGTAGGGACTGACCTCGTAGTCACGGGACTCCCTGTTTGAGAATATAACGAGAATTTTCAAATCTATAGACTTATGCTTGAAAATATGTTGTTAAAGTGTGAAAACCCAAACTAACCCCCAAACGGCTCCGTAAGAGGCACTAACACCTCGCATGAGACTAACGTAACTCATAGGAACTGATCGCTTAGTCACGGTTCTCCTGGTTTGAGAATTTGATAATAATTTGAAAATATCTAGCTTAGGATTAAAAACAAGCCGTCGAAGGGTGAAACCCCAAACCAGGCCCTAAGCGGCCCCGTAAGAGGCATGAACACCTCACACGGGACTGATGTAACTCGTAGGAACTGACCTCATATTCACGGGCCTCCCTGTTTGAGAATATAACGAGAATTTTCAAATCTATTGACTTAGGCTTGAAAATATGCTGTTAAAGGGTGAAAACCCAAACCAACCCCCAAACGGCCCCGTAAGAGGCACTAACACCTCTTATGAGACTAACATAACTCATAGAAACTAATCATGTAGTCACGGTTCTCCTAGTTTGAGAATATGACGATAATTTGAAAATATCTAGCTTAGGCTAACAAATAAGCCTTTGAAGGGTGAAACCCCAAACCAGACCCAAACGACCCCGTAAGAGGCATGAACACCTCACACGAGACCAATGTAACTCGTAGGATTTGACCGCATAGTTAAGGGACTCCCCGTTTGAGAATATGACGAGAATTTGCAAATCTACTGACGTAAATTTGAAAACAAGTTGTGAAATGAGGAACTAACACCTCGTATGAGGCTAACGTAACTCGTAGGAACTGATCGCGTAGTTACAGTTCTCCCGGTTTGACAATATGATGATAATTTGAAAATATGCAGCTTAAGATTAAAAATAAGACGTCGAAGGGAGAAACCCCAAACCCGACCCTAAACGGCCCCGTAAGAGGCATGAACACCTCACACGGGACCGATGTAACTCCTAGGAACTGACCTCGTAGTCACGAGACTCCCTATTTGAGAATATAACGAGAATTTTCACAACCATAGACTTAGGCTTGAAAACAAGTTGTTAAAGGATGAAAATCAAAACCAACCCCAAACGGCCCCGTAAGAGCCACTAACACCTCGTATGAGACTAACGTAACTCATACGAACTGATAGCGTAGTCACGGTTCTCTCGGTTTGAGAATATGATGATAATTTTAAAATATCTAGCTCAGGCTTAAAAACAAGCCCTTGAAGGGTGAAACCCCAAACCATGCCCCAAACGGCCCCGTAAAATGCATAAATACCTCACACTGGACCGATGTAACTCATCGGAACTGACCGCCTAGTCACGGAACTCCCTGTTTGAGAATATAACGAGAATTTGCAAATCTGTAGACTTAGGCTTAAAAACAAGTTATTAAAGGGTGAAAACCCAAACCAACCCCCAAACGGCCCCGTAAGAGGCACTAACACCTCGTATGAGGCTAACGTAACTCGTAGGAAGTGATCGCTTAGTCACGGTTCTCCTGGTTGGAGAATGTGACGATAATTTGAAAATATCTAGCTTAGGCTTAAAAACAAGCCCTTAAAGGGTGAAACCCCAAACCAGGCCCTAAACGGCCCCGTAAGAGGCATGAACACCTCACACGGGATCGATATAACTCGTAGGAACTGACCTCTTTGTCACGAGACTCCCTCTTTGAGAATATAACGAAAATTTGCAAATGTTTACACTTAGGCTTGAAAACAATCTGTTAAAGGATGAAAACCCAAACCAACCCCAAACGTCCCCGTAAGAGGCACTAACACCTCGTATGAGACTAATGTAACTCGTACGAACTGATCACGTAGTCACGGTTCTCTCGGTTTGAGAATACGATGATAATTTGAAAATTTCTAGCTTAGGATTTAAAACAATCCCTTGAAGGATGAAACCACAAACCATGCCCCAAACGGCCCCGTAAAATGCATAAACACCTCACACGGGACCGATGTAACTCATAGGAACTGATTGCGTAGTCACGGGACTCCATCTTTGAGAATATAACGAGAATTTTCAAATCTGTAGACTTAGGCTTGAAAAAAAGTTGTTAAAGGTTGAAAACCCAAACCAACCCTCAAACGGCCTCGTAAGAAGCACTACCACCTCGTATGACGCTAGCATAACTCGTAGGAACTGATCGCATATTCACGGTTCTCCCGATTTGAGAATATGACGATAATTTGAAAATATCTAGCTTAGGCATAAAAATATGCCGTCGAAGGGTGAAACACCAAACCAGGCCCTAAATGGCCCAGTGAGAGGCATGAACACCTCACACGGGACCGATGTAACTCGTAGGAACTGACCTCGTAGTCAAGAGACTCCCTGTTTGAGAATATAATGAGAATTTGCAAATTTATAGACTTGGGCTTGAAAATAAGCTGTTAAAGGATGAAAACTAAAACCAGCTCCAAACGGCCCCGTAAGAGGCACTAACACCTCGTAAGAGACTAACGTAACTCGTACAAACTGATCGCATAGTCACGGTTCTATGGGTTTAAGAATATGATGATAATTTGAAAATATCTAGCTTAGGCTTAAAAACAAGCCCTTGAAGGGTGAAACCCACAAACCATGCCCCAAACGACCCCGTAAAATGCATAAACACCTCACACGAGAACAATGTAACTCATAGGAACTGACCGCGTAGTCACGGAACTCCCTGTTTGAGAATATAACGAGAATTTGCAAATCTGTAGACTTAGGCTAGAAAACTAATTGTTAAAGGGTGAAAACCCAAACCAACCCCCAAACAGCCCCGTAAGAGGCACTAACACCTCGTATGAGGCTAACATAACTCGTAGGAACTGATCGCATAGTCAAAGTTCTCCCAGTTTGAGAATATGACGATAATTTTAAAATATCTAACTTAGGCATAAAAACAAGCCTTCGAAGGGTGAAACCCCAAACCAGGCCTTAAACGGCCCCGTAAAAGGCACGAACACCTCACACGAGACCGATGTAACTCATAGGAACTGACCTCATAGTCACGAGAATCCCTGTTTGATAATATAATAATAATTTGCAAATTTATAGACTTAGGCTTGAAAACAAGCTCTTAAAGGATGAAAACACAAGCCAACCCCAAACGGCCCCGTAAGCGGCACTAACACCTCGTATGAGGCTAACGTAACTCGTAGGAACTGATCACGAAGTCACGGTTCTCTCGATTTGAGAATATTATGATAATTTGAAAATATTCTACTTAGGCTTAAAAATAAGCCATTGAAGGGTGAAAGCCCAAACCAGATCCCAAATGGCCCCGTGAGAGGCATGAACACCTCACACGGTACTGATGTAACTTGTAGGAACTCACCGCGTAGTCACGGGACTCCCTGTTTGAGAATATAATGAGAATTTGCAAATTTGTAGACTTAGGCTTGAAAATAAGTTGTTAAATGGTGAAAATCCAAACCAACCCTCAAATGGCCCCGTAAGAGGCACTAACACCTCGTATGAGACAAACATAACTCGTAGGAACTGATCACGTAGTAAAGGTTATCCCGGGTTGAGAATATTACGATAGTTTGAAATATCTAACTTAGGCTTAAAAATAAGTCGTTGAAGGGTGAAACCCCAAACCAGGCCCCAAACAGCCCCGTAAGGGCATAAAATCCTCACACGTAACCGATGTAACTCGTAGGAACTGACTGCATAGTCAAGGGACTCCCTGTTTGAGAATATAAAGAGAATTTGCAAATCTGTAGACTTAGCCATGAAAACAAGTTGTTAAAGGGTGAAAACCCAAACCAACCCCCACACGGCCCCGTAAGAGGCACTAACACCTCGTATGAGACTAACATAACTCGTACGAACTGATCTCATTGTCCCAGTTCTCCCGGTTTAAGAATATGACGATAATTTGCAAATATCTAGCTTAGGCTTAAAAACAAGCCGTCGAAGGGTGAAACCCCAAACCAGGCCCCAAACGACCCCGTAAAAGGCATGAACACCTCACACAGGACCAAACTAACCCCCAAACGGCCTTGTAAGAGGAACTAATACCTCGTATGAGACTAACGTAACTCAGAGGAACTGATCACGTAGTCACGGTTCTCCTGGTTTGAGAATATGGCGATAATTTGAAAATATCTAGCTTAGGCTTAAAAAGAAGCCTTTGAAGGGTGAAACCACAAACCAGACCCCAAACGGCCCCGTAAGAGTCATGAACACCACACATGTGATCAATGTAACTCGTAGGAACTAACCGTATAGTTATGGGTCTCCCTGTTTGTGAATATAATGAGAATTTGTAAATCTCTAGACTTAGGCTTGAAAACAAGTTGTTAAATGGTGAAAATACAAACCAACCTCCAAAAGGCCCTGTACGAGGCGCTAACACCTCGTATGAGGCTACCGTAACTCGTAGGAACTGATCGCGTAGTCACGGTTCTCCCGTTTTGAGAATACGATGATAATTTGAAAATATCTAGCTTGGGCATAAAAACAAGCCTTTGAAGGGTGAAACCCCAAACCATACCCCAAACGGCCCCGTGAGAAGTATGAACACCTCACATGGGACCGATGTACCTCGTAGGAACTGACTGCATAGTCAAGGGACTCCTTGTTTGAGAATATAATGAGAATTTGCAAATCTGTAGACTTAGGCATGAAAACAAGTTGTTAAAGGGTGAAAACCCAAACCAACCCCCACACGGCCCCGTAAGAGGTACTAACACCTCGTATGAGACTAACATAACCCGTACGAACTGATCTCGTAGTCTCGGTTCTCCCGGTTTAAGAATATGACGATAATTTGCAAATATCTAGCTTAGGCTTAAAAACAAGCCGTCGAAGGGTGAAACCCCAAACTAGGCCCCAAACGACCCCGTAAAATCCATGAACACCTCACACAGGACCAAACTAACCCCCAAACGGCCTTGTAAGAGGCACTAACACCTCGTATGAGACTAACGTAACTCATAGGAACTCATCACGTAGTCACGGTTCTCCTGGTTTGAGAATATGACTATAATTTGAAAATATCTGGCTTTGGCTTAAAAAGAAGCCTTTGAAGGGTGAAACCACAAACCACACCACAAACGGCCCCGTAAGAGTCATGAACACCACACACGGGACCAATGTAACTCGTAGGAACTAACCGCATAGTTATGGGTCTCCCTGTTTGTGAATATAATGAGAATTTGTAAATCTCTAGACTTAGGCTTGAAAATAAGCTGTTAAATGGTGAAAATACAAACCAACCCCCAAACGGCCCTGTACGAGGCACTAACACCTCGTATGAGGCTACTGTAACTCGTAGGAACTGATCGCGTAGTCACGGTTCTCCCGTTTTTAGAATACGATGATAATTTGAAAATATCTAGCTTGGGCATAAAAATAAGCCTTTGAAGGGTGAAACCCCAAACCATACCCCAAACGGCCCCGTGAGAAGTATGAACACCTCACATGGGACCGATGTAACTCGTAGGAACTGATTGCATAGTCAAGGGACTCCCTGTTTGAGAATATAACGAGAATTTTCAAATCTGTAGACTTAGGCATGAAAACAAGTTGTTAAAGGGTGAAAACCCAAACCAACCCCCACACGGCCCCGTAAGAGGTACTAACACCTCGTATGAGACTAACATAACTCGTACGAACTGATCTCGTAGTCCCGGTTCTCCCGATTTAAGAATATGACGATAATTTGAAAATATCTAGCTTAGGTTTAAAAATAAGCCCTAGAATGGTAAAACCCCAAACGGCCCCATAAGAGGCATTAACACTTCACACGGGACCCATGTAACCCGTAGGACCTGACCACGTAGTCAAGGGACTCCCTGTTTGACAATATAATGAGAATTTACAAATCTGTAGACTTAGGCTTAAAAACAACCTATTAAAGGGTGAAAATCCAAACTAACCCCCAAACGGCCCTCTGAGAGGCACTAACAACTCGTATGAGACTAACGTAGCTGTTAGGAACTGATCACATAGTCACGGTTCTCCCGATTTGATAATGTGATGATAATTTGAAAATATCTATCTTAGGCTTAAAAATAAGCCGTAGAAGGGTGAAACCCCAAACCAGGGCCAAAACGGCCCCGCAAGAGGCATGAACACCTCACACGGGACCTATGTAACTTGTAGAAACTGATCTCGTAGTGACGCAACTCCCTATTTGAGAATATAATGAGAATTTGCAAATCTATAGACTCCCTACTTGAGAATATAATGCGACCCCCTGTTAAATGGTGAAAATACAAACCAACCCCCAAACGGCCCCATAAGAGCCTCTATCACCTCGTATGAGAATAACGTAACTCGTAGGAACTGATCGCATAGTCAAGGTTCTTCCGATTGAGAATATGATGATAATTCGAAAATATCTAGCTTAGGCTTAAAAACAAGCCGTTAAAGGATGAAATCCCAAATCAGGCCACAAACGGACCCATTAGAGGGATGAACACCTCACACGAGAACAATGTAACTCGTAGGAACTAACTGCATAGTCAGAGGACTCCCTCTGTGGTAATATAATGAGAGTTTTCAAATCTGTAGACTTAGGCCTGAAAACAAGTTGTTAAAGGGTGAAAACCCAAACTAATCCCCTAACGACCCCGTAAGAGGCACTAACACCTCGTATGAGGCTAACGTAACTCATAGGAACTGATCGCAAAGTCACGGTTCTCCCGATTTGAGATTTTGATGATAATTTGAAAATATTCTATTTAGGTTCAAAAACAAGCTATAGAAGGGTGAAACCCTAAACCAGGCCCCATAAGAGGCATGAACACCTCACACGGTACTGATGTAACTCGTAGGAACTGACCGCGTAGTCACGTGACTCCCTGTTTGAGAATATAACGAGAATTTGGAAATTTGTTGATTGAGGCTTGAAAACAAGCTCTTAAATGCTGAAAACCCAAACCAACCCCCAAACTGCCCCGGGAGAGGCACTAACACCTCATATGAGAGTAACGTAACTCATAGGAACTGATCGCGTAGTCACGGTTCTTTCGGTTTGAGAAATGACGATATCTAGCTTAGTCTTAAAAATAAGTCGTTAAAGGATGAAATCCCAAATCAGGCCCCAAACGGCCCTATAAGAGGCCTGAACACCTCACATGGGACCAATGTAACTCGTAGGAACTGACCACGTTGTCACGGGACACCCTTCGTGAGAATATAACGAGAATTTGCAAATCTATAGACATAGACTTGAAAACAAGCTGTTAAAGGGTGAAAAGCCAAACCAACCCCCAAACGGCCACGTAAGAGGCACTAACACCTCGTATGAGGCTAACGTAACTCGTAGGATCTGATCCCGTAGTCACGGTTCTCCCGATTTGAGAATATGATGATAATTTGAAAATATCTAGCTTAGGCTTAAAAATAAGCCTTTGATGGGTGAAACCCCAAACCAGACCTCAAACGGCCCTGTACGAGGCACTAACCCCTCGTATGAGGCTACTGTTACACGTAGGACCAGATCGTGTAGTCGCGGTTCTCCCATTTTGAGAATATGATGATAATTTGAAAATATCGAGCTTGGGCATAAAAACAAGCCTTTGAAGGGTGAAACCCTAAACGGCCCCGTGAGAAGTATGAACACCTCACATGGGACCGATGTAACTCGTAGGAACTGACTGCATAGTCAAGGGACTCCCTGTTTGAGAATATAATGAGAATTTGCAAATCTATAGACTTAGGCATGAAAACAAGTTGTTCAAGGGTGAAAACCCAAACCAACCCCCAAACGGCCCCGTAAGAGGTACTAACACCTCGTATGAGACTAACGTAACTCATACGAACTGATCTCGTAGTCCCGATTCTCCCGGTTTAAGAATATGACGATAATTTTAAAATATCTAGCTTAGGTTTAAAAATAAGCCCTAGAATGGTAAAACCCCAAACGGCCCGATAAGAGGCATGAACACTTCACACGGGACCCATGTAACCCGTAGGACCTGACCACGTAGTCAAGGGACTCCCTGTTTGACAATATAACGAGAATTTACAAATCTGTAGACTTAGGCTTGAAAACAACCTGTTAAAGGGTGAAAACCCAATCTAACCCCCAAAAGGGCCTTGTGAGAGGCACTAACAACTCGTATGAGACTAACGTAGCTCGTAGGAACTGATTGTGTAGTCATGGTTCTCCCGGTTTGAGAATGTGACGATAATTTGAAAATATCTAGCTTAGTCTTAAAAAAAAGCCGTCGAAGGGTGAAAACCTAAATCAGGGCCAAAACGGCCCCGTAAGAGGCATGAACACCTCACACGGGACCGATGTAACTCATAGAAACTGACCCCGTAGTCACACGACTCCCTGTTTGAGAATATAATGAGAATTTGCAAATCTATAGACTTAGGCTTGAAAACAATCTGTTAAATTGTGAAAATAAAAACCAACCCCAAAACGGCCCCGTAAGAGGCTCTATCACCTCGTATAAGAATAACGTAACTCGTAGGAACTGATCGCGTAGTCAAGGTTCTTCCGATTCGATAATATGATGATAATTTGAAAATATCTAGCTTAGGCTTAAAAACAAGCCGTTAAAGGATGAAATCCCAAATCAGGCCACAAACGACCCCATAAGAGAGATGAAAACCTCACACGGGACCAATGTAACTCGTAGGAACTGACTGCATAGTCACAGGACTCCTTGTGTGATAATATAACGAGAATTTTCAAATCCGTAGTTTTAGGCCTGAAAACAAGCTGTTAAAGGGTGAAAACCCAAACCAATCCCCTAACGGCCCCGTTAGAGGCACTAACACCTCGTATGAGGCTAACGTAACTCCTAGGAACTAATCGCGAAGTCACGGTTCTCACGATTTGAGATTTTGATGATAATTTGAAATTATTCTACTTAGGTTTAAAAACAAGCCATAGAAGGGCGGAACCCAAAACCAAGCCCCAAATTGCCCCGTAAGAGGCATGAACACCTCACACGGTACTGATGTAACTCGAAGGAACTGACCGCGTAGTCACGCGACTCCCTGTTTGAGAATATAATGAGAATTTGCAAATTTGTCGACTAAGGCTCGAAAACAAGCTGTTAAATGGTGAAAACCCAAACCAACCCCCAAACTTCCCCGTGAGAGGCACTATTACCTCATATGAGACTAACGTAACTTGTAGGAACTAATCGTGTAGTCACGATTCTTTCTGTTTGAGAATTGACGATATCTATCTTAGCCTTAAAAATAAGTCGTTAAAGGATGAAATCCCAAATCTGGCCACAAACGGCCCCGTAAGAGGCAGGAACACGTCACATGGGACCAATGTAACTCGTAGGAACTGACCGCGTAATCACGGGACTCCCTGTGTGATAATATAATGAGAATTTGCAAACTTGTAGACTTAGGCTTGAAAACAAGTTGTTAAACGGTGAAAACCCAAACCAACCCCCTAACGGCCCCGCAAGAGGCACTAACACCTCGTATGAGGCTAACGTAACTCGTAGTCACTATTCTCCCAATTTGAGAATATGACGATAATTTGAAAATATCTAGATTTATCTTAAAAAAGCCATTGAAGGGTGAAACCCCAAACCAGGCCCCAAACGGCCCCATAAGAGGCATGAACACCTCAGACGGTACCGATGTATCTCGTAGGAACTGACCGCGTAGTCACGGGACTCCCTGTTTGGGAATATAATGAGAATTTTCAAATCTAGAGACTTAGGCTTGAAAACACGATGTTAAAGGGTGAAAACCCAAACCAACCTCCAAACGGCCCCGTAACAGGCAGTAACACCTCGTATGAGGCTAATGTACCTCGTAGGAACCGATCGCGTAGTCACGGTTCTCTCGGTTTGAAAATATGACGATAATTTGAAAATATCTGGCTCAAGCGTAAAAACAAACCATTGAAGGGTGAAACCCTAAACCAGGCCCCAAACGGCCCCTTGAGAGGCATAACCACCTTACACGGGACCGATGTAACTCGTAGGAACTGATCGCGTAGTCACGGGACTTCCTGTTTGGGAATAAAATGAGAATTTGTAAATCTGTAGACTTAGTCTTGAAAACAAGCTGTTAAAGGATGAAAATCCAAACCAACCCCCAAACGGCCCCTTAAGAGGAACTAACACCTCGTATGAGGCTAAAGTAACTCGTAGGAACTGAATGCATAGTCACGGTCCTCCCGATTTGAGAATATGATGAAAATTTGAACATATCTAGATTAGGCTTAAAAACAAGTCATTGAAGGTGAAACCCCAAAGCAGTCCCCAAACGGCCCTGTAAGAGGCATGAGCACCTCACACGGGACCTATGTAACTCATAAGAACTCACTGCGTAGTCACGGGACTCCCTGTTTGAGAATATAGTGAGAATTTGCAAATATGTAGACTTAGGCTTGAAAACAAGCTGTTAAAGGGTGAAAACCCAAACGAACCCCCAAACGATCTCGTAAGAGGCACTAACACCTCGTATGAGGCTAACCTAACTCGTCGGAACTGATCGCGTAGTCACAGTTCTCTCGATTTTAGAATATGATGATAATTTGAAAATATCTAGCTTAGGCTTAAAAATAATCCCTTTAAGGGTGAAACCCCAAACCATGCCCCAAACGGCCCCGTAAAAGGCATGAACACCTCACACGGGACCGATGTAACTCGTAGGAACTGACCGCATAATCACGGGACTCCCTGTTTGAGAATATAATGAGAATTTGCAAATATGTCGACTTAGGCTTGAATACAAAGTGTTAAAGGGTGTAAACCCAAACCAACCCCTAAACGATCCCGTAAGAGGCACTAACACCTCGTATTAGACTAACGTAACTCATAGAAACTGATCGCGTAGTCACGGTTCTCTCAATTTTAGAATATGACGATAATTTGAAAATATCTAGCTTAATCTTAAAAATAAGCCCTTGAAGGGTGAAACCCCAAACCAGGCCCCAAAACGGCCCCGTAAAGGCATGAACACCTCACAGGGGACCAATGTTACTCGTACGAACAAACTTCATAGTCACGGGACTCCCTGTTTGAGAATATAATGAGAATTTGCAAATCTGTTGACTTCGGCTTAAAAACATGCTCTTAAAGTGTGAAAACACAAACCAAACCACAAACAGCCCCGTAAAAGGCACTAACACCTCATATGAGACAAACGTAACTCGTACGAACTGATCGCGTAGTCACGGTTCTTCCAGTTTGAGAATATGATGATAATTTGAAAATATTTAGCTTAGAATTAAAAACAAACCATTGATGGGTGAAACCACAAACGTCCCCGTAAGAGGCATGAACACCTCACATGGGAACGATGTAACTCGTCGAAATTGACTGCGTACTCACGGGACTCCCTCTTTAGGAATATAATAATAATTTTCAAATCTGTAGACTTAGGCTTGAAACCAAGTTATTCATGGGTGAAAACCCAAACCAACACCCAAACGGCCCCGTATGAGGCACTAACACCTCGTACGAAACTAACAATACTCGTAGGAACTGATAGCGTAGTTACGGTTCTCCTGGTTTTAGAATATGACGATAATTTTAAAATATCTTGCTTAGGCTTAAAAAGAAGCCCTTGAAGGGTGGAACCCCAAACCATGCCCCAAACGACCCCGTAATGGCATGAACATCGCACATGGCACCAATGTAACTTATAGGAACTGATCGCGCAGTCACGTGACCCCTTGTTTGAGAATATAATGAGAATTTCCAAATCGGTAGACTTAGGCTTGAAAATAAGCTGTTAAAGGGTGAAAACCCAAACCAACCCCCAAACGGGCCCGTAAGAGGAATTAACACCTCATATGAGGCTAACGTAACTCGTGGGAACTGATCGTGTAGTCACGGTTCTCTCGGTTTGATAATATGACCATAATTTTAAAATATCTAGCTTAGGCTTAAAAACAAGCCTTTGAAGGGTGAAACCCCAAACCAAGCCCCAAACGGCCCCGTAAGAGGCATGAACACCTCACACGGGACCGATCTAACTCATAGGAACTGAACGCGTAGTCACGGGTCTCCCTGTTTGAGAATATAATGATAATTCGAAAATCTGTAGATTTAGGCTTGAAAATAAGTTGTTAAAGGGTGAAAACCCAAATCAACCCCTAAATGGCCTCGTAACAGGAACTAATACCTCGTATGAGACTAACGTAACTCATAGGAACTGATCGCGTACTCACGGTTCTCCCGGTTTTAGAATATGATGATAATTTGAAAATATCTAGCTTAGGCTTAAAAATAAGCCCTTGAGTGGTTAAACCCCAAACGGCCCCGTAAGAGGCATGACCACCTCACACGGGACCCTTGTGACTCGTAGGAACTAACCGCTTATTCACGGGACTCCCTGCTTGAAAATATAATGAGAATTTGTAAATCTCTGGACTTAGCAATGAAAATAAGTTGTTAAAGGGTAAACCCAAACCAACCCCTAAACGACCCCATAAGAGGCATTAACACCTCGTATGAGTCTAATATTACTCATAGGAACAGATCGCGAAGTCACGGTTCTCCCAATTTGAGAATCTGACGATAATTTAAAAATATCTAGCTTAGGCTAAAAAATAAGCCATTAAAAGGTGAAACCCCAAAGCAGTCCCCAAACGGCCCCGTAAGAGGCGTGAACACCTCACACATGACCTATGTAAGTCATAAGAACTCACTGCGTAGTCACGGGACTCCCTGTTTGAGAATATAGTGACAATTTGCAAATATGTTGACTTAGGCTTGAAAATAATCTATTAAAGGGTGAAAACCCAAACGAACCCCCAAACGATCCCGTAAGAGGCACTAACACCTCGTATGAGGCTAACGTAACTCGTCAGAACTGATCGCATAGTCACAGTTCTCTTGATTTTAGAATATGATGATAATTTGAAAATATCTAGCTTAGGCTTAAAAATAAGCCCTTTAAGAGTGAAACCCCAAACCATGCCCCAAACGGCCCCGTAAGAGGCATGAACACCTCACAATGGACCAATATAACACGTAGGAAGTGACCGCATAGTCACGGGACTCCCTGCTTGAGAATATAATGAGAATTTGCAAATCTGTAGACTTAGGCTTGAAAACAAGCTGTTAAAGGGTGAAAACCCAAGCCAACCCCCAAACGACCCCGTAAGAGGCACTAACACCTCGTATGAGGCTAACGTAACTCGTAGGAACTGATCGCGTTGTCATGATAATCCCGATTTTAGAATATGAGGATAATTTGAAAATATCTAGCTTAGGCTTAAAAACAAGCCGTTGAAGGGTGATACCCCAAACCAGGCCCCAAACGGCCCTGTAAAAGGCATGAACATCTCACACGGGATCGATTAACTCGTAGGAACTGACCGCGTAGTCACGGGACTCCCTATTTGAGAATATAATGAGAATTTACAAATCTATAGACTTAGGCTTGAAAACAAGCGTTTAAAGGGTGAAAACCCAAACCAACCCCCAAACAGCCCCGTAAGAGGTAATAACACCTCGTATGAGGCTAATGTAACTCGTAGGAACTGATCGCATAGTCACGATTCTCTCAGTTTGAGAATGTGATGATAATTTGAAAATATCTAGCTTAGCCTTAAAAATAATCCATTGAAGGGTGAAACCCCAAACCAGGCCTCAACGGCCCCGTAAGAGGCATGAACACCTCAGACGGGACCGATGTAACTCGTAGGAACTGACTACGTAGTAAGGGGACTCCCTATTTGAGAATATAACGAGAATTTGTAAATCTATAAACTTAGGCTTTAAAACAAACTGTTAAAGGGTGAAAACCCAAACCAACCCCCAAATTCCCCTGTAAGAGGCACTAACACCTCGTATGAGACTAATGTAACTCACAGGAACTGATCGCGTAGTCATGGTTCTCCCAGTTTGAGAATATGATGATAATTTGAAAATATCTAGCTTAGGCTTAAAAATAAACCCTTGAAGGGTGAAACCCCAAACCAGGCCCCAAACGGCGCCGCAAGTGGCATAAACACCTCACACGGGATCGATGTAACTCGTAGGAACTGACCGCATAGTCACGGGACTCCGTGTTTGAGAATATAATGAGAATTTGCAAATATATAGACTTAGGCTTGAAAACAAGCCGTTAAAGGGTGAAAACCCAAACCAACCCCCAAACGATCCTGTAAGATACACTAACACCCCGTATTAGCCTAACGTAACTCGTAGAAACTGATCGCATAGTCACGGTTCTCTCAATTTGAGAACATGACAATAATTTGAAAATATCTAGATTAGGCTTAAAAACAAGTCGTCAAAGGGTGAAAACCCAAACCAGTCCCCCAAATGGGCCCGTAAGAGGCATCAACACCTCGCACGGGTCTCCTAGTTTGAGAATATGATGATAATTTGAAAATTTCTAGATTAGGCTTAAAAACAAGTCGGTAAAGGGTGAAAATCAAAACCAGCTCTTATTCGGCATCATAAGAGGTAGTAACACATCGTATGAGATTAATGTAACTCGTATGAACTTATCACATACTCACAAGACTTTCAGTTTGAGAATATAATAATAATTGTGACCCGTATATGCAATTTTTCTACTAGAATACTATTTTTTTAAATGACTTGGTTACTAATATCGTATCTTTTTTTGTGTCATATTTTTTTTGTAGGACGACATTCAAATACTAGCTTTATCCACTTGGAACACATGAAGACGTCAATAATTTACAACAGGGGGATTACTTATTTAGTGTCGTTAATATTCAGGATTCTATTTTTTGTGTTATGGCCGAGTAGGCTTCAGTAGTTTTATTGTTTTTTTTATGGTCGTGCTGGCTATATTAGTTTTATTGTCGACTTTTATGGCCATGCGGGCTTTATATTGGCAGATTTTATGTTAGCAGGTTTCGGAATGCTCAAAAAATAGAGAAAACTCTGCCCAATTTTTTTTTATCTGGGAACTATTAACTCTTGTAATTTTTTGAAGTTATTTTCGACTTTTATGGCCATGCAAGATTTATATTGTTATGTTTCTCTTGTAATTTTTTGAAGTTTGTATGCACAATAGTTTATCAACAACCTGCGATGTTCATAATTTGTGAATTTTCTTGATTTTTTTTTGCAAATTAATAATTATTTTCCTACTAGATTTGGAATTTGTAGATTTTCCAGATTTGTTTTCTATTATTTTTTTATTAATTGAAAAATCTGGCACGATTTTAAACCCTGCCAACTTATAAAAATGAGCACACTTATAAATTAATCTCGTACGCTTTATAACTGTGCCAAAAGCATGCCAGAAAATAGACAATTTGGCACGGTTTCAACATGTGCCAAAAGCGTGCCAAAACCATGCTAGATGAAAAACTGGCACAGTTTAAAAGCGTGCGAGTTTAGAAAATCTGGCACGGTTTTAAATCACGCCAAAAAAATCTGGCACCCCTGATTCTGGCGCGGTTTTTAACTGTGCCAGATTGCGTTTGGCACTGTTTTAAACCGTGTCAGTTTCTTATTTTTGGTGTAGTGAGGGGGGATAATAGAAGTTTGAAGAATGTTATATCTTTCCTTAATAGCTACTCTTCCACTTCAGGTCAGAAAATTAGCTTTTCTGTAATTTCCTTTTCTGTTTATGTTAGAAAGCCTCTAAGTTTCAAAAGAAAGGTATCTGAAGCTTTGGGGTTGAAGGCTCACGAACTTCCTCTCAAATATTTGGGTTGTCCTTTATTTAAAGTTAGAAACAAGATCTTATACTTCGATTCTATTATTTCTTCCATAAGGGGAAAAATAGCTGGATGGAAGTCAAAGTTGCTTTCTATTGGTGGAAGATTCACTCCCATTAAACATGTTCTTTCCTCTATGCCTTCACATCTGTTAGCCTCTATTAACCCTCCCAAGTTGGTGATCAATAAAATCCATGTGATGTTAAATAAATTTTTTTAGGTAGGTAATGAAGATCAAGGCTGTAAATTTCAATAGAAGAACTGGTCAGCTTTATGCAGAGATCAAAATAAAGGTTGAATGGGTTTTGCAGATTTTGGCCTGCTGTCTAGGGAAACTTCTTTGAAGAGTTATTGGAAATTCAAATCTGAAGACTCCTTGTGGTCTAAATTCTTCTCAAATAAATACAAGAACTGGCACTCTAATTCTATAGGAGGATCTCACTCCTGGAAGAACATAATTTGGGCTGAAGAAGATTGCTTGAAGCGTATGGAGACGCTGGACGACAATTTTGTTTGGAAGCTAGAAAATTTAGGTAGTTTCTCTCTATCTACTGCATATGATAGTATTAAGATCCACTTCCCTTCTTCCATAGTTTATTTCAACATTTGAGATTCTATTATTCCAAAGAAAATTTCTATAAACTTGTGGAAGATAATGAACAAGTGTATTCCCACTGATGATAATGGTATCTGAATGCCACTTATGTACCCAAGGAGAAGAATCTTCTATTTATTTGTTCATTAACTGTTCAGTTGCTTTAAATCTATGGGATTTTTTTTCTATTCTAATAGGTGTGAAGCTAGATAGGAATAATATGTCTACAATTCTTCTTAGTTGCTGGATGCAAGCTGGTAGTTCTGATTCCGAACAATTCATGGCCAAATCTATTCCTCTTGTCGTGTTTTGGGAAATATGGAAGGCTACAAAAAAAGCTTTATTTGAAGGCATAAAATGCAATGTCAGTAGTAGAAAAAATCAAATTGTGACTTTGACCTCAAATGTTTGCAAAGGTCTATTGTTTTAAAGAAGAGGATCAAGTTTCTCTCACGTAATACAAGAGTTATTTGGTGTAAAATTCAAATAAAAACCAATTAAACTTCTTAAAGTTAAATGGAATTCTACAAATCCAGGTAAGTACAAGTTAAACACTGATGGGTCGAGTAAAGGAAATCCAGGCAAAGGAGGTATGGGCGGCATAGTTAGAAATGATAAATGTGACATGGTTTTTGGTTTTGCCAAAGAGGAAGAGTATGCTACAAACTCTGTTGTGGAGCTCAAAATCCTATGTCTGGGTATTAATTTATGTCAGCAAAGGAATATCATGGAGATTGATATTGAATCCGATTATCTTTTTGCGGTGAAGTGGATCAACAGGGAATAAAGACCTCTATGGCATTTTAAATTCTTTTTTGAAAAAATTATTTTAGATATGTCTGAATTGAATTATTCAATTGCCCATTGTTATAGGGAATCAAACACGGTTGTTGACTGCCTTGCTAATGCTGGAATTAATTTGAAAGGGACTCAAATCTATGAAGAGGTCAAGATCTTCCAAAGATGGGCAGAGGTGCCTACAAGCTAGATAAGATCAGTTGTTTTTATATTGGATTTGTTCATCTTTGATTTCTATTGTAATGGGGTTATTATAAAACCGCAAATTTTTCCTTTCCTCGACTTTTGGCTATTGGCTCCCCCAAAGCTTTCTTTTTTCTTGAGCTTGTTCAGCCACTTAGAGAGGCTTTTTCTCCTATAATTAATAATATGTGTGGTGGTTCCGTCCCTCTTCCATAAAAAAAAATTAATAGTAATACAAAATATATACATGTCTTAATACTAGGAACATATATCATGAACCAAAATCTCATAATGACAAAGAAAATCATGCAAGCAGACATAAATAAGAAATATTATGTGAAGGATCATGTGGAAGCATGTGAGAATAAACTAGTATACCATCTAGCCCCCTTAAAATCAATTAACGAACCCAAATAGATGTGAAATCACAAATAGGTGTTTTGGTAACAAATGGGACACTAGGCTAACTTCCTAGGACCACTTCCAAGATAAAAGAAAGAAACCTCAGGTGACATTTTCTACCAAAATGTGAACATGTGTAAACGGAAGGAGTGATACCCATGGGTTGAACTTTTCTAACGTTCTTGGTTTTTGTTGTCCCCAATAAACAAACAAAGGTCTTGGCTTTGACATTGAAAGCACTATAAACATGTGAATAAGTACCATCACTACTAAAACTACTCGAGTCTTTTAAATCATCTTTTAACTTCAAAATTTTAGACTTAGGCAACTGACTTTTCCAATTTTTGGAACTCATTCTTCATATTTTTATCACTTATAAAAGGTTATCTTTCTCCCCCTAAATGAAAGAAAACTTACCCCTAGGAGTCTTCTCAAGTGCTATAAAATCATCAATCAAAATATTTTTATCCTTATTGGCACAAACACAAACCGTATAATTTTTAAAGTTCTCTAATTATTTTTGTCAAAATTAGACTCTATCATCACTTTCATTTTTGGATACTTTTAAAGTTCTAAAGTCTTGGTCCAACGCCGCAAACTCCTCAGGAATGATATCTCTTTGATTTTGAACAGTTTTCAAAAGTTCCAAAACATTTTTAAAATGAGAATTTACTTTTTCAAGAATATAATTTCTTTCGATAAACTTCAAATTCAAATGAGAATCAATCGAGAGATAGAAAAATAAAAAGACAAGAGAGAGAACAAATAACTACCCAAAAGCATCAAATGAGGATTTACACAATAATAAAGTGCAACCTTCTCAAGTACCAAATGTTGAAACCTTTTTTATGGAAAATGATTTACCAAATCTTATCTTTTACCCTAAGCATGCATCCAAGTGCTATTAGATAAATTAAATAAATCAAACCACAAGATGCCAATATACGAGGCAACCACTAAGGGGAAAAAAACTCGGACGCCCCAACCAGACAATCAGTATGATATGGAAATTACAAAGGAAGAAGAGAGTCTTACTCAGCGAATCGATCCACCATAATAATTGACGCCTCTTCTTCTCTTTAATCGCTCCACCACAATGCAACACAGGAGTCCACCTACGCAAGGTCCATAGCACGAGAGTCCACATGTACCTCGGTATCCACTGATGTAGCTCAATAACGGTTTATGGTTAGGAACATGAACTCCATCGCTTCTTCACCGCAATCAGCATGTACGGAGTCCACCACACGAAAATCGTTTCTCTCAAGATGAAAGAAATAAACAAGGTGCTCAAGTTAGATCTCAAAGTATATTATCTACGAATCTTGGATCTTGTAAACAAAAAGGGTGAATCTTTGTAGTTAGAAGTTCTGAAAATAGGTCTGCTTTTCGATTTCGTAAAAAGTTCTTCATAAAAAAAGAGACTAAAAATCATTTAATAGAAAAATCAAGGTGGCACGTCATTCGAATCATTTGGAGCGATCGTTTAGGCGAGATAGAGATCTCATTCGAGCGACATGTTCTCTCGCTTCTTACGATTTAACAAAAACTAAAATAACAATCTTTTTTCGATGTACATTTGGCAGAATACTTCGAATAACCTTGAAATGTCGTTCGAAACATATTGAGATGTCATTTGGATGATCTCAACAAAAAATAAAGTCTCCGCCTATAGTACACTTATAAAACATATTTTCAATAAAATTAAGTTCCAAACAATTTTGAAAACATAACACCCTTAATAAAACTTCCAAGGAATCATAAAATATATGTACATACCTGCGAGATACTGAGTATATGTGAAGACAAAGGTGCCATTGTAAAAATGGATTAGAATTTCCATTCATTGAAGAATGTCCCCAACGTCTTCATCAAACAACGTTATAGGTTCATGGGATAGTCAACTCAAAGTCCATTCTATGACTCAAACGTTTAGTCCGCCATTATATAAATTATTAAAAAATTGACTCAATTTGAAATACAACATTGACATGTCATTTGAATGACAGTTCAAGGTCGTTGGAACGAATTTATTCAAAAAAACTATTTTTTAAGATAAAAATGTTGTACAAAAATATATTTGAAAACATTTTATAAAAACGCCTCATTTTCATAAAAAAAACTGTTTAGAAAACTATCTCAATACTTAGTGAAAATTCTGATTAACACAAAACTAAATCCATACCAAAATTAGTCAAGTCGTAGAACTTTGTTGAATATGCTTGCTATTCAAATGAGTCTGCTTGAACTTGTGAACTTGAATTGAGTTGACGGATGTAACGGGATACACCATACAAGATATAAACTAAGAATTAGGGACAATGATGGAAAATAGGTCCTTACATGTTATACACATACATGATGTTAGTGTCACCCGCGATGCGTTTGTTGGGGGGGGGGGGGGTTGTGTCCCCTCACTCGCAGCACATTTTTAAGCATAAGTGTACTTATTCTTAAATTTCTATCCTATTATCAAATCGGGAGTCCCACAATTATGCGGGAAGATGTTACATGTTACATTAGATAAACAAAAGACGTTTGTGCCACTCGCGATGTCATTCGGTGAAGGGTGGGTGGTGCCCCCCAACTCGCGGAACATTTTCAAGACAAAGTGTGCCTATTTTCAAATCCGGGTCCTATCTCGTAATGAGGAGACCCGCAAATACACGAACGGTTACTACGTGTTATGTTGGACATGCACGAGGTGTTCCTTCTACTCGCAGTGCCGTTTGGGGTGGTCTTTGAGATGTACCCAAAATAGAGATGTTTTCAAGCATAAGTGTGTCTATTTTCAAGTGGGTTCCTATTTTAATGTGTTACGTTAGACATGAAAGAGATTTATGTTCCATCAGCGGTGATCTTTTTCGTGGCTTTCCCCCCACTCGCTGCATGTTTTCAAGACAAGGTGTGCTACTTTTCAAATTTGGGTCCTATTCTCAAACGGAGACTCCCATAACTATGTGAACATTGGTTCCATGTTACATTGGATAAGCAAGAGGTGTTCATGCCACTCATGGTGCCGTTTGAGGGAGGCGATGGATTCGTGGTCTACCCCCCACTCGTGGCCCATTTTCAATGCTAAGGGTGCCTATTTTAAAATTTGGTTCATATTCTCAAATCAGGAGTCCCACTATTGTACGACTGGTTGCTACGTATTATGGTGGAAATGCATGAGGTGTTAATGCCACTCCCAGTTTCGTTTGGGGGGTATGATGTTAGCGTACTAATGTCATGTTTTAATGCCTTGGTATGCATATTTTAAAATTTGGGTACTATTCTCAAATCGGGAGTCCCCGGGCTAAGCGGACATTTTCTCTGTGTTATGTTGGACACACACGAGGTGTTCATGCCACTTATAGTGACATTCAGTGGGAAGATTGAGGACATTGGTTTCACCCCCAACTCGCGACATGTTTTTAAGACTAAACGTGACTATTTTGAAATTTGGGTCCCATTTCCAAACTGTAAGTCCCGCGACTATGTGGATGATTGCTACGTGTTAGTTGGACATGAACGTGTTGTTCGTGCCACTCTCGATGATGTTTCGACTGGGGTTTGTGGTGTCTCCCCACTCGCGGCACGTTTATAGCCCTAAATCTGACTATTTTAAACTTCAATTCCTATTCTCACACTAGAAGTCCCGTGACATTCATTAAATCATAAATAACTTAATTAAATCAAAAATAACTTAATCAAGAATCAGACACGAAGTCAACGATAGAAGATTACTGAGCTAAAAAAAGAAAATTGAAGTACATAAAAATATATGAAGCATGTACACCATATGCATCAATATTAACACAAAATACAAATGGATAAATTAAGGTCACGAGGAATTAAAGAAAGCATGACTAATAATTTTAGTGTATCATAGGCAAATTTTAATTCAAAAACTCTTCCATAGCCTTATTTCCCAAGGAAAAATAAGGATTTTTCTCACTTTGTAAGATTTTGGTTCGTTTGAGAGTATTTATTTGACAAGAATATTTTTTTATTTTTTCCTTACACTAAAGTTCCACCAGGCACTATACATTTTGATGATTTCGAAGACCATTTTCTTTCGCTGAAGTTAAGGAAAAAATGATAGAGAAAAATTTGCATTGGAATTTTTTCCATGCTATTAAACAAGCCATATGAAAAACTTTTGAACATGTAGAGGAAAATGTTTTCTCATGATCAATACTGTAAAATAAAAACTAATGTCAATCAGGGGAGGACCTAGATAGTGACGAGGGTGGGTGGTCGACTTGCTCGGGATTTCGAGAATATTTTTTAGAAACATTTTAAATACAAATTGGACCTATGTGTAATTTTTTTTGTAGTGAAATGCGTTAAGTTTTTGAAATTTTAAAAGTTGAGCGCCTAGATGTAAATAATCTAAGAACAAGTGTGGGATACTAAGAAAAAATAAACAAAATTGTTCTAAACTTGTCCTTACATCCCTCGAGGGTCAACCATTTCATGCCATTAAGTCTCCACCCTGAACTCCATTCCATCTCTTCCTCTTCACTCCATTGTCTCGTCGTGCCCCCTCCCCTTGGTAGGCCACCGTGCAACCTCTCTTACCCTCAGGATAACTCCCTATGACATACTACAGACGCTGTGATTAACCTCTCGCTCCTATATGGCCTCAACACGATAGCCACCACTTAGATTTTTTCCCAATTCAATTTTTATTATGTATGAACTATATGTGTGTATTTTTTTATGTACGGGTGTAATTTTTTTATATATGTGTTTCTTTTAAGTTTAATTTTTTGTTTAAATTTTATGAATGTGTAAATTGATATGAATTTTAAAATTAGTTTCATATTCAAGCCCCTAAGTTTATCAATGTCTTTTAGTTTAATTTTTATGAATGGGTAAATTAATTTTAATGTTTAAATTTGTTTCATTTTTCATCCCCTAAGTTTATGAATATTCTAATTAGTTTAGTGTTTATGAATGTGTAAATTAATATGAATGTTTAAATAAGTATCATTTTTTATCCCATAAGTTAATGAATGCCTTAATAAATATGAATGTTTAAATTAGTTTAAAATGTAAAAGTTAAATAGTTTATTTTAATTTGTGGATAAAATGTTTCGTTAGTTTAAATGATTAAGGTGTTAAATGATCCGAAATATGTTAAATAATTTATTTTAATTTGTGGACAAAAAATTTTGTTAGTTTAAATGTTAAATTTGTTTTTCGATTTGTTAGGTTGTTAAAAATGTCGGTTTCTTTGGTGAATGTATTAGTTTTCTCATTATTGGGTTGTTATGGTAATGTTATGACGAAATATTATAGGTGCAATACATGAAAAAAAATCCTCTGGAGCTCCCGCACCCGAATCCCTAGCCTTTGCCAAAAAATTTGGTACCCCCTGACTCAAAACCCTGGGTCCGCCACTGATGACCATGTTGATAGTTCAAATAAATAAACAAAGTTCTACAATTAAAATAGACATCCTTAAATATAAAATTACTCATGAAAAATTTAAACTTTTCACCATAATGTATATAAGATCTTTGGAACATACACTCCCTGAAAACTCGTAAATCGGTGAAAAAAACTCTAAAAAAATGATATAAGTGTACTAGTTATAGGTTGGCCAATGATGGGTGAGATTATTTTTTTGCGTCAAAAGAATCTATGATATTAACTTGAGTTTCTTGGCTCTTGGTTGCTAAGTTTGATAGGTTCCATAGAGAGGAATGGGTGTATGGGACTTCACGTGAAATGGAATGTGTGTAGTGTTGGTTTTGGCTCTCCTATTTTTCAGTTTTGGTTTATTTAAAAATTTGTCATCTTGGCTCAAATCTATAAATACAAGTGTTATTTCTATATTTTGGGAGAGGACAAGTTTGAGAGCTATTTTGAGAGTTATCAAAGGCTAAGAGAGATAGAGAGCTACTTTAAGTAAGGTGAGTTCTTAAGGTTGGTTAGTGATTGACTTTTGAGAGAGATAAGTGAGGTCTGTGTGTAACCATTGGTCTATCCATTTATCTATAAAAGAAGATATCCTACCATTTGTGGATGTAGCCCAAAGCTTGGGTGAACCAGGTAAATTGTTGTTGCTTTGATTGTTTGTTGCTTGTATGTTCTTATTGTCACTTCATTCATGGTTGGTTGATTTGATTGGGTGTTTGCACACAAGTTCATTTTTGGAACAAGGTCTTGGGTGTTTTCCGCACACCAAGTGTTTGATAAAATTCTCGAGTGAGTTTTATCGTCTTGTTTCCTAGAGATAGTCTTGCTTTAGCGCAACAAGTGGTATCAGAGCTTTGCTTGCATTATTTTCCCGGTATTTTGGTTTGAGGTTGAATCAATTTTGGCAATTTTGGCATATCTTTTCTTTTGTTCCAAATGACGGAAAATGTGGAGAGTACTCGAGAATCAACCTCTACGAGCGGAGGCTCTAATAGATGGGATCCGAGTTATGGATCGAGTGGCTCAATGAAGACGGAAATGAAGGCTTTTGATGAGAAGATCAATTTCGGGTTATCGCAAAGATGAATGCGAGGCGTTCTTGCCCAACAGAGGTTGCAATTAGCTTTGTTGAGGGGTAGAGGGACGACCGGTAGGCATGACAGATGCCGAGTGGATTGGCATTGATCAAAGATCGGCTTCGTGTATTGAGATGATTATCACGGATGGTGTGTTGAATAACGTGATAGCGGTGACCGCGGCTAAAGGCATGTGGGATAAGCTAGAAGAGATTTATTTGGTAATGTCGTTGTCAAATAAATTGTTCCTCAAGAAGAAACTCTTCAAGCTTGAGATGAAGGAGGGTGAGGATATGATGAAGCATATCAACGTTTTTAATGCCTTGATAAATGACTTGAATGGGATAGATGTTCAATTCATTGATGAGGATCGAGCATTGTTATTGC
Source organism: Sambucus nigra (assembly GCA_949130495.1). Lineage (NCBI taxonomy): Eukaryota > Viridiplantae > Streptophyta > Magnoliopsida > Dipsacales > Adoxaceae > Sambucus > Sambucus nigra. The sequence continues at coordinate 476,576,630 of OX422219.1, read as the reverse complement.
TTTCATCATTACCCGATTCGTACGAGCATTTTGTGACCACGCTCATGTTTGGAAAGTCTATGCTCCGGTGCAACGAGGTTGTGCAATATATTCAATCTCATGTCACGATGAGAAAGAAGGAAGGTAGAGGTGAAGTGTATTTCCATAATGAAGGCCTTACGGCGAGAGACGGAGGTGGGAAGAATGGCGGGAGGAACTCCAACCGGGGAATTAATGACGGTAGTAGGTCTAGATCGAGGGGTGTTGGTGGTAAAGGGACAAAATGCTACAAGTGTCGGGAATGGGGTCATATGATCCGATAATATCCTTTGTGGAACGACAAGGTTAAGGGCAAGGTTGATTCCGAGAGGGCAACGGTAGCGAGTGAGAATTATGAAGATGAACATGGAGAACTTCTCATAATCTCTAAGGTTAACTCTCTTTCCCAAGATGATTGGATATTAGATTTGTGATCGTCGAATCACGTTTGCTCCAAGAGGGAATATCTTGAGACTTTTACGGAAAATGGAAAAGGTTCCATGTCTTTGGCTAACAGCGAGAAGGTCGCCATTGAGGGTGTTAGGATGGTGAAACTCAAGATGTTCTGTGGGGTGGAGCGTACTTTGGGTGGTGTGGCCTATGTCCCAAAGTTGTGAAAGAATTTGATATCCATTAGCTGTTTGGATTCCAAGGATTGTCGGGTGTCGGTGGCGGGTGGAGTCTTGAAAGTCACACGCGGTTGTATGGTCCTAGCGAGGGAGAGGAGAGAGAGGGGTTGTATCGTCTAAATCATACTTTGAGGAAGACGGGGCAGCAGTGTGCACAAGTGATCGAACGTTCGAGGCATGTCTCATTTGTGAACAAAACGGAGACATTGGGTGCTAGCTTTCCGAGACTAGACGGTAGTGATGAGATAATACCTACTAGTGGAGGGTATGGATCGAAGTCCCCCTCCAGGGCTAACGGGTGATGTTGACTCAATTTAGTTGCACACGTGCATTGGCTGATTGGAATCGAGGATGTGTAGGACTGTGATGGATTCAAGGTGTGTGTAGCTAGTTCAAGGAAGGTCTATGGGTGATTGTTTGCGAGCATTGGCAAACGGGAGTCTTTCGTGACAAAGACTTGGTACATCTTTAGAGGGTGAGATTTGGAGGGTATGAGAGGTGAGGAATTTTCCCTCTCATCCGTGGTTATTTCTCAAGGTGGAAGATGGTGTTGATGTGTTTGAATGTTTCTTGTAAAGAAGGTGTATGCTATATGTATTGTGTGAGGGTGTACTCACCAGGTTACATGAGGAGAGAGCTTCAACGTATGGTTACATGGGAAGCATTCAATGGATTTCTTACTTTAGAACTTGGTTCCTCGGTGGGTGGAGTCATTTGGAGTCTTGGAGTGAAGACTTGCGGTATATCACTTCATGGTTAAAGTTTGATGTGGCTTAGCGTCGGGTGGATCGTATTGGCTTGTTAGATGTCGGGATGATCTTCAAGCGGATTTGATGTTAGCATTTCGAGTTCGTTTGGATTGTGAGGATTGCCTGGGGGAATCGCATTAGCTTGGTAGATGGTGGGGCGGTCTTCAAGCGGGTTCAATTTCAGCATTCTAGAGATTGGTTGGATCGTCAGGATCGCCAAGGTGGAGTTTGTTGGTTTTGGTTCTCCTATTTTTTAGTTTTGGTTTATTTATAAGTTTGCCATTTTGGCTCAAATCTATAAATACAAGTGTTATTTCTAGGTTTTGGGAGAGTACAATTTTGAGAGCTATTTTGAGAGTTATCAAAGGCAAAGAGAGATAGAAAGCTACTTTGAGCAAGGTGAGTTCTTGAGGTTGGTTAGTGATTGACTTTCGAGAGAGATAAGTGAGGTGTGTGTGTAACCATTGGTTCCTAGCCATATATCTATAAAATAAGATATCCTACCATTTGTGGATGTAGCCCAAAGCTTGGGTGAACCACGTGAATTATTGTTGCTTTGATTGTTTGTTGCTTGTATGTTCTTATTGTCACTTCATTGATGGTTGGTTGATTTGATTGGGAGTTTGCACACAAGTTCATTTTCAGAACAAGGACTTGGGTATTTTTTGCACACCAAGTGTTTGATATAATTCCTGAGTGAGTTTTATCGTCTTGGTCGCTAGAGATAGTCTTGCTTTAGCACAATATGTAGTGGACCATTTTGAGAGAGCCTACTGTAGTAGATACATCCATAAAAAGAAAGGGAAAAAATAATAGGCAGTAAAAATTCTTTCAGGGGAGTAATATCACATAGGTTTGGGGTTATCACATTAATAATGGTGAACCTAGATGTGCTATGAAGATAGATCTTATAAAGGCTTATGATTCTTTCAAGTGGGGTTTTATTGTTGATGTGATTAATGCAATAGAGTCTCTTACTATGTTCATCCTGTGGATAAACGAGTGCATTATGACTACTAGTTTAACTGTCACTGTGAACAGTCAGATAAATGGAACATTCAAAGGAACTAATGGATTGAGACCGAAGATACCCTATCCTCTTATCTTTTTCTACTTGTAATGGATGTTTTTTTCATGGCTGCTTGATAATGAAGTTAATAAAGGTGTGTTTAACTTTCATCCCAATTGTGAATGTCTGAATTTGTCTTATGTGATGTTTGTTGATGAACTATTCATAGTGGCAAATGCTGATGTTAATTCTTTAAAGGTGGCGGACAATTTTTTGAGGGAATTAAAAATAATCTATAGGTTGGGGGAAAGCTACTCCAAGAGTGATATTTTTATCTCTAGTATTTTTAAAGAAGAGAGGTTTATAATGGCAAATGCTATGGGGCTGAAACTGTGGATATTTCCTGTCAAATACCTAGGTGTTTCCTTAATATCTACTAGGTTAAAGAATCATGACTGCAAGGTATCAGTGTGGAAGCTTATTTCTAAAGTGAAATCTTAGACTAATAGGTGGCTATCTTATGTAGGAAGAGTGCAACTTGATATCTCAGCTCATAGATCTATTCTAGTTTATTGGATTAATGTATTTGTTATTCCTAAAATGGTTATTAAAGAAATAGACCAAATCGTCAAATAATTTATATGGTCTGGGACTGATGTTAAAAAATCAGGTGCAAAAGTTTCTTCGAAAGATCTATGCCATCCTATGGAAGAGAGAGGTTTGGGTATTAAGAACCTTGTAGACTAAAACAAAGCATGTATGATGCGACACTTATGGAGATTTCCAGGAAAAAAGACTCTTTTGGGGTCAAATGGATTCACAATGTAGTAATAATATAGAAATCTATTTGGACTGTCAAATTAGAAAATGGTGCTTCTTGGACTTGGAGAAAAGTTTGGAGATTGAGGGATCAGCCCTAGAAATTCATTAAATACCATATTGGGGTAGGTAGGGGGATCTTATTTGTGATTGATAATTAGCATGAAAACGGGCCTTTGTTGGAATACTATGCGGAGAGAATTGTGTATGAAGATGATAGTATGAATTTGGTTACAGTTGATGTTTATATTAATAATAATAGATAGATAGATTTTCCCAGACTAGTTTCCAATGATTTTCTGGACATGGATAATACAAGAATTGTTCCTAATCATAACAATGAAGACTTGGTTTGTTAGGTCTTTGTTAAATATGGTAAGTTTACATGCAAGAGTATCTATGAAAGCATTGGAGAAATGAAAGGTACAGTTCCTTGGGAAAAAACTGTCTGGTTATCCAAGAAAGTTCCCAAATGTGCCTTTATTATGTGGATTATATATCTAGGGAAATTGAAGACTAATGTTAAACTGCTTAGATGGGGGATCATTACTGAGGATATATGTTTGAGGTGTGGAAAAGAAAGAGATAACATAAATCATTTATTATTTAAGTGTGATGTTACTAATCATGTTTGGGGAGAAGTTTTAAACCTTTGTGGAGACATCAGAAGGATAAAATGCTTTAAAGAAGAAGTTAAACATCTTAATAAGAATTTCCATGATTAAAAAAATATGCTAATAAAGTGATGCATGTCTAACTGAGTTTATACCATCTGGAGGACCAATATGATGGATTAATTTCTATTTTGTGAAAACTATCACACAAACCGGAACATTCATATTGAATTATCAAGAAATATAAGTATTGATTTTGCGGAAGCGTACCTGAATCCATGACAGGAAGTTATGAGTCTGAGGTCTTATGCTCTTCCATATCAACACTTTTATTTATTCTCTAAATTTCTCCCAGAGAATGGGAATTAGAAGATTGGTGTTGTGTGATCTGGGGACCATGACTCCTATTTATAACACAATCGTGTCTTTTCGTATTTCGTATATTTCTATTTTAACCCATCATAAAAATAGAAATTACGCTTGTCTCAACAAAATAAAACCCACACTTTAATAATACATTAGTAAGGCCCCAAAACTTAAATTAATCACTTTAATTGGCCTACTTTTATTTGATAGCCTATAATTCATATTTACTTTTTATATAAGCCCATATATTAAATTTTACTCTAACAATCTCCCACTTGGGCTATATATATATATGTAACTTTATAAATATGAATTATACTTTATGAGCTCATGAGTTTTAGCTATCAAAACTTTATGTATCTTAACTTGTCCATTAATTGCACCAATATATAATCAAAGCGATCGTCATTACATATTTCGTAAGTAGACCCATGAATGATAACATATATCAATGCAACTAATGATGAAGATCAAGTGTGGATGTGTAGTATGGAAATTTCAGGCAATGTGATCTTAACATGCCTATTTCCAACTGGTCCTCCTTAAACTTAGTGAGATCAAACCATATAAAGTCAGAGTGAATATAAACATAATACTTTACTGCAGTAAATAACCATACAATATCCATTAACTCAAATATGTCTATGAAAGCATATAAAATACAAACTCTGACTAAACTGACATATCCTGAAAATAAATTACACCCATATGAGCAGTGTGCTCATGAAAGACCTTGGGTGGTAATCCCTTAGTCAACGGATCCGCAATCATGGAGTTTGTTCCAATGTGCTCGATAGATATAAGTCCACTCTGAACTCTTTCTTTTACAACTAGGAACTTAATGTCAATAAACTTTGACTTCGTAGAACTCCTGTTGTTGTTGGAATACAGTACTGTTGATTTATTGTCACAAAATAACTTAAGTGGTCTTTCAATGCCATCCCCAATACACAACCCCGTGACAAGATTTCACAACCATATTCCTTGATTGGACGCCTCATAACAAGCTACAAACTCAGCTTCCATGGTGGAAGAAGCTATAATAGAATGCTTAACACTCTTCCACGATACATCACATCCATCAAGTAAGTAGATATAACTTGAAGTAGATTTCATGCTATATTGGCATCCAGCAAAATCGAAGTCAGAATATCAGATGATCTCTAATTGTTCTTACTTTCGATAGGTGAGCATGTAGTCTTTTGTTCTCTGTAAGTACCTCATGACTCGCTTGGCTGCTATCCAATGCTCCTTTCCAGGATTACTTAAGTATCTTCCCAACATGCCAATAATGTACGCAATATCCGGACGCGTACATACATGAGCATAGATAAGACTTCCTACTGCTGATGCATAAGGAATCTTTTGCATCTCCCTAATCTTAAAATCATTCTTGGGACATTGACTGAGACTAAATTTATCTCCTTTAGCAACAGGGGTGTCACCTAGTTTACAATCATGCATGCAAAATCTTTTAAGAAGTTTCTCGATATACCTCTTTTGTGATAAACTAAGTGTAATCCGAGAGCGGTCTCTGTGTATTTATATACCCAACACAAAAGAAGCATTACCAAGATCTTTCATCTCAAATTTCTTTGAAATAAATCTCTTGGTTTCGTGCAATATACCTATATCGTTGGTGGCAAGAAAAATGTCATCAACATATAAAACCAAGTAAATATGCTTACTCCCATTGAACTTGTGGTATATAAAATCATCAACCAGATTCATCTTAAAACCAAACGAGATGACTACTTGATGAAACTTGCAATACCATTGACGAGAAGCTTTCTTAAGCCCATAAATGGATTTCTTTAATTTGCAAACTGTTTTCTTTGCATCTCCCGACACAAAGTTTTCTGGTTGCACCATATATATTGTTTCATCAATGTCACCATTGAGAAACGAAGTCTTAACATCCATCTGATGAAGCTCAAGGTCAAAGTGCACAACAAGTTCCATTATTATCCTAAAAGAGCCTTTCGATGAAACCGGAGAGAAAGTCTCTTTATAATCGATGCCTTTTTTCTGTGTAAAGACTTTAGTGACAAGACGGGCTTTGTATCTCTCCACATCACCTTTCGAATCCATCTTGGTTTTAAATATCCATTTGCAACTAATGGTTTTTTTTACCTTCAGGTAATGGGACAAGATCCCAAACGTCATTGTCCTTCATGGACTTTATGTCCTCATTCATGGCATCAATCCACTCTTGAGATTTTGAACTTTCCATGGCTTGACGGAAGGGGATCGGATCATCTTCCACCGCACCAATGTCAAACTCATGTGCTTGGAGAAATACAATGTAATCATCTGACACATCACTTCTTCTTTTTCTAGTGGATCTCCTTAATGGCATAGGTTCTGGAGGTGGTAGAGTTTGTTCTTTTAGAATGAGAGATTCTTGGATATTATTTTGATTAGGATCTTCTTCTTGAACAATGTCAGGAATTGGATCCTGATCAATGTTAATAACAGCTGTGGGAAAATCAACATATTCCTCTTCAAAACCAAAATCCTTAACCTTATCCCCCTCAGAAAACTCAACATCCTCAAAGAACCGGGCATTTTCAGTCTCAAAAATTATTTTGGTAATAGGATCATAAAATTTGTAACCCCTACATCTTTCAGAGTATCCAACAAAATAGCAACTAACTGTTCTGGAATCCAGTTTCTTTTCATGTGGCCTATAAGGCCTCGCTTCACCTTGACATCCCCAAATATGAATGTGCTTCAGACTAGGTTTCTTGCCTGCCCAAAGTTCAAAAGGAGTTTTAGCAGTTGCTTTAGTTGGTACTCTGTTAAGGATATACATTGCAGTCTTTAATGCTTCACCCCAGAGTAAATCTGGTAAGTTAGGGTAATTGATCATACTCCTTACCATGTCTTTAAGCGTTTTGTTTTGCCTTTCAGCAACACCATTCATGCTTGGAGAACCTGGCATGGCGTACTGCGGGACGATACCGCACTCCTCTAGGAATTTAGCAAATGGTCATGGGCGTTGTTCACCTGAACCGTCATACCTATCGTAGTATTCACCACCACGATCAGATCTGACGCTTTTAATCCTTTTGCTGAGTTGATTTTCAACTTCAGCCTTGAATGACTTGAACACCTCCAGAGATTGGGACTTTTCATGGATGAGATAAAGGTAGCCATAACGTGAAAAATCGTCTATGAATATGATAAATTATTGTTGACCTTCTATGAAACCGTAGGGAATGGCCCACAAATATCTGTATGTATCAGTTCTAAGACGTCTGTAGCCCTATTAGCACCAGATCTCCTTATGTTTGTCTTATTTCCCTTTATGCAATTTTTGCAAATTTTAAAATCTGAAAAATGAAGGGAATCTAGAATTCCATCTGACACAAGTCTTTCAATTCTCCTTTGGGAGATGTGACCTAATCTCTTATGCCATAATAATGCAGAATTCTCATTGGTTAATTTTATTTTAATACCTCGACTACTTAATTGCAAGGTTTCATGATATGAAGCAATAATATAAAGCACATAAAGGTTATCTACATAAGATAAAGAACCAGTACCAACCAAATTTGAATTATGAAGAATACTAAATTTATTATTTCCAAAGGAACAAGTATAACCAAATTTGTCCAATACAGAAATAGAAACCAAATTCCGTCTAAATGACAATACGATAGATGTCTCATAAAAATCCAAATAAGTACTAGACTTCAATAATAATAACCTAAATATCCCAATTCCTTTAACTTCAATCTTTTTGCCATCGCCCACAAAAATGTATCTTTCACCATCATTTGGCTTTCGGCAACTCGGGCAACCCTTTCTTGACACGCCAAGCATGATAGTTGGTACATTGCTTCTTCCTATGTCCCGCAGCTCCACAGAAGAAACAACCATCAACAGTTTTTTCTTTATGTTGTTTCTTTGGATATGGAACCACTTCATCTTCTTTATCCTTCTTTCTTTTCTTCCCCTTGTCCTTCGAAGTACTAGCCAAATGAGCACTTTCTGTCTTATCTTGCTTTAGTCTTTCCTCTTCTTGCACACAATGTGAGATGACCTCATTAAGAGACCAAGCCTCCTTTTGGCAGTTGTAGCTCACCTTAAATTGACTGAATTGTGTGCAAAGAGATATCAGAACCAAATGCACAAGCAAATCCTCAGAGGGATCAATCTTAAGTGCTCTTAACTTTGAAGCGAGATGAGACATTTCCATAATGTACTCCCTAATGTTCCCATTACCTTTATATTTCATTGAGACGAGACTTGCCCAAGGTGTACTTGTTTAAGACTTTTCATTATTGGCAAAATCTGTTCTTAATTTTTTCTAGGAACTCTTTGACTGTCTTTATCGTTTTCGATATTGTGCCCCTGAATGCTTCTGTAATGGCCTTCTTTATGATCATCAAACACATGCGATTTGACTTATCCCACCTTTCAAAGTCCTTTTTGTCATCAGATGAACTTTTATCCGTAAGAGGTGCAGGCGAAGGAATCCTTAATGCAAGGTCCAGATCCATGACACCGAGAACTATACGAGGGTTCTCTTACCATGACTTAAATTTTGTGCCATTAAGCATGGGAATAGAATTAATACTGGAAGTAATGTTGGAAGCAAAACTAATAGCTGAATCAGAGAACAATAAATAAATAAAACTAGCTCATATAAGTCTTAAATCAAAAATAAATTCAAATAAAGGACAAATCCCATTTTAAGATATCGGATACTTTATTAATATTTGATCTTTGGAAAAAATATTAACTTGTAAGTGATATCTTGCCGTAACAATCAAACACTGATAATAAGAACATATTGAATAATAATTCTTCCTTTGGCCCGATTTATTATTCATATATAAAACTAAATAATTATCACGTGCTTATTATTAAAGTGACACATGTAATTTTGTTAAAAAAATAATCTTCCTTTGGACCGATTAATATTCACATAAATTACATGCACGTAATTCTTTTTATATTTCGAAATAAAATTAATTAATTTTTTTAACAAAAGAGGTCACTTTGGTGACATATTGTTTAAATTAATTTATCTCGAAATATATATAAAAATACAACAAAATTTGAATTTAAATTTGTATGGTATTACAAGCATGAAAGTAATATTCAACTTGAAAGGTCATGGGTTCAAAACCCCTTTGGCTCCAGACATGAAAGGTCATAGGTTCAAAACCTCTTGAGATCCTTCATAATTTTCATCATTTAAGAAGCTTAAATATGAAATACCAAGAGTCGAACCGTTAACCTTCAACTACCATCAAATCAACTATTATACTTATTTTTTTTTATTTTAAAAATCATATAAAATCAACTGCTAGTCCAAACTTCATGAATTTTGTATCGTTGGAATCGTAATGAAACGAGAATATTTCTGAATCCAAAAATTTTCTGAAATATTAAACCTTTTTGAAAAAAAATTTGCAGTCGAAAATTAATATCAATACCTTCCTAATATATTCTCAACAATTCAGCACGAAATAGCTCTGATACCACATGATGGATGAATTTCTATTTTGTGAAAACTATCACACAAAGAGAAACATTCATATTGAATTTTCAAGAAATATAAATATTGATTTTGCGTAAGCGTACCTGAATCCATGACAGAAAGTTAAAATATATGAGTCTGAGGTCTTATGCTCTTCCAGATCAACACTTTTATTTCCTCTCTAAATTTCTCTCTCACAATGGGAATCAGAAGATTGGTGTTGTGTTATCTAGGGACCATGACCCCTATTTATAACACAATCGTATCTTTTCATATTTCGTATATTTCTATTTTAACACATCATAAAAATAGAAATTACGCTTGTCTCTACACAATAAAATCCACACTTTAATAATACATTAGTAAGTCTCCAAAACTTAAATTAATCCCTTTAATTGGACTACTTTTATTTAATACCCTATAATTCATATTTATTTTATATATAACCTTATATATTAAATTTTACTCTAATACACTAATGATATTATCTACAAAAACATCCAGATTTCTGAAGGTTGTCTTATGTCAAAAATTAGGAATCTTGTTCATGATAGCACGAATAAGTGGGGAAAATTCAAGAAAAAATCAAGAGGATATTAGTATATACCAGAAATTGGGGTCTTAATGGGAAATTTTTTGAATAAAGAGTCTTATCTGATTGGAACTATGTCAGTGTTCAGTTGAGCTAGCATGTGATGGATTTATCTCCTTTATAAAGAGATGGTATTTTAGTTAGAGCCTGGTGATTTTTCTTTGGTTGGTTTCATTTTCGATTGTTGTTGCTTCAGGTTTGAATGCTGTTTGGAGTTTTTTTTTATTGGTTATTGCATGCCTCTTTTGTTCCACGTAGCTTTTATGGGTTTGCGTGTCAGATCCATGATGTTCTTGAGAGTATTTTGGGTTGTATTTTGGGCTCAGTTTTGGTTCAACGATATGTTGTTGGAGTAGATCTGAGTCTGCATGTTTGTTCATTTTTCAAGATATGTTTGGCTTGCATCTGGTTCTCTTTGAAAGCTTTGATGCTTTTGCCGGGTTTTGGTTTATTTATGCTTTTGGCTTTGTTTTGATTTGGGGATTTGTTGTTGGAGTTGGGTTGGAATCAGATGTTAAAGGTTGGATTGGTACTTTTAGCTCAACATTGAAGGTTTGGGTTGTTTGATTTTGTTCTAGTTCGTGATTTTTTCTATCCGGATCTAGAATTCCTATATTTGGTGTGGTTTGTGGAGGTTTTCTGAGTTCTTTTTTATTTTTGGCTATCTGGAGAAGATTTCTGGGTTAAGTTTGAAGGTTGAACTTTTGGTGGTTCAGAGTTGTAAAGGCTCTCTGTCTAAACGATGTATTTTTTGTTAGATAGATGGTTTGATGGTTCAATGGTTTTTATTCCATCATGAAAGTACGTTATTAGTGGTGTTCTTCGTTAGTTGTTCAGGAGGTGCTTGCACGTGTCTTTTTGTCTAGGTTTATCTAGATTTCTTTAGTATGTGGTCTGAGATTTGAAGGCTTCGGTTTGGTTGTGGGTATTTTTGCTTTTTGATTTTTTCTTGGGATCATTGTATTTGGCCCTGTGTACCATATGTGTAGTTGGTTAGCTTGGTTATTTTTAGCCATGGGTTTTTTTCATTTTGGGCCTGTGTGCTCTTTTGGCATCCTGTTGCCTTTTGTTCGCCTTTGGACTTTTGTTTTGTATATTTTGGGCTTGCCTCTTTTAATTATTTCACAATTCATAAAAAATGGAAAAAAACATATTAGATAAGAATAAAAAACGTTTATGCCAGTAAATTATTGGGATAAACTCTAAATAACCAATAAAGATTAAAAAAAAAGAATAATATTCAATATTTGTACTTTGTTGAATGCTTTCATGACATCTGATTGTCATATTAGAATTGTAATACAATTTTACATTATCCATTTTATAAACTTTTCATGATTTTTATTCTCCAAATTCATGTGAAAATGTTACAAGTCAATCTTAAAGATACCTTTTTGGTGCAAAATAATTCAATACATCCCCAAATATATTAACCATACCACCCTCTCTAACTAGTGTCACATGTACCACATGTGATATATGTTGGCACAACAATGAGTGTCATCAAGATTTAGAAGAAACCCATGCAAATGAATGGTACCTACACCCCAAATGACACCATAGGACCATTTTTGTGCCCCAAAACTTCAATAAATATGTGTCCCACAATATCTAAACTCAAGCCACACCCAAACATGCCTATCATTACTTTTTATTTTCTCTCCCAGATAACCTATATATAACCCCTCATGCTCTCCTATACCCTCGTCAATAGCCCATTTAACCCTTTTAGGAACACACAGACCTTAGAAAAAAAAATGGTAAGTATTTGGATGTTCTAGAATAATGGAGTTATTCACCTAGGTGAAAATCCTTTGGCTGCTGATGGTGGTAACAACGGTAACCAGAGAAAGGCATTGGTGCACCTATTGATGGGGCTGGTTGTTTGGTCCTACAACTACATTGAGAGAATTTTGAAGGAATTAGGATGGAAGAAATACTTTGGTGATTGTGATCTTTTTTTAATTTCACAAACATTCTTCCATTGACCTTATCTCTCATCATGATGACTTCTCCAAGTTCAATTCTATCTACATGTATGATAGTGCCGTTAAAAATTCTAGTGTCTTCCATGTAAGAGCTTGTAATTATGTCTATGGATGCATCTCTATACACACATACAGACTCACATATCTATTGTTACATGGATCTCATGTACATATTGCAATAAAAAGAATAACGAAGTATTGACATTCATTTTGTGGTGCATCATATTTTAGTTAGTTATATATTGAACAGTGTATTGCGTTTCATTTTGACTTTCCTGAAAATGTTTTGATGATTAACGCAATCCTTTTGTGGTTCGGCTTTAATAAATACATCCTGCAAGTTTGGTTGAGTGTAAGCTTATTATCATTCTTGAAACACATTTTACAAATTAGTATTCCTAGAAATATTTTTTTTTACTGGTTAATGTGTATGTGATAAGAAAGTTTTTGTTCTGCTTTGAGTAATTTTGAAACATCTTTAAAAAACTCAAAACAAAATCTAGTTTGTTTGTGTACTCGGTTTTACACATTTTGTGTGTTTGGTGGAACATTCTTGTTTTCCCTTTTTTCAAAACAAGATGGATATTTTATTAATCTGCAAACGGTGAGGAAAGGCACCATAACCCTGGCTTGCATCAAATAGTAGCAATATGAGCTCCTATAATATGGAAACCATTTAGAATTTTAATACAAAATGTATTTCTAGGACCATTGAACGGTTTAATCCTAAAAGTTACGTTAATCAAACCACAAAATACAATGAAAATAAAATACTCCATCATAGGTACCCCTTTTAAGTTACATTTGTTACTAGCACGCCATAAATGCCAACAAATAAACGGCAGAATAATTTGACATAGAGTAGCTCTAATTTTATCTCCTTTTGAGCGGATCCACGAAGCCCTCAAATTACCCTTGAAAGTAGTTGCTGAACTCGAGAAACCAAAGTGGTTGCTGAATCGTTTCCAAATGGATTGAGCCAAAGCACTAGTAAGAAAGAGGTGGTATTTATTTTCCTCCCTCGCGACAATGCAACACAAAAACTTCGAGACAATCGTTAGTTGATATGTTTGAGATATCATCAATCGACACTCCCTCTTGCAGAAGACGCCATAGAAAAACTAATTTTTAAGGGAAAATTTGTGGCACTCCACCTATTTTATTAAAGGGTGATCAATCCTTTATGAAAATAAACACGAATCCCATTTGGTTCATTCTTAGCATCCCAGTCATAAACTTTCTAAATTACTAACCAGTGGGGTTCTAAAAAACGCAGGGCGTGATTAAGTCAATGCCAATTTTATCTTTCATTAAGTCAATGCCAATTTTATCTTTCATTAACATATAACGACAATTGAAACTAAAATAATATAACTCATCCACACAAATATATAAGTCTGAAACATTGCAGGATAAACGGATAAATTATAAATACCGAATAAACCATTAGTTCCAAAAATAATCATCCAAATCGCAACTCTACTGAAATATAACTAAATCTAAATACCTAGTGTGATAAATAAAACTAAATAAATACGTCCACTGAAGGGGGAACAATCCCTAATGAAATAACTAAACATAAAATCTAGGAATGAAGTAACTAAAGCGTCTAAACAAATCCTGCATTCCTCCATAAGGGTCGCAACTACTCATCCTTGAAATTAAAAATCAAGTCCGCCCTCCCTTTTCCTGAACACGTAAAAGTTTTTGGCAAATAGATTTGAATGGGTCGGAGCCCAAAACCTTTGAATATAATTGCAAGTAGTTAAAAGTAGTTATTACATACGCGAGTTAGTTTCATGTGCGCTACCTTGAGTTCCTCATCTTTAAATAATAATGCACACCTAATGTCTAATATTTTACTCACATAGTTATGCTACCCAGTCTAACTAGACACAAGTATTTAACTTACCACAACAAGTTTAGCTAACCCGTACCTCTTCTAAGGCCGTAAAACATGATTAGGAAGGTTAATTACATGATTAATTACAACTTAGGAGTTATAAGTTATAAATTGGTTATGTGTGTTAAACATGTTAATTATCATGTTTAGGGGACGCATGCTCATGTGATATATGTGTTGTTTACATTAGGTGCTAATTGAGCTTATGATCGGGGATACCATGTTTAGAACATATGATTAGTTATGTGGTTAAATGCATTATAAATTTTGTTTTAATGCATGATTATGTTTATAAACGTAAATTAGGGTGTTGATACGAAATTGGCAATGTTTGGTGGCCAAATGTGAAAGTTTTGAGATTTTCGGTAAATTGCTACTTTCCTGTTCGAGCCCAAATTAAGCGTATTAATTTTATGATTTTGGGAAAACACAAAATATGAAAGTTGTAGATGTTTAAGATATCTACTCACAGACACAAAGAGGAAGTAAATCGGGGCCCGTGATAGTGAGTAATGGTAATTTTACCAAGGTGGGACAAATGTGTCTTTAATGGAATTGTCTAATTCGACCTTTCATCCAACCAATCACGTGTTACCACTACCCCTATTGCTATTGGACCACTATAAAACGTATTTCTGATTATAAATGAAAGGTATGTCTTCTTCCTCATAAGAAATAACAAGTTTTGCATAAAGAGAGAGAAAGAGAAGAAAGTTAAGGAATAAATCTTTGGAAAATTTCTATAAATCGAGGAATCCTCGTAAAGTAATTACATCTTTATTAAAGTTGGTCACATGGATAAGTTCTATAATTGACATGTTTTTATTTTTGATTTGGATATATATTTTAATGATACCCATATTTCTGAATTGTGTTGGAACAAGGATGGATTAAGAACATAAGTTAGAACTGGAGCTAGGATCGTAAATGCATACTTTAAAGTCCCAAATTTATATCATCTTTTCATAAAGCTTTTTGATTTAAAAAAATTCATGATTATGGTGTATATTTCTGCTAAGACATGTTTATTATATGTTTCCATGAATTGTACCCAAGGTCAAGGTTATGTATGCTTAAAAATGTTAAGTTGTGCCTTAATGTTCTATTTTGACCTTGTTATGCTAAAAATGGCATAAATCATGGAATACTTATTTGAATTGAGTGATTAAAGTTGGAGAGTAAAATATACTCACACATGTATAACATATCCGAAAATGGTGTAAAAATACCAAGGAATTAACCCTTGGTGATAGTTTGAAGTTTTGGTTTAAAATCGGCCCTAAAGGATCAAGAATGCATACCAGGTGTTTGACGTTTTGCTCGACATAGGAAATGAACCCTCAAAATTATGAAACATTAATTTTGTATTATTCAATATGTTTACTGATATTGGGTGGAATATAATGTAAAGTTATATTGTATAAAAATTATGAAAATTCCAGGAAGTTCAAGTTGTGTTGTTGTTTTTCTGGAGAAACGATTTGGAAAAGGTTGTAATAAAATGGGCATAACTTTGTCTAGAGAATTCGTAAATTAATTTCGTAAATTTTGTTAGAAACCTAATTAATTGGGTGTTATATAAATGTGAAGTATCATATTTAATTTCTCTTTAGTTATTTCTGATTGACCAAATGATGTGATGTATTACTGGGTTTGATGTTAATCGGTGTATTCAAATACTAATGACATTGACTTGTTAGGTGGGGAAGCAGTTAATACTACCATACTAAGGAAGTAGTTTGGTATTAATATTAGCACCAAATCCAAGGTGAGTCACCTGTTCTATAAAATATAGATACTTATATGTTCATATGGAGATGTGTAGTTAAACACATGTATTAAAATGCTTATGGGAGTGATGCCATATTTAGGAAACATATGCATATGTTTAAAAATGTTAAGCAATGTTATATAATGATATGGACTAGTGAGTCCTTTATCTAATGTTAAGGACTGGTGGGTCCTATGGGATGCAGCGATCCCGTTAACACAATTTAATGGTTTGTTATACTCGGACCTAATTAGGGGATTTGGTGTTCCCCATTAACTGAGTGTTAATTGGACTGGCGGGTCCAGGCTTGCGAGACTCACAGAATTCCTATTGGGTTATAAGAGTAGAAAATAAAAATGGTTATTTGAATTGGTTATATGTGTGGAAAATGGTCATTAACTAAGCTTGTGTTGCTTACACTCCTATAATTTTATATTTCAGGTACGCCTATCAGTTGGAGTTCACTGCCAAGTTAGGACCTTAAAACGGGGGAGTGACGGATATCTAGTATGCTTTGAATATCAAGAATCTTGTTGTGCAAATATTAAACTGAGGATCTTGGTTATGTAAAGTTGTGTAGTACTTATAGGTTACATGTAAATATAGTTATGTTTTCATATACAAATACCTTTGGGAAAAAAAAATCTCATGCTATTTTTCCTTAGAGATTTAAATTAAAGCATTGTTTATTGTTTAAGGCAATTTATCGCTAATTAACAAGGATGAATTTAACTTAATTAAGTCGGAGCGCGACACCTCCCACACAATACACTAACATAAAACTAATAATTAATAATTAACTGAATATTATTATTGAAGTGTTCATCAAGTTTCTTTCACTTAAGTTACTTTTAGATATATAATATCTATGTTTTCTACCATCACACAAAAGTAGAGTAAGAACACTTGTATGTATACATATCACATTTTTATATATACAAGTAGAACATCCTCCAAAATGTCCACCACAATGCATGAATACCCTGCTATCAAGTCCATGTACCTTTCGTACAAATCAAGGACAATCGGTTTGGAATGTCATCTCAAACCATAAATCAAATAATGCATATTGGAGACAAACATAGTTCTAAGCCTTTTTCTTACGCGTATACCTAGCATACCCAAATAACCTGCTTGTCTTGCTAATAAACTCTCAAATAGTGAACCTCCCAAAATTGAATGTTATGGGGCACACCTCCGAACCTCACTGGAATTGCCGAGGTGGGATCACCCACTGTGCAGAACCTCCTGTGATAGTAGAAAACGTATGTATATTCACACATGTAACAAAACACATAATAGGACTACGCACAACCTATAATCATATTCAGTACGTATTATATATATATCGAATACTTAACACACTAACGATTCACACTTATTGTTCATTTGGTAATTTCTCGAGTATCGTTCACTACCTGAAGGGTCATAGCTATCCCTTAAGTAATATCAGTAGTCAATACCTCCCTATATTACTGGTACAAGTTCTGGGTTTGATCATGTTTTTCGTAAACCTTTATAATTATTTTAGTTTATTATGTTCATATTATGCCATAGGTCCTTACCTCAATTCTATCATTTTGGCTAGTCCTAGTACTTACCATAGATCCACTGGAATTCATTAAGTCCTCCCTTATAGTTTGAAACAATTAACAAAATGCCCAAATTTTTTATGTGCATGGATGCAACACAAATAACCAAACTTAGTCAAATTGGACAGCCGAATCGATTCTACAAAGAGCCCAAATTAATTCCCATCCTAATTGATTTTGTTAAGGAGTCGAATCGATTCTCACCTGATAGTTCGTCTTCTTTGTTGTTGTTACGAGTTTTCATCACTTACAACCTATCAAATCTCCATGAAACCTTCCCAAACTCCCATACAACATACCCAATCATCAAATGTATGCATAGGTACAATCTCTAACATAACTATGTCTTCAAACTTTAAGAAATCTACCCATAAACAGATTTAAATTCCATAATTCATAAAAAACAAAGTTTTTTATGTTCTTCATGCATGTTCATTAAGATCTCTAGATTTCTTTGAAGTTTATCATCATGTAATCTCACATTTCTTATTATCTGTATAGAGGAATTAATTCTTACGTGAATCCTACACCAAATAATCAGTTACACCCATATATTCCCAAGAATTCACCCAAATTATGTAATTTTAAACCTACATTACAATGAATATTATAACATGCCTAAAACAATTGCAAGATAAATAATTGCCTTGTAGTAGTAGGTCTAATTTTCATTCATAGATGATGATGTTGTTCTTCCTTTGCTCCGATCTCAATTTCGACAACGTTAGTGATCCAAAATGGTGTGGAATATCCCAGGGTTTCTCTCTTCTTCCTCCGCTATGGCCTCTTCTCTCTCCCAATTTCTATAACCCTAGCATCTATCAGAAAGTGGATGATATATGTGATGCCCTACACAATTAAATATCTAGTGATCAGTCCTCTATTAAATTAACCAAGATTTCTATTTGGTTCATTCTTAGCATCATTGTCGGAAACCATACATTACTAATAACCTATCGGTTAATTAAGTCAGTGTCAAAATTTTTATCTTTTCATTTAAGATATGACACTATAAGAAAAACTAAATATAAAACCATTCACGCATTAATAGAGTTGAAACCATTAAATTATACGAATAAATAAATAATTGCCTTCCCGAATAAACTATCGGCTCAAAATCCAAATCCAAATAATAATTCCAACATCTTACTAAATTAATCTCAGCACAAGTCTGAACTAAATAAACTGAATAGGTACTGTAGGGGCAAGATTGCAAAAGATGAAATACTGGAATAATGAAATCCTAAACTAGAATGAACAACTGAGGTGTCTAGTTTAAATCCTGAACGCATCAACACATGTCACATCATTGCGTCCCTAGAACGGATCTTCAAGACTAGTGTCCCTGTGGCTGGACACCTAAAAAGTTTTTCAAAAAAAATATTTTTCTAATGGGTGAGAGACCAATTATTTAAAAATGTTTACCAGGAATTTTATTGGAATAAATAGAATGCGTAGTATATAATGTTCATAATTTATTTCACGACGGTCGCGCTTATTTGAAGACAACCTCACCTCTTTTCTACCGTGCACACCTATCACATTCATTTATCCTCTCTAGTCATTACTCAATTCAACTAGACATAATAGCTTCCTACCCTAGCCCGCTGACCACCCCGTTGCAAATTAAACACAATCCTGATTACTATGACACATATAACCCTAATCTATATGAATATACTAAATAACACATCGATACAGTCAATTGATAGTCATACATTATCTACAGATATATATACATATCACTCATTCTGCGTATATACACATAGCTTGGTACTATTAGATGCATTTCTCATACATGTTATCGGGTTCCAGGCACATCTCCTGTTAACTCTGGTAAACAGGTTAAAATCTCACCATCGAGCCCAAATTGTAAACAAATAATGGAGGTTGTTACAAATACATGGCCTGAGGGTTTCAATACACCTTCCTTGAAGACCTGCATTACATCTCATCACGCTAAGAGACGCCCAAGCACTATAACCTGGAGCATAATTCAAACCCTATTGGAATCACCAGGGTGGGACCGCCCATTATGCGCTACCTCTCGGATAGCATCCTCCGGTAAAATTTATATACACATAATTTGCATTTAACTCACATTAATACATATATACAATTAGCACACTTACACACACACACACACACACACACACACACATATATATATATATATATATATATATATATTTATATTTATATTACAAGTAATACCAAGCCCTATTTGAAATACATGCGTGCCAAAACTAAATAGCTACACTCTTCCATTTATTAATAAATATTGGGTCATATATTTTTCCTCTTATATACTCGGTTAAGTTCCTATTAGTCTCACAAGGGTCCCTACCAAGTTTGGTTTCAAATCGAGGAAGTTTCATCACTTATTAAAACTACAATGGAACTTTAGACCTTTTAAAATCTATGTCTAAGTAATAAAATATTTGGGATAGCCTACTACTCTGAGATAGATACATGTGGCTATAAGTGACACCTCAATATGTGTTTGAATAAGAAAGTTATTCACATTTTAAGTTTCCCATTTATATACCCGGTCGACTACACCTTCCTTAATATACATATTGTTTCTCTCGTAGGACGAAAATACAACCACCGGTCGACCGGACTTGGGAACCCACTCGATCGGGGCTAACTAGACAACCCACGAACATATGTTCATGTTTCCTTTCCCCCTTTTACATATATCTTCCTCTAATCGATCAATTTCTTAAATTTCAAAATTTTACTTCTTCATAATTAATCTACACACATGATTAATAGTTTTAATTTAAGGTTTTAACCCATAATTTCACGTGACCACAAGTTCCATCACATAATTGATTTTCATCATCTTCAACTGTGATACCATGCCCAATTAAATAATGGGTGATCAATCCTATATTAAATTAAAACATGATTCTCATTTGGTTCATTCTTAGCATCACTTTTGAAAAGCATATTAATCGTTAACCACCTAACTGTTGATTAAGCAATTGGTAATTTTTTCTTTCATTAAACAAATAAAAATATAAGAAAAGTAAATAAACTAAACCACACACATAATCACTATCTAAAAGGATACTAAATAATACATGACTTGCCGAATAAAAAATCGTCTACAAAATCCCAACCCAAAATATCCAATAGTTAATAATAAATGTCAATACAATAATCATAACTTAAATGAAATCTGAATAAGTCATGAAGGTAACAAGACCAAACTAAAACACTGAGATAATATTTCTAATCTAGGAATGAAATTAAAGAACTGTCTATTGCAACTCCTACCTGCATCCACATATGTCGCAGCTCCGTATCCCTGGATTAGATAATCAAGCCTGGCGTCCCTATGGATAGACACCTAAAAGTTTTTGAAAATATTTGCAGCAAGGGTTGGAACCCAAAACATTTTGAAAATATTTAGCAACTGATTAATGTTGCAGTAAATAAAATGCATGAACGCTCTTCATATTTAAGTTACTGTCGCACTCCCTTGTGACAATTCTCGCCCCTCATTTAAAGTGAACACATAACGCTTCTTTCTAACCTTCCTAATTTTACTACCCCATCTAACTAGCCTTGTTATGTATGATTCTCAACACACTACCCTAACCCGAGTAATCTTACTAGTTTTATATGTCATTTATCGACATTGGGTGGTGTTATTTTATTCCATATAGTTTACAAATTTGTTGAAATCAAAATGATTTGGATGTTGATCAACATTAGGTGTTGATGCAATTAAAATTTGGGTTGTGATGCATTTTAAAGTTGATCAACATTGAGCAACTCATGTTTTTTTAACCTCTATTTTTTATTACTCACATAAAATTAGTATTCATTTAGTAGTACTTAACCTCATGTGCAAGATTAAATATAAATAAGTTGTAAATTTCATTTTTAGTAGTCATTTTAGTAATCACATGTATAAGAAGTTTTTATTAGTCATTTTAATATGATTATACTATTAAAAAATTGTTTAACTATGGTTAATTTTAGTCATGATTTTTTAGGATGAGATGACAAATTCACTATGGAAGAGTTGAATCTACCAGAGATATACAATAGACATCTAGAAGTCATCTTCGTAAATGGAAAAAAATGGATCTCCAAATAAGGCATTGCAAGAGGCATAGGGGAATGATGTGAATCAATCCCTTATGTGAGCAACCAAGAGAGAGCATTGACAGGGGGTAGTGAACTTCAAACTATGAGAAGCTATAAAATGAATGTGTTATGAGCAGCAAATGATTTAGCTGAGGGTGACTATGACATATATCATCAAGATGATCGAGCAGGTCTATAGTCCATCCAGGAAAGCACCAAAAAATTATCCAGAGAAGCTTTTTAGGGAATTGACTTCATACTATACTCTTTAAATTTATTTGTTTATATTGTATATATTAATGCAACGTGTGGTTTATTCCAACGACTATGACTAAGATCATTAAAGGGATGTTGCCTCTAGATGTTCGTTACGTATCGTTACGTATCGTTACTATCATTGTTACAATATATCCAATATGCACCGAAAAAAAATACGTATCCGATGATGACTCTCTCTCATTTCTTTTTACTAATTTCATTTGGAATCTAGAATTCTTAACATTAAAATTGGACATATCAACAAAATCGAAATAATTATAATTGTTGTGGGCATTCAAAAGGGATATTTGCTAGTAAGTATCTATCATTATTTTTTGGATTGGATTTATAGAGATGTGTTCTTATGTTTAGGATTATTATTGAATTTCCAAATGGAGTTCAATATTTATCTTCTTGAACTCATCGATCTTATTAAAGGAGTCGATTGCGAGTTAAATATAGTTTATCATCTTTGTTATCATATTTTTTTCTGCACATAAGAATTAATTTATTTATTTTCTATGGGTGGGAGATAATATTTCAGTGTTTCATGGCGCTTTCTCAGGAAAGTATGGTTGTTACGAATTATAAAGGATCTTTGGATATTAATGGAATTACGTTCAACATTAATCGAAATAACATTTCATATTACTTTACTTTTTTTATAACTTTTCATTATCGATTTTGTATGTTTGATTGGAAGATTTCAAGCATATGATTACTCTTTTAATCACATTTCACCTCTCAGGATGTTTTTAATTAACAATACATTTTTTTATTAAAGTCATTTAGTGAGTTAGTATGTGTGCATCATATATGAGGAAACGCTAAGAATGTCTACATTGAAGTTAAGGGTGAAAATTTTATTTCTCGTACCAATTACTATCATCAACATATTAGTTTTGGTTTACATTTGTGTTTTCTTCCTTCTCGGAGGTGATTACACAATTACCAATAGTTAATATCTTTATTACTTGAGATCACATTTGTTAGACATCTAATTGTTTTTACTTCTATTTTCCTACATGACGAAATTGGGGAATGCATGAAGTATAAGGGTGATACAATACATTGTCATTTGACCTGATGAATTTGACTGGTTGAATTTGATATTTTTTTAAATAACGTATTATTTATCCATATTGTGGAGTATACTAAATTCATCTTTATTTCTATTGTATTAAATGATATGCATAACTTATTTTAAGCACACGGATAATCCTTAGGTGAGTTGTAAGTGTCTGTGATACGGATTAATGGTCCATAAGAGTATAAAGGTAATTTATATGAATATTTTGTCTTCGAACAATTATAGGCGTACTCTTTATTCTGCTTCATATATGACTCGCTTAACATGTGATGTGGATATTGGTTGGCATTTGATGTCCTTTGAAACTTATGTAGCATTATGCTTTGGTTAGCATATAAACTTATGTAGTATTGTGACTTTTCATTTTGATTGTGTGTTTGATTGAAGAGGATACATTTTATTTGGAACATCGAAACACGACTTTCTTTGTTTCGGGGGATTTGATTTTAACTCCCTGTAACACCCCGTCCTCCCGGGGAGAGCGAACGGAGCGCTAATACGATAAAATAAATCCAAACCCACAAGTGACAAGGTATAGAGCATCTAAATAAACCCACAATAATATAAAACCACTAATCTCAATCTCTTCAATTACAACAAGTCTCTTGAATTAAAATTACAACTATCTAACTCGAATACAAATCTCTAAAGCTCTATACAACAAAATAAATAATACAAATCTTTCCCAAACAATCCTCGCTAAAATCAATCTCCATAGCGCCCCAAAATCCGCGCTAACCTGCCACTAAAAGAAAATATGGGGAAGTACACAATACGACAAGAAAGATGCTCAACAATTATATTAACGATGAACAAAGCGTAACAACACGAGTACGAATATTGAAATCAAATGCAAATCTCAATAGCATTTTATCAATAAATTTCTCAACAACACTTTAACTGGGTCACCAGGCCTCACCACATCCGTATATGCTTTATCAATCCATAACCCAGGAAACAGGAATTTTGGCGGGTGCCCAACATCCGTGCCATATTAAAATCTCATGACAACGTCCTCATCAACAATGTAATGATACCACATGAATCAAAATAATTTCAACAATTATTTTCCAGATTTCAATGAGTTTAACGATTCAAATATGAGTTCAATTAACAAGAATTCAACGGAATAAACTCTCGAGAGATTTAAGGAGCATATTGTGTAAAACCCCATACCTCAAACCATGATGAGAAACCAATGATCACATCCTCAAGATCAACACAAAAGATCTACAAAATCTCCTCCAAGAACCTTCAACAAAATAGCCCCAAGAACACCTCTAATCTAAGGTTGGAACTCACAAATCTCAAGGGCCAATGTGTATGTAAAAAGAAGAGGAATATAAAATATATTTGCTGTCAAAATGTTGTGCCAAAAGTATGTTAAAAAGTGTTGTCCACGACCTCCTTTTATAATGCAAAGAAATGAATAGTTGGAATCCAAAAGACTCCTTTAAATAAGGCAAATAAATGAAGAGTTGGAAGTCAAAACAACTCCAAGAGTTAAAAATATTTAAAAATCATTTTAAAATCCGTTTTAACTCCGATTTCAAAACCGTTTGAAATTCTCGCCTTTAAAAATAATAACCACCATATTTGAGCAATAAAATTTTTTTTATCAAAAACTTTATTTTCCTCCATTTTCCAGAAATTAATTAAAATATCCCAAAATTACGCGGGTTGTTACACTTCCCCACTAACAATGGAATTTCGCCCTCGAAATTCGCCGAATGCCTAACTCTAAAAAATCAGGCCAACAATCTCCAAAAATAAATCACGTCTCCCAAAAATAAATTCCTCACCTCTAATCTCGAAACTTATCACGAATATCACCTAAAATTTGCTATCTCCAAAAATTGTTATCCACGCAATGAACCAAAAACCCAAGCCCCGAGGGTTGCCGTATACCTAAGCTCTGATACCATTTGTAACACCCTGTCCGCCCGGGGAGAGCGAACGGAGCGCTAATACGATAAAATAAATCCAAACCCACAAGTGACAAGGTATAGAGCATCTAAATAAACCCACAATAATATAAAACCACTAATCTCAATCTCTTCAATTACAACAAGTCTCTCGAATTATAATTACAACTATCTAACTCGAATACAAATCTCTAAAGCTCTATACAACAAAATAAATAATACAAATATTTCGCAAACAATCCTCGCTAAAATCAATCTCCATAGCGCCCCAAAATCCGCGCTAACCTGCCACTAAAAGAAAATATGGGGAAGTACACAATACGACAAGAAAGATGCTCAACAATTATATTAACGATGAACAAAGCGTAACAACACGAGTACGAATATTCAAATCAAATGCAAATCTCAATAGCATTTTATCAATAAATTTCTCAACAACACTTTAACTGGGTCACCAGGCCTCACCACATCCGTATATGCTTTATCAAGCCATAACCCGGGAAACAGGAATTTTGGCGGGTGCCCAACATCCGTGCCATATTAAAATCTCATGACAACGTCCTCATCAACAATGTAATGATACCACATGAATCAAAATAATTTCAACAATTATTTTCCAGATTTCAATGAGTTTAACGATTCAAATATGAGTTCAATTAACAAGAATTCAACGGAATAAACTCTCGAGAGATTTAAGGAGCATATTGTGTAAAACCCCATACCTCAAACCATGATGAGAAACCAATGATCACATCCTCAAGATCAACACAAAAGATCTACAAAATCTCCTCCAAGAACCTTCAACAAAATATCCCCAAGAACACCTCTAATCTAAGGTTGGAACTCACAAATCTCAAGGGCCAATGTGTATGTAAAAAGAAGAGGAATATAAAATATATTTGCTGTCAAAATGTTGTGCCAAAAGTATGTTAAAAAGTGTTGTCCACGACCTCCTTTTATAATGCAAAGAAATGAATAGTTGGAATCCAAAAGACTCCTTTAAATAAGGAAAATAAATGAAGAGTTGGAAGTCAAAACAACTCCAAGAGTTAAAAATATTTAAAAATCATTTTAAAATCCGTTTTAACTCCGATTTCAAAACCGTTTGAAATTCTCGCCTTTAAAAATAATAACCACCATATTTGAGCAATAAAAATTTTTTTTATCAAAAACTTTATTTTCCTCCATTTTCCAGAAATTAATTAAAATATCCCAAAATTACGCGGGTTGTTACACTCCCTTGTAGTGGTGTCAATGAGAACTCTAACCAAAAGCGCACATCAGGTTCTGGAAATGAATCACATTGA
Organism: Sambucus nigra; assembly: GCA_949130495.1. Lineage (NCBI taxonomy): Eukaryota > Viridiplantae > Streptophyta > Magnoliopsida > Dipsacales > Adoxaceae > Sambucus > Sambucus nigra. The sequence goes on along the minus strand of OX422219.1, from coordinate 476,550,402 downwards.
TCTAGCATTTTTTTTTGCCATAGAAAAATCCTTGAAAAGAGAAATAGTCAATCAAGTCCAAATATATACTTTACAATTTTCAAGTTTTGTGAAAATTTCATGGGAAAGTTGTAGGAGATTATGAGGTTGAAGAGATGACTGGTGTGCGAGATTTTTTGAGTGAAGTGCTAATTTCTTACACATTTAACAAGTGGGTTGCTTTTATTTTTGTTTCCTTTTTGTTGAACAGTTAACATGTGGTGCATAATAATAATAATATTTTTTCTTAATACAACTTTTAGACACCTAAATTTGCGGCTTCCTTATGTTCCGCTTGAGACTGCTTCCCTCCGAGAGTTTCAATATTCTTTCCTTATAAATTTTTTTCCTTAGTTAGTGGTAGGAACTAGAGCATTTTTAGCGACCACTGAACGGTGAACTCTTCATTGTAATTTATTTCTTCATGGTTTTGGTTTAGTTCTTTGACCAATTATAATGTTCTTTGGATTAATAGATTTGACGTGCACATCCAAAATATATGTTGAATATGAGTAAAGGTGAAAATGGGTGATTCAATGCTTTAATGCATCTGACAATGTGATAGACATGGCAATCTTTTTATTTAAGTGGTATTATAAGCATTTGTAAAAAAGCGAATTACTGCATCTTGGTATTATAGTTATGCAAATGTTTATAACTTTTTTATTTGTCAAGAAATTTTTTGAGAACATAATTTTTACCAATGAATCATGGACACCTTATGCACATGGACAATTCAGGAACATAGCTTCAGCACTTCCAAGCTTTAAGAAATCAAGGGCACATAGCCGCTTCAAATATGATTAACTTCCTCTAGGGTGAAGTTCATAGAAGGATCTTGAGCAAATTTTACAGAAATGACATGGTAATCTCATAGCCGAGCAATAGATTCAACAGTTGTATCATGAGGTGAAGGTTGCTGTTGTTGCATTTGATCAATTTTTGCATGCCCAACCTCAGCCTCTTGGGGACCATTTTTCATTTCATCAAATTTTATCTTGCTAAGAGGAATTCCATTGTGAATAATTTGGTTTAGACATCGATTAGTGAATGCTTCATTTCACTTTTTTTATTTATTTTTATAGTAACTCTCTATCACAGTTAAAGATGTGAGTTTAACATTACAGAAGAGTGGGACAGTCAACCACATACAATTAAAGAGATCAAATCGATGTCAAAGGTAGCACTAAAAGCCGCTCTAAATCCCAAAAGTACTCTTCCTCAAGCCTTTTATCACCAGGTTTTATGTCTCTTTCTTTTTCTCTTTAATTTGGTCGCGTGATTTCATATAAAGTCTCATCGTCATTCCAGATGCATAGAACTTCTAAGCGTCACCATAACATGATCTTTTTCCCATTATTCAGTGTCGTTTAGGCATATGAAAATGCCTTTTTTTCCATTTAGTATAAAACATAGTCTTTCATCAATCATCTTCATCACAATTATCCCCGTGCTAGGAAAATGACTTTGTATAATTTGTCTACTGATCCTAATCATAGAAGTAAGATTGTTTTTCGCAATGGCTCAAATATAGAGGGCTTGATTGAAATACACGATATACATATGAAACACCAACAATAACACATCGTAGACAGGGATTTACGCGATGGCGGCCTCATGGATGTGGGTTTTTCATAACCCTTCTTTTTTGTTTTCCTTCGGATATGGAATTGGAATGTCGCTGCGGTCAAACTTCGAGTATCAAAATTCCTGGAATTACCTACAAAACTTGTTAAAAATTCAGTACCATGGAAAATTCGGGTATCAATCCAATTTCTAGCATTGAAACGGCAATCATGAAAACATGCAATTCTAATTTTTAGTAAAAATCCTTTTGTGTTTTTAAAATTTTTTCAATATTTTTTTTTTATATTTTAAAACCAATTTCCAAGGGAGGAAAGGAAAATTTATGCAACTCAAATGACTATGAAAATTTAGAAAGTAATCGAATTTAGAATTTATGAGAAGAAATAAGAGGTGGGATTACACCGCGTAGTCAAATCAATTTAATGTCCTCATTATTAAATTGAATAGTTCAAAATAATATTGAATTTAAAATTTAACTCTCGTCACAATCCTAAATTCAACTTTATGTTTTTCAGCAATTAAATCTGGAATAATCACAACATAAAAAAACATAAGATTCACACTCATTTCAACAAAATATCCGTTAACATAAATTTGTTAAATTTGTACGAATCTTTGAATTGCATACACAGAATTAATATGTAAATTTAAGAATAATACTTATCTCTAAGTGAAATCCAAAAATCAAGTATTAATTTTCACCATTAATTTATTAACGCTCGTTATATAAATTAATGTATGATTTTTCCCAATTTAATTAGCGTAGAACACATTAACAAACAATTATTCAAATAAAACAATTCAACATATGCGTTTCATCCTACCCCTTGAATGGGGTGTTTAGCAAGACATGATTAAAATTTCAGCACAAGCACAATTAATAAACAAGACACTAAAGAGAAAAAGAAATAAATGCGATACGGAATAATTTCCTGTGTCAACTGTGTGCATGAATACACGTTCCAAACTCGTCACAAAATCTGACTGGATTACAAAACTAAAAGTAAAAAATGAACCTACAAATTTTTCTAAACCTAAAACTATATTTTTCTTCTTTTTCTGACTATTTTTCTACCCCCTTTTTTTATTTTTCTGTCTCTCACGTTCTCTCTCTGTGTACTCCCTTTTTTATTTTCTTATGAGAGTCCCCTCTTTTAAATGAGATGCCCCTTCTCATTTGTAACCCACGGATTGGTTTTGTTTGGAAGAGATTTTTGTGGGATTTTCTTGGAGATAATTGTTGGTTCCGATTTTAAGGGTTTTTGGCTTGATGGGTTTATGAAAGAGTTGCGCGTGCGTTCAAATTAAGAAATAATATAATTAAATTTAGTTTAACTCAAACAAACCCTAAACATACAACTAGGTGTGATTGAAACAAGATGAGATCATGCAAACGTTATTCAAGCACACACAATTGAGGAAAAATCTCCCAAAGGGGCAAAACCATTTATTTCCATTATAATATTGTAACGTACAATTTCAGATTACAATGAAAATACAAGTGACTAAGAATTAACCTAAGGTGTCAGATTATGTAGTTGGTGGCTGGAGATATCCCTTTCCAGTAGGGCAGCAATGAAGAAGAAGAGAGGTCTTCTTCACAAGGGTTGAACAGCAAAGGTTTGTGTTCTAGGGTTACCAAAAGTGATTCACAAATGTATGAGAGGTTGTGTGAATCAAACCATGAGTTTGGAACTCACAAAGATGAAGACTTTTGAGTTTATGAACTCTGAAAATCGTGTGAACAAGTCTTATGAAACCACTTACCGTAGTGGGTTTACAAAAAAGAAACTTTTAGCCTAAAAAATCTGAACATGATCTGTTTGAAGTTATCTGAGGAGGACCGATCCGGTTCTGAGGAGGATCGGTTTGAGTAGGCGGACCGGTTCTTTTTATATTTGGCTTTTTCGGTTCGCAGTTGGTCCGGGGTGTACTAGCCTTCAGCAGGCGGATCGGTCCGGTACAGGGGCGGACCGGTCCACAGGCGAATCGGTTCTTTTTCTCTGGGCGAACCGGTCCGTCTCACCAGAATGCAGATTCCTTCCTCTTTTGTTATTCGGATCCGTTGACCTAGATAAGTTCTTGAATATCTTCAATGGTGTAACGACGTATGACATAACCCATAATATATGATGGAAAAAATGTCCTTACAAATCTTCCCCTATGTCTATGCCGGTACATACATAAACAACAATCCGAATTATCAAACTTACAAAAAATGCCTATACAAATCTACCCTTCCATGAACCCAAAAACTAAAAAGGTACAATTGAATAAGACTTCATCGTTTGTTCTTCAACTCTCCAGGAATCTTCAACGCTTTTCTCATCAGGGTGTGCAAAAAGATATCATTAATGAAGTGCATACACACATGAGACAAAGCAAATACCAAGTGACATATTGAGTTTGAAATGAGATAAATAGAAATACCAAATTTATGATGAAAGCATACGTTATCAAATCTCAAAAACTCAAAACTCCCCCATAATATGATAATTCTTTCTCCCCCTTTTTATGATGTCCCCAAATAGACAAATGAGAGAAATAATGCAAACAAGCAATTACGGGGTGTCACAAGGAAATACACAACTATTTTTGAATATTTCAAAAAAAAATTTAAACAAAATCACACCATGAATGAACACAAAGCAACCAAGTCGATGATAGCATTAATGAATGGGTGTGATCAATATTGGATTGGAAGATCAATGCATACAAACATGACATATGTGCACGATGAATATTGGATGTTCCTAGCGAATGAACTCAAATGCTCCCTTTGGTTTAAAAGAATGACAATATAAGACATTGGCTTAATTCAAATCAACAAATCAAAGCTCAAAGTTACTTCCACACCCATAACGTCCAAAATGTTTTCATGCTTTTTCAGAACTTTCAAGGAAGTGCAAACCCGTTTGAATTCTCCAACCAAACTCCCTCAGATATATATTTTGAAGACAGGTATTCTAAATTCTCAAACTTTGGAGAATTGATGGTCAAATCTAAATGGCCCATAATTGGCATGAATTGCTGTTTATTGCCTTTAAATTTTGTCGGGCTCTTTTAACCTCTTTAGACCCCGGATAATAAAATTCCTCCATTTTTAGGTCCTTTTAAATGGTGGCTTTTGCGCAAAGGATAGATAATTACCTTTCGTAGCCTCTCATTTTACAAATAATCACACAGTCTCACCAAACAATTTTCACATGCATTCCAATCTTGTCAAGTTTATCGCATATTGTGCATTGTATAGACAAAATTGAGATGGAAACACTAAAGCCAATATGTGATAGACAAGTGCAATAATAAAATAAATCCCTGCATGTGTGCACTAAAGAAAATATGAGTCAAACATATAGGAAGATATCGCTAATTACATCTCAAAGACTCCATACAATGTAAAGCACATGGATGAAATGATGTAGCATCTCAAATCTCTATCAAACAGTCACATGGATAAATGGAAAGAAGTTGTGACTTGGCTATCTTAAATTGTCATCCATAAAAGGTGCAAACAAAATACAAAAATATTTTTGGATTTTCTCAAAATTTTATCAAAATAAACCCTTTTTGAATTTTTCCAAATTTTTCAAAGCAAAAAATATATATACAAAAACTACATGTCATTACACTAGTAAATATATATCATGAAAACACAACTAGTGTATGACAAACATGCTAACACAACCATCTATATGATATGGCAAGAGAAGAATCATGTGCAAGAAAACGAGAATCAACAAGTCTACCATCTAGTGCCTCTAAAAGTAATTTCCTAACCCCAACAGATGAGAAACAATGTGTGGGGGGGTTTGGGAACCAAGGGAACACTAGAGATAAACTTCCTAGGACCTATTCCAATTTTCCTAAGGTGACCTTTCCTACCACAATGTGAGCATGTGTAAATGTGAGGAATGTTACCTAAAGTGTGATATTTTCTAACATCCTTGGGATTAATTGACCCTCTAAAACAAATGATGGTTTTGGCTTTACCACTAGAAGCATGAGAACAATATGAGCCATTACCATCACTATCAAACCTACTTGAATCTGTCAAATCATTTTTTAACTTCAAAATTTTTGACTCAAGCAAAGAATTAGACTCTTCCAAAGACAGGGATTTCTTTTTCAAATTTTTAATTAAACTTAACAGTTTATCACGCTCCCCCTCAATTAAAACAAACTTATCCCTAAGAGTCTTTTCACGTGCCGTAAAATCATCGATTAGTTTTTATCCTCGACAGCACAAACGGGAACCCTATAATTTTTTAAGTCCTCTAATTCATTCTCTAAAACTAGGACTTTCTCATCACTCTTCTTTTTGGCAATTTTCAAAGAATCAAAATCAATACACAAATTACCAAAGTGCTCACGACAAATATCACTTTGAGTTTGAAATGCTTGAAAATATTCAATCTTACATTTAAAGAGAGAATTTTCTTTTTCCAAAACATTAATTCTTTTGCAAAGTTTCAAATTCAAACTTTTTAATTTTTCAGGACGGTCGTGAACTTTTTCAAAATTAGGCTCCTCATTAAACGGGCGTTCCATTGGAAAAATTGCGATTTTCACAAAACTGATTTTTCAAAAAAATCAATATCACATGATTTTGTGGAAAATATGATCACTCAATAATTTAGAGTAACCCGCTCTGATACCAATTTGTGAGAGTTGCGCGTGCCTTCAAATTGAGAAATAATATAATTAAATTCAGTTTAACTCAAACAAACCCTAAACATTCAACTAGGTGTGATTGAAACAAGATGATATGATGCAAAAGTTATTCAAGCACACACAATTGAGGAAAAATCCCCTAAAGGGGCAAAACAATTTATTTCCATTATAATATTGTAACGTACAATTTCGGATTACAATGAAAATACAAGTGACTAAGAATTACCCTCAGCTGTCGGATTCTGTAATCGGCGGCTGGAGATATCCCTTTCTAGTAGGGCAACAATGAAGAAGAAGAGTGGTCTTCTTCACAAGGGTTGAAAAGCAAAGGTTTGTGTTCTAGGGTTACCAAAAGTGATTCACAAATGTATGAGAGGTTGTGTGAATCAAACCATGAGTTTGGAACTCATAAAGATGAAGACTTTTGAGTTTATGAACTCTGAAAATCGTGTGAACAAGTCTTATGAAACCACTTACCGTAGTGGGTTTACAAAAAAGAAACTTTTAGCCTAAAAAATCTGAACACGATCTGTTTGAAGTTATCTGTGGAGGACCGGTCCAGGTCTGAGGCGGATCGGTCCGGGTAGGCGGACCGGTTCTTTTTATATTTGGCTTATTCGGTTCGCAGTTGGTCCGGGGTGTACTAGCCTTCAGCAGGGGGATCGGTTCGGTACAGGGGCGGACCGGTCCGTAGCCGAATCAGTTCTTTTTCTCTGGGCGGACCGGTCCGGCTCACCAGAATGAAGATTCCTTCCTCTTTTGTTATTCGGATCCATTGACGTAGATAATTTCTTGAATATCTTCAACGGTGTAACGAAGAATGACATAACCTATAATATATGATCGGCAAAATGTCCTTAAAGTTTAAATGGGTAAAGATTTGGGATAAGACTGGGTTTTGATTTGATCACGGGTTTGGATTGGTTTCAAGTGACAGTTAGGATGGCCAGGGAGTTTCGTATTCTGGATCAGATCCGGGTTCCGATTTGGTTGCAGGGGCTTGATCAGGTTGTCGGAGTCCAGATATGCAGGTTTGGAGCTTGGGGGGTCACCGGAGTGGTGCGCCGTCCGCGTTGCATGTCTTCCGGATTGGGTTAACGGGGCAGGTGGGGTCAAAACCGGTTGGAGTTATCGGGTTTTTGATAATAGGTAGGCAGGTCCAGTTTTGGTTGCCATTGGTTGAGTTGGTCTTGGGTAAGAGAGGTTTGGTTTTGGCGTTAGGATTTGTAACGGAGGAGAGAGAAAGGGGTGATGGGGGTTGAAGACGTTGAATAGTGGAGGTGGTAGATTTGGTGTAGTAGGATGTATGGTAGGTGGGTGAGGGTGTAGGATGTTTTGTGTGTGTGTTAGGTGTGTGGGAATTTGGGTGTAAGTGAGTGTGCTATGTGTTTAATTTGTACCCCAAAAAATTATCACAACCTAAAAAAATAAAACTAAACTTAAAATCTAAAAAACCTAAAAAAAAAAATAACATCTCAATGAAATTAAAATACACTAAAAAAATGAAAATGAAAATTAAACAAAAGTAAAACTCTATTAAAACTAAAAGCCCTAACTAAATAAAATAAAACCTAAAAACAAAATCTTATAAAAATAAATTCCTAAAACCTAATCCTAAGAATAATAAAATAAAATAAAGATTAAAAACTAAAAAAATACAAATATAAATAAAAATACACTAAAATATAAAAATATGCAAATAAATTCTAAAAATCCTAAATAAATCTTAAAAATAAAAACGACACAAATAAAAAAATCTAAAAAAAAGTAAAACTACAAACTCGACACTCAACGGGCTCGGGGTATGTACTGGGCTCGGTCTGGGTTAGGTTAAGGTTACCAGACTAGTTCGGGGCATCGGAACACATCTCGGCACGCTCAAATAGGACTCTAAACTTCGCGGTCTCTTTGATTTCTTCGTTTCATGCTTTTAACCGCTTATGCGTCGCAATTGATTGGATTTAGCATCATTTAACACTACCACTGCGTATTGACTTGAAAAATAATAAAATACGACATAAGGCCAATTTTAATTAAAAAGAGTGACTAAAATGCATCTATTCGGAGTATAAAATAGACACTTTTGGGTGCTTATCAGCTTCAATGGCGTGTTAACAGCAATTGATAGACTGCGTGTTTGTGGAACTTAAAACTGACAGAAGTTGACATAATTTTTTCACCTCCACAATTGTCCATCAATTCCATCAATATCATGAAAATTGTATACCAATTCCTGACACACTATCACCATTTACGTATTTGATTTTGCACGAACTTCATGAATATCATGATATTGGTCTTGAATTTTATTATCATGGACTATTATTTGAATTGTTTGGGAAAGTGAATTTAAAGTTATTAGAATATTGATAACTCCATTGGTTTAAGTTAGTGTTGGATATTCTTAATTTCCAATTGCATTACCTATGATAAATCATATGACATTGCCATGGTTTTAAACCACTGTTAGATATTCCAGTATATTAATTAGCTTCAAATACTTTTTGTTGGTCTGGTTGTTGTCATTATAAATTATAATTTGATCGGAATGAACCAATTTTTTTTTTTACTTTTTTAGTGAAGCGAAACTCATTCGTCACTAGCACTGATCAAGGAGTGCATCTTCTTTGCAAGTGCTACCCAAGAAAAAAAGATTGTGACCTGTGAGATTGAATCTACCTTGAATGATGATTTTCGTATTATTCGTGGTATGGCTGAGGTTGGAGACAAATATTTTGGCACAAATGATGAATCATAAACAGAGATAAAGAGTCAGGTGAGATTGCTCGCTTTACTGATATTATGTTTGGGATAATTTTTAGTTTTGAAATCATTTTGACTTTTAAAATTGTATATGTTTTCTATCCATTATTAGACTTGAGGCATAAACAAACTGGGGCATAGTTTGAGTCACTGGGCTAAGAAAATTACACCATAGATGGCAATCAGAAGCGAACAACAACGAATCAATGGATTTATAGCATCGAAAACAACCACGTGAGTATTTTGTTAATCTTGATCCCGACTATCACTCGGTATCTCACTACAATCCCAGTCTATTCCTGCCAATCTCTCTTGATGTCCAGTAAATCAATGAGTTCTTCTATTTTTCAGATGTTAGGTTAATATTCTTAGGGATTTCCATTGTTTTTTGGGGAATATCTTATTAATTTATAACTGTGTATTTTAAGTTGGTTCATTTGTTCCAAGTCTGAATTATTGTGGCGAACTTCTTATGATGTTCTCTCGAGTCTACACTCAATTTGTCGGCCCATTGAGTTTGATATTTTTCATTTTGTATGTGTATGACTAGGGGCCCATTGAAAGAAATATGGTTTTTGCACTTATGCATGTGGATTATAGTATGGATGAAATTTCATATATCGATTTACTTACAAACTGAAGTGATAAGAAGCAATATTACAGCAGCTTGCCCATTCTTTGTTTTTATAAGATAACAGCTTGCACACTCTTAAATGCTTAATTGTTTATAATGTCAACATTATTTTCATTTGGTGTTGAGTTTTGGACTAAACTATAAAATAAGAATATGGTAGTGTTATTGACACAAAAATTCCGAAAAACAAGTTGGCGACTCAATTTCACCAAACAAGTTGGTGACTATTATTTCCTTTGTGTACTATTGTCACCACCACCACACATGTAGTAACCACTAGTGTAATATTAGTTCCTTTGCGTACTATTAGTGTTGTTGTCACGAAATATTTGTATTGTTGTCGGAGTAATTTTTTTTCTTAAACAGGGTGGATACTCATATAAACAAAGGAAGTTTTGCCCAATTTTTTAAATTGTTTACACTTATTTGTATTGTAAAAAAAACTTTTTGACTCAAATTATATATGATTCAATACTGTGTAAATTTTAGTCAATCATTATTTACTTGGGGAACGATATATAGATGTTTTGCTGGTGAATAATATTTTTCCGTTTTGTGATTACATAATTTTAAATTTTTTGTCGTTTCCCTATTACATATTTTGAAAACTTTTACCGTGCCATTAGGCACGGGTATCCGGTAGTAAATTTATATGTCTACTACTAAAGCACCCGTAGAAGAATAAATCACACGTCTCTCTCTCTCTCTCTCTCTCTCTCTCTCTCTCTCTACATATATATATATATATATATATATATATATATATATATATATATGTATCACTATAATACTATATACGTATACAACACTGCTAGGTGGATACTGCGGTGCGGACATACTCTACTATCAAGTCCTGGTACATCATGTACTAAATAAGGACATCGATTCAGATAACACCCTCGCACCATAAAAATCAGATCACACATATTGGAGGCAAACATAGTTCTAGGCCTTTGGGCTACGCACATACCTACTCACTCAAATTACCAGGCACACCCTCATTCACACAAGTAGTTCTTATCCTTTAGCTCTATGTTCTGAGGTACAAGTCAATATCCTCGAATGGGCCTATCAGGATAAGACAGTCCATGATTAGGAACCTCCCGTGATAGCAAGTATCCTAGGTATGTTAACACATAATCAATCAACCAATAGGTAATCACACAACCTAAGCATATATACATATAACATTAATATATGTATACCCTCAACCTATAATATTTGTATCATGCGTAATGTATATATAGCACCCAAATACCCTGCGTATTATTATTAATTTAGTATTTGAATTTCTCATGCTATTTTTCCTTAGAGTTTTCTCCCACTATTCAAAAAGCCATAGCCACTCCATTGTATTATTGCATTAGTTAAAGTACGATACATGGACACATACACTTGACTCATTATTTGAATCCAACGAATTTCATTACCCTTACTTTATCAATAAAAATTAATTACTACTTAATTTACAACTCGTAATAACTTTCCTCTTACATTTCGTCTTCTCATCGAGGTATAATAACCCAATGCATTATTTCCATCAAGTTTCCCATTCTTTACAATTACCAATTTACATTGGAACTCCTCTAATTTCACAATAAAATTACCTTGGCAATTTAGATTCCCCGAACCGGTTCGGCCTAACCCCCAAATCGTTTCGATGTACCTGGTACATAACCGTCTTCCCCAAATTCATTTTTCTCCATTTTTATACCCTCAAGCTATTTTATCGTCAACCCAGAACTTAATTAATTTTCTTTCGACATATTTTTCCCTCTAAATAGATTCTAACATCATATTAATCATTAAACATAGTTAATATACACACCTTTCCCCAATGTTTCTCAAATCAAGTTCATAACCCATTATACAAATCTCGCCCTTTATTCAATTCCATCATTCCAAATTTTGTGAATTCATCTACTTAATATTGAATGAAAATCAAATTCTAACAATCCTATGTAATTTAATGATTAATCTAGATGATTTACTCTTATTATCGAAAACCTAATTTTCATATCAAAACCTACCCAAAATGGCTTTTAACATATACCCACGTGATATGAATTTACTATCACGAATTTACACTGAATGAAAAATTAACCACTTGCCACTATTGATTTGTAGGGCCCGATCAATTGATATAGATGGCGATTAGAGGAAGAACGCCCTCAATCCTTATTGGTTTGGCTACCAAAAACCTTCATACTTTCTCCCTCTTTTATTCTCTACGGCTCTAGGCTTTTCTAAATGAATTGGGGTTGTTCCCAATTTTTTAATTTAGGTTCAAAAATGTTAATCCCGTTTTTAGGATAATGGGCATAGCCCAAATGACCCGAACACCCCCGTACGAGCCCGACTATGCCTAAAAATGTCCTGAGACCCAATTACTGTCTAGACTACCACTGATGTTCGATGTGGAGGCCTCAGCCCTGATGGCCTCCCCCATTAGTCCCTTGGCCCTGGCAGCCCTAAGGGATATGCTACTATTGTTGCCGAAGACCCTGCTGGCCCTTCTTGAACCCACTACCCTCTAATTGACAACCCCCCTGCTCTAAACCTCCTAGCCGAATTCCCATCCTAGGAATCATGCCCCTTGTGCCTACTCGCCTGCTGCTGTAATGTTCTACTAGCCCCACTCCCTCCTACCTTACCCGACTGGATAAGCTCATCCCCTCTATTACTTCCCTTCATATGGAGGTGATGATCCTGACAATGGAGAAGTGCGGCATTGATGAACGCATTATCAGTCCTCAATGTTGGGTTACCAATCAACTGTTGCCTAATCCTCCAGGCAAGTCCATCAATAAACATTGACATTTTCCTCTCCTTGTTGTTCACCTCACCGGACACAAAGTTATCCAAGAGGGTGTACTCCACCTCATACTCTGCTAAAGAACAATAACCCCGAACAAACTCATTAAACTTCTTTCGCATCTCTGTCTCAACGGTCGGTGGGAAATTCTTGCTGTGAAACTGCACCCAAAACTTAGTATCCCTCTCCTCAGAACTGCTAATAGACTCCCACCACTATAAAGATGCTCCCAGAGTCCTAACTAAGGCTAACATATACTTTTTAACATCGCTACACTCAACCATGAAAAGGTGGTGTTGAATGTCCTTCTTCCACTGATAAGCCATAATAACATCAGAACCACTTTGAAACTTTAGTGGGTCGCCCTTCGAAAATGCCTCCCTCACTCTTCGCCAATCTGATGTCCCCAGATGGTCCTGGACAATCGACGCCACTGGTTGTTGTGCTGGCTAGGACTGAGAAAAATGAAGTGTGTTGGCCGTCGTAGAAACATTAACTACTCCTACCACACTAAAGCCCCCCTATGAAAATGTCATTGTCCCCTGCGATGGTTGTGGTTGTGGTTGTGGTGCCTGTGGCTCCTACTGAGCCTCTCGTTCATCGAATCTCACAGCTTCCCTAGTAGTTCATCCTCTTCTCGATTTCATCTAAAATCAAATATATGTGCACAATAGATATAAAAATAATATCAAAACAATGACATCTCAAATACATAAAAGTTAATGAAATAGTCCTAATAATAACGCTATATATAAAAGTGTTCTAGATTAAAATCATAGTAAGCCATACAGATCCTATGGACTCTAGAACCTAATGCTCTTATACCAACTGTCACACCCTACCTATTTTAATCACGGGTGATCGATCCATTACTAAAATAAATAGGAACCTCATTTGGTTCATTCTTATCATCATTGTTGAAAACTTTTCAAATTACTAGCCACCTATGTGAAATTAAGTCGGTGCAAATTTTATCTTTAATTAACATATAACGACACGTGGAATAAAATAATATAAATCATCCACACAAATATAAAAGTCTGAAACATCGCACGATAAATAGATAAATGGTAATTAACGAATAAACCATGGGTTCCAAAACATATCATCTAAACCATAAGTCAAATGAAATAAAACTTAATCTAAATGCCATGTTTAATAAATAAAACTGAATACATCCATCCATTGAAGGAGCAATATGCCCAAATGAAATAACCAAAAATGAATCCTAATATATGAACCAAGTAACTAAAGTGTCCACATAAATCCTACATGCGTCCACAAGCGTTACAGCTACGCATCCATTGAATGAATCATCATCTCTAGCGTTCCTGCGGCTGGAAGCCTAAAAGTTTATGGAAAATGGATTTGATAAGGGTCAGCACCCAAAACCTTTGGAAAAAAATTTGCAGGTATTTAAATTGCAGTTAAAACCAGTTATTAGATACATATGTTAGTTTCACTTAAACTCCCTTGAGTTCTCACCTCTTAACTCTTATCCACACCTAACGTCTCTTATTTTACCCACATAGTTATGCTACCAAGACTAACTGGACACAAGTTTCTAACTAACCAAAATGAGTTCATCCCACCTGTACATCCCATATGACATGAAACTATAAAATAAATAATTAATATTAACCGAATATTATTATTGAGCTGTTCATCCAGTTTCTCTCACTTAAATTAATTTTATATATACAGTATCTACCTTTTCTACCATCACACAATAGTGGAATAACCACACTTGTATATATTTAATATAGTAATGCCTGTGCTTGAAGGAACGGCCAAAATTTCCAAAGTACGTAACTAAAAGTAAAAAAAAATCCAAAGTAGTTATTAACAAAAAGGAAAAAATTTCGTTCCCCAACAAAACAAACTGTAATTTTAAAAATATTGGTCGTAATATCTTTTGTTTATAGGACTATCAACCTTGCTTAACAAATAGAAAGTAACAAATAGTCAACCAATATTCAAATAGTCTAAATTCATCAAACAAATTTACACATAACATGATTGGTTTGTCGATCGTCACATTAACTAAACAACATTAAAAAAATACACAAATATGTATAAGCACACTATTAACTCAGTTTTCAAACAACAAAGACTAGTTCTACGATCGTCCCATTAGCTTACAAAAAAAAGGTTCAACGAATTAGGATTGAATAATAAGGTTCACCAAAAAAAGAACAAAAATGAAAGTCAAATAATGACACAACCTACCAACCTAAACAAATGGAAAGGTTAAAAAACTAATCATCTACTCAACATTAGAATAAAACAATATAATCAACCCTCTTCTACATACTTGTATAATTTTAATTCGAGTTTAATTAAAAATAACCATAGGCATTGATAACTATTAAGTTTTTTAAACACATTCAACAAAACTCAAAATACCCGAAAATCGATTGCACTATAGAGAACAACACATTCTCGAAAAATAAATTACAACCAATTGTGACACCATGCCTAATTAAATCTCGGGTGATCGGTCCTAAATTAAATTAAAATAGGTTTCTCGGTTGGTTCATTTTTAGCATCACTGTAAAAAAATTTCTTTTAATTACTAATCACCTAAGTGAAATTAGATTTCTGCCAAAATTTTAACTTTTAATTAACTGGAAATAAAAGATCATTTTTGAAGTCTAAATCACCATAGAGAATAAACTATAATCCAAACCATCATAATGTGCAAATGGATCCAATACATGGTAAAATCCAATGGAAAAAATACCCAAAGTCAAATACAATCTAATCCAAATTGTAGAGTAAATCAAATACAAGACTGAAACTGCAAGGTTGTCCACTGGCAACAGTTGATATAAGAGATACAAAATTAGATCATATGATATAATTGAATAAGATAATCCGCAACTCAAAATCTTGTCAGCATCCACAATGCTACAGCTTTGAGTCCTTGTAATGATATCATCATGCATGGCGTCCCTGTGGCTGGACACCTAAAAGGTTTTAAAAATATTTTACTAGCCAGAGTTAGTGCTCAAAACGTTTTGAAATCATTTAAAAAGTAATTTATCGCAATTAAAATTGGTTATTGACTACACATGTTAGGTTCACACACATTCTCTTATGTTTCTTCACCTCTCATCTAATTTGCACTCCTAACGTTCTATACTTAGCCCACCTAGCTATCACACCCAAGCTATATCAACTAAAGTATATAACCGATCTTATCAATTGTCTACTTTCCCATACCTCCCATACACACGCTTCATTACTAGCATCTCTCACATGTTATTCATTACCCATATAACATTAACATATGTTATGTTTAATCATTATAATTAAGTCTCACTACTTAATTTATATAGCATTTCACATATATAATCATTTTACTTCCATAATTAAGTTCCACTACTGAATTAACCAAAGATATTCCTAATATATATTTAATCATGTAATTATGTCTTCTCTCCACTTAATTTTCCATTTAGATATATATCTCTTCATTTCTCATTTACAATCCTACTACCGCACACAAGTAGAGCACCATGAGGTATATATTTCGCACGCAATATACAGTATAAGCATATACTTTATAATCACCTCCCCACATCACATTTTGGGGTTTACTGTCTCGGATGATACTTCGAGCACCAACAGTGATTTATATCTATTAGTTCAAAATACATATTTCACACACAATATATATTATAAGGATTATTGGTCAGGAATGCCATCGACCCCAATTATCATGACATTTACATTGATCCGGAAAGACATCGACCCCCAGCTAAATGTAATGTACATGCATATTTGCTCATACCTACCATCGATACCAATTAATATTAATACATATGTATATTGGCTCAGGCCAATGAATATTATATATCTTCGATGTTGGTCCGGAGTGTCCATCGACCCCAAGTCGAATTTTAGTGTATTGGTATAGAAAGTCATCAACCACAATACATAATTTAGAAAATAATAGGTATTCACATAGCTTAAGCTTTAACAAAAATAGGTATTATACTTGTAGGTATTATATTTCTCTCAAATACTCACACTACATTTTATTTTATGATTTATCTCACTATCGTAATAATCCTAGTATTCACAAAACTCTAAGGGTCATAGTTACCCCTCGGTATATCAATTCAGTAGTTACCCTTATTAACCTACTGACCCAACAAATTTAAGCTCGCTCACGCTTTTCTATATTTATATTCTTATCATCTGGAATTAGAATACATCACAATCAAGCCTATGAATCTCCACTTTAATTCTATCACAAAATTATAGTCCAACACTCAATCATAGACCTACTTCCATATCATTATTTCACCAAGGTCCCAAACACTTCCGTGAAAAAAATTTAGGCATTTGGATCTTAAAAAGAAAATCTCACTTTTACTGGGCTGTCGAATCGAATCATAAATTTTCTGGCAAAATTAAATACCCTCTAGTAAAATTTTAATTTCTCCCTCTACAGAACTCCGATCGACCTGATTCCAAGTTAATTAGAAAGATAAGAGATATAACCTTACATACATATATGATTCACACTCTAATTCGATGTACAATTCGAATCATTCACGTTTAAAATTATTTCAAAATTCTTGCAGATCACTATGCTGACAGATCAAACACCCTGTAGTAACATGTTGATTACACCCACTAAAGAAATAGGATTAACCTAATTCTAACTTCATTGGATATCTAAGAGATAGAATTTAAATATATGTATGATTCACAATCTAATTCAAAGCACAATTCGAATGGAATATGTTTAAATTTACAAAAAAAAATTATGGCAGATTGACATCTTGTGTTCATCAATGAAACCCTACGTCATTAAAGATTCATGTTCTTCAACCAAGAGCACATAAATATTCCATGTTAATTAACAACAATATTAAAATTTCATTTTATATTTACACAAGGATTAATTCAACATGAAATCCTACCCAAACATGCGATCAATCCATACATTTAATTCAAGATTTTTCAATAGAATCAACCAATTCATAAAACTCCCTACACATGGGTATTATAATTTGACTTTGGTTTGCAATAAAAACTTGCCTTGAATTGACAAATATGATTTTGTGGTTCTTTATTGGGGTTGATTATTTATTCTCCAATCTTCCCTTCCATTTTGGCTTGATGTGCAAGAACTCTTCACCACCTTTAGAATTTCTCCATAAGCTTTGAGAATTAGCTCCCCCTTGTCTCTAATGCTCTCTCTAGTAATTTTTGTGCTATGAACCCTAATTCCCAATCTCCAAATATCATATCTAAGGCTCTAAATTTCGTAGGTCATTTAACCCACTTTATAAAAATGATCGAAACACCCTCGATAAGTGCCGATTTGGTCCAAAATTGTCCCGGGACTCAAACTATACCCCTGGGTACTCCATTTTGACTATTTCAACCAATACGGAACAATCCCTGGCCTCAAAATTATCATCCGAGTCACTTAAAAAATATTTCTCATTTTTCACCCCAAAATAGTATACATGCATGACTCCTGGTGAGATAAAGTAAAAATGCGCGCATATCACACGCTATGTCGTATCACCATAATTATCAATTATTTACTATTTGCACTTAGTAAATATTATCATGTAATATTAATTCGTATTTAACTCCCGATTAATATCCAATAAGCACATTTACCATTTAATCATTTTAAATTACTTCAATCGCGTAATTTAATTAAAATGTATTTTTCTCAATTAATTCCTCAAATTAATTAGATAAAAATACATATAAATTCGGGGTATTAGATACTCGCCCCCCCCCCCCCCCCCTTTTAAAGGAATTTTGTCTTCGAAATTATGGGAAGACTGGTACTAAAACTTAGGATCTTTAATATCACGACATCCTCTAGTACCCAAATTTGAATCATAATAACATAAGGGTCACTCCACTATACCCCCACTTGTGGTACTCACCTATCAAAGGCTTAATCACTATAGCCCAAGTTTTTTGGATTCACGATGTACAAATACACTCCACGAGTCACGTGATCTTGAAATTGTCTCTATCGCTTTAAATCATAATGAAAGGGCGCAGATCACTGAGTGACAACTTCCTATATCCACCCCAAAACAAAAATCACATTTTGAGAGAAATCACACAAACATCTAACCACTCATGTCAGTTATCAAAATATCGATTCATGGAAACATCACCCATACGAAATTTAAAAGACACCTAAAATACTTTATGGTTCACTCCACTCTTAACAATGGGACTTCAACTCACGTCTAGTCCAAAAATCTAGTTATCCTCTCACTTCGGATTAACAAGTGCTAGAGCAACAAGGCTTTCCATACCAAACCTCAAAAGGCACCTCATCCATAACAAACAGGTATGAGTTATCACACATAACTCAACCAATCGGTAATTTCCTCCTCAATTACCGTACAATTCTCTATGCCAATTTTGAGTTAGGTACTTTACGGAAGTAGAATATCTGCAGTGACTCTAGAGTCACATTCATACAGCTTTACTAGATTTCATTCACCTCCCATTTACTCATCGGGCCATAAGTGACACGACTTTCTCATAGCAAAACATCATCCCCTATTTCCTCCTTAAAATCCCTCTCAGAGGCGAGGGTCAAGGATCTCATCCTTATACACAATAGTAATGGGTAGCACCTAACAGTGAAACTCACCCCAGGTAAATAACAATTCTCCACCTCGGTCAAACAATTCCACACACTCCTAGGAAATCGTGACCTTGTCCTGATGTTGGCAACCCATCAATGAAATTTATCTGCCTGATTGTCCATTCCTTCACTAGAATCATCGGCTTAATACACAATTTCAACCATGATCATTTCATATCAATCTTTTTCTCATCAACAAGTCATGCACCCGAAGACAATCTCACTTTTCCTCACCCAACACCACTTTCCACTTATAATATCTCACATTAAGTGGTACTACATACACCCTTTCTTTCCTTGGAGTATACTAACATTATAGTCATGCGCAAGCCACTCTTCAACACTCATTCGAGTAAGGTTCCATTCTACTTTCTCACAACATTTTGGTATCCTCTATATCAAGAGATATCTTTTAAATGGCTTTCCATAGCCTTTCAACCCATCTCGGGTATGCTAGCTCTCGTTGCACATATATGATTGAATTATCGTGTTTCTCACACGGCATTCAATCCATCATACTATTTTAACCTTCTTTATAGTTTCCCCTTGGGCATATATTCTACACATTCATTTTCACGTCCTTCTATCTCAAACATCTTTGGAATTAACTACCCAAGGTGCCCATACACCGTATCATCCGTGTACATCTGCACAACCATAATATAGTTCTCATATCCATGCATATCATCCGTGCCCATAAAAACATGGGTATTCTCAATCACCACACTAATACTAATATAATTATTCTCGACATTATCTCACCCTTCAACTTGTAGTGAGAGGAAAACTTTCAGTGCTTTTTCAAGGCACTACAGGCTTCACATGCCTTATTTGCATATATCTCTCAGTTCGACGTGTGCTCTCCACACATAAAACGAGTAACGACTACAGTGTTATCCCTTTACCTAACATCCAACACATATCACAACTCACACGTCTCTAAATGAGTAATATAACAATGCTCTCTTTCTATCACTGACTACTGAGCGCTAAATAAAAAAATGAGCTCAATTTGTCCTCTAGTCTGTAACCCAATATACCCTGAATCATATCAATATAGTCCCTACGCACCAGGATTAACTTTTACGAGACCTCTATGCTCTGTAAAGACCCCAACAAAATGTATCATAAGTGCGAACTCAACCCTCTTTCATGTGAGGTATCGCCAAATGGCACGTCCTGACTTGGAATAACGAACACGATAGCCTTGCACTTATGGTCCACTATCGCTCTACTGACCATTCTATATCTAGGAGAATACCATAATCGTACAACACATCACTAAAATGACTAGATCTAGTATATTCCCCACTAAGTCCATACCTTCCTCCCTGCGGATGAAATCAATGATAACCCCTCTACACAATCGTATAATATGTCCACTAAACTCGTTTAATACGTGAATCTAGCATTAATAGAAATATCATGACTCACTCGGTCACACAAAATATACATCATTCGCCCAAGGATGCAACTCATATTTATACCATGCCAATCTCCCTAGATACTCAAATGGTTCTCGGACATAACGTGCTTCTCCTAACCGAACCCCAAAACAATCTTAATCATTGCCCCGCCAGGCACCATACTCTTGTCCTTTTACTCGCTTTGGGAAAAATCAATAAGTGTGGTCTCACTCTCCACATAATAATATCTCTCAATAGAATCCCATATATATGTGGCCATGATGGACCCCCATTGTTCCTTTAGCTCCACTGGCCCCAAGTAACTTACGGTCCTTACCAGACTTGACTGAATTCATAGTTACTCGATCAGAATTCAATTATATGCATCATTTAAATGGGTCCCCCTCATGGGTCTCTCCCCGTGGTATTTCACTAGAACCTTTACTTACAATCTTACACCCTGAATAATTTCTCAAATTATCTAAGATCCCTTCACGTAGAAGAATCAATTACTCATACATAATAGAGGTGACCTCGACTACAATCATCGTCCTCAAAATATATTTTACAACACCAATTGAGCCCCGCCTCCTACTGTCCTCCCAACGGCCCTTACCGGTTTTCATTCATCGTTTGGCATACGAATCACACCCGAACGTGTATAAAATGTACTACAATTGTACACATTAGTAAGAGGATGAAATCTTAGAATAGGAATCAATAATCCATAACATAGGGCTCTATATCAATCGAACGATATGCTGTAAATGCAGTAAGCCGTGCAGATGCTATGGACACTAGAACCTAATTCTTTGATACCATGTGTGACACCACACCTAATTAAGTCCCCGGTGATCAGTCCTAAATTAAGTTAAAATGGGTTTCTTAGTTGGTTCAATCTTAGCAGCACTATCGATTTTTTTAATTACTAATCACCTAAGTGAAATTAGACCGGTGCCAAAATTTTAACTTTCAATTAACTCGGAATAAAAGAACATTTTTTAAGTCTAAATCATCATACATAATAGACTATAATCCAAACCATCATATTATGAAAATGAATCCAATACATCCTAAAATCAAATGGAAAAAATACCCAAAGTCAAATACAATGTAAATCCAAACTGTAGAGTTGTAACAACCCAAGACTTTCGGAACAGTAATTATTTTATTTTAGGGAGAAATAAATATTAATTTAATTGGAGATTAATTAAATTGGCAATTGAGGTCAAAATTTGGAGTTATTAGAAAGAGTATCGAATGGAAATTCTGAGGGTGCCGTTGTTTTCGGAAGGGTCGAGAAAGTCAAAATGACTGTACTTGGGGTCTATTTGGGTTCCGAAATAAATTAGGACCGTTTGACTCGAATTAAAGTTACCAAGTCATTTAAAGTGTGTATTATCATTTAAAGATGTGTATGTTGGGCTTTAGGCTTAAAAAGCCTACGGGAGATTTATTCTACAAATAGAGAAAGAGAAAAAGAAAGAAAGAAAGAGAGAAGAAGAAAGAAGAAGAAAAGGAAGGAGAAAAGAGGGAGAGAGGGGAGGTTTCTTGCCAATACGCGATCTCAAGGCGATTCAGACCCTACGAACCCGAGGCAAGTGATTAAACTTGCTAAATAATTGTTGTGTATCATTTATTGCATGATTTGTGGATTGAATTTGGCATTTTAGGTTTAAATTGTTAAAACCTAAATTTTTGGGAAAAATCTTAGATTTGTATTGTATAAATGGATTTAAGGATTAGAAATTAGTTTATATGTATTCTAGGGTGAATATTGATGATATATTTGTGTTTGGGTTGAAAAGAAATGGAGAGGAGATGATAAATATGACTTTTGGGATTTTTGGCTTACTAAAAAGTAGCCATTTTCGAGCCTCCAGGTAGGTCGAATCGATTCGTCCCCCTAGCCGAATCGATTCGGAAATATGCAGGTGCCCAAGTCTGAGTGACCGAATCGATTCGAACTCCAGTCGAATCGGTTCGGGCTGAGACAGAGTCCCAGGTCTGATGACCCGAATCAATTCGCCTTCCTGGTCGAATCGATTCGCTGGGCTGAATCGATTCGGAATAGGCCCGAATCGATTCGGAAACATGGCTTTTGGGGGAAAGTATTTGTAGGGTGAATTTCTTTCCGTTTTGTTCGAGGTTATCAATTGGGGATCTCTATAGGAGATGTTTGGAGTATGTTTGGGAGACTTTTAGTGAGTTTCCCTTATAAGAAAGTTTGGAGTCATTTTGACTAAATTTGATGAATACCGATTAGAGATTTTGGTATTATTTTTCTAAGTGGGGAAGCCAACCTTTACTTGGGATTTTATTTGGAGATGATAACAACTTCAAGATTTGAAAATGAGGTTAACTTAGAGATGTCGGATTTTAGGATCCAATTCCAAAAAAAAAGGGGAATAACTTTAACGGTTCGTAAAAATGAATTGAACCATATAATGAATGGAGAATCATAGATGCCATTTGATGTGCACACAGATATAGAAATATCCTTATTGATGATTGATTTGGGAGATATCTCACACATTGTGAAATGGTAATTGAGGTGCATTAGGATATAGAATTCCCTAACTTAAAAGAATTGAGAGACAATTCATCTTAGAAGCGACTTGAGAGCTTCAAGCCAGAAGTAGTATAGCATATACTAAGTGGGGAAAAATATGTGAGTATTTACGATTAGTGTATCACGAGAGAGAGATATACTAAACAAATGATGTTAATCAAATTGTGCCTAAGAGCATATAATGATAATGAAAATGAATATTATGTTGCAGGTATACTTTATATAAAATGGTATATCTTTATTATGTGGGATGTACGTGTACCTTATATGATGGTGTATATACATGTTAAGCATACCCCCTCCTTGCTATCATTGGGAAGTTTTGTGTGTTGAGGGTGAGCATTCTGACTAGAAAAGCAGGATGTGGATATTCCCCAGGTCATAGTCGTCCTCTGTGGTCAGCAAATGACATTTATGATATATATATTTATTTATTTTGGGGGTGAGAGGTCGGGGGTATGTGACGCTCTCACTTGCCGGTTAGGAACTATGACCGATTCCCGCACGTCGTGTGCGTGAGTATATCACGAGGTGGGTGTTGTTGAACTCCACCAGGTGGCCCCAGTTTGCTACGTATATGGGCTGCTGGAAGATGATAGCATGTGAGCCTGCGTCCTTCGAGTTATAGCTCGGTTGAATGGTTATTATTGCTTGTGTTTGTATTTGGGTGTCAAAGGCATAATGGACCTCAATGACCTACATTGCCAGGATTAGTGTATCGGGGGGGGGGGGGGGGGGGTTCCTTGTTTGGCTTTCGCCTTGGCGAGACGTCCCACGCACGAACCGCAGTGTAATGTTGGAACATGGGGATAAGTTTAGTCCTTAATGCTCATAATTATTTACATATATATCACCTATCCCGACAATCGACAGTGCCAGGAGTAGTGTAACGGGGGGGTTCCTTGTCTGTATTTCGCTTCGGCGAAACGTCCCACGCATGAAACGCCGTGTACTATTGAGAATTTGGAATATTAATTAATTAAAATAGGACAATAATCATTTCCGTTACATGCATCTTGCATTGAGGGTATAATAAGCCTCGAGGATCGATACGGTCAGGAGTAGTGTAACGGGGGGGTTCCTTATTTGGATTTCGCTTCGGCGAGCATCCCACTCACGAAATGCAGTATCGTGTCGAGAATCGGGAGGAGTTTTGTCCTTAACTCTAGATGCTAATAACTCATCTATAATAATTATATATATGGTTTCATGCCTTATATGGGCATCACTAGAATATAAAATTCTAGTAAATGAGATTGTTGATGTATTGTGATGATGTGGACATGATTGGATCATGTAAATTTATATGTTCAACAAATGAACATTATAAAGATAACTGTAATAATTACCCTAAAGTTAATGTATATAACTTAAAGAAAATAAAAAAGAATGTAGATTGGGACATAGGTTAGATGGTTTCACTTAAATACTTCTTTTGGGTTTAAGTTAGAATCCTCTTACCTAATTAGAATCGAACATCCATTTGGAGATACGTGCATACGCTTAGTGCGCGCTTTAGATGAGAGGTGAGTTGAATTTTTATGGAGTGTTAGATTCCAACTAAATCATGTAATAATGCATTTATAATTATTATGCATTTTAGTATACTTGCTATAAACTATTTTTCAAAACTCGGGTTCTGACCCGTTTATATTTTCCTCCTCCTTGTATATATTGTATTACTTCAGGTGTTCCTCCGCAAGGACGCCTTTGATATTCCTCCATTCAGAATTTGTGGAGCTGTAGTAGTAGCGGACTGTTGCGGCACTTCGTTTGAGTCGATTACTATCTATTGTACATCTAGATTAAGATTCAGTTGTATTGAGTTAGTAATCAAGTGTTGTAGATTGACACTTTCATATTTTATATATCAGATTATTGTATTGTCTGTTGCCCGACAGCATATTCGGGTATTTCATTATTGAGATTTTTGTGGTACAATGTATTGTACTCCTTTATCATTGGTTCATGCACATTTCACATCATAGTTATATGTATATTGTTGGTTGTGTGCATTATTGGTTTTGTTGTTGTTGTTAAAAATAAAAGTTTTAAATTTTTTGGCAATTCGCAATTTATGATTGTGGATAGTTAGCCTTATATTTTAGTGTTTAGTTGTTGATGTTGAGACTGTACCATCTGAGATACCTGATTTATGTAGTATAGGGCTGGCCACCCGTTATTATTTGGAGCGGGCTGTCACAGGTGGTATCAAAACATCAGGTTCTAGTGTCTTTAGGATCTGTGTGCGTTACTATGATCTTCCGTAAGCGTTCTTGATATAGAGCCTTATTGGTAGGACGGTTACATTCATACGTCCATATCTTTCTGTGAATCGAAAATATTGAAAGATGTTCTGATACAATTTTTCTTATTTCAGATGCCGTCGAAGGGAGGTCGTTCCGTCGGGGTAAACAAAGGGCAACCTCAAATGCCTCAAAGGATAATGACTACGGATGATGTTGCCAAAATAGTGGCACAAGCAGTAACTGCTGCCATTTCTACGATGTCTCAGCAATCTGCCGCTCGAGCAGCCCCACCCCATTTAGGATTATCTTTATGGGAGAGAGTGAAGGAAGATTTTAGTAAGGGGCATCCTCCCGAGTTTGCAGGGTGAGTTGATGCAGTGGCTGCAAGTCAATGGAAAGATATTATACAAAGGCACCTTCGTATGGTTGAGTGTAGTGAGGTGCATAAACAATTTTAATCCACTTTTAGGTTATCGGGTGCAGCTCTTCAATGGTAGGAGTCTATCACTACATCTGAACAGAGAGATACTTTACCCATAAAAGAATTTTGGGAGCTTTTTGATCGAAGGTATTTTCCTTCCCCTAATCGAGATATAAAGATTTTTCAAGGAAATAGGACGGTGGCAGAAAATGAAAAAGATTTTTCCCTATGGGCGAGATTAGTACCTAATGATGTAAATACGGAAGAGAAACGTATATCGAACTTTGTTCGAGGTTTAGATTGGAAACTCCAACAACATTTGTTAAAAAGTCCTAAGTTAATGACTTTCATCGAGGTAGTGAATGCGGCACTATTAAAGTGTCGTGAATATCGTTTTCGTTCTCAAAAGAGTAAGAACTTTGGAGATTCGAGTTCATCAAGTAAGTTTGGCAAAGAGAGTGACATTAATGTGAGTGGGCAGAAAGGGTTTATGGGTAAGTGTTTCTTTTGTAAAGAAATAGGTCATAAAAAGAGAGATTGTCCTAATAGAGGTAAAGGAACCCGTGTTGGTGAAATTTTGGAAGTGCAACCCCTACAGAAGATTCGAGGCCGCTTTAGACCGGGGGACTATGTTTGGGAGTCCATTGATGAGGATGGGCAATCGGACTAGAGATGGATGTTGTAAGAAATTTTTCCTTTATTAATAGGATTATTACTATATGAAGTTTTGGAATATCGTATGAGAGATATGTATAAATTGGGTAGTGCTTTAGCCCTCTTTGTTTATGTATGGTATGTAATGACCCTAAAAGGAAATTTGGAGCAAAATAGGCTCTTATTCTATGATTTTGTAAAGGATAATGGATTTTGCAAGGTGCTCATAAAGAGCTTTAAACCTTGTGGTAAATGTAAAAATGGTAATGGTGATAAGTAGTTATGATAAAAGCTACTTTTTATATAGTCATGATAGACTATTATGAATGTTGTATTCCAGATATGGATGTGCCTTATTAAAGGCTATATATATTGAAATGGTGTAGATGTTGTTTATGAATGAAAGTTGAGGTTGTGGATTGATTGGACGCAGGTAAAATTTTAGCTCATGAGTATGATAATATTTGTGAGCTACATGTTATATATAGATGATGATCTATAAAGACCTTGTGTTGGACATAAGGCATTTTATGTTATATTATAATATATAAACTGTTTTCAAAATAAAACTTTTTATCGGCCTTCGAGCCCTTTCAAAATGATTTTCATAAAATATTTTTTTTCAAACTCTAGTCCGGATTTAACAAACTCTCAATCCCCGACGTCGCCACACAGTAGTGTATTGGGAGGGTTCCTTGTTTGGATTTCGCTTTTGCGAGATGTCCCCCGCACGAAAATGGCGATTGTCAGGAATTGAGAGGAGTTATTTCTTTGGACCATTCAAATTTTTGCTCTATTAAAATTTTAGTATTACTTATGGTTGGAATTGTGGAACTTTGGAGGCAAATAAAGCCTCATTATGATTTGCTGTGAGCACAAAGCTCAAATATAAAGGGTGTACGGGCGCCCTTGTTGTGGAAATTTGTTTTAATTAATTCGTAATCAACTTAACATAAAATAAAATAAATTAAATTAATTCGTCGTGGGAGGTTAGAAGTTTGGAGATAGGATTAGTAAGGATGGGTAGAGTAGAAATAGTTGAGCTTCGGGAGAATTAGGCTTAGCTAAATTTCGAGGATGAAATTTTTATAAGTGGGGAAGTTTGTAACAACCCAAGACTTTCGGAACAGTAATTATTTTATTTTAAGGTGAAATAAATATTAATTTAATTGGATATTAATTAAATTGGCAATTGAGGTCAAAATTTGGAGTTGTTAGAAAGAGTCTCGAATGGAAATTCTGAGGGTGCCGTTGCTTCTTGAAGGGTCGAGAAAGTCGAAATGACTGTACTTGGGGTCTATTTGGGTTCCGAAATAAATTAGGACCGTTTGACTCGAATTAAAGTTACTGGGTCATTTAAAGTGTGTATTATCATTTAAAGATGTGTATCTTGGGCTTTAGGCTTAAAAAGCCTACGAGAGATTTATTCTCCAAAGAGAGAAAGAGAAAAGGAAAGAAAGAAAGAGAGAAGAAGAAAGAAGAAGAAAAGGAAGTAGAAAAGAGAGAGAAAGGGGACGTTTCTTTCCAATACGCGATCTCAAGGGGGATTCAGACCCAACGAACCCGAGGCAAGTGATTAAACTTCCTAAATAATTGTTGTGTATCATTTATTGCATGATTTGTGGATTGAATTTTGGGTTTTAGGTTTAAATTGTTAAAACTTAAATTTTTGGGAAAAATCTTAGATTTGTATTGTATAAATGGATTTAAGGATTAGAAATTAGTTTATATGTATTCTAGGGTGAATATTGATGATATATTTGTGTTTGGGTTGAAAAGAAATGGAGAGTAAATGATAAATATGAATTTTGGGATTTTTGGCTTACTAAAAAGTAGCCATTTTCGAGCCTCCAGGTAGGCGGAATCGATTCGGCCCCCTAGCCGAATCGATTCGGAAATATGCAGGTGCCCAGGTCTGAGTGACCGAATCGATTCGGACTCCAGCCGAATCAGTTTGGCCTGAGACAGAGTCCTAGGTTTGATGACCCGGATCGATTCGCCTTCCTGGCCGAATCGATTCGCTGGGCTGAATCGATTCGGAATAGGCCCGAATCGATTCTGAAACAGGGCTTTTGGGGGAAAGTTTTTCTAGGGAGAATGTATTACCGTTTTGTTCGAGGTTATCAATTGGGGATCTCAATAGGATATGTTTGGAGTATGTTTGGGAGACTTTTAGTGAGTTTCCCTTATAAGAAAGTTTGGAGTCATTTTGACTAAATTTGAGGAATACCGATTAGAGATTTTGGTATTATTTTTCTAAGTGGGGAAGCCCACCTTTACTCGGGGTTTTATTTAGAGATGATAACAACTTCACGATTTGAAAATGAGGTTAACTTAGAGATGCCGGATCTTAGGATCCAATTCCAAAAAAAAAAGGGAATAACTTTAACGGTTCATAAAATGAGTTGAACTATATAATGAATGGAGAATCATCGATGCCATTTGATGTGCACCCAGATATAGAAATATCCTTATTGATGATTGATTTGGGATATATCTCACACATTGAGAAATGATAATTGAGGTGCATTAGGATATAGAATATCCCAAACTTAAAAGAATTGAGAGACAATTCATATTAGAAGCGACTTGAGATCTTCAAGCGAGAAGTAGTATAGCATATACTAAGTGGGGGAAAATATGTGAGTATTGGCGATTAGTGTATCACGAGAGAGAGATATACTAATCAAATGATATTAATCAAATTGCGCCTAAGAGCGTATACTGATAATGAAAATGAATATGATGTTGCAGGTATACTTTATATAAAATGGTATATCTTTATTATGTGGGATGTAAGTATACCTTATATGATGGTGTATATACATGTTAAGCATACCCCCACCTTGCTATCATTGGGAAGTTTCGTGCGTTGAGGGTGAGCATTCTGACTAGAAAAGCACGATGTGGATATTCCCCAAGTCATAGTCCTCCTCTGTGGTTAGCAAATGACATTTCTGATATATATATTTATTTATTTTGGGGGTGGGAGGTCGGGGTTATGTGACGCTCTCACTTGCCGGTTAGGAACTATGACCGCTTCCCGGACGTCGTGTGCGTGAGTAGATCACGAGGTGGGTGTCGTTGAACCCCACCAGGTGGCCCCAATTTGCTACGTATATGGGCTGCTGGAAGATGATAGCATGTGAGCCTGCGTCCTTCGAGTTATAGCTCGGTTGGATGGTTATTATTGCTTGTGTTTGTATTTCGGTGTCAAGGTCATAATGGACCTCAATGACCTATATTGCCAGGATTAGTGTATCGGGGGGGTTCCTTGTTTGGATTTCGCCTCGGCGAGACGTCCCACGCACGAACCGCTGTGTAATGTTGGAACTTGGGGATAAGTTTAGTCCTTAATGCTCATAATTATTTACATATATATCACCTATCCCGAAAATCGACAGTGCCAGGAGTAGTGTAACGGGGGGGTTCCTTGTTTGGATTTCGCTTCGGCGAAATGTCCCACGCATGAAACGCCGTGTAGTGTTGAGAATTGGGAATATTAATTAATTAAAATTGGACAACAATCATTTGGGTTACATTCATCTTTCATTGAGGGCATAATGAGCCCCGAGGATCGATACGGTCAGAAGTAGTGTAACGGGGGGGTTCCTTGTTTGAATTTCGCTTCGGCGAGACGTCCCACGCACGAAACGCAGTACCGTGTCAAGATTCGGGAGGAGTTTAGTCCTTAACTCTTGATGCTAATAACTCATCTATAATAATTATATATATGGTTTCATGACTTATATGGGCATCACTAGAGTATAAAATTCTAGTAAATGAGATTGTTGATGTATTGTGATGATGTGGACATGATTGGATCATGTAACTTTATATGTTCAACAAATGAACCTTATAAAGATAACTGTAATAATTACCCTAAAGTTAATGTATATAACTTAAAGAAAATAGAAAAGATGTAGATTGGGACATAGGTTAGACGGTTTCACTTAAATACATCTTTTGGGTTTAAGTTAGAATCCCCTTACCTAATTAGAATCTGACATCCATTTGGAGATACGTGCATACGCTTAGTGCGCGCTTTAGATGAGAGGTGAGTTGAATTTTTATGGAGTGTTCGATTCCAACTAAATCATGTAATAATGCATTTATAATTATTATGCATTTTAATACACTTGCTATAAACTGTTTTTCAAAACTCGGGTTCTGACCCGTTTATATTTTCCTCCTCCTTGTATATATTGTATTACTTCAGGTGTTCCTCCGCAAGGACGACTTTGATATTCCTCCATTCAGAATTTTTGGAGCTGTAGTAGTAACGGACTGTTGCGGCACTTTGTTTTAGTCGATTCCTATCTATTGTACATCTAGATTAGGATTCAGTTTTATTGAGTTAGTAATCAAGTGTTGTAGATTAACACTTTCATATTTTATTTATCAGATTATTGTATTGTCGGTTACCCGACAGCATATTCAGGTATTTCATTGTTGAGATTTTTGTGGTACAATGTATTGTACTCTTTTATCATTGGTGCATGCACATTTCACATCGTAGTTAGATGTATATTGTTGGTTGTGTGCATTATTGGTTTTGTTGTTGTTATTAAAAAAAAAAGTTTTAAATTTTTTGGCAATTCGCACTTTATGATTGTGGGTAGTTATCCATATATTATAGTGTTTAGTTGTTGATGTTGAGACTGTACCTTCAGAGATACCTGATTTATGTAGTATAGGGTTGGCCACCCGTTATTATTTGGAGCGGGCTGTCACAAGAGTAAATCAAATACAAGACTGAAACTACAAGGTTGTCCACTGACAACAGTCTATATAAGAGATACAAAATGAGATCCTATGCTATATCTGAATAAGATAATCGACAACTCAAAATCCTGTCAGCATCCACAATTCTACAACTTCGATTCCCTAGAATGATATCATCCTGCATGGCGTCCCTGTGGCTGGAGACCTAAAAGGTTTTGAAAATATTTTACTACCAAGAGTTAGTACTCAAAACATTTTGAAAACATTTAACAATTAATTTATCGCAATTAAAATCGGTTATGGATTACACATGTTAGGTTCATGCACACTCCCTTGAGTTTCCTCACCTATCATTTAATGTGCACTCCTAACGTTCTATACTTAGACCTCCTAGCTATCATACCCAACCTATCTCGACTAAAGTATATAACCGATCTTATCAATAGTCTACTTTCCCATACGTCCTATACACACACTTCATTAATAGAATCTCATACATGTTATTCATTTCACATATGTTATGTTTAATCATTATAATTAAGTCTCACTAGTTAATTCATACAGCCTTTCACATCTATCATCATTTAACTTCCATAATTTAGTTCCACTACTTAATTAACCATATATATTCCCAATATATCTTTAATTATGTAATTATGTCTTCTCTTTACTTCATTTGCCATTTATATATATATATATATATATATATATATATATATACATATACACACACACACACACACTAGCGGAATGCCCGTGCCTAAAGGCACGGTGTAAATTTGCAAAGTACGTAATTGCGAAATAACAAATATTTTCAAAGTACGTAATTGAAAAACGGAAAAAAAATTATTCCCCCAACAAAACAAAGTGTAATTTAAAAAAAAAATGTCATATTCTCATTTGTTTAGAGGAATATCCACTCTACTCAACAAATAACAAATAATCAAGCACATTCAAATAGTCTAATTTCATCAAACAAATTCACATCTAACATAAAATATACAATATTGAAAAACCAAAGTCACATTGTGCCTGAAATAAACAAAGTGTCGAATTTTAAAAAAATGGACATAATGTCCATTGTTTATTGGACTACCCCTCCCTGCTTAAGGGATAACAACAATATAAAAAAAATCGTAAATTTGTCTAACAAAAACTTCAACGAAACAAACTTATTAAAAAACACATATGTATCAATTGAGGTCGTCCCACATGTGTCACGATAATGATTGTCCGTAGTTTTCAAAATGCAACCTGATACCAAACAAAAAATATAGTTAGTAAATTGAAATAGCTAGTCAAATATTATCAAAATTATGCTAATTATTAATTATATAGTAAATACATCGTGTCACTAACATGTCTCTAGAGAGTTCCTAGAAAGGGGACTTTGTAACAAAATGCAAAAATGTGTTAGTGCCACACCCTAGCAGAAGCTGGGAAAGTGAAATATAATTTCGTTCAATAGAGAATAAGCTGAATATGCATGTAATAAATCATAGGTGCTTGGGTATGTACTAAGTCATGTATAATTAAAGTCATTTTTTTTTATATAACACAGATAATTATAAAGAATTTTAAAATAACCCTGTTTATAGGACTATCCACCATGTTTAAGAAATAAAAAATGCACCAACAACAAAACTAATAGTTCGCAATTCAAATATAATCATACATAACTGTTATTTCTACTGGAATCCTTCTACACTAAGTACTTTGCTATTTGCATATTTTAAAATTTTGTGTTGTGGGCCTACCAAGGTAACACTGAGAGTATTAACAAAATACCCCTTTATTATAATAAATTTAAAACATAAATAACATTAAAAACTGAACATTCTCAAAGTGTACCTTCTATTAATGTATCCTTATCCTTCTCCACGGGGACTCGTCTGGCTTGCCAATGAAAAGCACTTGTGGGTTCACTTTTCACCTGAAGGTTAAAAATAAACATATGCGAGTCATGCTATTAAAAAATAAATGGAATAAGATTACTTTATATCCCATGTATAGAAGTTACAAAATACTATGTCGTAACATTTTTTTTGTGGGGGGGGGGGGGGGGGGAGAACACTCCAATTTAGATATATTATCTTTAAACTAACTTTAGCAGTTTTAATTGAATATATTAGCTTGTTCTTATATAATAATAGGCCATCAGGTATACATAAATATCGCCTAATTGAATTGGAGGAACATTCTTTCTTTAAAAATATTCTTAGCAAAGCGAGTGAGAGTTTCACCATTGTTACCCTCTCCTTCAACCTCTTCAAACATGCCCATTTCCAAATTCACCCTGACACTTTTTTCCCTAACAGCTTGTTGCCGATTTTAACTAACTCATTCAAATTTTCCTTTGTTGCATTATCAACTGATGATGCATCTCCAGTCAATGAATCTTCCTGAATGCGGAGATAATTCTTCTCACAATGGAGGGCTTGAAATATCGTGGAAACATAAATATCACGCATATCAGAGCTCGCATCATTGTACACATCAATCAATGGTGTGGAGCCATTGTTATATAGCCAGTTGAGTAAACCCCAATTGGAAGCTATTGTTGCATTCTACTTCCCTTCCTCCTTTTCTACACCAGTTCCCAATGATAACATCCTTGTGCTGTCCTTCTGAACGAAATCAAAGTTTCCCATCAATACTTTCTTGGTTATATGGGTTATGTCCATTTGAGTTGGATTATTTGCATCTACCCCACTGCCGATGAGATCAAAACTTCTTATATTTCCATTTGCATACTTAGTCTCAAACTAGTGTACTGGTAAAAAGGTGGGAGCTACAGAGGTACTGATGCAGATATCCGATAGAAAAGAATTCTTTGAAACAAATCCTTTAGCGTCTTCAGTAGAAAAGATAACTCGTTGAAGGCGCTTCACGTCAAAGGCTGGTATGATCACGTCCCTAAGGTTATGTTTTATATTAACACCATTAAATAAGGAAATATATCAAGTTTAACTTGTATACTCAAATTTAATATTAAAAAAAAGGCATACAATTACATTCAGTTTGGAGTTGTGTCAAAATACAAATAGTAACATGAAATTCAATCAAACTCAAAAAAGATGCAAATAGAAGTCACATTGGGAAACATATATTCTGTTAGAAAAACATACCAGAATCAGACTTAGATAAATGTTCATACATTTGTTGGCCAAAGTAAATTTTCATATTCATACATCCATTGGATTTTCAAACATGGATAAATGTTATAGATTGTCAATGGTTTAGTGCACTTCAACAAAATAAACTTAAAATAAATCACACTTCTTGAGTCTCCAATGCATAGATGCCTTACTTTTTTTTGGCCATCCATTACTCACAATGGACTTCGGGAGAGAGAACTAACAATCAAAAGAAAAATTAAATAATTTGAGAGAGCGAGAGATCACACAGGGAAGTCACTAGTGTCCTTGTTGTAATAGTCCACATCAATTATACGGCAATCTTATGCTTTACTCGTGTTCTGGATTGATTCGATTGGTTTATGTGTTTCCTATCCATCTCTGAAGAAATTTTCTAGTAATCGGTCGATGCACTAGAACGGGAGGGTTCTTATTAGGGATTGCATGTTTTTCTGTCAATCTGCCTCTTTTGTTAATCATGCAATTGGTACTGTGTAGCTTTGATCATGTTGCGATTAATATTACTAAACGCCTTGTGATTTTGTCCCATTCCCACTGAAAATTTCCCACCTCCTGGCCTTCTTAGTCCACCTTGATTATTAGCAGGCCTAATCAGCCCAAAATTGTTCTCATCTGATCCTACCAATTTGATTGCTTGATTTTTAGCTTAAAAATTGTCCCCCTGAATATAAAGACTGGAAAGAAAAGAAATTCATTAAAAAAAAATTATCGTGGTCTAATGGGCTTTCAAGTTCTCAGGGCATACAACATGCTACTTGAAATTGTTATTAAAATGTTCAATAATAAAAACCCACATACTATTGAAAAAAATATAACGTTCAAAGATAAATATCATGCAAATACATAAAACAAAACAAAACAAAATCATTCAATCTCCATGCATTTGATGTATATAATTTCTTACAAACTTCTCTATGCTATTCCACATGAAACATTGTTGTCTCTGAGATGTTAGTATTCTAAAATACCTTTTCTGATTCATCTCTCATCCCGAATAACCTATGTTCTGCACCCGTAAATTCGTTTACATGTTCTCTAATTTTAGCCCAAGTATCGTGTAACAACCCTCTCTTTTAGGAAGCAAATTTTATATTATTTTACCGCAGAAGGTAATAATATAAAATGTTGGAACCAGAGTAAATATTAATTTAATGAGTTGAAAGTTAATATTTACTGGATCGTTACGTATTTACTGTATGTTTAAGTAAATATCACTCTGTTGTATGTTTTATATTGTCATGTGTTTTAAAGTGACACTGTGGTTTATATGAAACTGGAACTTGAAATAAATTATAAAATTTTCGGGTGCCATTTTAGAGGGCGTAGTTAGTCCCGAAAGGTGCGAGGCAGTCAGACTATGTGCCATATTGTATTTTTGTATTTCGGTCACTTTTACCTGGTTTTGGATTAAACGCGTAATTATGAGTCATTTTAATGTGGTATTAACCACTTAAGTTGGGAGACTTGTGTTAAGCCCTAATTCTAGTCTTCTAAATCCCTAAATTCCCACATTATATGTCTTAAACATATAGAGAAAAATGAGAGAAAGAGAGAAGAAGAGAAAAGTGGAGAAAGAAGAGAGAAAATAGAGATTGAAGATGGGTTGTTGCTACTACACAAAGCAAGTTTTCTAGTTGCTAATATTTGATTTAAGATGAATAATTTGTGTGATAGTTGTGTATTTGTATTTATGGAGCAAAAATGTAACTTATGGGATTTAAACCCTAATCTTAGTTTTGATGATATGATTATGGATTATAATGGTTATAAATCATGTAGGATAAATTTTGGGTAGATAATTGTTGTTGGTTGTGGTTAAAATGGAAGAGATTTGAGGTTTGGGAAAAATTAGGGTTCATAACCCTTAAGACAAAATTAGGCAAATCTGTAGAACCGAATCGATTTGGCCTGGCCGAATCGAATCGCCTTGAGACAGTTTCCAGGTCCGGGTCAACCGAGTAACCTCGTCAATTATGCAGAAGTCAGGCTTTCCTGACCGAATCAATTCGGATGGTTCGAATCGATTCGCTTTTCTGAACCCAAATCGATTCGGCTATGCCGAATCGATTCGGAAGCCCTGCACTTTTGAGTGATTTTCTTAGTTTAATTCCAACTCTTTTTCATTAAGTTTAGGACTTAAGAACCTTCTTGTATGAAGTAAATTTCGGGTCCTAGATGAGTTGAGGGATTGCCCTATGTTAGAAATAGGTTGTGTGGGAACTTTTCCGAGGATATGCCAATTGATGTTAGGGCATTCTTTCTTCTAGTTGAATATTATGAAACTAGGAGTCATTGTCTTATGTTCGGGAGACTTTAGAGGCTCCATTGAGCTATGTTAGTCTTGATGGTTAATAATATAACATCACAAAAAAAAATGTTGGGAGAATAATTGAAAGTTTATTTGTTCCCTTGAGGTATACTAGTCTTGGAGTTGTAAAGTAATACCCTGAAATGTTTGGAGATAATTAAGAGTTTATTAACTCCTTTGAGGTTTTACTAACGATATAATTTATCGTATGGCTCCGAAAAATAAGGTGGATTGTTTACAAAATGTAAATGATTATGGTTTCTGTTAAAATGAAACATATATATGGAAAGGAAATGAAACGGAAATGGTAATAATGATGGTAAATGATAATTTATTTAATCATGAATATGCTGAATGCTAATTTACTTAAACACACCTCTCTAAATGACATCATAAGGGAAGTTCGCGCGCTTGGTGATGCCCCCTGGCTAGTGAATGCAGGGTGGATATAGTCCATAGGCCATATGAGAGATTATGTTATTTTTTCTGCGTTAGTGAGGAGATTCCGGGTGTGGTGTTGACTCTCCCGCATGCATATGGCCGCTTCCTGACGTCTTGCATTGTAGGTGCCCAGGTTGTCTTGTATAGATAGGCCCTGGAGGATGATGGTCATTTAGGGGCGCGCCTAGTGGGTAAACTCGAAGGGGCGGTCTTAGAATCGTTATGTGTATATAAATATAACAATTCATAATCAAGTGGGACTTGATGTATGTGATATGCCATAAAGAGCATGATGAAGTGCCATAAAGATCACAATGAAATGCCACAAAGAGCATTTGTTGATGATAATATTCCTACTACGGATTGGAATGCCAGGAAGGGAATGTAATTAAGATAAAAGTCATAAAGAGCTTAAAATTTTGACTATATTGTGACACCCCGCCTAATTAAATACCGGGCGATCACTCCTTTATTAAATTAAATCAAGGTTAACAGTTGGTTCATTCTCAGCATCACTGTCGATAAAAATAAATTTTCCAATTTAACACCCTAAATAATTAAGCTAAGTGTCAAAAACATTTTTCATACAAACTTTCCAAATTTTAATTAAAGAAAATATTTATTTATATAAAACAACATTTCTACAATTAAGAATCACACCACGAAGAACTAAATAATAACATACATTCGTCAATCGAATGTCAACATAATAAAACTAAAATTACAAGTCCATACTGAAATAAATCCCAAAGAACAATACTGGAAATGACTGAAATATAAATGTCCCAACAACAAATGAGATGATAAAAAGGGCGACACGTGCCTAATAAATGAGAGTACTAAGAGTGGAGTCAATAATAGAAGCCGTCTACTCAAGTGACCTGCAACTCCCACCTAAGCTGCAGCTCGTTCTTCTCAAGAGATCCTAAGCAAGACGCCCCTGTGGCTGGGCACCTGAAAATATATATATATATACAAGAGAGAGAGAGAAAAAGAAACGGGTCAGAGCCCGAAAGTGTGTTTGATTTTAAAATACGTTAAGCAAGTATTTAAATTGATACAGGCCAATGCAACAACATATTAGTGAGTCTCTCTCTTGAGAAATACTCACCTCTCTTCTAATGTGCACACCTATCGCACTAACCTTCCCAACGGTTTGTTTTAGCATCTAAAATACTAGTCTTTCTAACATCTTTAACTTAACTTAAATTACTCCTAAGATTTATAATAAATGATATCCACTTTAAAAGATGTTCCAACAAGTAGCCCTAAATTCTCTATTTTTAACTTCATAGAAATAATAAAGTTCCCGTGACATTTTATTCTTTCTCAAAATAAGTATTTAATAATTTGAGTCAACAACCATGTTCTACTTATCAATCTCAGTAGACAGTTTCAAATATCATAATCTCATATATATATATTAACTACTCGTATAATATATATATGTAACAGCACCCCGAATAAAACTATGGTGCGTGCATACTTCCACTATCCAAAGCCCCATATCACTCATTTTAAGGGGAATACATTCGGAATCACTCTCGAATTATATTAACATAAATACACAAACAATATTGAGGCGAAGCATAGATTCCAAGTCTCTAAGAGGGTGGCACATACCGGCGTCTCTTAGGACCGTCTGAACTATCACATCGATAGCCTGTACCAAGGACATCTATCTTCTAGGTTACAAGTCAATATCCCCCATAAAGGTCCCATCAAGATAAGACTTGTCCCCGCGCGGAAACCTCAGGGATAGCAAGTAGCGTGGGTATGATTTTCACATGCATATAATATATGTACACACAATCATATAAATATACCACTTTATCGAATTAATATAGGTTCTTCTCATCACCCGTAATTATACCCTTTATCCTTAATTACACAGTTATGGAATTACATATAAGGTTTTATTCCTAACCTTAACTCGATGGGTTTTCTCACTTATTTCCTAACACTCATGGATTACATCCTCAAAATTCTGAAATTCAGTAAGTGACTTTATTATATTCCAACGTAACTCTCTTACGTACCTCACCCTTTAAATTCATAAATCTACCAACCTAAAGTAAATATCCCATAAATACCATTTTCTTTGAAGATTAAAGGTTCTAACATTTATCCATATACCCTACTGGTTCTCAATGTCTCCCAATTCATTTTATTTAGAATGCCCAAAGATAATTTGACGATAACTTACGTTAACTAATTAAACAAGGGAAATAGGAGTCTGCCAGGAGGGGTCGATCGATCGAAGCTTGGGGCTCGATCGATCGAACCTTCGATCGATCGATGTTCTATGTTCGATCGATCGATCAAGAAGGTCTGGGTAAAAATTCTGCAGAATTGCAGTTACGGGATTCATCAAAGTTCTTCATCACTATCAATATTTTCCAACACTAATCGACCCAAAAAGTCTACTACTAACATTCTAACATAATTCCAGATGTTTTTAACGTTCCGCATGTGTGTATACATCATTAATCATGGTTAAACAATCCAAAATCTCATCTAAACATCAAGAACCCAAAAGTTTTCATAACTATTATCCAATTCAGTTTTTCTCCATAATTTCTTCCTCATATAACATCAAAATTCATGGGTAATACATCTATAACATCAAGAGTTTCCAGCATAAGGTTTTAATCTTCTCTACATGCAATTTCCTATCAAAATTTGGTGTTTTCTTACATGGATTACATTCCTAATTAATCCTAAACTAATATGAACATTGCACTAACGAAATACGCAAGTTAAACACTTGCCTAGGATTTTCAGAAGTCTAATTTCCTGTGGATTATGGTGTGGTTGCGTTCTCCTCCCCCGATCTACGCGTTGGTGGTGACGGCGGTGCAAACGGAGGTGTTTTGGCCTTGAATCTCCTAGAAAGGTCTCTCCTCTCTTCTCCAATGGCCGTCCTAGGGTTCTGTATGTTCTAACCCTAAATGGCTAACCTAACCAGCTGATAAAGGCTGCTAAAATTCGTGGGTT
Organism: Sambucus nigra; assembly: GCA_949130495.1. NCBI lineage: Eukaryota > Viridiplantae > Streptophyta > Magnoliopsida > Dipsacales > Adoxaceae > Sambucus > Sambucus nigra. The sequence goes on along the minus strand of OX422219.1, from coordinate 476,510,331 downwards.
TAATTACACTATTTTGGAAAAAGACCAAAATGCCCTCCCGGGTCAGTAATTAGGCCTAAAAACACCCCGAGACCCGAACCAAACCCCCGGGTACAATTTTCTGACTATCTCGACCCTTCCGGATGCGTCGGCGCACTCAAAACGACCATACGGACAACTTATAAAATATTCACTTTTTATTTAACACAATTAGTCCAGACGTGACACGGGCTTGTCCCGACTTAAATTTCTGAAATAGTCATTTAATTCACTTATGACATTCAATATAACCAATATAATATATTACTCTGCTCATTAGTAATATTCAACAAGTTTCCCATAATTACTAACTCTAGTCACGTTAATAATTATAACATAATTAATTTCTGGATTTTTATTAAATAACAGTCACATTAAATTTAATAAATCCACAAATTAAATATAGCATAAAAATACGGGGTATTACATACTTCCCCCCTAATAACGAAATTTCGTCCCGAAATTCGGAAAATAAGGCATACCTGGTAAAAACAACTCTGGGTATCCCTCGCGCATATCTGCCTCACGCTCCCAAGTAGATTCCTTCACATTATGATGCTCCCACTGGACTCGCACAAGTGGAACTACTTTCGACCTCAATCTCCTCTCACTATAGTCTAGAATAGCCACTGGTCTCTCCTCGTAAGAGCTATCAGACTGTAAGTCTATCTCGTCTATCGCAATGTGAGTATGGGCCATATCATCCCGAAGATATCGTCTCAATGACGAGATGTGGAATACATCGTGGATGCGATGTAAATGATCTGGCAATCCCAACCTATATGCTACTGGCCAATCCTCTCGATGATGGGAAATTGTCCTACGTACCTCGGAGCCAACTTCCCCTTCTTCCCAAACCTCATCACTCCCTTCATAGGAGATACACGCAACAACACTTGATCTCCCACATTAAACACCCGAAAGAACCATTTCGCATCGGCGTAGCTCTTCTGCCTGTCTTGGGCTACCCGAATACGACTCCTTATTATCTCAATTCTCGCGTAGGTCTCATGAATCACTTCGGGTCCTAGCAACTTGTTGTCCCCCACCTCGAGCCAACAAGTTGGAGAACGACAAGGCCTGCCATACAAAGCCTCAAATGGATCCATGCCAATCGTAAACTGATAGGAGTTATTATAAGCAAACTCTACCAGTGGAAGGTGTGGCTCCCAACCTCCTCCGAAATCGAGAACACACATGCGTAGCATATCTTCCAACATCTGATTAGTACGCTCTGTCTGTCCATCTGTCCGTGGGTGGTAAGCTGAACTCAGTCTCAACTCTGTACCCATAGCCTCCTGAAAGCTTTCCCAAAAACGTGACACAAAAATCTTGTCTCTATCTGACACAATATTCAGGGGCACCCCATGTAATCTGACAATCTCAGCGATGAACAACTGGGCATACTGACCCGTGGTATAATCTGTTCTCACTGGCAGAAAATGAGCCACCTTGGTCAAACGGTCTACAATCACCCAGATGGAATCGTGGCCTCGCTGTGATGTAGGCAATCCTGTAATGAAATCCATGGAAATACTTTCCCACTTCCACGCGGGTACTTCCAACGGCTGAAGTAATCCTGACGGTTTCTGGTGGTCTACCTTCACCAGCTGGCAGGTAGAACACTTGGACACAAACTCAGCAATGTCCTTCTTCATCCCACTCCACCAGTACTGTCGTCTCATGTCCTGGTACATCTTATCACCTCCCGGATGTACTGTAAATCGGGACCCGTGAGAATGAGTCATCACATCATGACGTAACTCCGCTCCTTCTGGAACCACTAATCTCCCATTAAACCGCAAACCTCCATCAGAACTAACAGAATAGGACTCATCACCCTCGGCTAGAAGTCACACAATCTTCTCCAGACAAAACGAATCTACGGTCTGTGCCTGTATCACCCTCGTAACAATCTCGGGTGTGACTGTCATCACGGATATGAAACAACGTGCTACTGCGTCCTGGTGACCCAACTCCTTCCACTTTGCTTTCCAGATGTCCGCTACATCGTCTACCGGTCTACGGCTCAACGCATCAGCAACTACGTTGGCCTTCCCCGGATGATACTATATATCGAACTGGTAATCTTTCACAAACTCTAACCACCTGCACTGAAGCATATTCAGCTCTCGCTGAGTGAACAGGTACTGCAGTGACTTATGGTCTATGAACAAACGGAATTTCTCGCCCAATAAGTAGTGCCTCCAAATTCTCAATGCAAAGACGACCGCTGCTAACTCCAGGTCGTGGGTGTGGTAATTCTTCTCATGCGGCTTAAGCTTGCGGGAAGCAAAAGCTATAGCCTTCTCTTCCTGCTGAAGTACTCCCCCAAGTCCCCGTAAGGACGCATCGGTGTAAACCAGGTACTCTACACCCGGCTTCGATAAAGCAAGGACTGGTGCTGAAGTAAGCTTGTCCTTCAGCTCGTCGAAAGCCAACTGACAAGCGTCATTCCAAACATATGGTACCCCCTTGCGAGTCAGATTCGTCAATGGACCCGCTATTTTGGAGAATCCCCGAATGAATCTCCTGTAGTATCCGTCTAACCCCAAGGAACTACGCACTTCCATCGGTGTCGTGGGCTGTCCCCACTCCCTCACCGCTGACACTTTGCTCGGGTCAACTGCTATCCCCTGCTCAGAAACAACATGGCCCAAGAATTGTACCTCACGCAACCAGAATCAACACTTCTCGTACTTAGCATACAACTGATGCTCTCGTAGAGTCTGAAGAACCTACCTCAAGTGCTCAGCATGCTCCTCCTCGGAGTGTGAATATATCAAGATATCATCTATGAAGACGATGATGAACTGATCCAAGAACTCTCTGAATTCTCGGTTCATTAAGTCCATGAAAACGACTGGGGCATTTGTGAGCCCGAACGGCATCACCCTGAACTCATAGGACCCATATCTCGACAAGAAGGCAGTCTTTGAAACATCCTGCTCTCTAATCCGTAACTGATGGTACCCCGACCTCAGATCTATCTTCGACAAGAAAGTTGCTCCCCTCAACTGGTCGAATAGATCATCGATTCGAGGCAACGGATACTTATTCCGTATCGTGACCTTGTTCAATTCTCGGTAGTCCACACACAATCTTAGTGAACCATATCTCTTCTTTACAAATAAGACTGGATCACCCCAAGGTGAGGTACTCCTACGAATGAATCCCTGACCTAATAGCTGCTCTATCTGATCTCGTAGCTCTCGCATCTCTGTCGGAGCCATACGGTACGGTGCGCGTGCTATAGGTCTCGTATCCGGCAATAAATCTATAACGAAGTCTATCTCACAACTGGGCGGTAGGCCTGGTATCTCTTGAAACACATTGGAATACTCCCTAACAACTGGGATCGAATCCAAAGGAATCACAACCTCCTTAGAGGTATCCTCCTCTATGTAATATAAATGAGCGGTCGAACATCCCTCTGGGCGAGGCATCGCCACTATAAACATCTCTTGCCCCAGAATGGAAAAAACAATGCTCCCACCGAAGCAATCAATCATGGCTCTATAAGCTGCGAGCCAATCCATACCAATAATCACATCATGCTCGTGCATGTCTAAGACTAGCATGTCTGCAGGCAATACCAAGCTACAAATCTTTACCCCTACTCCCCGACATATAAAGAATATAAGTGACCCACTCCCCAGTGGTGATTCGACACACGTCACGGTGCTCTCTGCTGTGGCTAACAACCCTAAGGACTTCACAAAATGCGTAGCTATAAAACAATGCGTTGCCCCCGTATCAAACAAAACTTTACCCATAGTACCATGGATAGGAAACATACACTCAATCGCGGGTGGTGCCTGTGGAGCTGCTGCCTGGTGGACGTTATAGACACGTCCATACTGCAATTGTCCCTGCTGCACTGGAGCTGCTGGAATGGCTGGTAGGGCTGGCACCTGGGCTGGAGCTGGGAGGGCAGGTGGGAAAAGTGGTCTATGCGGCTCATTACGGGCTCCCTACTGCTGTGGGGCCCTATCGCCCTCTCGGCAATCCTGACGCCTATGGCCATGTTTGCCGCACCCAAAGCATCTGCCTTTGATGTTACCGCCCCTCTGACCCTGCTGTCCATGGCCCTGCTGGACGTTACCTCCACGCCACTGGCCCTGTTGGCCCTGATGTTCACGCTATTGGCCTTGCTGGCCCTGTTGCTGTCCCTGTGGTCAGTGTTGGCCCTGCTGGCCCTGCTGATTAGGCTGGACCTGATGGCCCTGCCTGAAACCCCCGAATCCCTGCCTAGAATCACCTGAACAGAATCGCTTAGCAGTGTCCCCCTGATGGGAACTCTGCTCGTGCTGACGAGTCTGTCCATGAGTTGGTGCCCCACCGGCACTATTACCCCCGGTCCTGCCCTGCTGGCTGGACTCTCCTGCTCTCTTGCTTCCCTTAAGATTGAAGCGGTGATCCTGGCAATGTAGTAATGCTGCATTGAGTACGTTAGTGAAAGTACTCAGGGATAGATTTCCAATGAGGTGCTGACGGATCCTCCAAGCTAACCCGTCGACAAATAGCCAAATCTTCTTGCCCTCAGTGGGTGCCTCATCCGAAACAATAGTGAGACGTCTCGTGAACTCCTCCTCATACTCAGCTACAGTAAGGTTCTCCTGCTTCAGATTTAGTAATTTCCGCCTCATCTCAGTCTGCACTGCGGGTGGAAAATACTTGCGGTAAAACCGCTCCCAAAATAACTGAATAGGGATCGTGTCCCTCTCCTCCAAAGTAGTAGTGGACTCCCACCACTGTAATGCGGCTCCCACCAATTTAAAGGAAGCCAATAACTGTTTTTGCACGTCAGTGCACTCATACATACGGAGGTTCCACTGGATGTCTTTCTTCCATTGGCTGACTGTAACAATATCGGAGCTACCAGAAAACTCAGGGGGAAGCGCTTTCTAAAAAGCATCCCGAACCCTCTCCCATGCGGATGGAAGCCGTGCTGGTGCTGGCGCCACTGCCTGAACCTGGGGTGGATCCTGCTGAATCACCGCTATTGCATCATTCACCGCCTGAGCAACAATGGTGGCTACTTCATTCGCATTCATTGTGCCTGGTGCCTGAGCTGCTGGCTGCTCGGCTTGGGCACGCCTATCTTTCGGAGCACATCTCGGAGGCATCTGAAACGTGAACAAGTTTATTAGTCTACAGTTATCAACAAATCTCGAATAGCTGAAGACTTAAACGTAAAAGTAAGAATCCAACAGTCCTAAAAATAGGGCTCTATAGCAATAACGTTAAGCTGTAAGCGAAATAAGCCGTACAGATCCTATGGACACTAGAACCTGATGCTCTGATACCACCTGTGACACCCCGCCTAATTAAATACCGGGCGATCACTCCTTTATTAAATTAAATCAAGGTTAACAGTTGGTTCATTCTCAGCATCACTGTCGATAAAAATAAATTTTCCAATTTAACACCCTAAATAATTCAGCTAAGTGTCAAAAAAAAATTTCATACAAACTTTCCAAATTTTAATTAAAGAAAAGATTTATTTATATAAAACAACATTTCTACAATTAATAATCACACCACGAAGAACTAAATAATAACATACATTCTTCAATCGAATGTCAAGATAATAAAACTAAAATTACAAGTCCATACTGAAATAAATCCCAAAGAACAATACTGGAAATGACTGAAATATAAATGTCCCAACAACAAATGAGATGATAAAAAGGGAGACACGTGCCCAATAAATGAGAGTACTAAGAGTGGAGTCAATAACAAAAGACGTCTACTCAAGTGACCTGCAACTCCCACCTAAGCCGCAGCTCGTTCTTCTCAAGAGATCCTAAGCAAGATGCCCCTGTGGCTGGGCACCTGAATATATATATATATATACAAGAGAGAGAGAGAAAAAGAAACGGGTCAGAGCCCGAAAGTGTGTTTGATTTTAAAATACGTTAAGCAAGTATTTAAATTTATACAGGCCAATGCAACAACATATTAGTGCGTCTCTCTCTTGAGAAATAGTCACCTCTATTCTAATGTGCACACCTATCGCACTAACCTTCCCAACGGTTTGTTTTAGCATCTAACATACTAGTCTTTCTAACAGCTTTAACTTAACTTAAATTACTCGTAAGATTTATAATACACGATATCCACTTTAAAAGATGTTCCAACAAGTAGCCCTAAATTCTCTATTTTTAACTTCATAAAAATAATAAAGTTCCCGTGACATTTTATTCTTTCTCAAAATAAGTATTTAATAATTTGAGTCAACAACCATGTTCTACTTATCAATCTCAGTAGACAGTTTCAAATATCATAATCTCATATATATATATTAACTACTCGTATAATATATATATGTAACAGCACCCCGAATAAAACTATGGTGCGTGCATACTTCCACTATCCAAAGCCCCATATCACTCATTTTAAGGGGAATACATTCGGAATCACTCTGGAATTGTATTAACATAAATACACAAACAATATTGAGGCAAAGCATAGATTCCAAGTCTCTAAGAGGGTGGCACATACTGGCGTCTCTTAGGACCGTCTGAACTATCACATCGATAGCCTGTACCAAGAACATCTATATTCTAGGGTACAAGTCAATATCCCCCATAAAGGTCCCATCAAGATAAGACTTGTCCCCGCGCGGAAACCTCAGGGATAGCAAGTAGCGTGGGTATGATTTTCACATGCATATAATATATGTACACACAATCATATAAATATACCACTTTATCGAATTAATATAGGTTCTTCTCATCACCCGTAATTATACCCTTTATACTTAATTACACAGTTATGGAATTACATATAAGGTTTTATTCCTAACCTTAACTCGAAGGGTTTTCTCACTTATTACCTAACACTCATGGATTACATCCTCAAAATTCTGAAATTCTGTAAGTGACTTTATTAGATTCCAACGTAACTCTCTTACGTACCTCACCCTTTAAATTCATAAATCTACCAACCTAAAGTAAATATCCCATAAATACCATTTTCGTTAAAGATTAAAGGTTCTAACATTTATTCATATACCCTACTGGTTCTCAATGTCTCCCAATTCATTTTATTTAGAATGCCCAAAGATAATTTCACGATAACTTACGTTAACTAATTAAACAAGGGAAATAGGAGTCTGCCAGGAGGGGTCGATCGATCGAAGCTTGGGGCTCGATCGATCGAACCTTCGATCGATCGATGTTCTATGTTCAATCGATCGATCAAGCAGGTCTGGGTAAAAATTCTGCAGAATTGCAGTTACGGGATTCATCAAAGTTCTTCATCACTATCCATATTTTCCAACACTAATTGACCCAAAAAGTCTACTACTAACATTCTAACATAATTCCAGATGTTTTTAACATTCAGCATGCGTGTATACATCATTAATCATGGTTAAACAATCCAAAATCTCATCTAAACATCAAGAACCCAAAAGTTTTCATAACTATTATCCAATTCAGTTTTTCTCCATAATTTCTTCCTCATATAACATCAAAATTCGTGGGTAATACATCTATAACATCAAGAGTTTCCAGCATAAGGTTTTAATCTTCTCTACATGCAGTTTCCTATCAAAATTTGGGGTTTTCTTACATGGATTACATTCCTAATTAATCCTAAACTAATATGAACATTGCACTAATGAAATATGCAAGTTAAACACTCGCCTGGGATTTTCAGAAGTCTGATTTCCTGTGGATTATGGTGTGGTTGCGTTCTCCTCCTCGCGATCTACGCGTTGGTGGTGACGATGGTGCAAACGGAGGTGTTTTGGCCTTGAATCTCCTAGAAAGGTCTCTCCTCTCTTCTCCAATTGCCATCGAAGGGTTCTGTATGTTCTAACCCTAAATGGCTAACCTAACCAGCTGATAAAGGCTGCTAAAATTCTTGGGTTTAATTACCCTATTTTGGAAAAAGACCAAAATGCCCTCCCGGGTCACTAATTAGGCCTAAAAACACCCCGAGATCCGAACCAAACCCCCGGGTACACTTTTCTGACTATCTCAACCCTTCCGGACACATCGGCGCACTCAAAACGACCATACAGAGAACTTATAAAATATTCACTTTTTATTTAACACAATTAGTCCCGACGTGACACGGGCACGTCCCGACTTAAATTTCCGAATTAGTCATTTAATTCACTTATGACATTCAATATAACCAATATAATATATTACTGTGCTCATTAGTAATATTCAACAAGTTTCCCATAATTACTAACTCTAGTCACGTTAATAATTATAACATAATTAATTTCCGGATTTTTATTAAATAACAATCACATTAAATTCAATAAATCCCCAAATTAAATATAGCATAAAAATACGGGGTATTACATATATTTTTCTATTAAGGAATAATTTATAAAATGGAACAAGGTTTTGATGTGAGCTTTTAATTTAAATGTTAATTATTCTTATTGTCCTGCATAAAATTGTGTAGTTAGATTGTCATTATTTACTCATGATTATCATTCATAACTGTCATACTTTTTATTCATCTGCTAATCATATAGAACCGAGACCTGACCCGTACATAGTTGTTATTGTGCATGCATCTTGCTTCCGCTCAGGTACTCTACCGCAAAGGATGCCTGTTCTGACTTTCCTATTCTGGTGATCTTGACGAGCCGTGATGCTTTGCAGGTTTTATGGGTTATATTGTATAGCCGCTTTCATTTTCGCACTCTAGTTAAGATCAAGTCTTTTATTCGGGCCTGTGTCCCAAGCCTTTATAATTGTTTAATGTAATGTACTATATAATTTATTGAAATTGTTCAACATTGTTGTAGAGTCTGTGGACCGACAGCATATTCGGTTCTTCTTCTGTATACTCGTCGTTATTATAGTATATATATATTTTCCTGGGGTTCCCCCTTTCTTTTTAGTATTGGGTTGCTCAAATTATTTCTTTAACTTTAAAACAAAATTTTTGGCAACCCTTTTTCTGAAATATTGGGTGGTTATCCTGAATACTCTATATTTTATTGTGATACTGAGAATGATTCCATCTATGATTCCTGTTAAATTGGAGTATTGGGCTGGCCACCCCTTATTTTGGTGAGCGGATTGTCACAGATGGTATCAAAGCATCAGGTTCTAGAGTCCTTAGGAATCTATGAGGACGCCATAAGTTTTCCGCATTGCTTTTGATTTGACATAAAGCCTTAGGATTAAGATCGTTGATTTCCCTTGTGAGATTTTGTTTTTCCGCCAAGAGGTAGGACCCATAGAATCTTTTGCGCATTCGTGTGAGATTCGTAGGTCGATTAAAGAAGGACGCCAGGGGAAGGTCATTATGAAGGCGTCATGAGAAGGAATTACTAAGAACTGTGAATTGTGGTCGGGAATGACGACTGCCTTGGAGGTCGCTTCCTTTTTGTGGCATTTTCTTATTTTGCTACTACGACTACCAATTACAGTGGATGTAGTTTTCCAAGTACCGCAAGACATAGAGGGTGTTGCTAAGCTTGAGATTTCAAGCGATGTTAAATTGAAGTGGAGAAGTGCCCAGACAAAAAGGATGGAGGAAAATCCTTCGCTGTAGGAGTAGTGCTGTAATGGTGGGAACGTAGTCACCTTATTGTGGGTGCCGGAAGTTCTGCCCATGAAGAACCCAAACGATACTTTCTATAGTAAGTTTCTATGGGATAACTGGAAGGAGGAGAAGGTAGATCCTAAAATGTTCACGCGAGACCCAGTCAGAGGCCGACATGTGAGTAAAGAGTTTTACAGTCAGGGAAGCCGTACACCAAAATAAGGAAGAAAGATCCTTTTCATGGAATGATAGGCTCCAGAATAAGTGTCGTTAACACTTCTGATGGAGTAATGAATCTGAAACCCCATTGGTGGACATCCTCCTGGGGAGGTTTCATTGATCTAAGGAAGAGGAGGTCGGGAGCGTGTCCTCTTTTACTGAGAAAGTAAGAGGGACTGCGTGGGCAATTTTTTTCAGCCAAGGTTGGAACAGTGGATATAACGTAGAGTGGAGAACCACTCATTTTGATTCTGTTGATTGAAGGACTATGGCAAAGATAAAGTGCCTAGTTGGGAAGTTGATGGAAGGAATATTGGTTCGGATAAGACTCGAGTATGGTGTCTGAGAACCATTAGTATTACCCGGAGTGATGTAGCAAGAATGTTGGTGGGAATCCCACCTTAGTAGTGGGTGGTGCTTCCCCCATAAAGTGATAGACTAGTATTGTGGTTGCTCTTGATTTGGGTGTGTATATCGAGATTGCGGTAGTATTGATGGTATTATAAATAGAGTAATTATATAACTTCCGTGTTAGGGAAGTTTTATGTTTTTCTCACTCGTTATGAGACGAGTGGTAGTATTTTATATGTATGTGTGTCATACGTGTTACTTGCATTATGTGTTACTTGGTTTGAGTGTTCTATTGTTTGTTTGCATTGTATGTGGATGTTATGACTTATCTCCACGACCAATAAAGTTAAGTAGTAATACATATGAGGGGTTCCTTGTTTGGATTCCACTTTTGCGAGACGCTCCATGCGTGAACCTTAACGACGTTGTGAATGGAGAGATGCCACTTTTCCTTTCTCTTATTTTATGTATAAAATGCGAGTAAAGATATTTTGTCTTGGTTGGGGTGATAGCGGGCAAATAAATTGCAACGCTATCTCACTTCTAGTTCAAAATGGAACTAGTTATTCTATAATTTCTCTCCTGGATACAGGTTGAGACTTTATAGAGGTGGATCGAGGTAGGTAAGAGATTTTCATTATTTATTTAGTTACCTTGCGTGAGTGTTGATTGTTCGTTTGCCTCGTTTGTGCTTATTGCGCTTTATCTCCATGACCAATAAGGTAAGTAGGCATGCGTCGGAGGGGTTCCTTGTTTGGATTTCGCTTTGTGAGACACTCCGCCGCATGAACACTTAACGATGTTGGAAGTGGAGAGACGCATTTCTTTTATTTTTCTTTTAAATTTATTCTATTTTGCAGTTAGAAGTTGGGTTGAAAGGTTTAGCTGAGAATCATGCAGAAGAGTGATTATGGGCTGCTAAAGTGCGAGATATAAGCATTGGATATAGTTCTCTCCTCTGATCGATTTGAGGGAGACTGTGATATGAATTCGAATTGAGACTTCGGGTTATGCCTTGATAAGAAGGCTATTTAAAAATGATGTAATCATGTATTGGATAAGTATTTTTGACTTTACATAAAGTAAATGTCTGGCGGATTGGAATCCTTAATTATGCAATAGTAAGATATAGAAGTAGAATTTTATTAATAAGGTTGTGAGCTATACTTTTACCGATCCCGATCATGTTTTTTATACCGTCACATCTTGATGACCGACGATGCGAGGTAGTAGTGTAACGGGAGGGTTCCTTGTTTGGATTTCGCTTTGACGAGATGTCCCTTGCATGAAACCGAGCGAATGTTAGGAGTTGAGATAGGTCTGAGGAACTAGGGATATACTTAGTATAGTACGTATACGACTTAGATAGAATATATATAGATCGACCTTAGATTTATTAGGACGTAAGGCTTTTAGTGCGTGTGACGTTGACTTAGGAAGGCGACAGGGAGTTGACCACGTGTAGGTTGTGGGTTAACTCTAAGTGGGATTAGGTCCCCATGAACAAGAGATACGTAATCTCGAGTGATTTGGTAGGTTGGGCCAAAGGAGATGAGGCCTTTCTTAGATAGAGTGTTACGTTGGTAACTTAACTCGCGGGGAGTTGAAGGACAAAGTGACTTCTACTCTTTAGTCCATGTGGTTAAGCTCGAGGGTGGAGTTAAGGAATAAGTCTCTGCCAGGAATAGGGAGTAATGACACTGGAGCATGGACCCATTGTTTATGCGTCTTACAAGCTTAAACTTTGTGGGAAGTATTATTATTCCACGCCAAGGCGGTGGTGATGGCCTCAAAGAAAGGAGGCACTACTTCCTAGGCAGGGAAATTTAGTTTTTCTCGCCAGCCACAAGTTGTTGCAATATGATGCTGGAGGAATCGAGATGGTGTACGAATTTCATAAAGGACTATCGATTTGAAATTTACTTTCTCTAAGGGAATGCGATTGGGGTAGTAAATGTGACGAGTAGGAAACCCGTCGAAAAATTTGTGAAGGCATGGAATGCCAAGTAGAATGGGCATAACTCGGAAGGCTATATAGCAAGAGTATTTACATATGCGATTGACCATTTCTCTTACTCATGCAAAAGAGAGTAGTGGTGGAACGAACTTGTCGTGATCCTAATTGAGAGAATTGTTGATCGTTCCACCAAAACGTTGCTTTTTCGATCTTTTTGGGTGGACTATAGGTAGAAGAGTACACCCCGCTCTATATGAAAGAATGGTGGAACCGTATGGAGTGCCCATCACTTGTGGTTGATCAGTACTAGATATTCATGTCTAAGGTCTAGTAAAGTTTCCATGAAAAATTGGAACCCTGTGGAGATGGAGTATATCTTAACCCCCTAAAGTGGATTGATAAATGGAGGAAGTTAACTTAATGCCGAAAGGCATATCATTGAATGTCCGCCTTAGGCTAAATGGACGGATGGGAGTAGAATTTTTTATGGATGGAAATTTCTGTGCAATAATTTGAATCCTTTCTTAAGGTATGGCACCGTGAGTGGCTTAGTGTATCCGGTTGAGTAATTTGCATACTCGTTAGATGGAACCAACGGGTAATATGTTCCTTGGACTTGGAGTGGTCTAGGGTCATTTCTTGAAGGATTGGGCTTTTTGAGCGATACGCTTTGAAGGGATACGCCTATGCGAAGAGAAGTTGAGCAGTGTTAGGGTTAAGCCATTTAGTGTTGGTGTAAGTATCCCCGAGGAGGGATGTAAAGCGATTTAGGGAGTAATGCGGTTTATGCCGAGTTGTGGGGGTATCTCCTTCTGTTGTAAGATGGTAGGATCGATAGTTCGTGATGGGAGATTTGGTTCTATGCCAGAACACAAAGAATGTGACTGAGATCGTTGGTGATGACCTTAGTCTGAGACCATTCGGGACGCCACTGTAACGAGGAATTTGTTATGGTGATAAAATGATAGTTTGGAGTAGTATGTCTCTTAGGAGATTGGGGTACGCTAGAATTTTGATGGAAAAATTCCCTCATAAGGGGGGGGGGGGGGGGGGGAGTATTTAACAACCCTCGCTTTTGGGAAGCAAATTTTATATTATTTTACCGCATAAGGTAATTATATAAAATGTTGGAACTGGAGTAAATATTAATTTAATGGGTTGAAAATTAATATTTACTGGATCGTTACGTATTTACTGTATGTTTAAGTAAATATCATTCTGTTGTATGTTTTATAGTGTCATGTGTTTTAAAGTGACACTGTGCTTTATATGAAACTGGACCTTGAAATAAATTATAAAATTTCTGGGTGCCATTTTAGAGGGCGTAGTTAGTCCCGGGAGGTGTGAGATTGTCAAACTAAGTGCCATATTGTATTTTTGTATTTCATGCTCTTTTACCTGGTTTTAGCTGAAACACGTAATTGCGAGTCATTTTAATGTGGTGTTAACCACTTAAGTTGGGAGACTTGTGTTAATCCCCATTTTTAGTCTTCTAAATCCCTAAATTCCCTCATTATATGTCTTAAACATAGAGAGAAAAAGGAGAGAATGAGAGAAGAAGAGAAAAGTGGAGAAAGAAGAGAGAAAATAGCGATTGAAGATGGATTGTTGCCACTACACAAGGCAAGTTTTCTACTTGCTAATATGTGATTTAAGATGAATAATTTGTGTGATAGTTGTGTATTTGTATTTATGCAGCAAAAATGGAACTTATGGGATTTAAACCCTAATCTTAGTTTTGATGATATGATTATGGATTATAATGGTTATAAATCATGTAGGATAAATTTTGGGTAGATAATTGTTGTTGGTTGTGGTTAAAATGGAAGAGATTTGAGGTTTGGCAAAAATTAGGGTTCATAACCCTTAAGACAAAATTAGGCAAATCTGTAGAACCGAATCAATTCGGCCTGGCCGAATCGATTTGCCTTGAGATAGTTTCTAGGTCTGGGTCAACCGAATCGATTCGGATGGTCCGAATCGATTCGTCAATTATGCAGAAATCAGGATTTCCTGACTGAATCGATTCGGATGGTCCGAATCGATTCAATTTTCTGAACCCAAATCGATTCGGCTAGGCGGAATCGATTCGAAAGCCCTGCCCTTTTGAGTGATTTTGTTAGTTTAATTCCAACTCTCTTTCTTTAAGTTTAGGACTTAAGAACCTTCTTGTATGAAGTAAATTTCGGGTCCTAGATGAGTTGAGGGATTTCCCTATGTTAGAAATTGGTTGTGTGGGAACTTTTCCGAGGATATGCCAATTGATGTTAGGGCATTCTTTCTTCTAGTTGAATATTATGAAACTAGGAGTCGAAGTGTTATGTTTGGGAGACTTTAGAGGCTCCATTGAGCTATGTTAGTCTTGATGGTTAATAGTATAACATCACAAATAAAAAATGTTGGGAGAATAATTCAATGTTTATTCGTTCCCTTGAGGTATACTAGTCTTGGAGTTGTAAAGTAATACCCTGAAACGTTTGGAGACAATTAAGAGTTTATTCACTCCTTTGAGGTTGTAGTAATGACATAATTTATCGTATGGCTCAGAAAAAAAAAGCTGGATTGTTTACAAAATGTAAATGATTATGGTTTCGGATAAAATGAAACATATATATGGGAAGGAAGTGAAATGGAAATGGTAATAATGATGGTAAATGATAATTTACTTAATCATGAATATAGTGAATGGTAATTTACTTAAACACACCTCTCTAAATGACATCATAAGGGAAGTTCGCGCACTTGGTGATGCCCCCTGGCTAGTGAATGCAAGGTGGATATAGTCCATAGGCCATATGAGCGATTATGTTATGTTTTCTGCGCTGGTGAGGAGATTCCGGGTGTGGTCTTGACTCTCCCGCATGCATATGGCCACTTCCCGACGTCTTGCATTGTAGGTGCCCAGGTTGTATTGTATAGATAGGCCCTGGAGGATGATGGTCATTTAGGGGCACGCCCTGTGGGGAAACTCGGAGGGGCGGTCTTAGAATGGTTAGATGCATATAAATATAACAATTCATAATCAAGTGGGACTTGATGTATGTGATATGCCATAAAGAGCATGATAAAGTGCCATAAAGAGCACAATGAAATTCCACAAAGAGCATTTGTTGATGATAATATTCCTTCTAAGGAATGGAATGCCAGGAAGGGCATGTAATTAAGATAAAAGTCATAAATAGCTTAAAATTTTGACTACATTTTCCTATGAAGGAATGGTTTATAAAATGGAACAAGGTTTTGATGTGAGCTTTTAATTTAATTGTTAATTATTCTTATTCTCCTGTATAAAATTGTGTTGTTAGATTCCCATTATTTACTCATGATTATCATTCATAACTGTCATACTATTTATTCATCCAGTAATCATATAGAACCGGGACCTGACCCGTTCATATTTCTTATTGTGCATGCATCTTGCTTCCGCTCAGGTACTCTCTCGCAAAGGATGCTTGTTCTGACTTTCCTATTCTGGTGATCTTGATGAGCCGTGATGCTTTGCGGGTAATACGGGTTATATTGTATAGCCAATTTCATTTTTTCACTCTAGTTATGATCAAGTCTTTTATTCGGGCATGAGGCCCAAGCCTTTGTAATTGTTTAATGTAATGTACTATATAATTTATTGAAATTGTTCAATATTGTTGTTGAGTCTGTGGACAGACAACATATTCGGTCCTTCTTCTGTATGCTCGTTGTTATTATAGTATATATATATTTTCCTGGGGTTCCCCCTTTCTTTTCAGTTTGGGTTGCTCAAATTCTTTCTTTAACTTTAAAACAAAATTTTTGGCAACCCGTTTTCTGAAATATTGAGTGGTTATCCTGGATACTCTATATTTTATTGTGATGTTGAGAATGATTCCATCTATGATTCCTGTTAAATTGGAATATTGGGCTGGCCACCCCTTATTTTGGTGAGCGGGTTGTCACATATCATAAATCCAAGGTTTATGTCCCATAAACAACATATATTTTTCCCTACATGAAAAAAAGCCGAGGAAAGAAAAGGGGTGACACTAAAACACACTAAGGCATTTAGTGGGGTTGGACATATTGAGCAGACATGCAAAAGCCAAGGAATGGGAATAATAGTAACAAATATTTATCCTATAAAGTAAATAAGTTGGCAATTCCATAATATTAACTGATGAAAGATATTAGAAAATAGGCATAACAGTCAACCAAGTAAACAAATCCAGAAACAACACTCACGACAATGAAAACTTTAAAACTAAAGACTACGCTAATCTACAGAACATAAGAGTTCTTCAACACACACATAAAGTTCTCTCTTATCAAGTACCAAGCCCTTCCATTTACACCGTGAACAAATAGCGAAATAAGATAGATACATAGCAAATGATTGTCCGCGTGCTATTTATCAATGTGTAATGATTAAGCCCGTGATCTGTTATGAAAAAAGTAACAAACAAAAATATCACATTATAGCTTCACTCATCGTCTATTATTTTTCTTAACTGTTGCATTCGTACCTCCCTCGCAGTTGCATTCCATAATTTTACTGATGTTGGCATTGCATCTTCTCCCATCCTCCATTCCTTTTTTATTTCCTCCTAATTATTTTCTGATTATTTTGAGTTATTGTAAATATGTTCGTCAATGCTTTACAAAGTAAAAGCAAGATGGGGAAAATAGTGAGTAAGTTTACTGGATATATTTTGGAGATATTTTCCAGGTATCTCATAAGTTAAAATTTGGTTTTATGTTTGATTGAAATATTAGAGACTTAAAGGTAGATTGTTGGGATAAATGCATCTAACTACTGATAGATGGTTAAAATTACCTTTTGGGTGGAGTAAATCTACACATACTCTCATAATAGTTTTGTAACTGATCTTTTGTGACCCATGCACTTAGGTTTTGGCTCCATTTGTTCCGAACGGTAGTGTATTTTGTGCTACTCTTTTGTTTTGTTGGCTCCTATTAGAATAAACTTCACTATTTAATCATTGTTCAAAGCTTTCTAGAATATTATTCTCCATTTAATCAGTGTTCAATGTTGACCTATAAATAATACATAACATATCTTCTCTACACTAATATCGGTTTTAACATAATAAATAAATTAATTCTTGCTCGATTTTTAGACGAAATTTAGTATTTGAGGGACACGGAAACAATATGTAAACTTTGAGTAAAATGTAAAGGCTATTTAATGTAGAGAAGGTATTGAAATCAGTTTTGAACCAAAGCAATACCAAAGAAGAAATGGTATTTATGGATCAGGTTTGGTTGATGAGATCATATTTATGTGAATGACTGTACAGAAAGACTAAATAGATTGTATTTAGATAAGGAAACTTTGTAAAAGAAAAATATTTGGTAAATTATGGAAGAAGGGTACAAAAATCAGAATATATAATTGCTCCAAATCGTGGCCAATCATTTTCTTAAAAATTGTATCCGTTCCCACAAAATCAGTTTAGAAAAGTGTTATTATGAATGATGCTATTATGAAGGAAACTATCTACATGCCTAGAGTTTGAACCAAAGATGTAATCTAAAAAAAGAAGGAGTATATAAAGGCTAACTTTGGAATAAGCGTCCCTTTCCATATAGTTCGAACCGAAGATGTAATATTAACAAGTTATGCTATGTCTCATGCTTCCCTTGCTCCAAATTCATACGGGTCACCAGGGACATCACAACTCTCATTTTATAATTTCAAACTTTAAATCAAGGAACTCTAACTCCAAAAATATAAATTTCAAGGAAATCATACCTTAAGCAACTTGACGGTCCTCGCATCCGCGACAGAAGGTGACTGGAAAAATATTCACAAAGGTAATGTAGTATGAAAAGGAAAAGAAAATTGTAAACAAACTTGATTTTGATTGTTAGTAATTGTGTTGTTTCAAAACACTAATATGTAATAGTTATAATGAAAAAACTGGAAAAAAGTATAGTGTAAACAAAAAAGACAAATCATAGTGTGTTGCATCCAAAGCTCCCATGGATAACAACTCATGATTCTCAAAACATAAGGTGAGAAATAAATGCTCACAACTTTAACCAAAAAAAAAATAGCGCATATGTTGTATATTCAATACCCAAAACAGAAGATAAGTTCCAATGATGACTGAATAAAAGTTCAAATTAAGTTTCAAACCAAACTGACAAATATTAAAAATAACTTTCAAAGTATCTTTTGGTACAGGCATTTGATCAAACATATAGAATGGAGATTCCTCTTTTGATCAAGTAAAATGTACTATTTTGATCATATTGTAAAACCATTCTTATAGCTTTTAACCGACAAACTCATTTACAATGCATTTACATGGATATTAATACTTATTATATACATTCACATTATAACCAACTTTAAGACGTTGCTTATAGCTCAAACAAAAGGAAAAGGGATAGTGGAAACTATGAGAAAATGAATCACAAAAAATGAAACAGTATGAAAGTTAAATAAAGTAAATTTGATATGGAGTGGAACAATTGGAAAATGGTGACAAATTTAAAACTACACCCAAGTTTTTTGATATTTCAAGTGAACCTACTACGTTTCTTGTAAAAATGAAAACACATCCTTGGATGAAGGTTTTCTTTCAACAGAGATTGTAAATTATTTAGAATGTGAGAGATAAGAGAAATGAGTATAAGAATCACAAAAAAGTAAATAAATGCCTTAAATCTTGAAAAAACAAGATAAATGAGTACCAGCAACATGAAAAAGACTAAATCAGTACATGTGGGTGGGAGAAATGGGAGAATGTCTCAAAATGCAAAACAAAATTCCAAAAGAAACCTAAAAACATACAAATTAACAGTACAAAATAGAGAGCAAACTCTAAATTAAAGGGAACAATAAATATATAAAAGTCAAAAGTAAGAGAAGGAGAAGATCGCACCTCAAAATTAAGAGAGAGAGTAAATGAACACAATATGCAATCACAACCCTCCATTTCTACCATGGTTGGCACAACCCCCACCCCAGATTATCTTAAAGCTTATGGAATAGTAAAAATTTTAAATCTGCATAATCATCAACTTCCTTAGAATTCCAAAGATCATACCAATGGAACATAAGATTGGAATTCAACAATATATAAGAAAATTCTCAAAACCAAACATATAGTGAAATATGGGTACTAAAATCCTATATGTACATACCATTAGTTAGGCCATAAATAAAGAATATTCAACTGAATACACATGACATTAATATTAAAAAGAAAAGCTAGAAAGAAAAAAAATGCTCAACTTCTCATTTAGACAAACACTTGGGGACAACAAAGTAAATTTCAACTCAAGTAAACAATCTAATAATTCTATTGAACGATCAAGAGCAGTTAAGATTTAAAAAGAAACCAAAAATAAAAATTGAAGAACAAATGTTAAGTGAAACAAAGAAGAAAGAAATGAGTCGTCTGGTACAAATATTTAAAAGGATGGAGAACGGAGAGAATTTAAGAGTTGATGTACACCTACAGATTATGTAGATCCAAGCAGAGTAGTACTACTGAAATTTAATCCAATATGTAAGCTAATGGAATCTTTACTGTTTCCCTCAGTACATATACAACCGTTTCTGTTATCAAACTGAATGCAGTATTCCTCTAGCAATAATGCAATAGGAAATACCTACAACTACGTTAGTAGAATACATAGATAATTCATGACAAAAAAAATAAATTCAACTCTAGGTAAAACGATTTGCCAAATATTCTCTTGCTTTAAGAAAATGTCAGCAACATGTGCATATTAAAACCCCGCTAAGATAATGGAATTAATATAAATAATTAGTAGTAAAAAGTTTAAGAATGAAAAATGTCTCTCCACTTCAAACTTACTCACATCTCTATATTTTTTAACCTCAAAAGAGACAAATTCTACAATAGAATGTATCCACGCTAAAGTGGAATTAAAACATTAAAAAGGTAGTGCCTAATTTTATATACAGAGCGTGTCGGGTAATGTCCAGTGCTAAGTCAAAAGGCACTCCTCGTGTGTCTGTAGCATGTTAAGTGCTGGGCCTAAATAATTCCCCACGTGTATGCACAAAGGCACACCTCGTGATCACGAAAATATACATTTGCCCCATATCGGCACAAACTGAGAATAGTGATCAACTAAATAAATTATTTCATTGAGTCAATGTGGTAAAGTTGAAGAAAAAATTCTTGATCCGTGTTAACAAACAAAATTTGTCATTAGTTAAGAATCAATAATTACTAAAGTTGAAAAAATTAAACTAATGGTTGCTCTTCTTGTTACCAGATTCTGTACTGTACAATCCTTATTGTGGCCACCATCTCTATGGAACTTATAACTGATATGAAATGTAATATTAATCAATAATGAAACTTATAAATGAAATATTAATCAATAATGAAACTTATAACCAACTCTATGAAACTTATGACATATTCTATGTTGGCACAGTGCTCCTTTCATTTCATACCAATTATAAGTTTGAGGAAAATAACACCAATACCTAAATCCGGATTATGCATGAAAATATAAAGCATGAAAATACAACTTAGTACTGAAAAATAGTTAACATTAACATATAAAGCATAAAAAAACCATTCCCAATACCTAAATCCTTGTTATGCAAAATAACACCAAGAAATCAATTTGTCAAAAGCCCAAAACTCGAATCAGTGTTATACAACCTCCAATTGTCCTAAAAAGCATAACACAAACAATAAATATGCACCGAATAAGTCTTATGCAAAATAGCCCCAAAACCAAAATAAGTGGGGATCCGATTAAGATTCAGTTATGTTACAAAAAGGGAAAAAGAATATAACAAATATTAGATCTAAAATACCAATGCAATAGATATGAGAGAAACATTAATGCTTGGAAAACCATTAAGAAAAGAACAATAAAAATCAAAATAAAAGGTGGTTAGTAAAAATACACATGGATTGGTAAATACCAACCTTTCCTGACAACTATTTAATGAAGAATTCAACCCTAATCTTGTTGATTTGAGGAAAAATCAGATGAAGAAAATGAAAAATAAGAGACATGTATTTCAGTTTCAGAAAACCTAGGTCGGTGGTTTTGCAATAAGGGAAAAGCCCATTTCATCCCTTTCTTCAAATCCCCACCTAAGAGCGAGAAGACATCTAAGGGAGAGAGATGTCATGGGGAGAAGAGAAGCCGAAGAGAGAGGGTCGGTAGGTTGCGTGTGAGAGGAGAGACTCTGTCAGGGTAAGGGGTTGAAAAATGAGAAGAAACTGGTATAATACACTTTTCTCCATAGTTTTTGAATTTTGAAGAGAGGAGGAAAACATTAGTGAGAAAAAAAGAGGGGGAATCTATATATTTAAGGGGAGAAAATTGTAAGAGTGGTATTTTAATCTCAACCATTGGATCTTTGCATTGTTGGCCAAATCAGGACCCCTAATTAAGTTATCATCTTATTGAATAGTACCAATTATTCTACTCCTTATTATATATACTAGCGGAATGCCTGTGCCTGAAGGCACGGCGAAAATTTCCAAAGTATATAATCGCGAAATGACAAAAATTTCCAAAGTACGTAATCACAACCGATAAAAATTTCCAATAAAGTCACGCTTATAAATTTGAAAAGTATAAAGTTGTGTATAATATAAATAATAAATCGTTTATGTGTAGAATTAGACTTTTACAATACAAATGCGTAAATAATTTTAAAAAATTTGAGCAAAATTCCCTTTGTTTATAGGACTATCCACCCTATTTAAGAAATAAATAAAATTAATCCAACAAAATAAGTAGTCCGTTTTGGACCTCATATAAGCAACATAATCAAAATATACCAAATTACATAGAATCAGATCAATATAAATTTTAAAAAAATTCGACATAATCTCCTTTCTTTAATTGACTTTCCACCCTACTTAAGGGATAACAATTAATTCAACAATGTTTAAAAAGTCTAAATTCATCTAACAAATACATGATCTTCGCTTTCATAATACATCACCCTTCGCCTTCATAATACACCCTTCCAACTTATTTACCCCTTCTTTCAAACTAATGATTTTCCTCATTCTTCCACTCGTTCCCCTTCAATTACTGAGTATTATAGCCCTGCATTGGAACCAAAAGTTAAAAGGTAAGCACTTCAAAAAAATTAAATGCTTGTGCAAAAAGAATCAAACTGAAAGGATCACCTTGATTCTACACTTTATGAATTTGACCAAGCGATGTGTGTTATATGAATCATGAAAGATAAACACATGTGATTGATATGTGTTATGTATTATACGCAGGGAAATTGGCAAATTAAAATCATATGATTAACATACGATTCTGTTAAAAATTTAAATGGACTTTTACCAAACAATAGATAACTGTGACTATTTCTTTTGGTAAAAGTCCTACTCGATGTGGATGGAAGAAAAAATAATAAAATTTGGAAGAGTGGAGTTTACAATTCGTGGAAGCAGGAAATACCCTACCCTAACATGTACAGATCAGTTTAGTGGATGGAGCAAGCATTGTAATCTATCTGCTAATGCTGCTACTTCTACTCACATGCAAGTATGGTGTGTTTGTAGGGATTAGAACAAAAAAAATAGTTTCAACTGAGAGTACCTGTTTGGCAACCTTTTAAGTCGACCATCGCCCTCGGACGTTTTGCTGACAGCTGCTGAAATGGCTCAAACGCATTGCCGGTAGATCAGCTCTATACACCTAAGTGTTAATTGAGTAACAACTCCTTTTCATAACATCTCCTATTTTCAAATGAGCATCATCTTTAATCACTTTGGATATGCAATCATTTCAAAGATATAACTTCAAATGGAAATATAATTCATATATGAAGATGGGATAACCCAAAAGCACAAAACATGATTCAAATGGTGCCGTAAATGTACTTGCATCAAAGCAATTGAATATTAATAACCAAATAAGAAAGGTTTTAATGAATAAGAAGGTACTAATCAAAGCTTCATGCCCATTTCTACTAAATAAAAAAAATTATTACTAATTAGGTGCTTATATCATATAAAAAACTGCCACTTCAATTAAACACCATGTTTTTTATTATGGTAACGCTCTCCAGTTGCATCTATCCTGCTGTTTTTAACTCGGTTTGCTTTTCAGTGCAATCATGTATGCTCAATTTTAGGTGAGACTTGAAGAGAGATATTACAGTCTTCAGTGTTCATTGTTGCGAGGAAGTAATCATATAAACAACTATAAAATGTTGAGACAAACATGGCAGACCACATTATCTAATATTAATACTGTATTATATGCATCTTCCACAGTGAACTTATCTGTCATAATATACTATAAGCTATTAAAATGTGAGCTACAAAGGGAATTTACTAGCTATTCATTTAACATAACTAAATACTACAACATATCTATATAAAAATGTGACCTCAACATACCATTAATCAACGATGAAGCATAAAAAAAAAATACTGGTTTATTTCTCTAATGGTTGCATTATTCTTATCAAGAAAGAACCCATCCATTTCAATTGACTGGTTTTGGGCACAGAACATGGACATTATTACTTTTCCTTTTAGTTGTTCAGTTTCTATATTTAATGTTATTTGGCAAAAATCTTGATATCGAATTTGAGGGGGCCCAAAGCTTTCAACTGTCATAAGACTGGGAAAATAAGAAATTGTATTGTTAGTAAAAATACTATTAAACAATGTTTTCTGAGATAGTTTAAATCTATAATTTAAGAACTTAAAAGACATGTAATAAAGCCAAATAGCGTATTGAAAATTTCTTTCATGTATCACCGATGCTATTTGGATGGATTCGTGATATTACATCCAAATCCCACCAAAATATATTAAACCAAAAAGAGAATGGTGAGTAAAGAGAAAGGGAACCTGACCTCGTCGATAAGGAAGAAGTGGTGCGAATCCTTGTCATCCGAGATTGGGGTCTTATTTATGAAAAGAAAGAGCTCTTGCTGAACGGGGGGTTAAAATTAAGGAGATGATTGTGTTTTTGAGTTTGGATGGGCTTCTTTCTCCCATAAAGTTGAAACGTTGATGGATATTTCTAGGCTGAGCTTATAGTAATATAGATCTCTCCAAGGGTGGAGTGGAGACTTCATTTTCCATATCGTCTTTCATCCATTGGGATGATGTGAGCGACCATTGTGATGATTCATGCTTAAATAGCCTTTTTCACTTGTTCAACTACCAAATAGGGTGAAACATATTGATATTGTGTTGATTGAAAGTGACCCCACAAAAATTAACTGAACAATGTGTAGTTTCAACACCCTAAATTACATATACCCTTATTTACTTGAACAAATTATATATACAAATACATCAATTGAATCTAAATACACATCCAACAAATAGAACCCACATATGTTTCATCATATAACTATGAGGCAGAGCATTTAATTATAAGAAATTTTGAGCCAAGAATTTTATATTTCATCATTCAACTAATAATCAAATAAGAGAATACACTACTAATTAATGGGGCATAGATTATCAAACATGGTATATGTTTGTGGCAACATAGTATTCTCTGCCACAACTGCTTGGTGTGTATACTCTGCCACAAATATATAGAAAAATGATTAATGTTTAAACTAAACAATAGTATTCAAGTATATGTATAATAAAACATAGTACAACAAAACTCATAAACACTGAAAAATATAAAAAAAATGATCGATTAGAGAACGCGTCAAACATACTTCACATTCCAACAATAAAAGAAAAGGAAAAATAACTTTAGTTGTCAATATGTAAGCACAATAATTTGGAGGAACTCCATTATCGAGATGCATATGCCGTGGTCCATGAACATATGGACAATATGATATGGACAAAGGCACACATGTAATAAATCAAAATATATAAGTAACATATA
This sequence comes from Sambucus nigra, assembly GCA_949130495.1. Classification (NCBI taxonomy): domain Eukaryota; kingdom Viridiplantae; phylum Streptophyta; class Magnoliopsida; order Dipsacales; family Adoxaceae; genus Sambucus; species Sambucus nigra. Next base: position 476,485,412 of record OX422219.1, on the reverse strand, counting down.
AACCTATATATCAAATTGTATAATAACAATAATAATAATATACGCTAATGTTATTACATACAAACTCAAGCAAGTTGTAACATATGCTCTCTATATATATTGGTTTTATTTTATTATTGTAACTGTTTCATAAAGAGATTCTGGCAAAATAGCATAATTAGTATGCAGTGAAGCTAAATTTTAGTTAAACAGTGTAAACTCTAGTTACAGTGAGTGAGTATGCAGCGAGGCTCAATTATGTGAAGGTAGTGTCGAAAATAGCATAATGAGTATGCAGTGAGGCTCAATTATGTGAAGGTGGTGTTGATAATAATCTAAAAAGCAGTCATAAAAGGAAAATTGCTGCTAAATATAAATCACAGATCTTAATAAATAAACATAGCTGATCACCCACCCTCAAACTCCAAACACCTTGTTAAATAAATGGATGCAAACTTCATGCAACTTAGAGACAGAGACAAATATAGAGTATTATAGTCTCTCCCCTGGTCACCATAATTGTCCCCTAGATAATGGATAATTTTTTTTAGAACAAAATTGTATGACAGCAAGTCAAAAAGATTACAATATTTACAAATTAAAAAAGAAGGTGAATCCAACATAAAGCAGAGTAATGAAGTGAAATCAAAATAAAACTGAGTAATGAATAAGGACTTATTACAATGATGCAAGAACCAAAGTTAAAAGGAATAAATAAGTAGTATAATATTGTTCATTATCTAACAATGAATTTAAGATACAATTACGGTGTTAAAACTTTAACTTTCAAATTGGAGATGTATATAGGAGTGAGGTGTATAAAGATACATTATATGCAAACTGGATTTCATATAAGCATGGAATTCAAAACATAAAGCATGATGGATAATAGAGCAAACGAACATAGTAACATATGAAGGAAGGAACAACAACTGATGTAAACGTGCGAACAAACAACAGCTCACATGAAAGAAATAACATGCCAAGAAACAACTACTCATGTAAACAAATAGCATACCAAATATCTGATATAAAAAAATTTCCAAATAAAAACATCTGAGGATTTTTTTATCTGAAAAGGCATACCAATATGAAAACACATATTCTGAAAACACTTTTTTTTTATCTAAAAACGCATCATTGAATAGATGTTGCTACACTGCACTGAGTAGATGTGAAAACAAATCACCGAAAATGCATCACTGAATAGAACACATAATAGATCTGAAAAAAACATCACTGAATATGAAAACACCGGTATGGTGCCAAAACATAGTTTCTTAAAAGAAAGAAGTTCTTATATGATCTCAATTAAACAATACCTTTTTTTTCTAAACTGTGGAGCTTGATATTTCTGCTACAATAGATGGTCAGAATATCTCCAATAACCTCTAGCAATTTCTGAGCATATAGAGATTCATAAACAATATTAAACTTAAATAAACATACTAATGAAAAAAAATTCTGCAGTCTTCATCCTCACATATAGAGACACAAATTGTGAGTTATCAAAACAAAACAAATTGTTTGTTATCAAATAATAAAGCAAGACTTTTCAACAGATGGAATCTCCAAACCTGAGTAATTGTTGATGAAGCAAGAAAGTAGTCATTTGTTGGTACTTAAATTGATATTCTAATTAGGTCATCCTCTGGTATAAATAAAAACCAATCAAACAATCCAAATAAGTTAGATATTGAATGTAAATAAATTATTCAAATAAATAAAACATTTGCATTAATTTTAAGCATAAACTCAATGAAAAATGACAATGAAACGGTCTTATAAATATATTTGAGAAAGAATAGGTGTGAATATGGTATAAAGGAACACGAACCTTCTCAATGAGAAGCCAAGAACACGAACCTTCTCAATGAGATTCATTGATGAGAACACATTTGTAATATCGTAGAGACGTCTGACTTTTGCTGCAGAAATATTTCTCATAGCTGTTGGATCACGTATATCACCCAATAATGCTGTTGCAGCACTATCCAGGGAGATCAAATCCGCATTAGAACAAAGAAAAAGCTTAACAAAGTTGTGTGTAGTAAGCTCAAGAGAATTCTCCTTTCGATTGCAATCTTTAGAAGATGAAGAAAATTTCTCTTCACTGGTATTATTTGAATTGGAAAGCCCTCCTTGATCATTGCAATTTAAAATCTTAATTTCATGTTGACGATATCATAAATTCGCCTCCTCTCAACCCCTAATAGAGTAGCAGCGTTATCCAATCCGATCAAGTCAACACCTTCTCGGTTATACAACTTAAAGAATTTGGAGCATAAGACGCCTAGAGATTTATCTTTGCGATTGTAAGAAGATTAGCTCGAAGACGACATCAAGTATCGCAAATCCTACCAAGGCTACTACACTGCACAAAAACAAAAATCAAATAATCAATAACATAATTTGTATGTCCTAACGACATTTGTATGCTTAAAAAACATGCGTGAAATGTCATTTAAATATTAACATTGAAATATTAACACAAAGGGATACGAATGAGTAGCATACATGTCAATACGACAAATTTCGAGGCATCGCCCAAAAAAATAATAAAAATTAATAAGTTGAAACACTTGTGAGATAAAGGACATGATTGACCCATTTTAGAATTATGCTATAGTTCTTTACAATGCATTAAACCAAAATTCACAAACCAACTTTTGTCAATTTGTACTTACAAAAATACCTACGGATTATACAAAAGTAGGCCAAAAAAAAGGTAAAAGAAAGGCCTAGCGGGCTATACAAAAGTAGGCCTCAAAAAGGAATATCTCATTGATAGGCAATCACATTGCATTCTTGGGATACATTCTCTGAATCACTCTACAAAATGTCCTTGTATCGAGCTCGACATATTTCCAATGGAGATTATGGTTGTGCACGACAATCTGGAAGAAACATTAATAGTTAGTATTGATTAAAGAAAACACACGAAATGGAAAAGCAATATATATATGATATATAGACGATGTACCTTGTTGTGGGAACCCCATTTAAATAATCTATGGGAATTTATCCACTTTTGATGCCTAGCCATCGGCTCCCAATCCTAATAATAAAGGATAAAAATGGTTAGAAGTTGATATAGAATCATCATATGTATAAAGATATTGTGCATAAAAAACTAATGACATACATCTCATTGGCATTTATAAGAGCACTTCTGGGTACACAATGTTTGTCGTGAAAAGCATACCATCATCGGGAAGGAGGATGTTTATTCGATTAGCACTTGTGCATCGAGATAACGCTACATACAACTGCCCATGACTGAAAACCAGTGTGCGCAAGTCAATTCCCACAAACTTTACAGATTGACCTTGCGATTTGTTAATTGTCATGGCATATGCGAGTCGAATTGGAAATTGACGTCTTGTCATTTTGATAGGCATTTCAGCAGACGACGGAGTTAAAGATACTCTTGGAATAAAGACTAAATTTCCACACTTATCCCCAGTTAGTATTTGGGCCTCAATGACATGCTCTCCGAGCTTCGTAATGATCAAACGTGTGCCGTTGCAAAGACCATCTTTCGGCGCAATATTTCGCAACAACATAATTGGACACCCTACTTTCAGGTCCAAATTAAATAAGGGTAAAGCAGAAGGATTAAGAGAGTTCAAAAACTCGTTCGGGCATTGATTATGTACGTCTGTACCCAATTCATCATCGCATAATTTGTCGGCACCGAAATACGTTTTTGTATCACCTGGGAAAATATTTAAGGCCAAATTATTTATAGCACTCACATCATCATTCCGCACAGAAAGAATTGTCCGTTCAGTAAGGAAGCTTGGAGTAACTGTACCATCCACATTCAACAATGGATACACCTTGGCAATTAAATCTTCAACATCATTACACTTTTGTATGGTCGAAGGTAACGTTACATTTTCAAGTGGGTTGGACCCAATCTAATGAAAAGGGGGAAAAGTCAAACTAACATAGTCGGTATAATCAATAATATTGAACATATCTATAAAATAAAAGGTGATACCTCATTCAAGAATGTTGAAAATTGCATAGTTTCAGCCTCCAAATGATTGAGTCGCATGTTTAGATGTAAGGTCAAAACATGGATGTGTTTCCAAAGGGCAGACCGCCTCAGTGACGCAGCTACAATTTCCTCACGAACTCCTCTTGGGATAGCAGGTAAGATTTGTCTGAAATCGCCACCTAAAACAACAGTTATCCCCTCGAAAGGCTTTTTAACATTACAGATATCTTGAAGAGTCCGATCAACACCCTCAACACAATGACTATGTTGCATTGGGACTTCATCCCATATGATAAGTTTGGCCGATTTAAATAACTCAGCATGGATTGACTGCTTTGTAAATCCACAATTGGAGTTTTCAAGAATGTCTAATGGAATGCAGAAGGTTGAATGTGCAGTTCGACCACCAACTAATAATAAAGAAGAAATCCCTGATGATGCGACCGTAAGAACCGTATGACCCAAACTACGACAAAAGGTTGCAATTGTATTGTACAAAAGCATTTTGCCAGTGCCAGCACCCCCATTCAAGAAATAAGTAGTTCCTTTATTTTCAAAAACGGATGAAGTTATCGCTGTGTAAGCTAAATGTTGCCCCTCATTAAGGCGGGTAACATCAAGTTGTGCGTCGCCTTGCTCTGCTAATGATTGTAATTGTTGATGTTCCCACAGTAACCTATTCCCACCCATAGTACTCCAATTTGAAGTTGGTAGAGGCATTGGAGGAAAGTCAGATAAAGTCTTACTAGACTCTTGAAGCACCTCATTTAGAAGGAACAAACCATAATCTTGAACTTGGATGTCTGTTGGGTTTGGAATAGCAAAGAGGGTACGCAACTTATGCATTAGATCGTCACAAATATGAATGGAAAATTGATTCCATAATAAATCTGGATGCAAAGGGAAACATTGTGTAAGTATAACACAAAAAAAATGTCTAAGTTGATATCCAGTTCGGATGATTGATGCCTCTTGTAAACATTGAACCCATTCATTATCATCCTCAAGCAATCCCCTTTCAATACACGCAGACTTAAAAGTATCGTTCATGACATTGTTGACCGTGCGTAAGCACTCAAAGGATGTAGGTCCTTTGACAACGGTTAAAAGCAATCGTAAATAAAATCTTTCACCTGAATTAGGGCTAGCATAGTACATTCTACCAATAGCAAACTCGCGTGTTTTCCTTTGAGTCCAGACTTTTGTTGTATTACTCCAAACATAATGTTGCGGAAACTCTAGGTAGGTGTAAGCTCGTGCAGAAACATTCGATGCGCAAAAAGCAAAAAATCCAGTTTACGAACTCATTTGAACTCTGGCCCTATCAGCAATCGTACTTGGAGATTCTGCAGGATTGAATACAACATGATGCATCCCAGGTAAATGTAAATCTAAGCGCGTAACAGGTGGTTTTTCCTGATGCATGTGATTACCAAAAATTCGCCAGGCTGCTTCTGGAGGTCCTATGTACCTTGCGTCTAAATATTGTTGGATTTCATCAACAGCTCCCAAGACCATAGTCGTGCGATCATGGCCTTTATATATGTACTTGTTAATATATTTAACGCATATTAAACCGGCACAAACCTCAACATTGATGTGACAATTGAATAGCCGAGACAAATATGGATTATAAGGCACAACATCGGTGTTTCATACCTTTTTCCCACTGGAAGTAGTATATTCCCTACCATCGTCGCGACGACGATAGATTGGATATCCGTTACTGTCCATTGAAGTGGCATCTGCAAATGCTCGTGGATATTTCTTCGTGCATCTACCATTTTCCATGCAAGGAGAATTAGGATTCAAGGGGCCGCAAGGGCCATGAACCATACAACCAAGAATGGTTTGGAAAAGCATTGGATCGTTGATGGGGTCTGGAAACTCTGCACAAACGATATTATCTACCTGGGCACATGTTTTAATCTTGCTTTGGCTATCAAGGAAAAGAAGAGTGTGCATGTGGGGTAAACCCCGCTTTTGGAATTCGATCGTAAAAATGTGAGCAACTTTCTTACCAAAAACATTTTTATCCTTGATCTCCATCATTAATGCTTTTCTCTTTAGTTCAAATACACATGCGACCAAGTCTGGACGATCGACCGCATTCTGGCCCGGTAATAGTTCCTTTGTGATTTCAGGCCATTTAGGATTGGCAGTCATTGTGAGAAAAATATCTGGGTGTTGATGGAATCGTGTTATGGCCATTGAATCTTGGTATATCTCAAACATATTTCGTGCACTACCAGTGAAGGAAGAGGGCAAAATCATTCGTCTACCAATTTGCAATGGTTCAACACCCTGAGATATACAATTCGTAAGATCTTTGTATAATTCAGCCCGAAGTGTGTTCTGATTAAGTCTGAAATAAGTTAAGCGATTTTGTTCGGTAGAAGCCCAAGCATCCACAATGAACTCCTGCGAAAGTTTACCTCCTCTCAATATTGTAGAGTACTCAGTACCGTGTTGAAACAAACGATAACTGTAATAATGCAACTGAGTAAGTCGATTATCTTGATCAACATTATTTACTACATCCCATAGCTTCATTTCAGACTCCCATCCAAGCTGACCGTGAGGGTATAGAAGTACATAATGCAAAGGAAGGTATGCCGGGTGATATTCACTAATTTGCATCAATTGATTTCCCCCATGTAAGCGAACAACAATGTCTCTCATTGCAGAGGAATTGTGGCCATCGCCAGGAAAAATAATAGCAATCTCATCGGTCGACGGCAAATTATACCTTCTACGATCTGCTGCAGTATTGTAATGAAGGTATGCTGGCAAGTTTTGGCCCGCTCGAGAGGATTCTTCTAATATTGAAAATGCCTGACGATATTTATATATAAACGGATTATTCGCCTCCACGGAACCCTGAATTATTTGGAAGACATCAGTACGTAAACGTGGATTCCTACGCTCCCTAATTTGCAATGCCACATCCGGATCGTATATGTATAACTGTGCATATGCAGCTTCATCTTCAAGCCCTGGTTCTGGTAATAAGGCCCCAGTACGATGACGTAGCTCACCATGAATGGTGAAAGATGTGGGACCCCTACCTGTGAGGACTCTATCATCCATCTGGACACCTAGACTCGTAAATGCATTAGCAGCATTATACTCCCTAATATGATTCTGAAAAGACTTGCATTGAACATCGTTGCCATAAAATAAATGTTTAATTTCCGATGGGGGTTCAATGAGATTTGGCAAACAAACATGACCCTGTTTACAACACTTTCCAAATAAGGGGCGCACTTTCGATGTGCCAGATAACCTTTCATCCATCCAATGTAAAGCGTGACAATAAGGGCACGGAACAGTCATAGGGCCAAGAAAATGTCTACTAAAGTCGACATATGATTCTCGAAATGTACTCGTACTTGCAACATTGCCTAATAGAGTGGATCTAAATATAAAATGAAAAAAAATGTGTTAAGGAATATAAAAAATGGCATTAGATAAATTTCCAAATAATAAAAGATTTACCTAGGGTGGTTATCTTCAGTTTGGGGGAGACGTTCAATACTATCTATATCAGTGGCAGGTAGATTTTGAAAAGTTTCAGATGGTTCACAGGGAACGCCATGATTAACAAATGTGTCGAGTTCAATTTGGTCAAAATCTTGACAGAGGTTTCGGGGCAAAACTATTGGGGGCATATTAATTTGATCAACTGGGATTGATAAATTATCAGTCAAAGGACTAAGTCTTTGTAGAGGAAGGCCCAATTGATCAGGGGTTCTCAGTTGTATAAAATTCTCAGTTATTGTTGAAGAGATTTCAACCCTAGCATCAATACAGGACGACTGTGAAACCCTTTCTCGCTTAGGAAAACGTTCTGTGCTAGCAAGGGTAGCTGGTGTTATTGACTTGCGAGTCTGAGTAGATGATCGATTGTCTAGTGTTGTTTTTAACTGAAGTGCTCTTTCTCGATCACGTCGTTATCAGTGGGCAAGCGCACGTTTTGAGGTTAAGCTATTACATGGTGCCATATATTCAACACTTGTGGTGGACTATGGTACAGAGTGATGGGGATTGACAGATGTAGGTTCTGGAGGCATAACATCACACAAAGATTGAAAGCGAGAAAGTCTTTCACGTTCTCGGCGTTGTCGTTGAGCCAGAACACGACTTGAGATTAAGTTCTCAGATAGTGTTAAATGTTCAGTAGACGGGAGAGATTGTGATGGAAAGCAGACTTCCCGTTCTCGTTCCTATCATATTCGTTGTGCCAGGGCACGTTTAGAGATTAAGGGTACATAGGGTGCCTAAAGAAGAAAAAAGATTATCATGACATAATGTGACAATAATGAACGGGTTTCAAATAATGGTCTTATATAGCAATATTAGTAATGGAGAGTGGTAGTAGTTTGGTATTTAAAATGAGGTAAATATTTTAAATCGTACGGTGTATAGCATGATGGTAAATTAAAGATGTAAATTATTTAGAATGGTGTACTTAACATTTATGGTCACCCTACATGGTAAATGCAAAATGTGACCCTATAAGGAGAGGGAGCATTATAAAAAAAAAAAAGATAATGTTAGAAACATACCGCTCCAGAAGAGACATTCCCCTTACCCATCCAAGATGCCTATAGATATAATTAAAGCATATAAAAAGGGATGATAGAATTATAAGGTACGATTTTATGAAGTGGAAAAAGAAAACTGTGGAAAGTTGATGATAAATATTTACCCTAATAAGCGCCACATTTGCTTTCTCTTTCCCTTTGCCTTTGTCGTTTCCATTGTTATGGTGAGTATGCGGCTATGTAAATGAAATAACATCAACAGCATTAACGAAATGTGAATAAGAACTTTATTAGAAGAATTGTGAAGGGAAAAAACAAAGAGAGAGGATTAGTTACCACAGCACAAATAGCATCAAGTTGAACATCATCACGTATAACAATACCTCCGTTATATTTGCGCGGTCTTTGTATCTATATAATACGAAGGTAAAATTGATAGTCACAATTAAAACAAAGCGGGTAGATTAAAGAGAAAAGAAAAAAATGAAGAACGCGATAATAAAATAATGAGAACAAATAGAGCCATAACCATTGAAATGTTAAACATACCACTTGTGAAGATTCCTTCTCCTTCCCTTTCCCTTTATCCACATTAGGTGCCACGTTTTCTTTTCCATTCCCCTGAAAATAGGGGAATAAGAAAAAAATAAAATAAAATAACAATGAAGGAAATTGTTAATAAGCATGAAGACACTAAATAGTTGCATTATGTTACCATGGAACGAATAGCATTGAGGCGGGATTCATCATGGATAACGACACCAATATTATTTATGCGCAACCTTTGAATCCGAGTAAAAAGGCAATGTTTAAAGTCAAAAGTAAAACATGTAGTTGCAAAATAGAAGAATAGAGTAGAGGGGGTAGTTGTTACAGCATTTTGTGCGTCTTCATCAACCTTTAAGAAAAAAAAAAGTAAAGAACAGAGTTCGTACGTTGAAAATGACATGATTTAAGGCCCGGGACAGAAGAACTACATGTAACTTACTATGCCAAATACAGTAATGTCCTCCATGTCGAGAAAGAAGTCGACTATCAACTAGAAAATGAAAAGATGGATTAGTTATTCATAGAAATTAAAATGTTTACTAATCCAAACATGTGCAAAATGACATTATGGTAAGCAAGGATCATAGGTAACCGGCAATCTCCTTTGGTTTAATTATTGGTGATATATTACATAAAAAAAATTAAAAAATTATTTTTTATAACATATGTTACATTCTGTTTAGGGGTACGATAAATTAAAACTCATAATTAAGGCATTGAATAAACTATACGTTGGCTGCGCACCAATCCTAGAAACCCCCCATATTCAATACCAATATTTAACGGTTCCGTCCTTCCCTTGAAAGCATTAATTAAAACATGAACATTCCTATAATTAGGGTGTTTTTTTTTCCACTGAAATCTGATATGAACACTTTTTGTTCTATTCAAATTCAGATTATTCAAATTCAGAGGTTTGTTTTAATTCAGATTGTTCACTCAGACAATAAGTTCATATCCATGTTTTTAAAATAGCACCCATAGTTTACAAAAGACGACCTAATTATATTTTAAAATATAAGAATGCAGCGTAAAGCTCGAGAATAGGGGATACTGTTATATTTGAAGCAGTATTCAGTAAGAACCTACAAATCATTGGATAAAAATAAACATTGGATAAAAATATGCATAAGCATACGTTGATAAGCATACTTGATAAGCATAAACATACATTGGAAAAAAATTAGCATACTTGATAAAAATAAACTGTTAAGAATACTTTATACCTACTGAGGCTCAACACAATCAAAGTCCTCTGTCTTGTTTAAATACACGCCAAATAGGGAACAAAAAGGGAGTTCTTGCAACAAAATCTAATGTACAAAGTAATCCGACCTGAATAAGAAAAATAATCCGACCTGAATAAACCACTAAATAAATCAAATGAAACAAAAAATATAAAGATTCAAACCTTAGCAGGAGCTTCATATATCTTCTATACACCTTCGAAGTAATCAATCCCAACCAAAAACCAAGAAATAAATTCTACAAAAACACCACAAACAACCATCAGTTCCACACAAACAACCAAAAAACTCAAAATAAAAAAAATGAAAAAACAGAAAAGCGTTGGGAATTAGGTCTTCCTCAACCTCTTCACGCAAGTAAAAAACTCAAAAAACTCAAAAATCGATTTCAGATTTGTGTAAAGTCACTCTAGGTCTCAAATCTCGCTGGTATTTGAGTGTTGGGAATCTAGCGATTGTGTATGGAATCTTTGCTAGAGATGGTATTTTTCATGTAGTTTGCTCAGAGAGAGTGAGAGATAAAAGAGAAGTCATCGGGGGTAAAGTGACATGAAAATGGGTATAATACCCTTTAACCCTTGTTTTTGAATTTTTAACTAAGGGGGAAATAAAGTAGTGAGTGTTAAAAGAGGGGGAAATCAAAAATTTTAAGGGCAAAAATGGTAAGAGGGGTATTTTAATTTCAACCATTGGATTGTTGCATTGTTGGTTTAATCCTAGCCCCTAATTAGCTTATTGTAATACCCCGTATTTTTATGCTATATTTAATTTGAGGAATTATTAAATTTAATGCGATGATTTATTTAATAAATATCCGAAAATTAATTATGTTATAATTATTAACGTGACTAGAGTTAGTAATTATGGGAAACTTGCTGAATATTACTAATGAGCATAGTAATATATTACATTGGTTATATTGAATGTCATAAGTGAATTAAATGACTATTTCGGAAATTTAAGTCGGGACGTGCCCATGTCACGTCGGGACTAATTATGTAAATTAAAAAGGGAATATCTTATAAGTTGTCCGTATGGTCGTTTTGAGTGCGCCAACGCATCCAGAAGGGTCGAGATAGTCAGAAAAGTGTACCCGGGGGTTTAGTTTGGGTCTCGGGATGTTTTTAGGCTTAATTAGTGACCCGGGAGGGCATTTTGGTCATTTTACAAAATAGGGTAATTAAACCCATGAATTTCAGCCATACTTAGCAGCCATTTAAGTCAGCCTTTTAGGGTTAGAACATTCAGAACCCTAGAACGACCATTGGAGAAGAGAGGAGAGAGCTCTCAAGGTGATTCAAGGCCCAAAACACCACCGATTGCACCGCCGTCACCACCAACGCGTAGATCGCGAGGAGGAGAACGCAACCACACCAATATCAGCAGGAAAGCAAACCTCTGAAATCCCAGAGAAGTGTTTAACTTGCGTATTTTCGTTGGTCCAATAATCATATTAGTGTAGGAATGATTAGGAGTAGAATCAATGGAAGGAAACCCCAATTTTTTAAAGGGATTTGCATGTAGAAATCGTTATAACCATATTCTGGAAATAATATGTGAAGTAGATGATTAACCCACGAATTTGTGATGTTATGTTAGAAGGAAATTCTGGAGAAAACTGATTAGAACAAAAGTTAAGAAAACTTTAGGGTTCTTGATAATTAGATGAAATTTTAGGTTGTTTAACCATGTTTAATGATGAATACACGCATGCTGATCGTTAAAGATATCTGGAATTATGTTAGGATGTTAGCAGTAGACTTTTTGGGTCGATTAGTGTTGGAAAATATGAGTTTTGATGAAGAAACTTAATCAATCCCGTCACTGCAATTTCTGCAGAATTTTTGCCCAGACCTGCTTGATCGAACGATCGAGCATAGAGCTTCGATCGATCGAAGGATTCGATCGATCGATCCCCAAGCTTCGATCGATCGACCCCTCCTGGCAGACTCCTATTTCTCTTGTTTATTTAGTTAAATTAAATTATCGTGAAATAACCCTTGGGCATTCTAAATAAAATGATTTGGGAGATATTGAGGACCAGTAGGGTATATGGATAAATGTTAGAACCTTTAATCTTCAACGAGAAGGGTAATTATGGGATATTTACTTTAGGTTGGTAAATTTATGAAACTTAAGGGTGAGGTGCGTAAGAGAGTTACGTTGGAATCAAATAAAGTCACTTACTGAATTTTAGATTGGTAAGGATATGACCCATGCGTATTAGGTAATGAGTGAGAAAACTCTTCGAGTTAAGGTTAGAGACGAAACCTTATACGTAATCATAATAATGGGAAATTAAAGATAAATGTTGTGACTATGGGTTATGAGAGAAACCTATATTAACATGATGAAATGGGTATATTTATATAATTGTGTGTACATATATTACATACATGTGAAAAACGTACCCGCGCTACTTGCTATCCCTGAGGTTACCGCGCTGTGACGATCTTATCCTGTGTTGCTTTATGGGGGATATTGATTCGTACCCTAGAGGATAGAGATCCTAGGTACGGGCTATCAGATTGATAGTCGGACGGTCCTAAGAGACGTGTGGGTATGTACTGACCTCTTGGACTTGCAATCTATGCTTCGCCTCAACGTTGTTTTGTATATGTTAATACAGTTCGAGAGTGATTCCGAACTTGTATTTCCCTTTGTGTGAGCGATACGGGGATTGGATAGTAGAGTATGCCCGCACCATAGTTTAGTTGGGGTGCTGTTATATATATATATATTATACGAGTAGTTAATATATATATGAGGTTATAAACTTTAAACTGCCTACTGTGATTTGATAAGTAGAACATAGTTGTTGACTCAAATTATTAAATACTTATTTTGTGAAAGTACGAGAAGACACTGGGAAACTTTATAATTTAATGAAGCTAAAAGGAGAGGAGTTCTACATATTGAAAGTAACCTTTTTAAAACATTGTCATCGTTTGATTTTGAAAACTTAGGAGTAAGTTAAGATAAACTAAATTATTTTGGAAGGTTAGTACGATAGGAGTGCACATTAGAAGAGAGGTGAGAATTCCTCAAGAGAGTGTCGAACTAATATGATTTGCATTGGCCTGTATCAATTTAAATACTTGCTTAACGTATTTTAAAATCAAACACACTTTCGGGCCCTGACCCGTTTCTTTTTCTCTCTCTCTCTTATGTATATATATGTATATTTTCAGGTGCCCAGCCACAGGGGCGTCTTGCTTAGGATCCTTTGAGAAGAACGAGCTGCAGCTTAGGTGGAAGTTGCAGGTCACTTGAGTAGACGGCTTCTGTTATTGACTCCATTCTTACTACTCTCATTTTTGGGCACGTGTCGCCCTTTTCATTATTTCATTTACTTGTTGGGATTCTTATATTTCAGTTATTCTAGTATTGTTTTATGGGATTTATTCAGGATAGTTTATGATGTTTGGTTTTATTTTAGTTCTTCGTGGTGTGATTCTATATCGTAGAAATGTTGTTTTGTATAATTAAATCTTTTCTTTAATTAAAATTTGGAAGTTTGTATGAAAAATGTTTTTGGCACTTAGCTTAATTATTTAGGGTGTTAAATTGGAAAAATTATTTTTATCGACAGTGATGCTGAGAATGAACCAACTGTTTACCTTGATTTAATTTAATAAAGGAGTGATCGCCCGGTATTTAATTAGGCGGGGTGTCACAGGTGGTATCAGAGAGTCAGGTTCTAGTGTCCATAGGATCTGTACGGCTTACTTCGCTTTCAGCTTAACGTTTTTGCTATAGAGCCCTATTTTTAGGATTGTTGTATTCCTGCTTTTACGTTTAAGTCTTCAGTTAATTGTAATTCGATGATGACTGTAGACTGATAAATTTTGTTCACGTTTCAGATGCCTCCGAGACGTGCTCCGAAAGATAGGCGTGCCCAAGCCGAGCAGCCAGCAGCTCCGGCACCAGGCACAATGAATGCGAATGAGGTAGCCGCCATCGTTGCTCAGGCGGTAAATGCCGTGATAGCGGTGATTCAGCAGGCTCCACCACAGGTCCAGGCAGTGGCGCCAGTATCAGCACAACTTCCATATGCATGGGAGAGGGTTCGGGATGCTTTTCGGAAAGCACATCCCCCTGAGTTTTCTGGTAGCTCCGATATTGTTACTGTCAGCCAATGGAAGAAAGACATCCAGCGGCATCTTCGCATGTATGAGTGCACCGAGGTACAAAAGCAGTTATTGGCTTCTTTTAAGCTGGTGGGAGTCGCATTACAGTGGTGGGAGTCCACTACTACTTTGGAGGAGAGGGACACGATCCCTATTCAGATGTTCTGGGAGCGGTTTGACCGCAAGTACTTTCCACCCGCAGTGCAAACTGAGATGAGGCGGAGATTACTAAATCCGAAGCAGGAGAACCTTACTGTAGCCGAGTATGAGGAGGAGTTCACAAGACTTCTCACTATTGTGCCAGATGAGGCACCCACTGAGGGCAAGAAAATTTTGTTTTTCGTCGACGGGTTAGCTTGGAGGATCCGTCAGCACCTTATTGGGAATCTATCCCTGAGTGCTTTCACTGACGTACTCAATGTAGCGTTACTACATTGCCAAGATCACCGCTTCCATCTTCAGGGAAGCAAGAGAGCAGGAGAGTCCAGCCAGCAGGGCAGGACCGGGGGTAATAGTGCCGGTGGGGCACCAACTCATGGACAGACTCGTCAGCACAAGCAGAGTTCCCATCAGGGGCACCCTGCTAAGCGATTCCGTTCAGGTGATTCTAGGCAGGGATTCAGGGGATACAGGCAAGGCCATCAGGGTCAGCCTAATCAGCAGGGCCAGCAGGGTCAACACCGACCGCAGGGTCAACAGCAGGGCCAGCAAGGCCAACAGCGTGCACATCAGGGCCAATAGGGCCAATGGCGTGGAGGTAACGGCCAGCAGGGCCGTGGTCAGCAGGGACAAAGGGGAGGTAATTTCAGAGGCCGGTGTTTTGTGTGCGGAAAGCACGGCCATAAGCTTCAGGATTTCCCAGAGGGCGATAGGGCCCCACAGAAGCAGGGAGCCCGTAATGAGCCGCAGAGGCCACTCTTTCCACCTGCCCTTCCAGCTCCAGCCCAGGTGCCAGCCCTACCAGCCATTCCAGCAGCTCGAGTGCAGCAGAGGCAATTGCAGTATGGACGTGTCTATAACGTCCACCAGGCAGCAGCTCCACAGGCACCACCCGCGATTGAGGGTATGTTTCCTATCCATGGTACTATGGGTAAAGTTTTGTTTGATACGGGGGCAACGCATTGTTTTATAGCTACGCATTTTGCGAAGTCCTTAGGGTTGTTAGCCACAGCAGAGAGCACCGTGACGTGTGTCGACTCACCACTGGGGAGTGGGTCACTTATATTCTTTATATGCTGGGGAGTAGGGGTAGAGATTGGTAGCTTGGTATTGCCTGCAGACATGCTAGTCTTAGACATGCACGAGCATGATGTGATCATTGGTATGGATTGGCTCGCATCTTGTAGAGCGATGACTGATTGCTTCGGTGGGAGCATTATTTTTGCCATTCCGGGGCAAGAGATGTTTGTAGTGGCGATGCCTCGCCCAGAGGGAGGTTCGACCGCTCATTTATATTACATTGAGGAGGATACCTCTAAGGAGGTTGTGATTCCTTTGGATTATATCCCAGTTGTTAGGGAGTATTCCGATGTGTTTCAGGATATACCAGGCCTACCGCCTGTAATATTCCGTACTTTTGGCTATATTTATTTTGGGGATTAATTAATTAAATGCGTATTAATTGGAAATTAATCCGGGTTATAAATACTAATGTGATGCGAATTTGTATTTGATTATGTGCATATATGATTATATATGTATTTGGTATTATAAATTTGTCGTGAGATTTATATACGAAAATTTGGAAATTTTATTGAGACGCGTGGGACCGCCGTGTCATGGTATAATATTTTGATAATAAAAGTGAATTTAAAATCTATAAACCGTATGGTCGTTTTGAGTGCGCCAACGCGTCCGAAAGGGTCGAGATAGTCAGAAAACACTAGTCGGGGGTGTAGTTTGGGTCCCGGGGTATTTTTAGGCCATACCGGCAACTTAAAAGGTTATTTTGGTAATTTTACATTTTTAGGAATTAAAAGTGACGAAAATTAGAGATGTAAATCTGATGTGGATTTAACCCATTAAGCCCATTAACCAAACCATATTAACCTAGAAAGCTACATAGGTTATCATTTAGGTTTTCTAAGTTCCTAAATCAAAACCCTAGCCACCTTAAGCCACCATTAGAGAAGGAGCTTGGAGAAGGAGAGAAAGAGAGAAAATTCTGCAGAGATTCTTCACCAAATCAACACCAAATCCGGAAACAAACAAGTCAAGTGGTTTAATTATGTTTAACTTCAGCAAATGTTCTTTCCATGTTAGAAAATTGAAGATTTATAATTGTTATTGGAAGATGAATGAAAACCCATGATTAACTGGACTTAGGTTCTGAATATTGAGGATAAATTGCATGTAGAATAGTTTGGAGACGATTAATCTGATGTTAATACATGATTGGGTGAAAGAAAAATGAATTAAATTCTGGGATTTGATGATGACATGTAGTTAGGGTTCATGTTCTTGAGATATTTGGAAAAAGTGTAGAAAGTTGTAAATTTAATTGATGTTAGGATGGATTGATCCCTTAAAAACATGTTAGGATGTGACTATTTATGTTTAGTATTGATTATAGATCTTTAAACGATTGTTGGGACTTAGTTTAGAAGATTTGAGGTGTTAATATGGATGAAAAACGATTTGGGGAAAAATCTGGGTCGAAGCTGGTAGCTCGTTAGAAGCAACCTCCAGGTCATTCGAACGAACTCGTTTGAACGAGCTTCTAACGAGTTGACCAGTCGTTGCTAACGAGTAAGGATTTCGTTCGATATCTCGTTCGAACGAGATATCGTTAGAAGGTACAGTTCGTTCGAACGAACTGGGACCTCGTTCGAACAGCCTCGTTCGAACGAGTCTTCTAACGAGTTGGCAGAGGAATCTCATTCGAACAGTCTCGTTCGAACGAGACTTCTAACGAGTTGAAAGTTTGGTCCTTTTTGGACTGTTTTGACTTTTGGAGTTCCGTAAACTTGTTCGAGGACATAGATATCATTCCGAGAGTGTATTAGAATTGGGACATTTGGGTATTTATGAGAAGGAATTTACATACGAGAGTGTATTAGAATGAACCGTTTAGGTAAGACGTGAGTGTCTACTACGACGTTTATGGCGCGTATAATTACAAACCGGAATAGTATGAATTGCGATAGTTATAAGTTAGTACGAGAATGCAATATGTACTACGATTTAAAATACGGTATTACTAAGATGGGTGTTTACTTAGTATTGGTATATGGATTGTGTGTATGACATACCTACCATACTTGCTATCACGGGAGGTTACGTTCGCTTAGGACCCTCTAATCCTTGTGTGCCTACGGGGGGGATATAGACTGGTACCTCGATGAACATAGGTCATAGAAAGACTTATTGGGATATTAATAAGTCCGCTGACCGTGGGAGCGTTGGTATGTGCGTGACCCACGTGATGGTGACTGTGTTCGCCTCCACTATTTGTGATTTGTGTTATTTGAACTATTCCTGAGAGATTCGGAATATGTGACCCTTATGTACGTGATGTACCGGGATGGATAGCAGAGTATGTGTGCACCGCAGCTTAGTTCTCGGGGTGTTTGTATTGTATATTTACGATGTGATTAATATACATTTAATTAATGATAATCCTCATGTTAATGTTGTAAATATATTACGGTATTGTTTCGAGAAATATAACGAGTTAACTGATAGTTATATATATTGCATATTGAGTATTTGAGTTTACGTTAAACCCCTATTTAATTACGAGCGTTATTATGTTAGTGGAACCGGGTATTATGGGGCAGACCTTTGGCAGTATAGCTAGATATGTTGTCACTTAGCTAGTGGTATGGGTAGTTATAGATGGGTATTTGCGTTAGGAGTGCACAGTTAGACGAGAGGTGAGAATATAATGTGAGTGCACGTCCTAACATGTACTTTGCATTTAATGTTTTAAATGTTTTTAAAGCACTTGCAGGTTTTTAAAATATAACTCCACATTTGGGCTCTGACCCGTTTGCTTTTCAAATATTTTTCTTTTAAAACCATTTTAGGTGCCCAGCCACAGGGACACCAAGCATAGGATACTCATTCAGGTGATGAGCCGTAGCGGTTGTGGAAGCTACAGGGACTTTGCTTATAGACGCTTCTATCTTTTGGATTCCAGAGTCACTATCTATCAGTTGTAGGGCATGTTGCCCATTTCTATTTAGAGCATCTTTTACATTTCAGTTTTCAGACTTTAACATGTATTATTTCAGTTTCGGTTATTTATTTCAGTATGGGATTGTAGTGAGGAGTTTTCCTCCAGCCTTTATTTACTCTATTGTGATGATTATTCGTTTTACTTCAGTATGGTGAATGGTGTTATTTATTTATTCATTACACTTGTTGCATGTTAATCAGACTTAAATTAAAATTTGGCACTTACTTTTTAAATACTAGGTGGTTAGTAATAATAAAATGTTTTCGACAGTGATGCTATTAACTGAGCTAACTTGGCATTTTGAATTAATTTAATAAAGGAGTAGCTACCCGGTGTTTAATTAGTCGGGGTGTCACATCGCCCAGTCGTGAGATAGACTTCGTTATAGATTTATTGCCGGATACGAGACCTATAGCACGCGCACCGTACCATATGGCTCCGGCAGAGATGCGAGAGCTACGAGATCAGATTGAGCAGCTACTAGGTCAGGGCTTTATTCGTAGGAGTACCTCACCTTGGGGCGCTCCAGTCTTATTTGTAAAGAAGAGAGATGGTTCACTGAGATTGTGCGTGGACTGCCGTGAGTTGAACAAGGTCACGATACGGAATAAGTATCCGTTGCCTCGAATCGATGATCTATTCGACCAGTTGAGGGGAGCAACTTTCTTTTCGAAGATAGATCTGAGGTCGGGGTACCATCAATTACGAATTAAAGAGCAGGATGTTTCAAAGACTGCCTTCTAGTCGAGATATGGGTCCTATGAGTTCAGGGTGATGCCGTTCGGACTCACAAATGCCCCAGCCATTTTCATGGACTTGATGAACCGAGTATTCAGAGAGTTCTTGGATCAGTTCGTCATCGTCTTCATAGATGATATTTTGATATATTCACACTCCGAGGAGGAGCATGCCGAACACTTGAGGCAGGTTCTTCAGACTCTACGAGAGCATCAGTTGTATGCTAAGTACGAGAAGTGTGGATTCTGGTTGCGAGAGGTACAATTCTTGGGCCATGTTGTTTCTGAGCAAGGGATAGCAGTTGACCCGAGCAAAGTGTCAGCGATGAGGGAGTGGGGGCAGCCCATGACACCGACGGAAGTGCGTAGTTTCTTGGGGTTAGCCGGATACTACAGGAGGTTCATTCGGGGATTCTCCAAAATAGCGGGTCCATTGACGAATCTGACTCGCAAGGGGGTACCATATGTCTGGGATGACGCTTGTCAGTTGGCGTTCGACGAGTTAAAGGACAAGCTTACTTCGGCACCAGTCCTTGCTTTACCGAAGCCGGGTGTAGAGTACCTGGTTTACACAGATGCGTCCTTACGAGGACTTGGGGGAGTACTTCAGCAGGAGGAGAAGGCTATAGCTTTTGCTTCCGGCAAGCTTAAGCATCACGAGAAGAATTACCCCACCCACGACCTGGAGTTAGCTGCGGTCGTCTTTGCATTGAGAATTTGGAGGCACTATTTATTGGGCGAGAAATTCCGTTTGTTCACAGACCATAAGTCACTGCAGTACCTGTTCACTCAGCGAGAGCTGAATATGCGTCAGCGCAGATGGTTAGAGTTTGTGAAAGATTACCAGTTCGATATACAGTATCATCCGGGGAAAGCCAACGTAGTTGCTGATGCGTTGAGCTGTAGACCGGTTGACGATGTAGCGGACATCTGGAAAGCAAACTGGAAGGAGTTGGGTCACCAGGACGCAGTAGCACGTTCTTTCATATCCGTGATGTCAGTCACACCCGAGATTGTTACGAGGGTGATACAGGTACAGACCACAGACCCGTTTTGTCAGGAGCAGATTGTACGACTTCTAGCCGAGGGTGGTGAGTCCTATTCTTTTAGTTCGGATGGAGGGTTGCGATTTAATGGGAGATTGGTGGTTCCAGAAGGAGCGGAGCTACGTCATGAAGTGATGACTCATTCTCATGGGTCCCGATTTCCAGTACATTTGGGAGGCGATAAGATGTACCAGGACATGAGACGACAGTACTGGTGGAGTGGGATGAAGAAGGACATCGCTGAATTTGTGTCCAAGTGTTCTACTTGCTAGCTAGTGAAGGTGGACCACCAGAAACCGTCAGGATTACTTCAGCCGTTGGAAATACCCGCGTGGAAGTGGGAAAGTATTTCCATGGATTTCATTACCGGGTTGCCTACATCACAGCGGGGCCACGATTCTATCTGGGTGATTATAGATCGTTTGACCAAGGTGGCTCATTTTCTGCCAGTGAGGACAGATTATACCATAGGTCAGCATGCCCAGTTGTTCATCGCTGAGATTGTCAGATTACATGGGGTGCCCCTGAATATTGTATCAGATAGAGACAAGATTTTTGTGTCACGTTTCTGGGAAAGCTTTCAGGAGGCTATGGGTACAGAGTTGAGACTGAGTTCGGCTTACCACCCATAGACAGATGGACAGACAAAGCGTACTAATCAGATGTTGGAAGATATGCTACGCATGTGTGTTCTCGATTTCAGAGGAGGTTGGGAGCCACACCTTCCACTGGTAGAGTTTGCTTATAATAACTCCTATCAGTTTACGATTGGCATGGCTCCATTTGAGGCTTTGTACGGCAGGCCTTGTCGTTCTCCAACTTGTTGGCTCGAGGTGGGGGACAACAAGTTATTAGGGCCAGAAGTGATTCAGGAGACCTCCGCGAGGATTGAGATAATCAGGAGTCGTATTCGGGTAGCCCAAGACAGGCAGAAGAGCTACGCCGATGCGAAACGGTTCTTCCGGGAGTTTAATGTGGGAGATCAAGTGTTCTTGCGTGTATCTCCCATGAAAGGAGTGATGAGGTTCGGGAAGAAGGGGAAGTTGGCTCCGAGGTACGTAGGACCATTTCCCATCATCGAGAGAATTGGGCCAGTAGCATACAGGTTGGGATTGCCAGAACATTTACATCCCATCCACGATGTATTCCACATCTCGTCGTTGAGACGATATCTTCGGGATGATATGGCCCATACTCACATTGCGATAGACGAGATAGACTTATAGTCTGATAGCTCTTACGAGGAGAGACCAGTGGCTATTCTAGACTATAGTGAGAGGAGATTGAGGTCGAAAGTAGTTCCACTTGTGCGAGTCCAGTGGGAGCATCATAATGTGGAGGAATCCACTTGGGAGCGTGAGGCAGATATGCGCGAGAGATATCCAGAGTTGTTTTTACCAGGTATGCCTTATTTTCTGAATTTCGGGACGAAATTCCGTTATTAGGGGGGAAGTATGTAATACCCCGTATTTTTATGCTATATTTAATTTGGGGATTTATTAAATTTAATGTGATGATTTATTTAATAAATATCCGGAAATTAATTATGTTATAATTATTAACGTGACTAGAGTTAGTAATTATGGGAAACTTGTTGAATATTACTAATGAGCATAGTAATATATTACATTGGTTATATTGAATGTCATAAGTGAATTAAATGACTATTTCGGAAATTTAAGTCGGGACGTGCCCGTGTCACGTCGGGACTAATTATGTAAATTAAAAAGGGAATATTTTATAAGTTGTCCATATGGTCGTTTTGAGTGCGCCAACGCGTCCGGAAGGGTCGAGATAGTCAGAAAAGTGTACCCGGGGGTTTAGTTTGGGTGTCGGGATGTTTTTAGGCTTAATTAGTGACCCGGGAGGGCATTTTGGTCATTTTACAAAATAGGGTAATTAAACCAACGAATTTCAGCCATCCTTAGCAGCCATTTAAGTCATCCTTTTAGGGTTAGAACATTCAGAACCCTAGAACGGCCATTGGAGAAGAGAGGAGAGAGCTCTCAAGGTGATTCAAGGCCCAAAACACCACAGATTGCACCGCCGTCACCACCAACACGTAGATCGCGAGGAGGAGAACGCAACCACACCAATATCAGCGGGAAAGCAACCCTCTGAAATCCCAGGCAAGTGTTTAACTTGAGTATTTTCGTTGGTGCAATAATCATATTAGTGTAGGAATGATTAGGAGTAGAATCAATGGAAGGAAACCCCAATTTTTGATAGGGATTTGCATGTAGAAATCATTATAACCATATTCTGGAAATAATATGTGAAGTAGATGATTAACCCACGAATTTGTGATGTTATGTTAGAAGGAAATTCTGGAGAAAACTGATTAGAACAAAAGTTAAGAAAAATTTAGAGTTCTTGATAATTAGATGAAATTTTAGGTTGTTTAACCATGTTTAATGATGAATACACGCATGATGGTCGTTAAAGATATCTGGAATTATGTTAGGATGTTAGCAGTAGACGTTTTGGGTCGATTAGTGTTGGAAAATATGAGTTTTGATGAAGAAACTTAATCAATCCCGTCACTGCAATTTCTGCAGAATTTTTGCCCAGACCTGCTTGATCGATCGATCGAGCATAGAGCTTCGATCGATCGACCCCTCCTGGCAGACTCCTATTTCTCTTGTTTATTTAGTTAAATTAAATTATCATGAAATAACCCTTGGGCATTCTAAATAAAATGATTTGGGAGATATTGAGGACCAGTAGGGTATATGGATAAATGTTAGAACCTTTAATCTTCAACGAGAAGGGTAATTATGGGATATTTACTTTAGGTTGGTAAATTTATGAAACTTAAGGGTGAGGTGCGTAGAGAGTTACGTTGGAATCAAATAAAGTCACTTACTGAATTTTAGATTGGTAAGGATATGACCCATGAGTATTAGGTAATGAGTGAGAAAACTCTTCGAGTTAAGGTTAGAGACGAAACCTTATACGTAATCATAATAATGGGAAATTAAAGATAAATGTTGTGACTATGGGTTATGAGAGAAACCTATATTAACATGATGAAATGGGTATATTTATATAATTGTGTGTACATATATTACATACATGTGAAAAACGTACCCGCGCTACTTGCTATCCCTGAGGTTACCGCGCTGGGACGATCTTATCCTGTGTTGCTTTATGGGGGATATTGATTCGTACCCTAGAAGATAGAGATCCTAGGTACGGGCTATCAGATTGATAGTCGGACGGTCCTAAGAGACGTGTGGGTATGTACTGACCTCTTGGACTTGGAATCTATGCTTCGCCTCAACGTTGTTTTGTATATGTTAATACAGTTCTAGAGTGATTCCGAACTTGTATTTCCCTTTGTGTGAGCGATACGGGGATTGGATAGCAGAGTATGCCCGCACCATAGTTTAGTTGGGGTGCTGTTATATATATATATTATACGAGTATTTAATATATATATGAGGTTATAAACTTTAAACTGCCTACTGTGATTTGATAAGTAGAACATAGTTGTTGACTCAAATTATTAAATACTTATTTTGTGAAAGTATGAGAAGACACTTGGAAACTTTATAATTTAATGAAGCTAAAACGAGAGGAGTGCTACATATTGAAAGTAACCTTTTTAAAACATTGTCATCGTTCGGTTTTGAAAACTTAGGAGTAAGTTAAGATAAACTAAATTATTTGGGAAGGTTAGTATGATAGGAGTCCACATTAGAAGAGAGGTGAGAATTCCTCAAGAGAGTGTCGAACTAATATGATTTGCATTGGCCTGTATCAATTTAAATACTTGCTTAACGTATTTTAAAATCAAACACACTTTCGGGCCCTGACCCGTTTCTTTTTCTCTCTCTCTCTTGTGTATATATATGTATATTTTCAGGTGCACAGCCACAGGGGCGTCTTGCTTAGGATCCTTTGAGAAGAACGAGCTGCAGCTTAGGTGGAAGTTGCAGGTCACTTGAGTAGACGGCTTCTGTTATTGACTCCATTCTTACTACTCTCATTTTTGGGCACGTGTCGCCCTTTTCATTATTTCATTTACTTATTGGGATTCTTATATTTCTGTTATTCCAGTATTGTTTTATGGGATTTATTTAGGATAGTTTATGATGTTTGGTTTTATTTTAGTTCTTCGTGGTGTGATTCTATATCGTAGAAATGTTGTTTTGTATAATTAAATCTTTTCTTTAATTAAAATTTGGAAGTTTGTATGAAAAATGTTTTTGGCACTTAGCTTAATTATTTAGGGTGTTAAATTGGAAAAATTATTTTTATCGACAGTGATGCTGAGAATGAACCAACTGTTTACCTTGATTTAATTTAATAAAGGAGTGATTGCCCGGTATTTAATTAGGCGGGGTGTCACACTTATAAACTTAAGGAATAGTAAACAATATTCTACTCCTTATTATATATATATATATATATATATGTATGTAGTATATATTGTACTTGTAGTATATATTGTGTCCGAAATATATACCTCACGATACTCTAGTTGTGTGCGGAAGTAGGCTTGTAGATGATATATATATATACATATATATATAGGTATGTATATATATACATACCTATATATATGTATATATATGTCATCTAGAAGCCTACTACCGCACACAACTAGAGTATCGTGAGGTATATATTTGGTACACAAGATATACTACAAGCACATACTTTATAATCACCTCCCCACATCACATTTTGGGGGTTATGGTCTCAGAATCATACTTCGAACACCAATAGTGAGTTATATCTCTTTGGTCGGAATACATATTTCACATAAAATACATATTATAAGGATTATTGGTCCGTAAAGCCATCGACCCCAAGGTAAATTAAATGTGCATGCATATTCTCAATACATCGTTAATCTCGTAATTAAGTTTCTCTCTACTTAATTTATCATCTAGATGTATATCTCTATATATATCATCTACACATCTACCCTTGCACATAAGTAGAGTATGATGAGGTATATATTTTTCAAACATAATATAGACTATAAGGATTATTGGTCCAGAAAGCCATCGACCCCAATTATCCTAACATTTACATTGGTCCAGAAATCCATTGACCCTATGGTAAATGTAACGTACAAGCATATTGGCTCATACCTTTCGTCGATACCAAGTAATACTAATGCATATGTATATTGTCTCTAACCTTCCGTCGATACCAATGAATATTATATATCTTCAATGTTGGTCTAGAGTGTCCATTGACCCCAACTCTGATTTTAGTGTATTGGTCCAGAAAGCCATCAACCCCAATACCTAATTTAGCAAATAATAGGAATTCACACAACCTAAGATTTAATAAAAATAGGTATTCACACTAACTAATCAATCATACTTGTAGGTAGTATATTTCTCTCAAATACTCAGCATACATTTTATTTTACGATTTATCTCACTATCGTAACAATTCGAGTATTCACACAACTACAAGGGTCCTAGTTACCCCTCGTTATATCAATTCAGTAGTTACCCTTGTTAACCTACTGGCCCAATAAATTTAAGCTATCTCGCGCTTTTTTGTAAGTATATTCTTATCATCTCGAATTAGAATATGTTACAATCAAGATTTTGAATCTCCACTTTAATTAGCTTACAAAATTAAAGTCAAACACTCAATCATAGACCTAATTCCATATCATTATTCCCTCAATATATTTCACCAAGGTCCCACACACTTACCCGATAAAATTTTAGGCATTTGAGTGTTAAAAATAAAAATCTCACAATTTCTGGGCAGCCGAATCGAATCATAAATTTTATGGCACATTAAGCACCCTCTAGTAAAGTTTCGATTTGTCCTTCTACAGAACTCCAATTGACCTGATTCCAAGTTCATTGGAAATATAAGAGATAGACCTTTCAATAAATCTATGATTCACACTCTAATATTAAGTACAATTCAAATAGTATATGTTTAACATTACATCAAAATTCTAGCACATCACTATGCTGGCACATCAAACACCCTGCAGTAAAATGTCGATTACTCCCTCTATAAAAACTCGTATTGACCTGATTACATTTTCATTGGATATATAAGAAATAGACCTTTATAGACATGTATGGTTCACACTCTAATATGATGTAGAATTCAAACGGCATACTTTTAAAGATACATAAAAAAATTATGGTAGATTGACATCTTGTGTTCATCAACTCAACCCTAAGTCATTAAAGATTCATGTTCTTCAACCAAGAATCGATAAATATTCCATGTTAATCATCAAATATATTCAAATTTCATTTTATCTTTACATAGGTATTAATTCTACATGCAATCATACCCAAACATATGATCAATTCATACATTTAATTCCAGGTCTTTCAATAGAATCAACAAATTCATAGAACTCCCTACACATGGGTATTATAACTTGAATTTGATTTGCAATAAACAATTGACTTGAATTGATAACTTTGATTTTGTGTTTCTTGATTGAGGGTTGATTGCTTCTTCTCCAATATTCCCTTCCAATTTGGCTTGATGTGCAAGAACTCTTCACCACCTTTAGAATTTCACCTTAAGCTTTGAGAATTAGCTCTCCCTTCTCTCTAATGATCTCTCTAGTAGTTTTTGTGTTACGGACCCTAATCCACAATCTCCAAATATCAGATCAAAGGCTCTAAATTTCGTAGGACATTTAACCCACTTTATAAAAATGATGGAAACACCCTCGATAAGTGTCGATTTGGTCCAAAGTTGACCCGGGACTCAAACTATACCCCAAGGTACACTATTTCGACAATTTGAACCCATCCTGAACCATCTGTGACCTCAAAATTATCATCTGAGTCACTTAAAACACATTTCTCATTTCTCACCACAAAATAGTCTGCACACAGGACTCCCGGTGAGATAAAGTAAAAATATGCGCATATCACTCACTATGCTGTATCACCATAATTATCATTTATTTACTATTTGCACTGAGTAAATATTATCATGTAATATTAATCTGTATTTAACTCCCGATTAATATCCAATTAAATACATTTACCATTCAGTCATTTTGAATTACTTCACTCGGGGAATTTAATTAAAACATATTTTCTCAATTAATTCCTCAAATTAATTAAATAAAAATACACATAAATTTGGGGTATTACACCAATGTGATATGAAAATAGAAATTAAGAGAGTTAAAGTTGAAAGAAACCAAAAACATGTGTTAACTTAGAAACCTCTTAATAAGAATTTGTAATCATAACTCTTCACGTGCCTTTTTCATTATATCACAGTTCAAACAAAGATTGGACCACATAAGTATCTATAGAAGTATGAATCAAAAGACTATGTGGGAATGGTTTATTAAAAGAATAAATTAGAATTTGAGACTAAACACTGCAAAGCATAACTGAAAACAGTTATGAAAAAAGTTTAATAAATAAGAAGGGACTACAGTTGGGATACATGATGCCAGGCTCCCACGTTTGAATGTCAATTCAAGAGATTGTATGGATAATTCTAGACAACAGAAAATAGTAATGAAACATAATACACTTTTTAGTAAACACAAAACAAATATAAGGAAATTCTAAAAGTAAGGTGAACTCCACATAAATCTAATGCCATTAGTTAAACCAAAACCTCCAAAAATGAACAACCGAAAGTCTGATGAATCTCTGACCAACTCAATATATAAAAGACAAATGGTTGTAATTCAACTTAATCTTGTATGACAATAAATATAGAAAACTATTAACATCCATTCCACTTAAAAATCTGATGTAATCAAAAAATGATATTTACAAAAAATAGAATAAAATATATTAATAGCATTTTTAACAAAGAGAAACATTCCTTACAACAAAGAGATCTATGGACAACATTTGGATTGAAAACCATGCGGGTGTAGTATGAAAGAACAACTACAGTTCCCATGGTGAAAGCATTACCTGCAATTTTACGACTTTCCAACCCTTAAGCATAAAGTCATCAAGTGTTGTCAATTGTCTCCAAAACTAAAGGCCATCTCCTAAATGAAAAGCATAAAAAAAACATCATCAAAATTAACAATTGATACGCATCACATAATTCATATAATTTAGTTGCAAGTCTACGGTCCAGTAAAAACACCACCATAACAACATTACAATTCATAACAAATTTATTGTTTCATATTGGGGAAAAATATAACAAAATATAGTGCGGCTGATAATCATAACAATTATAAAACTTTTATGCACATTGTTGAAGAAACAAATCAAAATAGAAAAAGAAAAAGAATGTTGAATTTCACTAGCCTCATACGATTAAGAATGTCGAATTTGATGATTTGTTTGTATAACCTACTGAAATTAAAAAAATGAATTAAATGTTTCCAATTAGAGGACATGCTATTTTCCCAGAAAAACAAACACAAACAAAAATATGCACAACTAATTGATGAGACAAAAAAGAACACTGACAGTAGGTATAATACTTGTAATTTTAGATCCATTTTTACTACAATAAGAAGTTAGTTTTTAAAATAAATATAATCTAAATTAATCTCATGTACCATAAAGTAGTGAAATAATTTATCATATTTTCAGTCTAGCGCTTGGTAATGACATTACCAAACACATATAAAATACCGAAGGTGAGAGACATACCAGGAAGGCTCTTAACTAAGTGAAATTTGAGATTCCATCAGCCATTGGACTCGCACGATTCCTCTATGTATTAGTTTGAACTCCATTATTTTTCAGGTGCTAAATATTGGGTGGTTCAAGAGATTTAATTCTAGGATAGTCATGAACTTCATACAGGTAAAACCATTTTAAATTCTAAATATTTCAAAGAGAATAAAAACTAAGTAACTATGCAGAGCAATTAGATATTTAGAATTAAAAATTAGCAAATAAAGAGGGTTATATTCTGCGCATGAGTGATTGTATTTTTCATGAATAGTGGAAGATCAATTAAATTTTAATGAGAAAAGAATAGGAGAGAAACCATGGTAATGAAAAAAAATACAAACATAATATATATACACTGTTTCTAGAACTTCTTTGTGCTGGCAAAGCCATCTTGCTGTTGAAGTACCTAAACCATAAACAAAACATAATGTAATTGAATTTGTTCTAATTCGGATGTTGCACAAAAAGTGGCTGAACCTATTATAATTCAGAATCTACCCAATGCCCTAGATTCTGAATTAAAGGAAGTTATGTACATAGTTCTTGACAATTAATCCATGGAATGTGCAATACTACAGTAATAAAGAAGACTTCATACATCAATTTTATAAAGGCCACAAAAAATTTGATAGAATATTCATTTGATTGGAAAGCATCCTTGATTTGGTATTGTATTGAAAATTAAGCTACATTGTTTTATATACAAACTACGACAAAATGGACCAAAAATTTTGCTCTATGGCAGCTTATGCAGTGCTTACAGTTGGTTCCCCCTTAAGTTGAGTTGGGTTTCTTAGACTTATACCGATAAAAGTCAATATTGACCAACCTTCAAAATCAAAGTTATGTATTTCATTAACAAATATAAACTCATAACACACCACACAACATTCAACTCAAGTAATCACATACAAAAAGTCATATACATAACTAATGTTATGCAAATAGTGCATATGATTAAGAAAAAATTCAAACACAATGATATGGATTCTCGACAACCAATATAGTAATACAAAAAGGAAAAGAAGGCTATCCAATAAAATTCTATAAACTACAAAGAAGTTCACTTTTGTGAGCATATCTATGTAAACTTTTAGTGTACAGTCAGCATATCTATGTAAATTTTTAGTGTACAACAAGCATATTGTTTACATCAATCACAAAAAAAAACTTTTAGTATTAATTTATATCTATTATATAGAATATGTGTGTTATTTTAGAGAAGAGATAAGGCAAACCACATAGATGTACCAAGAAGTATAGGTTTTCAAAAACTATTATATAGAATATGTGTGTTAGTTTAGAGCAGATATAAGATAAAGAATTCAAAGCATAAACATGTACCAAAAAGTATATGTTTTGAACAACCAAAAACATTATATAAACTAAAAAACCTGTTAAACATAAAAAGCAGCTTACCATTGCAATAACCTGGTTAGATCCGTTTTGTTAAGCTAGGTTTTATGCCCTTGCAAAACTGAATCATTGTTAGAGCTGCAATCTGAAAATAAATAGTGCTCGGTAATTCTGGAAAATAAAAAAATGTATCTTAAATACAAAAATAAAACTCAACACACAATAAGATTAACAAAATGTGCTAGATTCCTTCGAAGAATAAAGGTTGAATAAAAATAAGAAGACAAATTTAGAAATGCCCAAGAGTATTAGAAGAGTCAAAATATGAAAACAAATTATATTAAAACTCATTTATAACTTCAAGCTCACACCTCTTAATATAAGAAACACAAAAGTTTCAAAACAAAGAACAAATAAATTATGTATTTGATTCATGGTTGGATTGCCCAACAAAAACGAAGAAAGAAGTATAAGGATGAGAATATTGTCCAAACTACTTTAAAAAGATGTGTAATTTTACACTTAAAACTCACAACTCCAATCCATAAATAGTCAACAAATAAAAATAAATAAAACTGAAAACTCGAAGGAGTGACTTGATACCTTGACAAAAAAAAAAGTTGTGGCATAGAAATTACAGAAAACATAAATAATATGTGGCCATATTTGAAAAGAGAAATACATAATGGGTTTTATGTTTCAGATAGGAGAACACACAATTATAAACAAAGGCATTCTATTTTAATATAGTATAAAAGACCCATGGGGAAAACTGGTTACAGTGAACTCAACGCCGATAACCACGAATCATTCATTTACATTGAAACCGAATGTGTTGTTGCATTCGTGATACTTCACCACCAATCTGATCGATTAGCTATTGGTCGAGGCCATTTGCAAGGTTGATCAATGTGTTGTTGTTAAATGCTCTATTTAACTATTTGGACAAAACTACTAGAAGGGGGAGAAAACAAATACTAAGAATCCAGCCTTAATTTTTGAAAAATGAGTTGACCATTTTTAGGCGGCACGGACAAGAACATTAATTCTAGTTAAATAATGTTATGAACTATTTTACAATCATTAGTATGATTACGGGATCATGTACACATACTACAATAGCTTTTATACCTAAATTCACAGTCTGTTGGGGCATGTTTGTACATCTATCCATCACCTATAACCCAATTAAAAACATTATGAAGAAAAAGTAAAGAACTCATTAAGAGATTTCCATTTTCAATACCATCAGCTGCGACATACACAACTTCCAAATTTGGTCTAAAACTTTCTGATATCTATGAAATTCATTTACAAATAATACAAATAAAAAAAAACTAAATCACTAATGAACCACCAAAACACAACTGCAGTAAAGAAGAAAAAGATTAGAACATTAAAGTTGATTGACACTAACAATGGTTATTAATAAACTATTTGGTTAGAACAGACCACAATGTGAGAGACATGTACAAATTAGTTGGAATTACTAAATTTGACAAAAAAATTACAAATTATTAAATTTGACGAAATAAGTTTGACTTACTAAATTAGTATTCCAATGAACAATCTAGTATTTAATTATGTTTGACCATACTGAGCATAGTTAAAAAAACGTTTTGTCAAGTAGAGTTTGGTCCTGTGGAAAATTTCACTCCGAAACTTCCAGTTTTCAAGGACGACATGTACAACTATACATTTACTTTAATATCCACACTCTAATGCAAAAAGTAGGTCCATACACTTTTAAATATAAGTCACCCCAAGCAAAGTTTTATTTGTGGTGTGGCGACGCCAACAATTCAATTAAATTAAAGAAAGTGATCGCTTGCAATTGAAAGACAAACAATGTCACATCTTCTGAGTGGGGTTGGTTTTG
Source organism: Sambucus nigra (assembly GCA_949130495.1). Lineage (NCBI taxonomy): Eukaryota > Viridiplantae > Streptophyta > Magnoliopsida > Dipsacales > Adoxaceae > Sambucus > Sambucus nigra. The sequence continues at coordinate 476,453,129 of OX422219.1, read as the reverse complement.
AACAAAAACAAAGTAAAACCAATCACAGAAATAAGAAAAACATAATCACCAATTACATTCAAACAATGATTTTTGCTACATTTTTTTAAGTGAAAAAATTGTGTTCTAAGCTTACCGTGGTTGAGATTAACATTACTTATGAGGTATATACATAACAAAGAATACCCGAAATCTGTGTGTGTGTGTGTGAGAGAGAGAGAGGGAGAGAGAGAGAGAGAGAGAGAGAGAGAGAGAGAGAGAGAGAGAGAGAGAGAGAATACCTGAACAAACTTTCAATATGAAAGAAATAATAACCGAACAAACTTTTAATCTTCACCGCATCATCAAACAATCAAACCTGATAAAACCTCCTAAACCCAACTCAAGGAACCACAAAACCTTAAATTGAAAAATTAAAGAGATTGAATTCAAGAAAAAGAGAGATGTACGAATGGGCGAATGCATCGAGAGTTTTATGAAAAATAAGCCTTAATCCTTCATTTGAACCAAAAGGCCAAAGTAAGCACTCAAAATTATTAAATGGAAGAGGGAAAATGCAAGCAATGGAACCAGAGCATGCCAATCATATGCAATATAAAATATCTCTAAAACAAATGTGTCCTCCTTAACATAACGTATTTTGTAACCGATTTGCATAGTAAAAATTCAATGGCCACTTAATCTCCTTGAAATAAGAAAACTATGTAACTGAAAAAATCAATACATTTCACTAATTGAATGAGCCCAAAATAACTAAAAAGTACCTTCTTGAATCTCGGGGACCAGTATCTTATATAGACGATCAAGGGTCAATGAACTACCATCTCCTGAACATGACATTGTAATTTTAAGTAAAAAGGATTGACCTTATTATTAGTTGTCCTATCAAATTAAAAAGATTCTTGGCTTTTTGATAAAAGATATATCATTATAAAACTCTATTTGTAAAACACTCTCCTCATATTGGAATCCAAAGTAGTATAAAACTCCATAAGAAGGTAACCATTACTAAAACATATAAGGTTAAAAATAATATTTTTACGCATTACAGCACCACCACTTCCAATGTCATGTTAGCGCATGTGCACTATAACAAATTAGCAAGGCAAAACCAAATAACGATCTATACATGACAAAGACGATATATAACATGGTCTCTAATTAGGTTGTTTGAATACATTTTGAAATATCGCAAAAATCAATATCATGGAAGAGAAAACATATAGAACTCATTAGAAATGCTCGAAGTATACCTCAATCTGGTAAGTGTTCACTACTACTCACGGTATACCTACAAACTAAGACAAATAACCCGTTGGGAATATTTAGAACGTAAAAACTAACATTAAAGGAGTTAAAATATTTTCACATGCATTTGGTATACATGTCAACAAAGAGATATACATATCATATTTAACACAAAAGAACATACATGTACCAACAATGAGGAATGGAAAGATAATACAAGATAAACTCAGTTTTGAATATCCCAACAACTATCTTTTACCAAAGAAAAAATTGATTTTTGAACAGAACTTTTCTCGCGACGTGTGGTGGGGATTGTTTAGGAAAAAAATCATTCTAAAACAAAAAAACTCCCTAAAACAATTTTAAAATCCCCTATTTATGCATATTTATTCCATTAAACTAAATGAAACACTTAGATTGAACCCCCAAAAATCCCTAATATTAACAAAAAGTAAGTGAACATAAAAGAGTGAGATACAGAGAATACTTTAGGATTTGTTAGGGTTCTCTACAAAATAATACATGCAGATCATAAATACTAACCCCAAAAATACTCCATTGACATTAGGTGCTCCATTAACATGTAGGTGTTTCAAACTATTGGAAACCTACCCTATTACATGTTGCTCTGGACAAAAAAATTAACATTATATTAGATAACAACATGAACAGAAAATAGTATGTGTGCATGTGTGTGAGTATGCAAGTGTAAGGGAGTGAGAGAGAGACTATATGAGGTAGGCAACAATAAAAAATGAGGGAGGCGACAGAGGGTAGAGTATTATGGCGGTGGTGGGTAATGTTTTAGGTGGGCGGGTTTGTTTTCAAAAGGGTAGAGAGCCTAAATGAGTTGAGGGAGAGAGTGAGAAAGACGACTAGGGTTTTGCCAAATGAGTGTAAGAGAGAGAATTGGGAAAATCAATCCAAACCCTTTATTCTTGCATGAGGCAAAAAAATCTAGACGATTAATTGTCTTATCTCTTTATGGAGTAGTAAAACTATTTTACTACTTATTTTACATATATCAAACAATTACACATACAAAAACATCGTCACCCAAAATGGCCACACCGTTGCATGCATAATATGTTATCAAGTCCATGCACCTCTTGTACGAAATCAAGGACAATCGGTTCGAAATGTCGCCTCGAACCATAAATCAGATAACATACAATGGAGGTGAACATATTCTAAGTCTTTGGGTTATGCACATACCCAACGTACCCAAATGACTTATGAATCCATCTAACACACTCTCAAATAGCGAGCCGCCCTAAGTTAAATGTTCTGGGGCACACCTCTAAACCTCATTGGAATCTCAATGGTAGGATCGCCAACTCCGCGAAAACTCCCGAGATGGCAAGCAACATAGGTATTTACAGAGCACATAATAGGTATACATACAACCGATAACTATATTCATTATGTAGTATATAAATCTCTTAAATACCTAATGCACAAATAATTCACACTTATTGTTCATTTTGTAATTACCTGAATATTGTTCACTTCCCAAAGGGACCTACTTACCCCTTAAGCAATATCAGTAGGCAATACATCCCTATACTACTGTTACAAGCCTCGGGTATGCTCATGATATTCATAAGTCATTCCAATTGCCGTAATTTATTGAGTACATATTATTCCCATAGGTCCTATCATCGATTCTCTCATTTTGGCTAATTCTAGTTCCTACCATAGGTCTATTGGATTTCATTAAGTTCTCCCTTGTAGTCTGGAACAACTAATAAGGTCCCTGATTTTGTTCTCTGCAGAGATATAATAGAAATAATAAAAATTAGTAAAAAATACAGCCAAATCGATTCGGTAAAGGCCTCGAATCGATTCGCTATGTGAATCGAATTGACCATGGAGCCAAATCGATTCGTAAATGACAGTTAGTCTTCTTCATTTCTATTAGGAGTTTTCACCACTTATATGCTTTCAAACCTCCATGAAACCTTCCCAAACTCTAATGCACCATACCTAATCATCAAATATATGTAGAAGGATGATCTCAAACATAAATATATCATCGAATCTTTAAGAAATCCACTCAAAAATAAATTTAAATTCTACAAATCATAAAAACCAAGCTTTTGATGTTATGCATGTTCATCAAGATCTTTATATTTCTTTCTAGTTTTTTATCATGTAATCTCATATTTCGTATTATCATTATAGAAGGATTAATTTTAACATGAATCCTACCTCAAGTTATGAGGCACGCCCATATAAATCCCAACAATTCACCCAAATTATGTTATTTTAATCCTACACTACCAGGAGTATTATAACATGCTTAAAAAAATAGGATAAACACTTGCTTATAATAGCAGGGTTGTTTTTCTTTCTAATATGATTATGTTCCATTTATCTTGCTTCGATCTTAATCTGGTAACGTTGGTGATGCTGAATGGTACGGAATGGCCTAGGGCTTCTCTCTTCTTCCACTCATATGGCCTCTTCTCTCTCCCAAGTCTTGTAACCCTAGCCTCTAACATGAAGTGGATGATATAACCCTCTCAAACTAGAATTTCATTCATCTCTAGACTCCCAAATTACCAAGACACCCCTATGGGGTGCCAGATTGGTTTAAAAATGCCCCGAACCCAATCAATATACCCGGTTACTCTATTATGCCTATTTTGGCCCATTCGTAATCAACCTTGACCTCGGAACCTAAATCTGAGTCACTCTACAAAAACTTCCAATTTTCACCTCAGTTTAGTCAACACACGACTTCCGGTTGGGATATAACACAGTCATATCGAGATCACTTCCTACGATGTATAAAAATTCTAACAACTTATTTACACTCACTTACTCAATTTATTCCACAAATATTAATAATTATTTCTCCCAGTCAATATTTAATAAAACATAATATTTAATTCAATTTAATAACACCATATGTGTAATTTAAAACATAATGAATTAATTATATTCAAACTACATGGAATTACGAGGTGTTACACAATTCTAGCATCCCAAATTATAGAAAAAGGGCGTCGAACACATCCTTTATCTGTAATTAAATTCTACGCTAGTTGTACGCTAAACTCGCCATTTATTTCAAACAACCATCTACCATTTGTTGTGCCCAAATTTCCTTAAAAATTATACCCCACCATTTGCATTCTTCTACAAACACGAGATGAAATCAGCGAATATCACCTAAAAATTTGTTCCTCAATTTTTTTATATTTTCTAGTGTTGCGATGAAGAATTTGTAAAAACTTTATGAGCAAAATCAATAGATAGATCAAACATGCACCTTAAATTCGGTCATTCTTCCTCCTTGGGTTACGAATGTCAACCCAATCAACCCAGTGGTATCTTGCCACTTCCTCCACTTTTCCCCGTACAAATGGATCAAATAAATTGTTTATATGCTCAAGTATTGCAAGAGGGTTTGGTTGCATCGCCCTAGCCACTAATTTAAGAAGAGTAAATCTCCCTACTTTAGATATGTTGTGGTGATTCCACACATTAATTTTCTTCACCAACCTGTCAATGTATGATGAAAAAAATCTTTATTCTTTATTCCCACATATAAAGTAACTCCCAACTAAAGGAATTGAAATATTTTAAATTTGAAACCCATGAGACTTTACACGATCCTCTTTCTACCAACGGTCTCGTATTCGAGAATGTAAAAAAAGTTGTCTCAATTCACTATTTGACCCTAGGAAATATCGTACGATTTCAAGAAAGTAACTTTTTCTAATATCTCTTTTCCTAATTTGTTACAATAAGGTTGTCATCTGCAAAAGAAAGATAAAAAATGGTGGGGCAACCCCTAGTTAGAGAGAAAATTTTCAGATTCCCCTTCCTCCATTAGTTTATTGATACCTCTATTAAAGACCTCCGATGCAATAATAAATATGCAGACAATAAGTGATCTCCCTATCTCACCCCTGTTTTCAATTTAAAAAACACACAAGGTTTCACGTTAACGCCAATTGACAACAACAATTTGAAACAAATCTCCAAATAACATCAACCATCGTCTCGGAGAAACCAAAAGCTCTAATAGTTTTAGTGATAAAAAAAACCAGGACATCCGGTCATAGGGTTTTGACATATCAATATTCATAATAAGATCTGACCTCGCATTCATAAATCCGTCTTTAGTTGACAAAATTATTTTTGGTCAAATCAATCCCAATCAATTTGCCAAAATTTTACTAATAATTTTTGAAGAAAAATGGCAAAGGGTAATCGGTCAAAAATCTCCACATATTTTGGGCTGATCAATTTTGGGAGTCAAAATAATATTAGTAGATGTCCAACTAACTAGAAGGTCATCTCCTAAGAACAAAGTGAAGACAACTTTGTACAAATATTCTTTAATAATAGTCTAATAATTCTTTAAAAACAAACCATTAAAATCATTTGGGCCAGCATCCCGTCCACTGTTCATACCCAAATTTTTCATAATAAATATGTTACAAGATTAATATACTTAGAACAGTTAGCACTCGATCGAGTCTACATATTCGACGATTTTTGTGTCGAATAATGTTTTCGAGGTCGCCTCTTTATGATCATCGTAAATATGCCTTCGGTTCTTCTGGCCTCATATTCTTATCGAGTCATGTAATTTTATTGGAAAGGCATTTAGAAAAAGCTTTCAAGTGATCACTGGAAAGGAATTTATTAGAAAGGAATTTGGAAATTATCTTCAGTTCTTCCATTTTCGAGTCCGATGAATAAACATTACACCAATCTTCCATCAGACTATGGTTTCTGAGGAGTCTTTTAGGCCTTGGAGAGAATGAGTATTAAATAATTGTAACTAGATTTAAATAAACTTTCCTTAGCTTTGGTATTTCCTCAATATCAAAATCCCAACTTGGATTTTTTGGAATATATTGAACAAAAGGTTACCCACGTACCACCACATTTCTATCCAGCTCCTATGTAAGTAACTCTCCTTATTCAATGTCATTTTATTTGACCTATAGTTCTTCAAAAGGATTCAATATAACAATTGGCCTATCACAATAACCTATTTTCGAGAGAACAACAATAGTAGTTTTACCAACATGTTTGTCAATCTTAGTCTCACTAGTGTTAGGTCTGATATCATTTTTTAGTTTGAACATTATTGAGGTTAATGTATCTTTCAATGAGTCTCCTTCAAGTATGGTTACACCTTTGTTCATAGGTTGTTGTGGGAGAACTTTTTCTTAGCCTTTATATTTTGTAACAATGATATGAGAATCCTCATCTTCCATTTTACATCTTATACCGTAATGTCCATATTTTGAACAAATATGTCAATATAAATAAAATTTCCACATTTTACACATTGCCAAAACCTTTTCTTGGGTTTGACCAACCAAATACTTTTATGAAGATTTTTAAAAGGTTTAGGTCCATCAAAAACACTAGTTAAGCTTTGTCTCGAGTGCTTGGTCATTGCTTCATCAAGGTTTAATGGGTTAGTAATCACATTATCAATCGAAAAAAGGTAAGTCTTATAAAATAAGTGTATGGTAAGTCATATAAAAGAAGAGCGCTGTCTACATTCACTTTGAAATCAGTTGACCATTTATTAACCTTGATTCTATATCATTTTATATACCACTTTTCATGCAACCATATCGTATTAAAGTCGTCCTCACAATTTAATCACGTCATTATATGATAGTTATCCATAAAACAAATTGAAAGTTCTTGTTTTAGAAAAAATGTCAAGAGAAAATTTTACGAATCGATTCTAAAGATGGTTGACTATGTTGAAATTGGCCAATAAGAGTATACTCAAAAGGAGAAGACATGAAAATAATGACTTCTCTCAAGAAAATACAAGAACCCATCCTTGTAACTCCTTGTAGATTTGATAGAAGTGGCATTATATGAGGAAGTTTTGGAGGAGATAATATGGCGAATGATTTTACATCATTTCGATTAGGAGGTTTGTGTTATATCATGTGGGAAGGCTAGGTGGAAGTCAGCATCATCATTGACACTAAAAATAATATGGTTAGGGTTGTAAGCGAGAGGAGGTAGATGCTCCAAAATTTCCAGAGCAGTCAGAAACGTCATTTATATTATGTATACTGAATTATATTAAAGGAACATTTAATCAATGTGGTTAAAACATTAGAGTAACGCTTGCATGGAGTTGTTCAAATTCGTTTTGATTAATGGATTTATCTAAGTGTACGTGCTTGTGATATATATATATATATAAGGAATCTTTGCATGTAAGAACCATTGAAGTGAGTTTGTTCATGAGTTTTAAAAATAAGATTTTGCAATGGAAAGAATTATGAAGGCAGAAAATCTCCTTTGCATGAAATACCACCATCGGCAAGAGCTTTAGGAGAAAAAGACAAAAGAAAAGTAAATTTTGTCATGGACAATGTTTAAAAAAATTATTGTCAAGTACGATATCTTGAAAAAGAGAGAAAAAATGAATATATTAAATTTTTTTAAGGGTGTTATGTTCAATATCAATGGGTTTGCAAAATGAGTCCTAGTTCAGTGTTAATGTTTGATTCTATTGATTTGAGAATCATGAACATTTTCTAAGCTAGTGTGTATTCTATATGTTTGTCCATTTTATGTTCACATTGTTTGTCACTTGAGGATATATCTATGTTTAATACGTTAATGCAATCAAATAGAACTCCTTGGACTATCTTGAGTGATTGGGACATATTTGGCCTCATTATCTTGTACCACATTTGGTTTACAAACATTTATGCCACATATATATTAATTGTCATACATGTTTACGTTGACATCATTTGGTTCATATTTGTATCACATTGGTATCATATTTTTCTTTATTTTGATTATGTGTTCTTGTGTTGTCGAGCTTATTTATCATTGTTGTATCACTTTACATTGCATGATATGTGTGTTTCCTTTATGTTAATATTGTTACATTAATGGGATAATTTTGTTCCATATGAGTCACCTTTACCTTTGTGTATTCCCAAATAAACAAAAGTGGAGAAGTCTAACCTAAAAGGGAGAGTTAGTTTTTTCATATGCGGTGTGATAAGAACCCAAAAATGTTGATTTTATATCCATATATATGTATTATAATTGCTAGTTCACCATAAAATTGGACTTATGTTGGTAATCATTTTATTTGTATGTTTGCTTATATTTACAGTCTGAAAGGCGTTACCTTAATACAAATGTGATAATGATGCAGTTAATTGATCCGAAGCACAGTCCCTTACTAAATACACAAGCCTAGACCACCCTGAGCCCCGTTCAAAACATTGCACATTGTATGTGCGTGTGTAGCATTTTTCATAGTTATTTTTAATGCATGTATTTTATAATTGTTCGTGTCATTTTTATTTCTTCTTCTTTTATATTATATTTTATATTATTTTAGCCTCTTTATTTTTACTTTTAGTACTTTATTATTTTATGTAAATATCATATAGGTGTGTGTTGTAAAAATGTTTTTTCATAATCACCCAAAAGTGTTTCATTTATATCCCAAATCTATGCCATTTAGTCGCTAGTTTAATTTAAAAGTAGCCTTATATTCATATTTATTTATGATGCAGGTCATTAACCATTTGTAGTACAAAATTTTGTTAATTCAAAGTAATTGCGAAAAAATAGGAGTCAAAAGCATTCACTGAAGAAAATCAAACTGATCATGAAGTCATAAATCGCTTTTAGAATTTGCCCAAATAATATGCCTAAAACAAGCCCCGTACCAAATCTAATCTTGAACCAAGACCAAGCCATCACTTAAGCCTCATGTGTGTTTAGTTTGTACTTTTATATTTGACAAGATTTTTATTAGAGTCGTGCATGTTTTTTATGATTTTTACTTTTTATTTGTGCACGTATAGTTGTAAATATTCGGGCTCGTATGTTTTTTATTTTTTATTATGTCTGGTGTGTTTTTATATATTTATGAGAATATAATAGATCTGCGTATTTTATTAAATTTTTCTTTACATGATTTCATTTGTTTTTAGTTTTATTAGTTTAATTTTTATAATTTTTATTGGAGGAATTTTTTATTTTATTGGTTAGAATTCAATTTTTTCTTTAAATATATTTATTTATAGTTTTATTATTTTTAAAATTCCTTGTCGAGTAACAAATATTTATTTTAGTTTTAATTAATTTTGGTTTAATTAGATTGGTACAAATTAAAGATAAACACACACACTCACACACTAACCCCATACACACCCATACACTCAAGCACATAGCTCACTCACACCCTACTACCGGACACTCACACAAACCAAATAACAAACCCTCCTAACCATTTAACCAATTTATCCATTTGAAACCCACTTGCATATTTCTGTCCCAAAACAAATTTGACTTAACATATATTCAAAATTAAATTTGCACAAATTTCTCACCCAACTACTCAATCATGAAACGAAAAAGGAGGCTCCACCTCATTTGGAAGGGGGTACATATTCTGCACATTTTCTCTCTAACTTCTAACATAAAATAGTGAAATAAAAAAAATTCAAAAAAAAATTAGTATAAGGCTTAAAAAAATCTAAGTTTATTTCTTTTACTTTATTTCTTTTCTTTTTAATCGAGTGAAATAAGTTATGGGAGCACCTGGACTCAACTTGAAGAAATCAATTCAACAAGGATACTAGTTTGACTACTGTATATCTATCTCCATTATTTTAATTTCATGTCTCTTATTGAAGTTTTATTGAATATTGTGTATGATAGCCCGTTCGAAGGGTTGGATGAAACCATATTTGATGTTATGCTAATTTTTTAATAATTAGAAGAAAAAACCTCTAGCCTCTTGTAGGGCTCTTACGGGTGGTAACGAAACTCTTAATCAATTACTAGATTTGGAAATTCTAGAACAAGAGTACCTTAAATTATATTTATGAGCCAATTTTTCCTCATAAGTTAATTACAAAAATGAATCCTCTTGCAATTTGTTAGATCATCATTTTTGTTTTATCCTTTCAACCACATTTGGATTGAGGATTTTTGAATCTTCAAAGATACCTAAGATATCAAAGGAATAGCTAAATTGATATTTGACCCTTTGGTAATGAATTTTTCAACTTTTTTCCCCATCAATTCTTCGATAAAATTACGAGTTTTGGCAGATTTATCACTCACTCCCAAATCAAATTTTAGGATCTCGACATATAAATTAATTTCATGACTGTTATCATCCTCTTTAGCCCGTTGAGCTCATATAGTTTTATTTAAATTTTAAATGTCTTCTAGAGGTGTCATTTCATCTTCAGATTGTGACCCATCATTCTCGGAAATATAAATATCCCCTGAGAAAAAATATTTGTTTTTTGGGACCGATACCACATTTACGGGGGTATCACACAAAATTAATTCATCATTTCAATTTATCTCATTATTCTTAAAAGGCTCCACTATTTTTTCTGATACAAATGGAGACCTTAAACATTTCTCCACAATATTAGGAGTCTTTACCTTGTTTTCAAAGATGCCCAAAACTAGTTGGCTGATATAAATAAGCATCTCCAAAGAAAATTTTCACATAGGTTCTAATCATATTTGTATGTCGAGAAGAACTCTCAGCTACACGAAATTGATTATTTGAGAGTGTGCCAGCAATCAATGTCAAACTTATTTAATTAAATTCCAATTTTAGTCCCAACAAACGTTAACTCTTGCAAACAAACATGATTTAATAAAGAAATAATCTAAGAATGCAAGATAATCACGATTGAGGAAAAATCCCCATAGGGGAAAAACCATCTTATTTTCACTATAATTTTGTAAAGAACGGTTTACACGGATGAAAATAAAAATAAAAGTAGTGATATACGAAATAGCTTCAGGCGTCGATTTCGATGTTGTCGACAAGGGTTCCTGCAAGATCTCCAGAAGGTCAGTATTGGAAAAGCTTCGTCTTCTCCTCAAGTGTACTTCAGATGAGTAGTATAATCTTACTTGGGGTTTAGATTATCCACATAAAGAATTGGGAAATATTTGTGTATCCCAATGTTATTGAAACCTTAAAATATGAAGTATGGAAACATGGTCTATTTTGCAGAAAACGGAGATATCAAGACATGAAAAAACGTGTAGCATGAACATTGTTTAAATAGGAAGTTAAGGCGGTGCGTCGTTCGAACAACACGGTGTCACTCGAGCGAGATGGAATCTCATTCAAACGAGATACGACGTCGTTCGAACGACATCAGTGACGTGTAAAGAAAAAACTCCTTAAAAAGATTTTGCGTGATTATCAACTTCTAGACTTCGAAAATTTATTTAAAACAATATTCCCAATTATTTATGAAAATCATTTAAACACTAAAATTAAATTATTTTTTCTACCATATGTACGAGGAGTAAAGGGAACTGTTGAAGAGTATGTTGCTTGACACATGATGCACGTACGAAGATGTTGGATGCATGAATTCGGATCGAGGCTGTCGACGATGATCATTGAGACGTGACGAATGTAGCGGTACCAGACATACTTAATTGTGATCTTGGATACTTGGAAAATTCCTAAATTATACCCCGGACATTTATAAATCGTGTCCTTAAAAATCTCCCCCCATGTCTATGCTGGTAAATACATACAAATATACAAATTATGCTACCCAAAATAAACAAACTAACATATAATCTAATATCCCCATTAAACCCGAAAATTGGAAATACTAAATGCGTGTCTTCACAAATTCGATCATCTTTAAATCTTCAACTCTTCAAACTTTCTATGTCATCATCAGGGTATGCTAAAATGATTCTCCATTTTAATACCTAAACACATGAGACAAGAGACAAATACCCGTGATGCACAGCAGTTTAAAATATACTGATAAGAAGAAAAAAAAATCAATTATGTGCAAGCAAACCATTATATAAACAAACAAGCAATTCTCTCCTATAATCCATTCTCCCTCTTTTTTATGATATCCCCAAATAGACAGATATGAAGAACATACACAATGCAAGTGGAGAATGTCACATGGAAATAAATTTTCTCTTTTGGAATTTTTCAAATTGTTTTTAAAAGCAAACAAAAACAAACCATGAAAGAACACCAAAACAACCAAGTCCATGATAGCGGAAATGAAGGGATGTGAGAAAATTTAAAAGGAAAATAAATACATACAACCATAACATATGTGCATGATGAATATTTGATATTTCTAACGAATAAACTCAACATCTTCCTTTGGTGTAAAAATTGAGGAATTAAAAGAAATTAACTCAATCAAATCATCAAATGAAATCTCGAAGTGATTTCCACAGGAATAACGTCCAAAATGATTTCACGATTTTCCAAGACTATTTAAGGACGTGAAAAGCCATTGTAATTATCCAACCAAACTCCCTCGTATATATTTTCTTTTTGATGTGTTCTAAATTCTCAAACATTGGAGAATTGACGAATAAACCTACTGGACCATTATTGGCATATATTTCTTTTTATTGCCATTTAATATTTTCGGGCTCTTTTAAATCTCTTTGGACCCAAGATGATTAAAATTCTACAATTTTTAGGTCCAATTGAAATGGTGGCTTAATCGTAAAGGATAAATGAGTACCTTTCGTAGCCCTTTACCATTTATAATATTCGCACAAACTCACGGTAAGTGGTTTAAAACATGCACACCTTTTATTATCTTCTTTTATTGCATTTGATTCATTGTATAGACATAATTGAAAGAAAATATGTGATAGACAAGTACAATTCTCAAATAATACCGTGGTAGTGTGCAATAAATGAGAGAAAGAGGCAAACATGTAGCAGATATCATGAATTACATCTCAAAGACTCCAATCGATGTAAAGCCCAGGGATGAAATGATGTAGCATCTCATATCACTATCAAACAGTCACGTGAAATATGGAATGAAGTTGTGACTATGGTTATCTTAAATGTTCATCCATAAATGATGTAAATAAATTACAAAATTATTTTAGTCTTTTCCAAAAAAAAATTATAAAAATAATTTTTTCTTGTCTTTTTCTAAATTTAGAAAAAAATAAAAAATCAAAAAAATACATATACAAAATATACAATCTAGAGATAGGAAACAAATGATATGATCAAGGAAAAGTGTATCCTACTCTAGACCTGGTGACCACCCCTTTATCAATTGCGCAAAATCCTAAAGACTTCCTAAGACTCTCGAATCTAAGGGTATCTAAAGGATTCATAAAGTTTTCGGCTAACTGAAGGTCAGTAGATACAAAACTCAAGGATACGGCTTTTTCTTTTACAAGCTCACTAATAAAGTGCTCACGTATTCTAATGTGTTTTGTGCGCGAATGCTGGACTAGGTTATGGGATATGTGTATCGCGCTTGTGTTATCACATGAAATAGTCATTGTGTCCTTTGATATCCCATAATCCTCCAACAACTGCTTCATCCACAGAAGTTGCATGCAACAACTCCCTACGGCTATGTACTCAGCCTCCATGGTGGACAAAGAGATGGAGTTTTGCTTTTTGATCAACCAAGACACAAGAGCAAAATAAAAGAAGAAACACCAACAAGAAGTGCTCCTACATCCATCTGCATCCCTAGCCCAATCGACATCAAAATAGGCGGATAAATGGTCACTGGTATCAAAGGAATACCAAATGCCAAGTGAGAGAGTTCCACTCACGTATTTGATAATAAGTTTGAGTGCGAGTAAGTGTGACTCTTTTAGGGTTTCATGATATCGCGCAGAGTAAGTATGATAGTTAAGACTATATATCATACTCCGATACAAGGTTTTCTCTACGACCTTACCTGAAGTGTCCTTGCTAAACTTAGTGGAGGTAGTCATCGGTGTATATGCTTGCTTAGTGGAGTCTAAACCAATTTTTTTACAAGGTCTCTAGTATATTGGCATTGGGAGATGAACATCACATCCTCTAGCTGATGAAACTGTAAAGCAAGGAATAAAGTAATCTCACCAACCATGCTCATCTTAAACTAACTCTTCATCTCCTCCTCAAAGTGCTGAGCATTCTGGGAGAATGTGGATCTAAATACTATGTCGTTCACATAGACATGTACAACCAAAATAGCACTGTCATCTCTCCTGACAAATAATGTCATACCAACACCTCCTCTATTGAAGCCACGCGATAGTAGATAGGAACTAAGCCTTTCATACCAAGCACAGGGTGCTTGCCTCAATCCATAGAAGGCTTTCCTGAAATAGTAGACGTGATCAGGGTGCTTAGGGACTTTAAACCCTTTTGGGTGTTCCACATAAACCTCCTCCTGTAAAATGCCATTCAGAAAGGCACTCTTGACATCCATCCGATATAACTTGAAGCGCAGATGACATGCGATGGCGAGTAGTAAGCTGAAGGACTCAAGCCTCGTAACATGAGCGAATGTCTCATCACAGTCTACACCATCAATCTATGTGTAGCCTTAAGTAACCAACCAAGCCTTATTTCAAATACTGGTACCAGCCTCATCCACCTTATTATTGAAGATCCACTTGGTACCTATCACATTTGTCTCACTAGGTCGGAGGACCAATTCCCATACATGATTCTTTCTAAACTGAAGTAACTCATCCTGCATAGCACATATCCAGTGTTAATATCTGAGTGGTTCCTTATAGTTCTTGGGCTCGAATTTGATCGTATAGCTAACATGGCTAACAATGTTCTCAAGATGATCACGAGTCGTAATCCCAAGGGTGGGATCTCCTAATATGGTAGAAGGATCATGACTCTTGTGAACCCAAGGGGGAATGTCCCCTAAGTTAGAAATGGGATCCACTCTAGGTGTGGGAGGCATAATGGGATCATGAGTAAGAGCATCACCCTCACCCGAAAGGTTAGAATTAATAAACGTCGGTGGTTCATCATCTTGCACAGTGACGTTTATTGACTGCATAGCCTTAGAGCTATGCATGTTATACACCTAATAAGCTCTACTAGATGATGAATAACCTAAAAATATCCCATCATCTCTTCGACAGTTGAACATTCCTAATTTCCCTCTATCCTGTAGGATGTAGCATCTGCTCCCAAAGACAAGAAAATATGAAAGGTTGGGCTTCTTTCCAGTCCATATTTCATAGGGGGTCGTAGGAGTGTGTGGGAGAAGATATACCTTATTCACCCCGTGGCATGCGATAGACATCGCCTCTGCCCAAAATATACTTACAACATTACGACCCAAAAGCATTGATCTAGCCATCTACTGAATCTTCTGAATCTTTCTCTCAATAATCCCATTTTGCTGAGGAGTTCTAACGACCAAAAATTCGTGTTTGATTTTGAGGCTATCATAGAAAAGATCTACTTTTGCTTTTTTAAACTCACTGTCATTGTCATTACGTATTTTGTTGATAGTGACACCGTGTTAATTTTTCAAGGCACGACACTTGGTCATAAGAGAGACCATCGCATCGGATTTCTTTCGTAGAAAACCTATAATAGAGTAGCGTGAAAAATCATCTACCATTATGAGAATATACCTATTACCACCTAAAGTCTCAGTACGAGTAGGACCCATAAGATCTATATGTATCAACTCAAGGATGCGAGAGGTGGTAATGGAATTCAAGTTTCGATGGGTGCTACGAATTTGCTTTCCCAACTGGCAGGGTCCATAAATTGTGGAAGTTAGATTTCCAAGCGATGGTAAGCTACGTACTAGGTCCTTTTTAGCTAAATTTTCCAAATCTCAAAAGTTCACATGACCTAGACGTTGGCGCCACAAATCCATAGAAGTGATTATGGTGCTATTGCAGACAAATGATGACTCAGGCATGATCCCATAAGAATTGTCTTTAGTCCTTACCCCTTGCAATAAAAGTTTACCAGTTTGATCAGAGACGTAACATTTATTCCTATCAAGCTTTACTGCAAGGTCAGTGTCCCACAGTTGGCTAATGCTGAGTAAATTTTCCTTCAATCCTTTAATGTACAAAACATTCTCTAGATTAGGGAATCCTGGTAACTCGATTGTACCTCATCCTGTTATGCTAGACTTACTCCCATGTCCAAAATTTATTTTACCTTCCTTATGATCCTCGAGGGAGGTAAACAAGGAGACGCCACCGGTCATGTGCATGGAGCACGCACTATCGAAGTACTATAGAGAATTATGTACTTTAAGAGCAACCTGGACAACAAAGGATTTTACGTTGTGCTTAGGCACCATGGTAGTGGTAACCTTATGTTTTCCCTTGTCATTATTCACTCTAGTCGAGATTTCATAGGTGTCCACTGACTGCATTGAAATCCATTGGAGCTCTTCTACTGTACTCTGAGATGTTGCGACTAGAAAATCAATTACAGAGCAAAATTATGTTGGGTTCGGCCCAAAATAAGGCAATACTCATGAAGGTAGCCCTTTTTTTTAAGTAAGTATAGAAATATGTAGACTTAGGCGGACTTCGGTTTGCTTTTCTTGGCTGAAATTTCTTCTAGTTTCTAGGTGGGCAGCCATACGTATTTGTAATAAACTCAGGAGCCTATTCTAATGTCACATGGGATCTGGAAGCTCCATCAAAACCTATTCTCGACCTCTCACCTAAACCCAAATTAGGGGCGAGGAGCATCTTTCCTATCTTACCAAATCGGTCCTCGATTCTTACCTTGACTTCTCAGGATCTCTCAAGGTCCTGAGTGAGTTGGGCTGTAAGGGCTTCCAGTTTCTTTCGAGTGTCCAGGGAGGAATGGAGCTCACTCGTCAGATCATGCACTTACTTAGTCAAGTCCCCTTTTTCTTTCACAAACATAATTTCTTTTTTCTCCAAAAACTTTCTCTCTCTCAAAACAGGCGGTCTCTCTCTCTCTTTCTCAATGAAGTGGATATGGAGGTCTCTCTCTCTCTCATCTCTCCTTATTCCTTATCTAGAGCTTCAATCCTAAGAGCTAATGCTTTGTATGCTTTTTGGTTTTGAAAGTATCAGCATATAAATCAGTGTACGTACATCAGAGATCACTCTCGCTCTCACCTGCATCTTTCTCCCCGCCCCACTCCCCCACTCACACTGCTATCACTGTCGAGGTTTCCTTGTAGGCTTTCATTCTCATCATCGTGAGGAGCACAGTCAGTACTCACATGACTAGCCATGAATGCGGTGATGCTACATTTATGCGATGACTCATCTCCAGAGTCCATCGAGTCGACCTCGCTATCGTTAATAAGGGTAGTGTTCAGATTTGGATTGCTGTTGACTTTTCAACCTAGTTGCACACTCAAACCCCCTATGACCTCTACCGCCGAACTCAAAACATCTCTCACTATCTTTCTTAGAGGTATCCTTTTTATCTATCTCAAATTTCTTTTCAGATTTATTTTTCTCAAAATTCTTTTTACCTTTAAAATTTCCATTATTTTTTAATATAAAAAATTTCTTGAAATTTTTAGCAAAAAGAACTAACTTATCTAAGTCAAAATCAGACTCAAAATCAAACATCTCTTCCTATATTTTCTTAGGTGACTCACCTCTCTTTGACCCCTTACCCTTTCTGGCCTGGGCTTTAAGAGCTACCCCTTTATCTTTTGATTTTATCGTGTTAGGGAACATGTCAATTTCAAAGGTCTGTAGGTCTCTAACTAACTCCTATAATTTCAACATATTCAAATTACCTAATGAATTTAACACAGTGACTTTGGGATAAATCTCATAGTAAGTGATCTCAAAATTTTCTTAACAACCCTAGCATCAGGAATGTGATGTCCTAAATTAAAACTAGTGTTCACGATATCTGATAAGCGTGCATAAAATTAATCGAAACACTCATTTTCATGCATGGAGATAGTTTCAAACTGAGTAGTGAAGTTTTGTAATTGAGATTCTTTCACTGCATTTGTTCCTTCATGGGTAAGTTGTAGAACTCCCATGCTTCTTTAAACGGGGTATACATCATGATGTGTCCGAACTCGTCAGGTGTGCCAGCTCCAGAAATGACATTAAGCCCACGTGAGTTAAATGTGCTCCATTTAAATTCATCCTCAGTTCATGAAGTCACAATTAAATATGCTCCACTGTCACGTCATCTACAGTGTTAGTGGGAGGTGTCCACCCTCTTTCGCACATAACCCATACACATTCATCAATAGACTTTAGGTGGGATTTCATGCGTGCTTTCCAATAGGCATAATTTGACCCGTCAAAAGTTAAAACTTTATTATATGAATTCGGATCGAGGCCGTCAAGGATAATCGTTGAGACGTGCCAAATGTAGCAGTATCAGACATACTTAATTGTGATCTAGGATACTTGGAAAATTCTTAGATTCTATCCCGGACATTTTTAAATCACGTCCTTTCATTATTTTAGGCCATATTTTATTGGATTTTAGTTGGATCCAACTACTGAATAGGTAGGCTCAGAACAAAGCTACTTGGAATAACCATTTGATTTTGGCGGCAAGTAGACGTTTTCTCAGTTTGAGTTATCTGCAAGCCTATTTGAACTTGATTGTGATTAACTTCCTGAATATTCAATGTAGTTTATACCAACTCCCGAGTCTCAGGTAAAGTGATTCCATTCTTTTCCAAAAAGTGAGAACGATTTGGAGCATTATTTTTATAGCTCATTCATCTCCCTTAGGAGGTTAAGAATGGACTATTTTTGTACATTTCTTCATGTAGAAATAGCCTTCCCTAAACAGACAAAAAACTGACAAAAAAGGTAGTTGTTCGAACTTAACTTCCATTGGGAAAATGATGCCATGCTCCCTTTCAACCATTAAAATTTTTGAAAATCGTAAGAAAAAACAATTTCAAGTAATTATCGTTAAAATAAAACATATTTTTAGTTAATGTTGCATGATCAATTCTTATAGAATTACCATTACCATAAGAAATCTCTAACAGTAATCTTAGTTATCAATACTCATCTGATATATCTAAGAGCTTAACCTAAACATTAGCCTTTGACGATACGTAGCTCATGGGATGGAAATTCGAAACCCATTTCATAGGTTTAAACAAGCCAATGTCAAGTTTAATAGACCAATGAATCCAAACCTTAGTCATGTATTTTAATGAGTCAAAGTACATATTATAAAATCCTTTCCCTTTAGGAATAATATTCCATGCTTTTTCAATTTTCCAAAGCTTTGAAACCATTTGATGGATAGAGATAACTCAAATATATTTTTTACCTTTGGACAAAGTGAGTTCATCCAACACCATATTCTTGCATGTATTAAGGGAAGTCGTGTATATAATGTTTGTAATCTTGATGACAGGTATGTCAATTGATGAGTTTAGGCATTTATATCTAAAAATTAAGGGGCTATAGTGTCCAATGATCCCATATAAGTGCATGTTTGTAAGGTTCTGCCAAAATCCTAACATCTTCATTGTTGCAGATATTTGATCGGTACCTCCGTTAAGAATGGAGGAAAAATATTTTTTCTCCTTTGTTTTGTGATTGGGAGACTTAGGGTGATGATTTGGTTCGGGAGTCTACCATCAAAATTAGAAGTTAAAGTTCAAACAATTAAATGGTCATGTAGTTTGTAACACATGCACATCTGTGGGGTTGTACTCGTTATTGTGGCTTATCTAGATTGGGTGAGTGAGGGAGAAAGGTGAAATTCTTATTACTCCCTGTTATTAATGATGTTATTTTAATTAGTTTTTTACTCGTTATATTTATGTGAAAATTAATTGTGAAATTCTGACATTTCTATTTTTGCCTCGAGAGATGGTAAATTAATGTCATTTTAAATTTAATGTTTAATTTCAGAATCGGACTAGAGATAGGTTTGTCTACATATGGTATTAGATTGAAAGTGTTAACTCCGTATTGTGTTCAACGACTTATATAGTTTTTAGTAAATTGAACTTAGTGGTTAATTTGTTATAAAGAGCATAAATCGAATTTTAAGAGTTGTGCCATTTTGAATTAATTTTGTAAAAGAGATATTATTAAATTTATAGTTTTGGGGGCCTATTTATTATGGCCCATGAGAGTAGATGACCAACCCAAACTTCTTGAAGGGCTACCCGACCTAAATGAGATATTTAACCAACACACATGTATTTAATATGCATTAAAACACGTACGGATACATTCAAATTGGTTGCCAACAATCTCAGAGTAGATATTAATGTACACCATGAATTATCTATGTGTTAATTGAGTTCCTTATATAAATCAATCTCTTACTTTTATGCATATATAAGTTGTAAACCCTGGCTCGGGGAAAAGGGATCTATTCTCGATCATTGAGAAACACTATAATAAAATAGTGACCTCTCTATGGATGTACGAAAGTGGATGAACCACGTATATCGTTGTTGTGTGTGTGATTTTGTATTCTATTTTTGTGACTATTTTTATGACTCATTATTGTGATTTTTTTTATTGATAATTGGCGCCTTCTGTGGGCAAAAATTTACTATTACTTTCATCTTCAAGTATTTGAGATATCGTGCTTCTGCTATTAAATTTTGTATAAACTGTGTACTTATACAATTCTATATGTTTTCACAAGCCATCGAGGAGAGAGAGATAAGTTAGGGCAGCGGTTAGGGATGGGTTGAGGGAGGATCACCAGGAGCTGGAGGGGTGCGTTAGCCCTAGCCACCACCAGAGATGATCTTGGTGGCTCAGGTGGAATAAATTATGGCCCGGGTGGTCAATGCAATGATGATAGTCATGCATTTCCCCCAGCCCCAGCCATAGCAGCCAGTGGCACCGATCTTTCAAGACCAGACAGGGCCATCTACATGGCAGAGATTCAAAGAGACCTTCCAGAGTTGCTGGGAAATTTTGATATAGTGGAGGCATGTTAGTAGAAGAAGAATATTCAGTTCCATCTTCACACGATGAAGTTTACCAGGACATAAAAACAGATGTTAGCTACTTTTAGGCTGGCTAGAACAACCTTACAGTTATGGGAGTCGGTGAAGACCGCTGAGAAGAAATATGATAACCATTACTCACTTTGGGGTGTGCTTCGACCTTAAATACTTCCCATTTATGGTCTAGTCAGAGATAAGAAAGAAGTTTAAGGAAGTAGCATAGGGTGATCACTTGGTAGCTGAGTATGAGGTGTTCACTCATTTGGAAAAAAAATTGCGAGATGAAGTCAGCAATGAGGAGAGAAGGAAAACAAAGTTAATGGATGGATTGTCCAGGAAGATTAGGAAACATTTTATCTATAACCCGCATTAGTGACATATACTAATGTCATTAATGTCGCTCATGTACACTGTCAGGATTATCACTTCCAAGCGAAGGGGAGAAAGAGAGTTGGAGATCCTATCCAACAGGGCAAGGAAAATGGGGGTAGTTCTAGCTTGACACAACAACAGTAGATAGTTAGTCATCAAGGGCAGGATTCCCGATAGGCGAACAATTCCAATAGATTCGGGCACGGAGGGCACCGATTAGAGGGGTAGGGTTATAGACAGGGTCATCACGGCCCAAACCAAAAGTAGTTTTCTTAGGGATGTTAGGGACAGAGGAACCAATAGGATTCCATCAGGGTTGAGGTCATTAGGGTCAGTAGCATTAGGGCCAGAGATAGAAAGAGTTCTCAAGGCAGTGTTTCATCTATGGCCAGAAGGGTCACAAGAGGATAGATTTCCTATAGTGGGGTAGGGCACAGTAGCAGGGTGCTTAGTAGGGACATCTGGCTTCTTAACCCCGAGTAACACTAGCACCACTATCCCCTCAGTAGAAGCAAGGACAGATGCACTGCTGGTGTGTGTATAACATCAGGTACACACCGACGCCACCTACACCTCAGGCGCCGCCAGCAGTAGAGGGTACATTTCATATTCACGATCTTTATGGTAGGATTATGTTTTATATTATGTCATCGCATTCATTTATTAAGACAAGATTTACTAGAGCTATTGATTTATTAGTGACCTCCGACAGTCTCCTTATGTATGTAGAGTCGTCGATGGGTAGTGCTTCACTCTTATACTCAATTTGTAGATGAATCAATATCATGATAGGGAGACTTGTGAATCAATATCATGATAGTGGTTCACTATTTCCATTTCGGGGCATGAGATATTCCTTGTGGTGATGCCTCTTCCAGAGGGATGGTCACGTATACACTTATACTACATTGAGTAGGATACCTCATTTGAGGTAGTTCCATTAGAATCGATTACGATCATGAGAGATTTAGAGGATGTATTCCAGGAGATATTTGGGTTGCCATTATGTGAGAGATTGAGTTTTTGATTGACTTAGCACTAGGTACGAGACTGATTGCCCGATATGGCCTCTAAAAATTTACATGAGTTGAGAGATAAGATTCAAGAGCTCTTGGGTCAAGATTTCATTCAATGGAGTACATCATCGTGGGGTGCATTGATATTATTTATGAAGAAGAGGTAGGTCTCTCTTCGCTTGTGTCTGGATTACAAGGAGATGAACATGGTTACGGTACAAAATAAGTATCCACTACTGAGGATTGATGATTCGTTTGATTAATTTAGAGGGGCTGCCTACTTATCAAAGATTTTTTTGGGATTGAGTTATCACCATCTATGTAATTTAGAAGAGGATTCTCTCAATACCGATTTATCTATCACGATACGGGTCATACGAGTTCAGAGTGATGCCGTTTGGGCTCATAAATGTGCCAGCAGTGCTCATGGATCACATGAACAGAGTATTTAGGGAGTTCTTGGACTAGTTAGTGATCGTGTTTATAGGCGAAATCTGTGTAGGGTCTTGTACACACTTCAGGACCATCAGTTGTATTCCAAATTGGGGAAGTGTGGATTCTGGCTACGGGAGGTGCAGCTTCTTGGACACATCGTATCTGACATAGGTATTGTAGTTCATCTGATTAAGGTATCGATGGTGAGAGAGTGGGGACAACCCACAACACCAATGAAGACTCGCAGCTTCTTGGGTTTTTCCTGGTATTATCGCCGCTTCATTAAGATATTTTTGAAGATTGCGGGCCCATTTATAAACCTGACTCATAAGGGGGTACCATTGGTGTGGAGTGATCACTGTTAGTTTGTTGTCATTGAGCTGAAGGACGTGATGACATTAGCACCAGTGCTTGCATTGACTAAGGGCGGGGTGGAGAATCGGTTCTACACTTATACATCTATAAATCCTACGACTCATGAGAAGAATTACCCCACCCATGACCTTGAGTTAGGAACGATCATTTTTGCATTAAGGATATGGAGGCATTATCTATTTGAAGAGTAGTTTACATTTTTCACGAACCATACTGTAGTACAATATCTTTTCACATAGAAGGATTTGAGCATGAGACTGAGGTGTGTAATAACCCTATCTTCTGACAGCCCATTTTTATATTTATTTACACTGGGTAGAAATTAATTATAAAATGATAGATGTTGAGTATATATTAATTTGTTATGTCAAGGCTAATATTTACTAAAAAGTTGCATAGTCACCCCGTCAGTAGATAAAATGTTCATGTGGTGAGTTATAATGTCATAAGGATTTAAAATGACATTTTGGTTTACTATGAAACCGAAAGTAAAATGAGTTATAAAATTTCCAAATGATAATTTGGATAGTGTAGTTAGTCCCGGTAGGTGTGAGACAGTCAAAATAAGTGTCATATTGTATTTTGGCATTTTGGGGACTTTTGACTGGTTTTGGCTTAAATAGTGTAGTCGCGTATATTTTTATCGCGTATTAGTCGCTTAAGTGGGCTTATGGGACTTAAGCCCATTTTATTTTCCACCCCTATTCCCTTTCTTTCATTTTTACACAATTGAGCCCTAGAGAGAGTAGAGAGAGGAAGAGAACTTGGGAGAAAAAGAGAGATTTGAACTTGGATTGTTGCTTCCTTCTTCACCAAATCAGATTCTTACACTTGAGGCAAGTAATCTACTTGCAAATTTTATGATTTAAGTAGAATAAATTGCATTGATAGTTATGATTTAGAAATGTTAGGGTTTTGGTGAAATTTTGGGTATCAAATCCTTAGAGATTTATTTGGATGATAAATATTGCAAATGATGGTAGTTGGGTGTATTTTTGGTGTACTAGTTCCATTAAATTAATTGGGTTTGGTTGGTTTTGGGTTGGTTAGAATTTTGGAGTTCAAGACTCCATAGCCATTCTTGGCATTTTCGCAGGGGCGAATCGATTCGGCCCCTTGGGCGAATCGATTCGCATAGATGCAGAATCCCAGGTCTTGTTGTCCGAATCGATTCGGATTTAGACCGAATCGATTCGGCATTTGCAGAAACTAAATTTTGTTATCCGAACCGGTTCTCTTTCAGAGCGAATCGATTCTCTTGGGCGAATCGATTCGGCCCATAGGGCGAATCGATAAAGTTCCAGCAGATTTGGGGGTCTTTTTCTTTTAATTTTTCCTCCTTATTCTTTAGGATTAGGACCTAGGAAACTTCTTTAAAGAAGTAAACTTAGATTCCTAGAGTAGCTATGGAGTTTGGTCGTTACCCTAGACTAGAATTGGGTTCATCTGGGGTTTATTTTGGGGAGGTCTAAAGTAATGTTAAGGCATTACTTCTTTTATCCAAACTTTTAGAAGTTTGGAAGTTAAATGCCCTAACTTGGAGACTTAAGGGCTTATCGAAGTTATATAAACCTGTGAGATTTGTAGGGTCATAATGATCAATTGGAGACCTAGCCTGGAATTGTAATTCGAGGAAAAATAAATGATAATATTCGATGGGAATTAGGTTCGCATAAAATGAACCCATAGGTGATTAAAGATGATGGGTTCAATTTAAAAATGAACCCCGTTGTTTAATGATGTTAGGTTTAATAATGAAGAACCAATCACATGATTAATGGAAATGGAATTGGTAATAAATATGATGATAAATGTAAATGTTAATTTACTGTTACACACCTCTCTAAATGACATCATAAGGGAAGTTCGCTCGTGAGGTGAAGCCCCCTGGCTAATGAATGCAGGGTGGATATAGTCCTAGGCCATGGGAGCGCTTATTGTTATTTTTTCTGCGATGGGTAGGAGATTCCGGGTGTGGTCTTGACTATCCCGCAGGCTCATGGCCGCTTCCCGACGTATTGCGTTAGGTGCCCAGGTTGTCTTACGTTAGGCCCTGAAAGATGATGGTCATTTAGGGGCGCGCACAGTGGGGAAACCCGGACGGGCGGTCTTAGATATCATTATATGTATATGAATATAACTATATTTTCATCAAGTTGGACTTGATGGTTGATAAACGCCACAAAGAGCGTATGTTAAATGCCATAAAGAGCAAACATGTGCCAGGAAGAGCACGGGAATAATATATGTGCCATATAGAGCACTTGATGTAAATGATATTCCTAATAAGGAACGAAAAGATAAAATGGGAAGTTTTAATTAATGAATAGAAATTATAACTTCTTGACTTAACCGAATATATGGTTTTATTCCTAATAAGGAATGTCTGAAGGAAATGGAAATTGTATTAATAAGGAAGGGTTTTAAATTAAAGTGCTTTACCTTCAATTCTTGCTTGAAATTGTAAATAGCATGTCATATTATCATCCTCATCATTCATGTATAACTATTCATATCTATCATGCTTTTTATTCTTCTAGAAATCATATAGAACCCGGCCCTGACCGGTTTACTTCCTTGTTGTATATATATTATTGTATCCTCTCAGGTGCTCCACCGCATGGACGCCCGACTTGACTTTCCCAAGTTCCCTGCACTTTCGACGAGCTGTAAGATTTTGCGGGTTTTTACAGGATGTTGTATTAGACGCTTTCATTCTTGTTATTCTAGATATGATCGGGTCTTGTCCCTCGGGTGTGTGGCCCAAACGTTTGTATTTGATTAATGATTGTACTATGTAAGATATTTTATATTGTTGTACGTTGTCTTGTGTAGCTGTGGACCGACAGCTTATTCGGTCCATTTGTGTACATTCGTTTTGGTTATATTATATGTTATCTTTTGGAATTCCACTTGCTTGTCAGATTGGGTTGTAGTTTAAATTTTCATAACCGCATTTTTAAAATTTTAAACTTTTTGGCAACCCGTCTTCTGATTTATTGGGTGGTTTTCCTGTATACTCAGTTTATATTTGTGATGCTGAGAATGATATCCATCCATGATTCCTGTTACGTTTGAGTATCGGGCTGGCCACCCCTTATTTCGAATTGCGGGTTGTCACAGATGGTATCAGAGCATCAGGTTCTAGAGTACTAGGATCTGTGTGGACTTGTCTCGTTCTACCGTAGCGTTCTTTGATGTAGGGCCTAATGTTAGGGTTTCTTGTTGTTTTTGTTTGCGATCTTCTGCAAGATAGATTGTTTTAACTAGTATTCTAATACTATTGTTCTTCCATCTCAGATGCCGCCTAAGAGAGGTCGCCCAGCGAGACGTGTTAAGGTCGTAGAGAAGGAAGTAGGTCCTCCACCGCCATTACAAGGGACTGTAAATGTTGCGGATGTAGCAAGCATAGTGGCTGGAGCGATTAATGCCGCCATGACCGTAGTGATCCAAAGATTGCCATGGGCTCCAGGTGTTCAGGCTCCTACGGGACTTACTCCGTGGGAAAGGGTTAGGGAGTCCTTTCTAAAGGGCAATCCCCCAGAATTCGAGGGAGGCACGGATGCGGTTAAAGCCAATCAATGGAAGAAAAACATGCAACGCCACCTTTGAATGATAGAATGCAGTGAGGATAAGAAACAAGTCCTTACCTCCTTTAAGCTTGTCGGATCTGCGTTACACTGGTGGGAGACGATGACCACCCCAGAGCAAAGAGACACCATGTCAATCACGAAGTTCTGGGCTTTGTTTGATCTTCAGTATTTTCCTCCCACTGTTCCGAGGGAGATGAAGAGGAAGTTGCAAGATGTAGAGCAAGGGGAGAGGTCTGTGGCGGAGTATGAAGAGGAGTTCCCCCGGTTGGCGAGTTTTGTACCAGATGTGGTGACTCCAGAAGAGAGGAAGATCTCGAAGTTTATGGGAGGTCTGAACTGGAGAATCCGAAAACACTTATTGGGTAACCCAACTTTTCAAACTTTTGGTGAGGTTATGAATGCAGCCTTACTCCATTGCCAGGAGCATCGACTATATATACAGGGTAGCAAGAAAGCTACTGAGATGAGGCAAGTAGGGAAGCTTGGAGAATTGATTGCGAGTGGAAATAATAGGCACGGACAAGATGCTTTGCATCAGGCAGGTCGGGGTGGCCCTGGAGGTAGGGGTCATCTAGACCGAGGCATTTCCCAATTTAGGATTATCAGGGGTCGAGGTCGGGAGGACATGAAGGGACGGTTCTTCCAATGTGGGGAGGCAGGTCATTACAAGAAGGAATTTCCTCAGATGATTGGGGGTCAGTTTCCTCGGGCTCCGCAGTAGACATGTGTTCAGTTTCCACCTCCGGTACCTATTATGGTTGTTCCTCCGCAGCAGGGGCAACTACAGTATGGGCGCGTTTGTCATGATCAGGAGGCTATGCTTCCTCCAGCCCTGCCGGCACCGCCCGTTATTGAGGGTAAGTTTTCACTCAGAGATACGTGAGTTATATGTTATTCGATGCGGGTGTTATGCGCTCATTTGTTTTACGAGTTTTTCTCAGATTACAGATTTTATAATATCTGCTGAGAGTATTTTCATTAGTATCGAGTTCTATGGGTAATGGTTCGCTCATTTATTTTGTTTGTATGTATGTAGAAATTTTCTCTTACTAATTTGTGCTTGAGGCCGATTTACTCGTCCTTAACATGGTCGAGTATGATGTGATATTGGTATGTAATTGCTATGCCTTATCTCCATGACCAACAAGTTGAGTGGTAGCGTATAGGAGGGGTTCCTTGTTTGGATTCCGCTTCTGCGGGACGCTCCACGCGCGAACCTTAAGGACGTTGGGAGTGGGGATATACCCCCCTTTCCTTTCTCTTAATTTACGTGCGTTACGCTCTATCTCCATGATCAACCAGTTAAGTAGGCATGTGTCGGAGGGGTTCCTTGTTTGGATTTCTCTTTGCGAGACACTCCGCCGCATGAACACTTAACGATGTTGTGAGTGAAGATATGCTATTTTTCCCTTTATTTTATTTTGTTTTATTAAATTATTGTCAGAAGTGGGATTGGAAAGTTTAGCCGAGAATCACGTAGAAGGGTGATTAATGGCTATTCAAGTGCGACATAGGAGCACTGCATATAGTTCTCTCCTCTGATCGATATGAGGGAGACTGAGGTACGAAGTCGAATTGAGACTTCGGGTTATGCCTTGATATAGAAGGCTATTTATTGTTGATGCATATGTTATAGCGTATATAACCCTAGGGTTTCACGAAGGGTCAACTTTGGATTGTATATATATATTTTTTTTAGTTATTTAAATAGTTAGTGTGTAGCTGTAGAATCTTTTGGTCCCGAACATGTGCCTTAGACATGTACCCCTCGATGACTGACAACGCGAGGTAGTAGTGTAACGGGAGGGTTCCTTGTTTGGATTTCGCTTCGGCGAGACGTCCCACGCACGAAACTGAGCAAATGTCGGAAGTTGAGAAAGGTCTTGGGCACTAGGGATATGCTTAGCATTAGGTGTATACGACTTAAATAGGGTATAGGTAGATAGACTTTAGGATTGTTTAGACGTAGGGCCTCTTAGTATGAGACGTAAGTTTAGGAATGCTGTTGGGAGTTGACCATGAATAAGTCATGCGTAAACTCTAAGAGAGATTGGTTCCATGATATGAGAAGTGGGAGGATTTCGAGAAGTTGGTAGTTAAGGCCGAAGGGGATGAGGCCTCTCATAGTAGAGTGTTACAAAGGTAACGAAGGGGTGAATTTATTCGCACCCCTGAGTCAGGTGGTTAAGCTCGAAAGTAGATTCCATTAGCAAGTCTTTGTCATGATGGAGAGTGATAATACTGGAGTATCGATCTATTGTTAATGCGCCTCACAAGTTTCAACTTGTAAGGAGTATTATCCCCTATTTAAAATGAAGTCCATCTTGAGGGTGGGGTGCGTTCCCTTAAGAGAATTTTGTCCCGAACGGAAGGGACTTAAGTTAAGCAGATGTGGAGAAATCACGCGGCTCTAACGTTTCGGTGCATCAAGGTAATGATGAAATGTGCTAAGTTGTACGTCGCTAGTATTATTGGCTGGGCATAGTAAGGTTGTTTTACTGCATGGGGTGCCCTTGATTATAGTCCTGACTAGAATAAGACTTCCTTTTCTCATTCTTGGCAAGTTTTCAAGAAGTCGTGGGAATCGAATTATGGTTAATCACTTCTTATCATTTTCCACAAATGACCAAACCAATAGAATAAACCATATGTTGGGGCATACACTCCTTATATGCGTACTTAACTTTAAGAGTAGTCGAGGACAAAGCTTTCCGCTCGTTGAATTAGCCTATATAGAATTTGTGTCGATTCACTATTAGGACGGCGCTTTAGAAGAAGCCTTGTATGGTAGGCCTTATCGATTCCCCACTTGTTGGTTAGAAGTCTCTCGTATAACCAGGACCGACGAAAGAGCTCAGTCGATGCGAGAAGAAGGCATCTGGAGTTTGAGGTCATTAGACCAAATGTTGTGGTGAGTATCGCTTGTGAAGGGCGTTATGCGTTTCGAGGAGAAAGGGAAAACTTGCACCGCATGATGTTGTACCTTTCCTAGAAATGTCGCGGTGGGTCCGGTAACCTATTTAGCTCGCTTTATCGAAACATTTTGTGGCAAGTTCATAATTTGTTCCTTGTATCTCATGCAAGGGAGTACGAGAGATACGACGGTGCTTTTAGGCACATTCCTTTCGAAGTAGATGCAACGTGACGGTTCTTATTAGATGTAGTCGGTGGCTATCTTAGAGCATAGAGTTACGTTGGTATCGCCGGTAGTACCTTGGGGGATGAGTTCTATATAGTGAGCTTAGTGTCGAGAAATCGACGTAGGATCGCGAGGATGACTTGCTGGAATAGTATCCGCACTTCTTCTTGCGAGGTATACCTGAATTTTGGGGGCAAAATTCCCTCTTAAGGGGGGGAGTATGTAATAACCCTCTCTTCTGACAGCCCATTTTTATATTTATTTACACTGGGTAGAAATTAATTATAAAATGATAGATGTTGAGTAGATATTAATTTGTTATGTCAAGGCTAATATTTACTAAAAGGTTGCATAGTCACCCCGTCAGTAGATAAAATGTTCATGTGGTGAGTTATAATGTCATAAGGATTTAAAATGACATTTTGGTTTATTATGAAACCGAAAGTAAAATGAGTTATAAAATTTCCAAATGATAATTTGGATAGTGTAGTTAGTCCCGGTAGGTGTGAGACAGTCAAAATAAGTGTCATATTGTATTTTGGCATTTTGGGGACTTTTGACTGGTTTTGGCTTAAATAGTGTAGTCGCGTATATTTTGATCGCGTATTAGTCACTTAAGTGGGCTTATGGGACTTAAGCCCCGTTTTATTTTCCACCCCTATTCCCTTTCTTTCATTTTTACACAATTGATCCCTAGAGAGAGTAGAGAGAGGAAGAGAACTTGGGAGAAAAAGAGAGATTTGAACTTGGATTGTTGCTTCCTTCTTCACCAAATCAGATTCTTACACTTGAGGCAAGTAATCTACTTGCAAATTTTATGATTTAAGTAGAATAAATTGCATTGATAGTTATGATTTAGAAATGTTAGGGTTTTGGTGAAATTTTGGGTATCAAATCCTTAGAGATTTATTTGGATGATAAATATTGCAAATGATGGTAGTTGGGTGTATTTTTGGTGTACTAGTTCCATTAAATTAATTGGGTTTGGTTGGTTTTGGGTTGGTTAGAATTTTGGAGTTCAAGACTCCATAGCCATTCTTGGCATTTTCGCAGGGGCGAATCGATTCGGCCCCTTGGGCGAATCGATTCGCATAGATGTAGAATCCCAGGTCTTGTTGTCCGAATCGATTCGGATTTAGACCGAATCGATTCGGCATTTGTAGAAACTAAATTTTGTTGTCCTAACCGGTTCTCTTTCAAAGCGAATCGATTCGCTTGGGCGAATCGATTCGGCCCTTAGGGCGAATCGATTCGGTTCCAGCAGATTTGGGGGTCTTTTTCTTTAAATTTTTCCTCCTTCTTCTTTAGGATTAGGACCTAGGAAACTTCTTTAAAGAAGTAAACTTAGAGTCCTAGAGTAGCTATGGAGTTTGGTCGTTACCCTGGACTAGAATTGGGTTCATCTGGGGTTTATTTTGGGGAGGTCTAAAGTAATGTTAAGGAATTACTTCTTTTATCCAAAATTTTAGAAGTTTGGAAGTTAAATGCCCTAACTTGGAGAATTAAGGGCTTATCGAAGTTATATAAACCTGGGAGATTTGTAGGGTCATAATGATCAATTGGAGACCTAGCCTGGAATTATAATTCGAGGAAAAATAAATGATAATATTCGATGGGAATTAGGTTCGCATAAAATGAACCCATAGGTGTTTAAAGATGATGGGTTCAATTTAGAATGAAACCCGTTGTTTAATGATGTTAGGTTTAATAATGAAGAACCAATCACATGATTAATGGAAATGGAATTGGTAATAAATATGATGATAAATGTAAATGTTAATTTACTGTTACACACCTCTCTAAATGACATCATAAGGGAAGTTCGCTCGTGAGGTGAAGCCCCCTGGCTAATGAATGCAGGGTGGATGTAGTCCTAGGCCATGGGAGCACTTATTGTTATTTTTTTTACGATGGGTAGGAGATTCCGGGTGTGGTCTTGACTATCCCACAGGTTCATGGCCGCTTCCCGACGTATTGCGTTAGGTGCCCAGGTTGTCTTATGTTAGGCCCTGGAAGATGATGGTCATTTAGGGGCGCGCACAGTGGGGAAACCCGGACGGGCGTTCTTAGATATCGTTATATGTATATGAATATAACTATATTTTCATCAAGTTGGACTTGATGGTTGATAAACGCCACAAAGAGCGTATGTTAAATGCCATAAAGAGCAAACATGTGCGAGGAAGAGCACGGGAATAATATATGTACCATATAGAGCACTTGATGTAAATGATATTCCTATTAAGGAACGGAAAGATAAAATGGAAAGTTTTAATTAATGAATAGAAATTATAACTTCTTGACTTTACTGAATATATGGTTTTATTCCTAATAAGGAATGTCTGAAGGAAATGGAAATTGTATTAATAAGGAAGGGTTTTAAATTAAAGTGCTTTACCTTCAATTCTTGCTTGAAATTATAGATAGCATGTCATATTATCATCCTCATCATTCATGTATAACTGTTCATATCTATCATGCTTTTTATTCTTCTAGAAATCATATAGAACCCGTCCCTGACCGGTTTACTTCCTTGTTGTATATATATTATTGTATCCGCTCAGGTGCTCCACCGCAAGGACGCCCGACTTGACTCTCCCAAGTTCCCTGCACTTTCGACGAGCTGTAAGAATTTGCAGGTTTTTACAGGATGTTGTATTAGACGCTTTCATTCTTGTTATTCTAGATATGATCGGGTCTTGTCCCTTGGGCGTGTGGCCCAAACGTTTGTATTTGATTAATGATTGTACTATGTAAGATATTTTATATTGTTGTACGTTGTCTTGTGTAGCTGTGGACAGACAGCTTATTCGGTCCATTTGTGTACATTCGTTTTGGTTATATTATATGTTATCTTTTGGAATTCCACTTGCTTGTCAGATTGGGTTGTAGTTTAAATTTTCATAACCGCATTTTTAAAATTTTACACTTTTTGGCAACCCGTCTTCTGATTTGTTGGGTGGTTTTCCCGTATACTCAGTTTATATTTGTGATGCTGAGAATGATATCCATCCATGATTCCTGTTACGTTTGAGTATCGGGCTGGCCACCCCTTATTTCGGATTGCGGGTTGTCACAAGGTGTTGGCT
The DNA here is from genome assembly GCA_949130495.1 of Sambucus nigra. Lineage (NCBI taxonomy): Eukaryota > Viridiplantae > Streptophyta > Magnoliopsida > Dipsacales > Adoxaceae > Sambucus > Sambucus nigra. The sequence continues at coordinate 476,420,150 of OX422219.1, read as the reverse complement.
AGAGTTCATGAAGGATTACCAGGTTGATATACAGTATCATGATGGTAAGGCTAATGTGGTAGCAGACGCATTGAGACGATGACCTTTGGGAGAGTTAGCAGAGGTTAGAGAAGTGAAGTGGGGTAAGCCTCCACATGTCATGAAGTCTCCAGAGCGTGTATGGTACTGTTATCTATAACTCTTGAGATAGTGATTCCGGTAATTAAAGAGTATGTAGAGGATCAATTATGTTAGGATGGGGTGTGATAGTAATTAGCTAAAGGTGCAGAGTCTTACTCGATCAGCTTGGAGTGAGGTCTATGTTTTAATGGGATATTAGTTTTGACTGAGGATGAGGATTTGAGGCATGATGTGATGATTGATTCCCATTGTTCGAGGTTTGCTGTATGTCCCAGTGGGGATAAGATGTACTAGGATATCAGGAGACAATACTGCTGGGCAGGAAGAAAGAGAGGCATATCAGAGTTTGTCTTGAAATGTGTTACTTATTATCTTCTGAACATTGACCATTAATGACCTTTAGGGATGCTACATCCATTGTAGATTCTCGTGTTGAAGTGGAAAAGTATGTTGATGGATTTTATTATAGTGATACCGACATCACAGAATGGTCACGGTTCCATTTGGGTGACAGTGGATCAGTTGACCAAGCTGGCAACTTCTTCGCGGTCCGCACCGACTACAAGATTGGTCAGTACGAGCAGTTGTTCATTGCCAATTTAGTTAATCTTCATGGGGTGCCGATTAATATTTTTTTTGATAGAGGTAAGATTTTCATGTCTCACTTCCAGTAGAGTTTCTAGAAGGCCATGGGTAAAGACTTCCGATTGAGTACCGCTTATCATCCATAGACAGACAGGCAGACTGAGCGGGTTAATTAGATTCTACAAGACATGTTGAGGATGTGTATTCCGGAGTTTGGGGAGGATGGGATTGATAGTTTCCATCACTAGAGTTTGTATATAATAACTCTTACTAAATGAATATAGACATGGCACCATTTGAGTCATTGTATGGGAGACCTTGTAAATCTCCCACTTGTAGATTAGAGGTGGGGGAGAACAAGTTATTGGGGCCAGAGATGATATAAGAGATGGTTCCCAAGATTGAGCTAAATCGAGCACATATTCGAATTGCTTAAGATAGTCAAAAGAGTTATCCTAATGCCGACCGGATTTATGTGGAGTTAGAGGTTGGGAACTAGGTGTTGGTTCGCGTGTCTCTCTTCAAAAGGGATCATGAGATGCAGCAAGAAAGGGAAGCTAGTGCGGAGATATGTGGGGCATTTCTCGATTAATAAGATAGTGGGATGAGTGGCATGTAGATTAGGATTACGAGATCATCTTTCAACTTCTACACGATGTGTTCCATGTAGCATCGCTAAAGATGTACATCAGGGGCGAGAGATGTTTCTGCAACATTCCAATCGAGGAGATCGATTTGCAACCAGACATCTCAATTGAGGAGAGGCCCGTGGATATTCTAGATCATAGTGAGCGTAAATTAAAGTCTAAGGTGGTTCCACTAGTCAGAGTTCAATGGGGACACCACAATGTGAATGAGTCTACTTGGGAGAGGGAGGATGACATGTGAGAGCAGTATCCCGAGTTGTTTATAGTAGGTATGACCTAATTTCGGGGACAAATTTCCCTATACGTGGGGAACTATGTAACACCCCGTATTTCTTAGTATTTGAATTTAATTAATTCGATAATTATCAATTTTTATTTTAAATTAAGCGAGAGAAGTAATTTAATTAAGTTGAATAATTTTTTTATTATTTAATACAAATTGAGAGAGTGGTAATGATTAATATTACTAATTTAATTTAGCAAGTGAAAATAGTTAATAACGTATGGAAATTATTACTCGTAATGGCAAATGATATTGTCGTAATTCGAATTATCTCAACTGGGAGTTGCAGGAAGACTAATTTGGGGCCAATAAGGAATAATTATGTAGAGTGACTCGGATGATGATTTAGAGGTCACAGATGACTCCTAAAGGGCGAAAATAGTCGAAATAGTATACCATGGGTTGTCGATTTGGTCATGGACCATTTTTAGGCTAAACCAGCACCCTATAGGGGTGTTTTAGTCATTTGGGAAATTAGGGTTAGGAGACCGACGAATTTATAATTCCTTTATCAGATGTTAGATAAGAGGGTCTTGGGTTAGAAACTCAAAATACAATTGGAGTCCATTAGAGAAGAAAATGAGAAAATTCTTGGAGGTTTTGAAGAGTTCTTTAGAGGTTGAAGTGTGTTCTTGCACCACAATCAAGCTTGGAGTGAGGATTGGAAGAAAAGATCATCAATCCATCATCCCAACCATGAAATCAGACCCTATTGATCAAAGGCAAGTGGTTTATTACAATTCAATATGAAGTTATAATGCCCGTGTGACTATGGTTTCCATTATATTGATTAAATGAATGTTCTTGGAAGAAAATAATATTTTTTTTACATGATATGGGTAGGTATTTCATGTTGAATGATTTAATATCTATAGAGGATTAGAAATGATAAGATATGGTATTATCACCATGGATCAAATCTGAGTTTTTGAATGAATATGTGGGAAGAACACAAAACTAGGTTTTTATTATTATTATTGAGTTTGATTCGTTATTGATGGAGTGTCGTGATAATTTAATGTGTTTAGAATGATAATAATCATCCTAATGCATGTAAAAAAGGTTTGGAAAACTTGGTTTCAAATTTTTTGAAGAAACAAATAAGACACATATGTGAAATTGATGAAAACGGATGAAAAAACAATGAAGAAGATGATCTGGTGCAAATCGAATCGATTCGACCCCAATAATAAAAATTACGTGGTGTGAATACCTACTGAATACATATAGGTTGTGTTCATACCTCTTATATGATTGATGATATATGTTAACATACATGCGCTGCCTGCTATCACGGAGGTTCCCGCGCAGTGGGCGATCCCACCTTACAGATTCCAGGGAGCTCTTTATTTGTGCCCCCAAACATAGAGCTTACGGCCGCTCACTATGTGTCGTGTATTAATATGTCCAGTATGTCGTTTGGGTATATTAGGTATGTGCGTAGCCCAAAGGCGTAGAACTATGTTCGCCTCCACTATTTGTTATTTGATTTTGGGTTTGAGGAGATGTATCGAACTATTTGTCCCTATTTAGTACAAAAGGTACTTGGATTGATAGCAGTGTATGCCCATGTTTTAGGGTGGCCCTTTTGTGAGACGATATATATATATATATATATATATATATATATATATATATATATATATATATATATATATGTATATCGATTAGAATATTCTACTTATGTGTGAAAGTATACAATTAGATAGTGGATATCTAAATATTAAATTAGGTAGTGAAACTTAATTAATTGAAAAATGAGAATATAAGTGAAATGGGAATTTCAACTATTATAACATATGAGAAATGTTAACTAACGAGTTAAGTACTATATTGGTAGTACAGGAACAATGAAGTGTTCATATTCAGAGATACTTAAGTCTAGTTACATTTGGTACAATATCTAGGTAGGTTAAGTATAGACATTTGTCGTGCACAATAGTTGAGGGGTGAGGAAACTCAAGCCAGTGTACGTGAACCTAACATGTGTAATCAATAACTGATTTTAAATTGTGATAAATACTTCCTAAATATTTTCAAAATGTTTTGGGTTCTAACCCTTGCTATAAAATCTTTTTGAAACCTTTTAGGTTTCTAGGCACAGGGATGTCAGACTTGATGATTCTTTAGAGAGACTTATTGTTGTAGCGTTGTGGAAGCTTGTAGGGCATTGATTAGACACATCATTCCTTCATTTCTAGTTTAGGACCTTAAGCCGTATTTCAATATTTTGGTCTGGGCGTGTTGTCCCATTTGCAACTTTAATATCCAGTATTTCAGTTTCAGACTTGTATTTCAGATATTCTTATTAGTTGGATTCTATATTTGGTTTGGATTTTAGTCGATGGTTTATTCGATAAGACTTTATTTATTTTTTCACTAGAGATGGTTTGGACTGTAGTATTATGTGAATGTTGTAAATAAGTTTTCCACATATTATTATTTATCTATTTAATGCACGATAAAATTTGGTACCGGATTAATTAACTAATAGGGGACTAATAATTAATTCGGTATTGGACAGTGGTGCAAAGAATGAACCATTATGTAAATCTTGTTGTAATTTAATAAATGCCTCATCACCCTGTATTTAATTCCGTGGGGTATAACATATACTTTTAAAATCAAAACAATTTTGTTTGAAAAATTAGAGCTACCTTTTCCCTCTATTGCAATTGTCACAGGGTGTGATAAGAGTCAAAAGGAATGTTACAAGAAGATTGAATATCTTAAATGCCTCAGATCAAACAATTTTTTTGGAGGTGCAAAATAATATTGGAGTATTTTTGTAGACTCTAAATGGTCTTATTATGAGACTTAATTCAATGTTAAACAAAGAATGGGACCTATCTAATGGAAACGTTCATATATGATCCATATGTGATTGCCCGAAAAAAATAATCTAGGTTACATTATAACCTTACTTTAATGCTATATATGACTTATTTGTCTTTGTAAATATTCTCTAATCTAATTTTTACTATTTAATGATTCAATTTTAACATATTTTAAATACAATAGTTAACATTTAACATAATTTGAAAGAAAATCCTTGATATACCATTTGAAAGACTTGGAAGTGGAAACTTAAACCATTTGTCTTCGTAGCCTCCCAAACTGAAAGAAAATCCTTGATATACCAAACCAACCAAGAATGAAAAAACATACCTGGTTTTCTCAAGAGTAATGTCTACAACTATGAACAACAAAACACAAAAGAAAAATTAGCAGACTAACTCAGTATAGTTTCAATTATTTCATGAAAAAAATAGTTTCAAATGGAAATTTTATAATAACTTCCAGACACCACCCAAGAATCAATCCATATATGTGACAACCCAGATATAATTATGAAATATTATATTTAAATAATGCTTACCTTATGCGATATGAATAATGTGTTATTAGTATATCTAATGTTAAACTATCATTGTTAGTATAATCCCACTTTCATAAATCATGAAATGTCTAATTATTTCCATAGGCATGATTTTGTTATTTTCAGTAGAAAAGTTCCTTTTGGAGATTAGTTTTTATTCTTATAATGTAACAATTGACTCACGGTGAAAATTATATAGTTGTATATATATGATTTAGGTTTGCATCAAAACAAACGGTTCATCATATCGATGTCCGAGTAAGAAGTTACGGCGAATTTACGAAGAAGGGACAAATCTGTCCATTCCCTTAAGTGGTAAATTGTCTTTTACTAAACCAAATGTTTCAATTTGATTGGTTGGCATGGTAGGCAGCCTTGGCTAATTTAAACCTCTCCATTTAACTCATATCTTCAGCAAATATAACCGTAGGTTCAGTTTTGAGAGATTTCAGCTTAAGGAAAGAGAAAGTAGAAGTTTAAGGAAGAAAGATTATAAGAGAAGCTATGAAAATTCTAAGAAAATCCTTAAAGTGTGTCCAAGGTATAAGTTTGTGATTAATATTGTTTTAATATTGTATTATAATTATTTGAAAGTATATAAATCGTGAATTAGTGATTAAAATTCCATCACCCTTTGTGATAATATGTATTGGTTGATATGGAGGTAAGTGGTGTTTATAGGCCATATTGGTTTGTATTGAAACCCCTTGTATTCAAACTTGCATATATTTTTGTGTTCTTACTAGAGTTCATAAATTCTAATTGTATATGAAAGTAGACTCGTATATTAATATCATATCCTAAAAATAGAATTTAACTCCCTGTGGTTGGGCCTCGATTATGGTTTCAAATTGGTACATAGTTGTTGTTTGGATATTTAATTTCGATATGCGTTGAGTTTTGTCAAGCTTTTGACATAGCAAATGAAGTAAAAAAATAATGAAACTTTAATTATGTACTATTCACTATGTTTATTGAGAATGGTTGAAAAATCGTGGAAATTTATATGGGAGAAAAATTATGAAAATTCTTCGAAGTTGAAGGAACAATAGAGGAGCTTGTGGGGCAGATTTAATAGGTTGTAAAGAAATGGTCAAAACATCCTCTAGGAACCTTCAAAAATTGCACCGTCACTTGTAATGGAAAGTTTATTCATATATTTTTTCATATTGGTAGTCTTGGACACCTTTATATGTACAATTTATGAATATGGGATGGTTAAGTATGGAGGAAAATAATTTGAGGCCATATTGGATACCCCATAAAGGAATGTTTTTATTTGCTCCTTCCTAGGGGTATTTTGAGGACATTTTTCATGTGTAAATATATTTAGAAGTATAATTTTTGTGTTTAATTGATTTTAGTTATAAATTCCTTACGAGGTAGTTTCTAGGGTTCAATGTCCATGACCTTATCAACATATATACCATTGTTTTGTCTTTACACTTGTTACATGGAATATGACTTGAGTAGAATATTATTATTGTTGTATAGTCATTGAAAGTTACATAGATATATTAATATAATACTTATGATTGAGATGCAGTACAAATTTAGTTCGATTAACATGTGTAAGGTCAAATTAATCAAGTTCAGCTCCACCCGAGGGAAACGTGAATACCTAGTTGACAACCCAATATGAATGTACTTACTGAGTTCATTTTGGATATGATGTGTATGTAATATATATTGAGATGATATGGATTATTAAAAGTCATGAGATGTTGAGATGTTATGGATTATTAAAAGTCAAGAGATTTTGAGATGTTATGGCTTTATAAAAGACATGATATGTTGAGTTGCTATGCAATTCAGGAGATGTTAGGTTATTAAAACCTATGGATATGATTACTGCCTACAGGCATAAGATGTGGGGCTTATTAACTACGGATATGTATATGGAATTATTTGGCATAGATATGGATATATATTGAGATGTTGAGATGTTAAAATAGTACTTGTACTATATAGAGATGTAGTACATTCACTAAGTTTTTAAACTCCTAGTTTTATATGTTTACATTTTCAGGTTCTGAAGCTGCCACTCCAAGGTTTAGGAGGTTATTTAAATAGTAGTAGGGTCTTGTTAGTTTTATTGTATACACTGTACTAGTTGTAATTAAGTTAAATGGTATGTGAGTTCTATTTAAATTATGTCTCCTTAAAACGATTGTATTTTTAGTATTTCGCATTTTAACCTTGAAGTTATTCAATATGTAGTACTAAATAAATAAAAAATGTGGTTTGCAAACTATTTAGTTAATTATATCGTATGGGGTTAGGGGGTGACGACTTGGTATCAGAGCTTTTGGTTTTTATATTCTGGGGTTAGAGAGTCCAGATGTGGCAGTGGCAGAAACAGTGTTGTGTGGGTCATTTATATTAACTTGTGAGAAATACTAATCATTATATTAGATATAAATGTATCATTCTTGTTTCTGCAATTGTGGTTTATAAAAGATAATGAGATATGGAAGGAGAAAATGTTCATAAGAGGGTGGATGAGGAGCCTTCTAATATAGTAAACCAAAAAAATCCAAATTATGTACAAGGGCGACTAAACAACTTACAGATATGCAGAAAATGGCTCGTGCCATGACTTTAATGGAATAACAACAAAACATGTTTATGACGCAAATAGCAGAACAACAAGCCAGGTACTTAGAGGAGAAGACTTTAGCCAGAAGAGAAAGGGAAATACAACGAGAGGAGAAGAATACTCTGTATGAGAAGTTTATCAAATTGAACCCCCCCCCCCAGCATTCTCGGGTTCTGTAGATCCTTTAAAACTTGAGGCTTGGGTTAGAGACACGAAAACTATCTTCAGGGTGATGAATGTACCTAAAATGCAGAACATAATTTTGGCTACTTTCATATTAAAGGGAGAAGCTAAATATTGGTGGGATTCTTCCAAACATTTATTGCTTACTCCAGAGGGAGGTGAGGTAATTACAAGGGATTCAGTTATTAAAGTCTTATATGAAAAGTATTTTCCTCGCATGTATTGTAAGAAAAAAGAGAGAGAATTTTTATCGTTGACTCAGGGGAATATGTCGGTCAGGGAGTATGAAACTAAATTTATACCTTTATCTCAATTTTCATTACGTTTCTTACTCAATGAGGAGGACAAATGCATCAAATTTCAGGATGGGTTGAATTTGGTTATCAAGTCTAGACTCACTGCACTTGAAATGGTAGATTATACTTCTTTAGTTAACAAAGCTATGATGATTGGAGGATATGTTAATGCTGCAACAAAGAATAGGGAAAAATGGGAAAGAGGAGTAGATTTGATCCATATCAACAAAAGGAAGGCAATGTAGAATACTCAAAATAGGGGAGTAAAAGATTTCAGCGTGGTAGAGGGACTGGAAATTATGTTTAGAATAGGACACCAAGTAGTTTAAGGGGTGTAGGATCGATGGGCCAACATAATAGACAATACGAGAATGACAATGGCTAGTCTAAGCATGTTACATGGTATTTTTGCAAATCTAAGGGCCATATCACTCAAGATTGTCCCAAGTTAAATGGGGTAGAGTATTATCACTGTCATCAAATTGGTCACACCAAAAAGATATGTCCTATGCTACTAGGAGGGATTCAATCAGCTACTACTAGTCGAGGTTCATCACCTGGAGGCGTAGGGAGGGGAGGAGGTAGAGGACATGCTAGTAGTTCGAAGGCTTCGAGAAGAACATTTTCTATGACTATATAGGATGCTCAGGCTACTCCAGAGGTGGTGATAGGTATATTTTTTGTCAAGAATAAACATGCTTACGTGCTTATTGATCTAGGTTCTACTCATTCATTTGTAGCACTGTCATTTACCATGCATTTGGGTAGACCATTTTTTTATCTAAATTTTTGTTTATATATTTGTACACCTAAGGGGGATGTGATGTTAGTGGAGCGTGTGTATAAAAATTGTGTATTATATGTGGGGGAGAGGGAGTTGACCATTGATTTAATTCCACTAGATATTTGAGATTTTTATATTATCTTTGGTATGGACTGGTTATCTTCCTACCATGCATCGATTGACTATTTTCGCAAGGAGGTTACATCTAATATACCGGGGGAGGAAGAGTTCAAATTTACTGAGGAAAGAAATGTGGTTCCAAATTGTCTTATTTCTGCCCTTCCGACGAGGAAATTGTTAAATAAGAGTTGTCAAGGCTTTTTAGCATATATTGTGGATACAAATAGGTAATTGCAAAAATTAAAAGATATCCCAGTATTTAAGGATTTTGCAGATGTATTCCCAGGGTTGCCACCTAGTAGAGAGGTAGAGTGTACTATTGATTTAGTGCCTGGTACAGCTCCAGCTTCTATTTCTCCATATAGAATGGCACCCGTGGGGCTAAAGGAGTTAAAGGTTCAACTGCAAGATTTGCTAGATCGAAGTTTTATTCGACCCAGTGTATCACCATGGGGCGCTCCAGTATTATTTGCGAAGAAGAAAGATGGCACTATGTGACTTTGCATTGATTATCGATAGTTGAACAAGGTAACGATTCGAAATAAATATCCATTGCCTCGTATTGATGATTTGTTTGATCAATTATAGTGTGCTAAAGTGTTTTCAAAAATTTATTTGAGATCGGGTTATCATCAATTAAGGGTGAGAGATGGTGGCATTTCTAAGACAGCTTCCCGTTCCCGTTATGGTCATTATGAATTTTTTATAATGCCATTTGGGTTAACAAATGCTCATGCGGTGTTTATGGACTTAATGAATCGAGTATTTCATCATTTCATAGATTTATTTGTAATTGTATTTATCGATGATGTTTTTATATACTCACCTAGCCAAGAGGAACATGAGAAGAATCTCAAAGTTGTACTGCAAATTTTGCGAGATAGTCAATTGTTTGCTAAGTTTAGCAAAGTGAGTTTTGGTTAAATCATGTAGTATTTCTGGGGCATGTTATTTCGGGAGATGGAATTTATGTTGACCCTAAGAAGGTAGAGGCAATTATGCAATGGGAAAGACCAAGAAATGTAATGGAGATAAGGAGTTTCCTAGGATTGGCTGGATATTATAGAAGACTCATAGAGGGGTTTTCATCTACAGCCTTACCGTTGACTAAATTAACCCGAAAGGAAGTCAAAATTTGTTTGGAGTGATGAATGTCGTCACAGCTTTGAAAAGTTAAAAAATAGGCAAGTATCAGCTCCAGTTCTCACTGTTACATCCAGTGAAGAAGGTTTTGTGATTTATACTGACGCTTCACATTAGGGTTTGGGATGTGTTTTCATGCAACTTGGAAAGGTAATTCCTTATGCCTCTAGATAGTTAAAGACGCATGAACGCAATTATCCTACACATGATTTAGAACCCGTGGCTATTGTTTTTGCCTTGAAATTATGGAGACATCATTTATATGGAGGGACGTGGGAAATTTTCACTGACCATAAAAGTTTGAAGTATTTATTTACATAGAAAGACTTGAATTTGAGAAAAAAGATGTTGGATGGAGTTAATTAAAGACTATGATTGTACCATTCACCATCATCCCGGGAGGGCCAATGTTGTTGCAGATGCTCAAATTCGAAAGTCATTGGGGAGGTTATCTTATATTCAATGTGCACGGGTTGGTAATATTATGGAATTAAGACTAATGCGAGTCGAGTTGAACATAACTAAAATGGGGGCGTTAATTGCACACGTTACAGTGAGACCTTTACTGGCAGAACGCATACGAAATTTTCAAGTCAGTGATCCATTCCTTGAGAAGAAGAAACGGGAAATCCGGGATGGTAAAGAGAGTGACATTGAAATTAAGAATGATGAATCGCTGTGTTGTAAAAACATAATTTTTGTACCGAATGATCCATCCTTAAAGAAGGATATATTAGAAGAGGCACATAGTTCTATTTACTCTATACATCTCGAGGTACAAAAATGTATAGAGATTTGAAAGATTATTACTGGTGGAATTATATAAAATGTGAGATTGCAGAATTTGTAGCAAAATGTTTAGTATTCCAACAAATGAAGGTGGAGCATCAGAAGCTGACAGGATTATTACAGTCATTGCCTATTCTGGAATGGAAATGGGAACAAATAACGATGGATTTTGTTGTAGGATTCTATTTGGGTGATTATAGACCGATTAAAAAAGTTAGATCATTTTCTTCTAGTTAAGACGACCTACATTGTTAACAAGTATGCACATATATATATTGATGAGATTATCCATTTACATGGGGTACCAGTGTCAATTGTATCAGATAGAGATCCAACGTTCACTTCTAAGTTTTGGTCTTATTTATAGAATGCCCTGGGAACAAGTTTGAAGTTCAGTATTGCATTTCATTCACAAACTAATGGGCAATCAGAAAGAACGATTCAAACATTATAAGACATGTTACGAGCCCGTGTATTTGACTTCAAAGGTAGTTGGGATGATCATTTGCCATTAATGGAATTCACGTATAATAATAGTTATCAGTCCACCAAGTGTATGGCTCCTTATGAAGCTTTATATGGGAGGAGATGCAGAATGCCATTATGTTGGGATGAAGTAGGTGAAAGGAAAATATTGGGTCCTGAATTGATAGATATGACAACCGAAAAGATTAAAATGATTCAGGAATGGATAAACAAAGCGCAAAGCAGGCAAAAAATTTATGCAGATAAGAGGAAGTATCCATTAGAATTTCAAAAGGGAGATTTTTTATTCCTACGTATTTCACCATGGAGAGGCGTCATAAGATTTTGAAAAAGGGGGAAACTAAGTCCAAGATACATTGGACCATATGAAGTGTTGGACATAATTGGGACTCTATCATATAGATTAGAATTACCTCCAGAATTGTAGCGTTTACATGATGTGTTTCACGTATCGATGCCTCGTAAGCATTTGGCAGATCTATCTCATCAATTGAAAACTCAACATATGGAATTGAAGGAAGACTTGTCGTACGTCGAGGAACCAGTGGAGATTATTGATCGTAAGGAGCAAGTATTATGGAATAAAGTTATTTCCTTAGTTAAAGTTATGTGGATGAGCCATGGAATTAAAGAAGAAACTTGGGAAACGGAGGATACCATGAAGAAACAGTATCCCCATTTGTTTGGTAAGTGACATTCATTTTAAATTTCAGGGACAAAGTTTTCGAGGGGGGAAGTTGTGACAACCCGGATATAATTATGATAGATTATATTTAAATGATTCTTACCTTATGTGATATGAATAATGTGTTATTAGTATATCTAATGTTAAGCTATCATTTTTAGTAGAATCCTACTTTCATAAATCATGAAATGTCGAATTATTTCCAAACACAAGATTTTGTTATTTTCGGTAGAAGTGTTCGTGTTGGAGATTAGTTTTGACCCTTATAATGTAACAATTGAATCAAGGTGAAAACTATATAGTTGTAGATATATGAGTTAGGTTTGCGTCAAAACAAACGGTTCATCAAATGGATGTCCGAGAAAGAAGTTGTTTCAATATGTATTACTAAATAAATAAAAGATGTGGTGTGTGAACTATTTAGTTAATTATATCTTATGGGGTTAGGGGGTGACAATATGATACTCCACCAACTGAATATAAATAATCTAGGCAATCAGTCATGACTTTTATTACAATAAACTCAATTTAACTATTCTAAATTTTATGTATGTACATTTTATTTACTAAACCAATGGAAGCTAGTGTTTAATTATTGGATGCCTGAATAAATGCCTAAATCAACAAAATATAATTTAACCTCGTCGGCGTAATTATTGGATGCCTAAATGGGCATGGGAAAGAAATCTCATCTAATAAATTTAATCCCATGAAAGATTATTTCCAACTATCCTATAATTATTAAACAAAAAAAACATTGTTTTTCACCATTGTCTACTAAATTAATATAATTACTTACATGTTCATATAGAAAATGAGTAAAACATATTTTCAACACAAAGAAATTTAACCTAATCCCTCCTCCCCTACCCTTTTACTTATAACTAAACAATATGGAGCAAGAATTGATATTCTTGTGCAAATTAACTATAACCGTAAGGTCCACCTATGCTCCAAAACGAAGTTAGAAAGCCAGTCAACATTACTAATATGGGAATTTCAACACCCATTCAAATAAAAAGAAGATTGTTTTCGAAAAACCTAGACGTTGCATCACACTGAAATAAAATAAATTACACTCTATTCACCCATATATATATATATATATATATATATATATATATACACACACGCACATACATCTTATACTAGTAATAACAAGAAAAATTACTAAATTATAAGCCTGGCATGATGCCCTGACTTTCTATAAATTTGGAAAAAAAATTACTAGCTTTTTTCTGTTTCAGAGATCCCCTTGATCTTTATATGTGTGTGTGTGTGTGTGTGTGTGTATATGTGTGTGTGTGTGTCCGGAGAGAGAGAGAGAGTAGAATGAGTAGAAGCTCGATCAGGTATTCAAAATAATCAGATAATCATATCTACCTCTGCACAAAATGCAATTACATTTCCTAGTGTTATCCGTCAAAATCATCACAACAAAAAAAAAAAAATAGCTTTCGAATTCACCTCCTAGCCAATGGAATTCAAATTTTGAATTAGAAACCCTAATTCTAACATCTGAAATGAGAAATCAAATTCTATAAACCGAAACTTTAAACGAACAAGAGATTAGCTGATGATGACAAAAATCAAAAGACAGTGGGAACGAAAGGTGATTTTGGATTTTAGGTTAGGAATTTTGTTGCGATTTTGGGAGGGCTATCACTTTCGAGAAAAAAATTACAATTTGAGAAGGAGGGAAAGAACTGCGATTTTTCATTATGTGGGCATCCAAAAATATTTATGGAAAAAAATCGTCATATAGATTATACTTATTACATAAGTTTTTTAAAAAGAGTCATAATGGATACAATTAAATATGAATCTTATATTTAAAGTGTCATTTAAACTAACAATAATAAATACATAACGACACTTTATAAAAAAATGTCATATGAGTAATAGTAGTATAATTTTAATGACACTGTTGATGCAAAAAACTGGACCGAATCCCATTTTTATGATCACAGATAAATAGATAAAAGAAATCCAATCAAGCACATGAGAGACAAAGATTTTTAAAGTGGTTCGGCTATAAGGAAAAGCCTACGTCCACTGTTATTTTATTCCCAGGGGTTTACAATAACACAATGTGGTGTAGAGAGAGAAAAAGGTATGGATCTTGTGTATGGTGTCTCTCGGTTCTTGGATCTCTTGGATCTCTCTCCCCTTCTCTTTTCTTCTCTTTGGCTAAGGGAATACATGTATTTATAGTGATGGGAGATAAAGAGATTCATTGTATGTAGACATTTATACATTATGTCTACATTCAACGAATCTAATTGCTTGGTATGCTATGTGTTGTCATCTACAATATAAATGTACATTAATGATCATTAAATGCGTATTTATCCTTTGATATTCCTGGTTGGTATGCCGACCAACACTCCTCGGGGGCCGACTAACTCTCCTCGGGTGCCGACTAATACTCCTCGGGTGCCGACCAACTCTCCTCGGGTGCGGACTATTACTCCTCGGGTGCCGACCAACTCTCCTTGGGTGCTGACTAACATTCTTGGGGTGTCGAATATTGACACGTAGGATGACACGTGTCCTTTTCTGATTGGTCCTCGTAGATGGATAATTTTTGTGTTAACAGAAGCCCCCAATGCTCCATGCTTGATGGTTTACTTGAAAGGATGGAGTATTTATTCTGCAGTGTTGCTCGGTGCTCGTGAAATTCTTGATCTACCTTCTTGATTTGTTCAACATAAAGTGCATTATCTCCTGGACGACATATGATGCAGGCTGATCGATGGTTTCTAATCTTTCTTTTGAGGAACTCCGTGTGCTATGTATCACCCCTGGGAATTTGGATGCAGCCATGCCATAGTATGAAACTTGTAGCTTGTCATAATCTTCAAGTATGTTGATTGGTTTGCGAGCCGACCAACTACTTCCTGTGTCGAGCAACTGAGTGCTAACTTCACGTGCTTGATTTTTCTGATTTATGCTCCTCTGAATACTTTGTCGAGTAACATATTAGCTTTTGAACCCAACTCTTCAATCTGATTAGTACCAAGCTAGTGGTGGACTTCGAAACATTTTCACATAAATTCTTCTTCATTATTGGTCGAGACAGTATTAGCAAAGATCTCAGTGCTGTAGATGCTGATTTTGACTTCTACCTCTGCTCGGGGACGAGCAAGAGGTTCTCGGACAGACCATCTGTGATGAACATAAGAATGCTGAAAGATCTTAACTTCATAAAACTCCCCTTATGCTTTGGATGATCCTCCTGCTGGCGAGGAACCTGTTTCAAAAGCAGAGGGAAAGAAACCAATAGAGTAGGAATCTCAATGTAATAGTTAGTATACATTTTCATTCTCAATGTATTTTGTTTTTTGAATTTAATGAAAGACTTTCATTTTTGTTCGCAATCTTAATTGCTATTGTCTTGTAAATATCAAACACTTTACATTTATGCATATGTATCTATTAAAAAGATAACAATATTGTGCTGTTCATCGACCAACTTAGTAATAAAAAAGTTACAAGTATTAGTAACGTTGCTCGATCACTTAATAATAAAGTAATGAGTATAAAAATGTTTAATTTTTTTCCAACCAACCAAGGTTGTTAAATTGTGCTCATCGACCAATTATGGTTAGTGAGAGTTTATCCTCGACTAACCATACTTGGAAAATTTTTGTCTTTTTCATAAAATGTGTCCGACCAACCAAGGTCGATAAATTCTCCTCGTCGACCAACTACAATTAGTGGGTTTTTATCCCCGACCAACCATACTTGGTTCAGTTTGGAATATTTTGTTCTTCGAGGAACTTTTATATTTTCTGTAATAATCTTACTTTCCGACCAACATAAGTTGGCATGTGAGAGCATATTTTGTTTTCAATGCAACCGAGATTGGCATTTTTAAGAATGTTGTTCTTGCCCTTTTACCAACCGGAGTTGGTCATGGGTTCGAACTATCAGGTTCTTTCGAACTATCGGGTTCTTTCGAACTATCTGGTTCTTTCGAACTATCTGTCCACTAGTTATCTTACCAACCGTAGTTGGTCACGCTAGTGTACGCCTCCTAACCAAAGGAGTATATTTTTTGGTTCTTTCGAACTATCTATCCACCAGTTATCTTACCAACCGTATTTGGTCACGCTAGTATACGCCTCCTAACCAAATGAGTATATTTTTTTGTTCTTTCGAACTATCTGGTTCTTTCGAACTATCTTACCAACCGAAGTTGATCGTGGGTTTGAACTATCGGTGTTTTCTTTTATTGCTGGGCAGCGTAGTGTTGTACACAATACTGAATGTAGCTCATTATTCCAATTAGCCTTACATAGCCTCTTTTTCAAACCATTTAGTAATGTTCTGCTCGTCACTTCAGTTTGTCCATTATTCTGAGGATGACCTGGTGCTGAATGAACCTTCAAAATGTTTGACTCATGACAATAAGCGGCAAACTCCTCGTTATCGAATTGTGTTCCGTAGTCTATGATGATGGCAATGACGAGGTATTTGAATCTTCCTCGGGTCGTCGGCAGTGGTCCAACCAAATCAATTCCCACATGGAAAATGGCCAAGGAGAAGTGATGGGTGTCAACAATGTTTGTGGAGTTCTTCGGATGGAGGAAAAGCGTTGGCACTTGTCACATTTCTTGGCATAAGCTATACAATCAACTCTCATCGTCGGCCAGTAGTATCCCTGCGTCATCACCTTTTACAAAAGTGTCCGACCTGCTACATGGGCTCCACAGGACCCTTCATGGATCTCTTTAATCGATTCTTTCACCTCAGAGGGATGTACACATCTTTGCAAACCTGCCATAATTCCTCGTCTATACAAGATCCCATTAATTAGTACATACCGAGCATCTTTAAACTTCCATTTCTTGGAAGCGAGCTTATCCTCCGGTAATTGTTCCTCCTCAATATATGCTCTGATGGGATCCATCCAAGATGGTCCTAAATCAAGGGTAATAATATTCATCGTCAGGTCTTCATCTATGCTCCGACTTTCTAATACTTCAATTGGTATCGTTCTTCGCAGCTCGGTACGAGTAGCTGATGCTAATCGGGCCAAGGCGTATGCTCTCACATTCTCCATTCTTGATATTCTTACCAGTTGAACAGCAACAAACTCTGATACTAACTTCATCACCTTTGCTTGATACTTGATCATCAATTCTCCTTTGGCTGCAAATATTCCCAACATTTGGTTTACGATCAATTGAGAATCACTAAAGACAATAACCTGCTGTGCCTCCATAGTATTTGACAAATTAAGACCTGCAATCATGGCCTCATACTCAACCTCATTATTAGAAGCTTTGAATTAGAAACGTAGGGCGTATTCCATGTCGACCTCGTCTGGGCTGTTCAAAACGATCCTTGCCCCACAACCTGTAGTGCAAGATGAGCCATCTACATATAGCCTCCATATAGGCAACTTGTATTCTAATTTCTGGTCTGACAAAGTTCCTCGGTGGAATACTTGTCGCTTTCTTTAATCATGTCCTGATACTTCTGAATACACCTCTTGAATTTCAATATACCTCCTGAACTTCAATATTCCTCCTGAACTTCAATATCAAAAGTAATTCCTGAGCAAGAAAAACAACTCCTGAATGATGATTGGTCGGGGCCGAATCTGATGCTCGACTGCATGATGTTATGAGAATGTACCACCGAATGAACAACTGGATTTTTAATAGAGCCCCCAAGTGTGGAATATGATCTTTGAATGGTTTTTGCTTAATCGCTTTCACATACTCATAAAATGTTTCCGACCAACTATAGTTGACAGCTTCTTATTTCCGACCAACCTGAGTTGACATTTTTGGGAATAGATTTACTTCCTAACCAACATAAGTTGGCATTTTTAGGAATATTTTTACTTCCCGAGGAACATACAAGTTTTACTTCCCAGAGGAATACAAGTAGCTTTACTTCCCGGAGGAATAGAAGATACAAGTAGATTTACTTCCTAGAGGAATACAAGTAGCTTTACTTCCCGGAGGAATACAAGTTTTACTTCCCGGAGGAATACAAATTTTACTTCTCGGAGGAATACATTTTTGATAATAAATGATAGAGACTTCCTCGGAGCTGACCAACAGATTGTTGGGAATAGAATAAGATATAATAAATGCTGGAGACCTCCTCGGCGCTGACCAACAGATTGTTTGGAATAAAATATAATAAATGCTGGAGACCTCCTCGGCGCTGACCAACAGATTGTTGGGAATAAAATATAATAAATGATGGAGACATCCTTGGAGCTGACCAACATATTATTGGTAATAAGATAATATAAATGTTGAAGACCTCCTTGGAGCTGAAATAAGAATAGAATATGCATCCAAATAGGTATAAAGAATAATTAAAAATAATAAAGTGCCTCGTTGATCTGTCGAGGTGGAATTATATAATGCCGAACAAGAATAAGATCTTCCAGAACATAAGAATATGGCCGAGAAAGTTGTCAGGCCTGAATATAAATAAGAATTATCCGACCAACTATCCGTTGGGGGTGACATATAATAAATGTTATAGTTCTCCTTGGAGCTGAATATGATAATAAGTATCTCGCCGAGTTCCATGTTGAGATGAATATAGAATATGAATCCAAAGGGATATATAGAATTAATTTGTGCTTGAGCCGATATCTGCGAGTGAAATGATAACAGTTTCCAGATTGTTTTCGAGCATTCGTCGGCGTTGAATCTTGTACCAGTAAAAATTAATAATTTGCTCTACCATATGTGTAGGCTGAATTGATTAGTCATGAGAATAATTTACTCATCCAATCAATATATGATATGTATATGCTTGAGAAATAAAAATATTAATTTCAAAAAATGAAATAATATATGTTGGCTGATATGTCGAGGTAAAACTGCCTGATGCCGAGCAATAATAGTTTCCAGAGGTTTAAGATTGTGGTTGAGCTTTCGTCAGGATTTAATATCGTCCCTATGAAATCTTAATAAGCTGCCCCAGCACCTGTCGAGACTAGATCAAATAATTATTGTCATGAGAATAATTATTCAGCCAAACAATATGTCATGTGTATCAGCATAAAATAATAAAAATTTCAAAATATGAAATAATATTTTTGTGCCAAATGTGTGTGAGATGGACAAATTTTTATCAGATATGCATCATAAATAAGACGTAGAGTTTTTTGTAAAGTTATTTAATCTCCAACAACTAATCAGGTATAACTTGCTGTTTGAAAATTATTTATCACTTGGTTTTAAAAATATGTTTGGGGTGATCATAGGTTAAAAAAGACTTAAGCCCCCTGCTTGTCCCCAAGCCGAACTCGTGTTTAAAGAAATATCAGGGGTGCTTAGAATTTTTTAATACCCCAAGATTCTACTGCTGTCGACAAACGGCATGGATGTTGCCGACCAGCATTTAAGGATATCTCAAGTTATAGAATATATGGTGTCGACCAAGAAGCAAATGATCACCGGCCAGCTGAGCAATTTCGCCGATCAACAAAAATGGTGCATTGACAGCACCGAACAACATTAGATGTCACCGAACAAAAAGTGGATGGTTGGATAGTTGTCGACCAGTAAATTCAACCCTCCGAACAAGACTGAGATGTTGCCGATCAAGAAGTAGATGATCGTCGACCTGCAATTGGTTCCACCGAGCTAAAATATGGGGCTCCGACCAATAATAAGATACCTCGTAGTTGGATAAAATTATTTCAACGTTGCTGATGAATCTTCACATCTTATCTCCGACAAATAAAAATGGTCTGGTTAAGCTTGTCTTTAATAAAATATGGCCCAACAAGATGCCGACCAACAATATAGATGGCTGACCAAAATATCTCGAATCCTTAGATCCGAAAAATAACATTCGATGTAAAATTTAAGCCTTAAGAATGTTAATTAAATGAATAAATATATAACCCACTAGATCGTGTGATTTCGACAAAGAAACCTTGTGATGTGATGAACGAGGGGCCAACATATCAAATTTGTGCCCAGAGTCTTGATATGGTCATGATTATTTTACTGATCCTCTTTTACAAGAGGTGGGTAATGATTTTTCAGGTGAGAGAAAATTATTTTTTATATTGATCCCTTCCTATTCCCAATTTGGAGAGATAAAAATATGGTGAATGATTAAAGTTATTACCAAATTCATATAAAAAATCAATCAATTTGACATTATTGACATAAATGGAAGCTGAACCAAATTAAGTATATAGTTCATAAAAATGAATGCAAAGAGACTCAAACTTGAAGAGAGAATAGATCTGGGTCATGATTTCCATGAGAAAACTTTTTATTGTCTTTAACCTTTTCCCATTCTTTTATTAAAAATGTGATGGGAATTTGAATAGACATCAAGGATCTTACAAAATTTATTTCAAAATCAACAATGAAAATGATTAAATCTTTTCATCGTCGTATATATTGGTATATGTAATCATTTAAAATATTTATTCCATGATATAAAATAGAAACTTGAGAATCAAGCAAAAAGTTATGATTTATGAAATCCACTATTTTTCAGATTTCTAAATAAGAATTAATCTAATAGTTATGATTTTAAAATCATGATATGCAATATTTTGCAAATAAAAATTGGAAAATTAATTTATGTATATAAACATAAAAATCATGATTGAATCATATAGAAAATAAAAACTTAGCTTTTGATGGAGAACAATGCTTGTAGCACGTTCCCACAGACGACGTCAATCTGTTGATGCAAAAAACTGGACCGAATCCCATTTTTATGATCACAGATAAATAGATAAAAGCAATCCAATCAAGCACATGAGAGACAAAGATTTTTAAAGTGGTTCGGGTATAAGGAAAAACCTACGTCCACTGTTATTTTATTCCCAGGGGTTTACAATAGCACAATGTGGTGTAGAGAGAAAAAAAGGTATGGATCTTGTGTATGGTGTCTCTCGGTTCTTGGATCTCTTGGATCTCTCTCCCCTTCTCTTTTCTTCTCTTTGGCTAAGGGAATACATGTATTTATAGTGATGGGAGATAAAGAGATTCATTGTATGTAGACATTTATACATTATGTCTACATTCAACGAATCTAATTGCTTGGTATGCTATGTGTTGTCATCTACAATATAAATGTACATTAATGATCATTAAATGCGTAGTTATCCTTTGATATTCCTGGTTGGTATGCCGACCAACACTCCTCGGGTGCCGACCAACTCTCCTCGGGGGCCGACTAATACTCCTCGGGTGCCGACTATTACTCCTCGGGTGCCGACCAACTCTCCTCGGGTGCCGACTAACATTCTTCGGGTGTCGAATATTGACACAAGGGATGACACGTATCCTTTTCTGATTGGTCCTCGTAGGTGGAGAATTTTTGTGTTAACAGACACTTTATTTTTTAAATTCTTAAAGTCATTTTTTAAAGATGTCATAAAAAAGTATTTTTCCTGTAGTGTTTAACTTGTTAGGCTATGATCATTTCATTCTATTCCCATGTTCTTATGTGTCTTTTAATAAAAAAATATTTAGTCATTCCACTGTTATAGGCATGATTTTGATATTATGGTTATTAGTACATATTATGAGTTCCTATTGATTATATAAGAGTTTTTTAAATTTCATGAATTGTGTAATTGTTAATTTTTATACAATCATATTTGTCGATATGTTAATGTTAGTATAAGCAATAGGTATTTGAGAAGCTAATTTTTATTAAAAAAAAATATACACCTTTAACGACATGTTTTATATATCTTAAAATGATAATAACGACTCTTATACATCATCTTGTACAATATTAACGACACCTACATTCAGTTGTAAAATAACATTCACGACACATAATAAGTACTCGTGGAAAGTTGTTTTAGGTAATGACTTTTGTGACTGGTAACTAGGTGTCGTGAAATAATTTTATGACACCACAATGATGTTGATATAGAAGGTAACTTTCTATGACACCCCCCTTCAACGACTACATAAAATGTGCCGTGGAAACAATTTCACCACACATCTCTTCATTTATCGTAGTTAGGCATGCCGCCCATCTTTTATTAGTAGTTGTTTCCAAAGACATTGTGCTTATTTTATTTCAATTGTGGGTTTAGTTTGAGATATGGATTATTGTATTAAATTTTCATACTAGGGTGTTTATTCCGGGTATATCTTATTTGATTCAGTTATTTCGTTATTTATGATGTTGGTTCGTTGGAATGGTGAATATGATGTTTGATTATTTAATTATTTTAGATCATTACCTGTTAAACATAAATATATAATTTGACACCTGCTTTTAAAATACTAAGTGGTTAGTAAATATTTCAGAGTTTTCGTCAGCGATGCTAAAAATAAACCAATTGGATATACTGTTTTAATTTAATAAAGGACTGATCAATCGGTATTTCATTAGGAGGGGTCTCACAGATGGTATCAAAGCATCATGGTCTAGTGTCTTTAGGATCTGTGCGGCTTATTGCATTTTAGTGTAGCCTTCTTTGATGTAGAGACCTATTATTATGATTGTTGCATTCCTCATTACACATTTATGTCTTCAGCTATTTTAAGACATACGTAATTGTGGACTAATGTAAAATTCTTCTCCTTTTAGATGCCTCGCTGAAGTGACACACGAGCCACCGCCAGAGGCACTGTCGACTACATCCCAAGGTTTTATGAACGTCGGAGAGGTTGGCGCCACAGCTGCTCAGGTGGTTAATGCAATATTGGCCACAGTTGCACAGTAGAACCCATCACAGGCACATGTTGTGGCACCATTTTGGATGAAAATGTTCCCTTCTTCTTGGGAGAGAGTCAGATATGCCTTCGAGAAGGCACACCCTCTCGAGTTTTAAGGGAATTCAAACGTAGTGGTTTCGAGCCAATATAAGAATGACATCTATAGGCATCTGGGGATGTACGAGTGTATCGGTATCCAAAGGAAGATTCTAGCTACATTTAAGCTGGTCGGGATAGCACTGCAGTGGTGGGAGTCTCTTACAACCAAGGAGGATAGAGATAATTTACCGATACAGGAATTCGGGGAGACGTTTGACTACAAATATTTTCCATCCTCCATCCAAACAGAGATGAGACGGAAGCTCCTAGATCTCACCCACGAGGGGTGGAGAGTTTGTTAGTATGTGGAGGAATTCACAAGGTTAGATAACTTCATTCAAGGAGAGGTACTGATCTCAGAGAAGAAGATACGGTTATTTACAAATGGATTAACTTAGAGGATCCGACAACACCTAATGGGTAATCCATCTTCGAAGACCTATAATGAGGTATTGAATGTTGCTCTGTTACATTTTCTAGACCATCTCTTGCATGTTAAGGGGATCAAATAAGTAGGAGAATCAAGCCAGCAGGGCGGGACTGCGGGTAGTAGTGCAGGTAGGGCACAGTCAACTAAGGGTCAAAAGAGGCAAGGTGAGTAGGGTCCACACCAGTGGTATGTTGCTAAGAGGTTTAGTTTTGAGGATTTTTGGTAGGGGTAGGGTGGTATTAGGCAGGCCACATAGGCTATCAGGCTCATCAAGGTCACTCGAATCAGTAGTGATTTAATCAGGGCCAAGGTAGAGGCAACAATGGATTGCAGCGCCTAGGTCTGTACGGCTAGAGGGAAGGTAACATTACCGGTAGATGATTCATTTCTGGAAGGACTAGCCACAAGCGACAGGATTACCCTGATAAGGGTAGGGATCAGTAACGACAGGGAGGCTACCAGGATCCTTAGAGACCTATCTTTCTCGCCACCCTCCCGGCACCAACACCCGTACCACCATTATCTATATCACCAGCCATTTCAGCAGCCCCACCTTAGCAGGGGATGTTATAGTATGGGCGCGTGTATCACATCCATCGTGCTGAAGATCCACAGGCTCCACCTGTTATTAAGGGTACGTTTCTTATCCATGGCATTTCTAGGAAAATTTTATTTGACATTGGGGTTTCACACTCATTCATAGCTACAATATTTTCATAGGCCACAGGGTTATTAGATACGGCAGACCATACTATTACATGTGTACATTCTCCATTAGGTAATGGGTCGTCGATTTTCTTTATCTATCGGGAATGAATATAGATATTGGTTAATTCGTTTTGTCTGCTGGTATGATTGTATTATAAATGTTGGAGTACGATGCCATCATAGGCATGGATTGGCTATCTCAATATAGGTCCATGATTTACTGCTATAGTAAGATCATAGTTTTTGCGATCCCCGGCTCGATGCCTCATCCTGAGGGAGTATCATCCACTCATTTGTACTTCATAGAGGAGGAGACATCTCTGGGGTGGTGATTTCACTTGTCTCGATCCTGGTCATATGCAAGTTTGTCAATGTACTTCAGGAGATATCGAGACTTCCCCTGGTAGAGAGATTTAGTTCGTCATTGATTTGGTGCTGGGCACAATCACGCACCATATCGTATGGCTTCTATGGATATGAGGGATCTAGGAGATCAAATTGAGCAGTTATTGGGGAAGAGTTTTATATGTCATAATACACTACCATGGGGTCCCCTTGTATTGTTTGTAAAGAAGATAGATGGATCGTTACACTTGTGTACGGACTACTGGGAGATGAAAAAAGTCAAGATACAAAATAAGTATATGTTGCCCCAAATCGATGACTTATTCGATCAGTTGAGAGGATAAGCCTATTTCTTGATGATAGAATTGAGATCCGGGTATCACCAGTTGCGTATTCAGGATCAGGATATGTAAAAGACTGCTTTCTTGATGTGATATGGGTCCTATTATTTTTGGGTTATGCAATTTGGGCTAACAAATGCACCGGCCATATTTATGGACTTGGTGAGTATGGTGTTCAGGGAGTTATTGGATCAGTTTATTATCGTCTTCATTGTTAACATTCTGATTTACTCGCAGACCGAGGAGCAGCATGCCTAGAATTTTCGTCGACTTTAACAGACACTGCATTTGCAACAACTGTATACAATGTTCAAAAAACGTGCATCCTAGTTATGTGAGGTACAATTTTTTTTCATATCATTTCAAAGAAGGGGATATCAGTGGACCCGAGTAAGGTATCAGAGGTTAGGGAGTAGGGACAACCCATGATACCAACACAAGTGTGTAGTTTCTTGTGTTTAGCAGGGTACTACAAATGGTTTATCAGGGGATTCTAGTAGATTGTGTGTCCGTTGACTAATTTAACTCGCAAAGTTCTAATGTTTGTTTGGGATGACGCTTGTTAGTTGGCTTTTGACGAGCTGAAGGACAAGTTGACTTCAACACCCATACTCGCACTTCCGAGGGTAGGAGTATAGTATCATTTTTTCACTAACGTATCCCTACAGGGACTTCAGTGTGTGTTATAGAAGGAGTATCAGGCTATGGCATATGCTTCTTGCAAGATAAAGCCTCATGAGAGGAATTACCCCCACCCACAACTTGGAGTTAGAGACAATCGTGTTTGCATTGTGGATTTGGAGACATTATTTGCTGGGGGAGAAATTTTTCCTATTCACGGATCACAAGTCGCTACAGTACTTGATTTTATGAAGGACTATCAGTTCGATGTCCAGTATCACCCGGGGAAGGCGAACATGGTGTTTAATGCGTTGAGTTGTAGACCAGTGGGGGAGGTGGCTGAGGTGTGGAAGGAAAAATGGATGAAACTGGGACATCAGGATGCAGTTACCCAATCGTTTATGTCAGTTATGACCATTACACCCTAGATTGTCATGAGGGTTTCATTTTGTTAGCAGTGAATTATATAGAAATTAGCTAGGGGGAGCTGAGTCGTACCCTATTAGTTTAGAGAGAGGCTTACAATTCAATGAGAGGGTGATATTTCTCAAGGGGGAGGAATTACAACACGAAGTGATGGCAGAGGCTTAAGGGTCCCGTTTTGTGGTGCATCTTGGAGGGGATAAGATGTACCAAGACATGAGATGGTAGTACTAGTGGAGTGGGATGAATAAAGACATTTTTTATTTTGTTTCGAAGTACACCACCTATCAGCTAGTGAAGGTGGACCACCAGAGACTAGCAGGAGTCCTACAGTCGTTTGATATTCCTATGTGGAAATGGGAGAGTATTTCCATGGAGTTTATTACTGGGTTTCATACTTCTTAGAGGGGTCTCGATTCCTTATAGGTGATAGTGGATCGTTAAACTAAGGTAGCTCACTGCCTGCCAGTTTGGACAGATTATACAACGAGATAATATGCCCAGATTTTTACTTCTGAGATAGTGAGACTGTGTGGGGTGCCATTAGACATTACGTCTGACATAAGGTACCGAATTGAGATTGCGTATGGATTATCACCCACATCCAGACGGGAAGATGGAGAGGACTAATCAGATGTTGGAAGATATGTTATGGTATGCTCAATATTGGGAGAGGTTGGGAGCAGTATCTTTCACTGGTCGAGTTCCCCTACAATAACTCTTACAAGTTTAGGATTGTCATGGAACCATTCGAAGCATTGTCTAGTAGACCTTTCCATTCGCCCAGTTCTTGGTTGGAGGTGGGAGGCAACAAGATACTTGGGCAAGAGTTGATCCAGGATACTTCAAACATGATAGAGATGATTCAAAGTCGTGTATGGTTATCTCAAAATAGACACAAGAGTTATGTTGATGCTAAGTGGACCTTTCTGGAGTTTGATGTGGGGGATCAGATGCTACTCCGAGTATATCCTATTAAGGGGATGATGAGATTTAGTAAGTAAGGGAAATTGGCACCAAGATATGTTAGGCCATTTCCAATCATCGAGCGGATTGGACAAGTGGCATATAGACTCCGTTTTCTGGAACACTTGCACCGTATTCATGATGGGTTTCACATTTATTCATTATGGCGAGACCTCCGGGATGAGTTGGTTTACACTCACATGAGGAGAGATAAACCTCTATCTTATACCATAGTGAGATGAAATTGAGGTCGAAGATAGTGTCTCTTTCACGTGTTCAATGGGGGCATCATAATGTCGATAAGTCTACTTGGGAGCGCCAGGATAACATGCGTGAGAGATATCTAGAGTTGTTTGTACCCGATATTTTTTTTTTCTGAATTTTGGGACAAAATTCCGTTACAAGGGGGGATGTATGTAACATCCCGTATTTTTAATGATTTTTATATCTAGATTTATTTTAAAGTAAATTGGGATTAACTAAATTTAATTAGAATAATTAATTCAGGATAATAAATATTAATTAGAAAGAAAAAGGGTTAATATTTATTTATATTGAATATTACCTAGTGAATGAGTAATAACAACAGTGAAAAATATTATATTATAAATTTTCGTCAGTGAAAAATACAACAGTGAGGGTAAATGTAGTCGGGATGCACATGTCAGTCATGTCGGGATATAATTTGAGAAATAACAATATACCTTTACTTTTGATATTACAAATAGTTACTTTGAGTTTACCAATGCGTCCAAAGAGGTCGATTTACTAAAAAAAAAATTGTACCCGAGGGTTTAGTTTGGGTCCCGGCGCATTTTTAGGCCAAACCGGTATGCCGGAGGGGTATTTCAGTCTTTTCAATTTTTAAAGAAATTAGACCCACGAATTTTGTATGTTTAGGAGTTGGGAAAATTAGGGTTACATGAAAAAAATGGAGACAGGCTATCAAGGGAGGAAGAAGGAGAGTCTTGAGAGAGTTCCAAGACTATCCAACATAATTCTTGAGCCAAAATCATCGCAGTTACGTACATCAAAGGAAGGGGAACTAATCCATACCACCAATTTCATGGAAATTAGACCTACACACAAAGGCAAGTATTTATCTTGCTTAAATTAGGAAGGGTATACCATCCATGTTAGAGTAGGATGTTAATTATCTTGATTTCATGAATATTGATGACAAAATTGAGAGATTAAATCATGTTATGGGTGGAATTCCTTATGTAAGATAACGAATTTGATGAGTTTTTTATATTCAAAATGTGAAGAAATTTGGGTTTTGTAGTGGTTCTTGACGAAAAATGAGGAACTAGGGGTTTTAGAGATAATTATTGAATTAATTGCATTTAATGATGTTTCTTGATGATTTGAACATTCTACAATGTTAGAAATAATTTAAATATGCCAATATGATGTTAAGAATGTTTGTATGGAAATGTTTGTTCATGTAATGAAGTTTTGGTTGAGTTAAAATGGTGTAAACCCATAACATTTAAGTTGCAAAGACGAGACCTGTAGAAGCGAATCGATTCG
Source organism: Sambucus nigra (assembly GCA_949130495.1). Taxonomy (NCBI): domain Eukaryota; kingdom Viridiplantae; phylum Streptophyta; class Magnoliopsida; order Dipsacales; family Adoxaceae; genus Sambucus; species Sambucus nigra. The sequence continues at coordinate 476,391,891 of OX422219.1, read as the reverse complement.
ACTCCTTGGCCGAATCGATTTGGGTCAAGGCCAAATTGATTCTGATGCCTAGATTTTGACAAATTTCTCCCTTTTGTTTAGAACTCACTAGGAACGATCAAATCAACTCTTGAGATAATTTTTAAATAAAAAGAGAGTTATTTTAAAAATTTTAATAGGTCAATATTGGGTTTGAGACTTATTCACATGGGAGAAACTTAAGGGAAAAGAGTAATTAGGCATAATTGAATAATAAAATCCTAATTTGTAGAATGATATTATGTCACGGGAATTCGGTTGGAAAGATGAGATAGATCAATATGGAATGAGCGAGATAACTACTATTAATAATAATTTTAATGGTATGCTAATAATACGTAGGCTATGCGAGAGTATTTAGACTATGTATGGAATATATTACGGGATGCAGGATTACCTTAATTGAATGTATATACATAAGTTATATGAATACCTAATGTGTGCCTTATTATATGTAAGACATACCTACGCTTCTTGCTATCGCGGGAGGTTCAGAAAGGGGACAATCTTATCTTGATGGGCCATATTAGAGTATTTTGACTTGTGCCCTGGAACATATAACTTGGGGATGATCACCACTTGTGTGAACGAGGGTGTGCTCGGTCATTTCTATGCGTATCCCAAAGGCCTAGAACTATGTTCACCTCCAATATGTGTGATTTGTATTTCTGGTCCGAGAGTGATATTGGATGATTACTCCTTTATTTGTACGTGATGTACTGGGACTTAAGAAAAGAGTATACATGCACCGCAGCTCACCCTAGGGTGCTATATTAGTATATATATAATTAAAGTGACATGTATATATATACTTACGATTTAATTCTACTTTTTGTGCTTAGTAGATGAGAAAGATAGTGATATCAAATTAATCTATATATGTGCGAATTTGACCCTAAACGAGAAATCCATAAACGTCTAATAGACGTAGATCTATAATAGTTGTTGTATGTGTAATACAGGTGAGCATAAAGAGTCATATGGTGTGGTAAAATATTTAGCTCGAACATGTTAGACGGCGTACCATAACTAGGGTGGGCTAGGAATATACATTAGTCATGCACACTAGTTGAGGGGTGAGGACCTCAAGTGAGAGCCTTGAAACTAACATGTATATAATATATGTTGATTACGCATTATAATACTTGCAAATACTTTTAAACTGCTTTAATTGGGCTCTATCGGTTTTCCAAATCTATTTTGTAAAAACCATTTTAGGTGCCCAGTAACACGGATGCCCAACTTAGGAGTTCGTTCTCATTTGTGGCTGTTGATTTTGCTCTGGACGATTGTAAGACCTATTTGATAGATGCCTCCATCCTTTTCAGATCTAATGCATCCTTTCATTTATTGGAGTCGGGCAAGTTGCCCATCATTTATATGTAGCCGTTTCTATAGACAATGTATCTCATTTATTTCAATTGTGGATTTAGTTTGAGAAATAGATTATTGTATTGGAGCTTCAAACAAGGGTGTTTATTCCAGTTATATCTTATTTCATTCAGTTATTTCATTTTTTGTTATGTTGGTTAATTAGAATGGGGAATGTGATGTTTTATTATGCAATTGTTTTGGATCATTGCCTGTTACATATAAAGATAACATTGGACAGCAACTTTTAAAATACTAGGTCACTAGTTAATATTAAAGAGTTTTCGATAGTGATGCTAAGAATGGACCAAGTGGATATTATGTTTTAATTTAATAAAGGACTCATCTCCTGGTATTTAATTAGGTGAGGTGTCATACCTTTGTAATTATTTTTCATGAACATAGCCCACAAAATTTCCTTATTGATCAACTGTTAGTACAATTTGATACAACCAGTAGTAATAATATCATTAAGACCGCTCAATCCAAGCCCTCCATCTTCAATGGGACTGCGAATGTTATCCTAGTTAACTTCATGAAATTTTCAATCATCCAAATTCCTACTACCAGAAAAGAACTTCGCAAATAGATTGTGAAGTCTTATTGTTATCATATTTTAAGAATTAAGGGTTTTCAACTTGTATAATGGAATGTATGAGAGAACATGTTTAATGACAACTAGTTCGCCACCATGGGAAAGAAAATTGGAGTTCTATCCATGAATTTTTGTCCTAATTTTAGACAATAATTCTACAAAAAATCCAATTTTTCTTCCACCTTTACAAAAAGGGCACCCAAGATATTTCATGATAATTTTTCTTCTTTTAAATTAATCACTGAGCCAATAGAAGTTCTTCAATGTTTTGACAACTTGGATTCTACTATAAAGCAACTTTTCTTCATGTTGATTAGGTGACCTGGCATGGATTCACAGGAAGAAATGAAGTCCATTAACTTCCTTAAAAAAAATTTGTTTCCATTTGTAAATATAATAACATCATCTACAAAAATCAAATGTGAAATTTGAAGACAGCTAGGATGATGATAGAAAGGTCAAATAAAATATAAAAGTAATAACTTTCTTGATAAAGTAGAAATCTTTGCCATCTCATGTTATTTATTGATTAAAATATTTACTATTATGTGAATGTAAATAGCATTATGTTACGATTCATGGTGTCGTTGTACTTTAAACGACATTTAGGGTTTAAATGAAGTTGGAATTTGAGATGATTTATATTATTTCAGATCCCAATTTAGAGGGCGCAGTTAGTTCCGAAATAGTCGAGATAGTCAAAATAAGTGTCATATTCTATTTTTGGGTTTCGATATTGAAACCCATTTTAATTTCACGTTTAGGTATTGCAACCCATTTTATTTCCTAAGTGTATACTTCCTAAATCTAGAGAGAAAGAGATAACAAGGATTTGTGGAGAAAAAGAAGAGAAAGGAGAAGAATTGAAGAAATTGGGCTGGAGATTGCATCTATCGCAAGGAAATTTGAGATTAAAACCTTAAGGCAAGTTTCTTACTTGCCAAAATATGCTTTAGGGTGAATAAATTATAGTGATGGTTGGGTATTGGTAATGATTGAACAAATATTGGGTTTTAGGGAAATTGTAGTGTTTGAATCCTTAAACATTTATTTAGATAGTTATTCTGTGGATTATAGTAGTTAGGATGTATTTATGATTGTTTTGGTTGGATTAAAGATGGTTGTTGTGGGTAAATATGAGTTTGGGAAAATTTGGAGCAATAAACTCCATAGCCTAAATTGGGCATTCTAGCCCAGGCGAATCGATTCTCCCTTAGCGAATCGATTCGCTAAGGGGTAGGCTAGAGGTCTGAGTGGACCGAATTGATTCGGCCAGGGCAAATCGATTCGGAATTCCTGCAGCTTTAAGGAAATTTTCTAAATTAGTTAAAGGGGTAACCCTTTTTTTTAGGCTTAGGACCTAGGAACCTTCTCTTATGAAGAAAACTTTGTGTCCTAGAGTCTTATATTAGTTAGATAACTACCCTATACTAGAAAGGGAATAAATGGGGCTTATTCCGGGGATTACCAAATAAATGATAAGGTAGTTTTTTCCCTTAGCAAGTTAGTTTGAGATTAGGAGATGTAAGAATATATATCGGGGGACTTTAGAGACTCGATTAAGGTATACTAGACTTGGTGGCTTATAGTAACGCCATTATTTCTCGAACACTAATTTGGGAATTTATTAAACGTTGAAGTTCATAATGATAACATTAAATGATTATGGTTCCGGATATAACGTAATGTATATCTTAAAATGGGAATAAATTGTAAATGATAATTTACATATACACATCTCCCTAAATGCTATCATAGGGGAAGTTACGCACATGAGGTGAAGTACCCTGGCTAGTGAATCTAGAGTGAATATCGTCCTTGACCATAGGACCGATTATTATTATATTGTGTGATTATTGTTCGAAGTGAGGTAATTTCGGGTGTGGTTTTGACTCACTGTCGAAGGTATATGGACACTTCCCAACGTTATGCGATGTAGGATGCCCAGGTTGTCTTATGTGATAGGCCCTTGAAGATGATAGCTATTTGGGGGCGCGTCCAGTGGAAAAACTCAGAAAGAAGGTCTTAGAATCGTTATATGTTGAATAATATAACTATTCTTATTAAACTGTGATTTATTGTATGGCGAATAAATTTATGAATTAAATTGCTTTGAATAAGTTTCCTAGTGAGATATGGAACGGTGAAATGAAATTGTGTAAAAAGGATATTCAATCTCAGTTAATAGTATTTTTATTCCTACTCTCCTGCATAATTGAATTGGGGTTATGGTCATTATGTTTGATTTAGCTTATGCTTTTAGATTGAGTAGCTAGATTTCTTATCATTATTCATGATGATTACTGATATGCCCCAAGTGTAACCTCGGCTCAGAGACACCAACCTCGGCTGTTAGTACAACCGACGCTGGAAAAGCCTTGAGTCCGTGACATATGCCCTCAGCCATATCAAGGTCGGCCCAGGCTGACACTACCACTAACCTCATCAAAGGGACATTGCATGCACCATACGGGTCAGCGGCACTTCAGTTCAACTGGGTAAGACATCCTCGGCCAGGGGGGGACTGAAGTCGCAGGAAGCCATACTTCTACTAGGGTCAACCTCATCGAGATATCAGTCGAAATTCCAAGAAGGATCCAGCTCAACCTCGGCTTTAGCAGACCTCAATCTTGACTCGACTTAACTTAAGCCAAGACCTTCATGGCCAGTCTCAGTTTACCAGAGTAACTAGACTTTATCAACCTTGGCTTCTCCCAGGCTGAGGTCATAACCAAGCATGACGATCGAGCACCTATTGACATTTGGATAAGGGCAAGTGGGCGCAAGTTAGTATAACAAATTATTCCCCACAAGTGGGGAGAATTTTTCATCATCATTCTCTATATGTGACAGCGACAGATGTCTTCTTCATATTGGCTAGATCAACACACACATGCTCATGGCATGCATGGGGGGTACATTACACCCCAGGTACTATATATATAGGTCATCTTCTAATTTGCAAAGGATCTAAAATTAGCAACCCTAGCTGAAACTCTGTCCAAATACACAGTAGAGAGAGAAAGTTTGAGAGCTTGTATCTATGGCCATTAGAGCCCTCAAACAGTGATATTAATCACACACTTGCACAGTGGACGTAGGCCTGATTGGCTGAACCACTTATATTTTGGTGTAAATCCTCTTCTCCTCACTTCCCTCTACTATGTGTGTATATACCCTTATACTGCCATTGTTAACATTGAATTGACCTTACAAACACCTTGAAGGGTGGTGCTATTTCCAGCATCATCATTTTGGCACCGTCTATGGGAATGAGAAGCTATCTCTTCCTCTTCTTCAGCTTAACCTCACCGGAGACTCTAGTGGTGAACCATGCACCACCCCTCGCGTGGAGTTGTTTCACCATTGAAAGAGGTCATTTAAGGTATTAAACTCACCTGATACTTAAGCTCTTTACTAAGCAACACATGGCACCAGAGTTACTTCCGCCGCCTTTTCCACCGCCTGGTGTTGGGGGGCCTAGTTCCAGTCAGGCGCCGCCCCAGTCCGAAATGGTGGAGGTAACTGTAGGCTTGAGGTCTTTGGCTGCAACACATCAAGCTATGCAGGAACAATTTGCACAGCTCAGCCGAACTATGATGAGGCCACTTGGAGTCTCGCCTAATATGATCACTCCGGTGGCTGTCCAACCTCATCCTGACGCCAGGGGACCACCCCAGGCACCAATGAAGGACCAGCCTGCTCCCCAGCGGAGAAGGGACGTTACTGACCCTAGGCGCTTATGCCTGGTGAGGCAAGGAAACCCTTGCCCGGAGGACAGGTATGACCATCTAGAGGCGAAAGAGGCCCCAAAAGATTATTGGGAGCCATATGAGGTTTCAAATAATACGGTTCGTCCTCTTCAGTAGAGCCTAGGATGTGCTGGCCGAAGAGCTGAAGAGGCCAGCCCAACAACGAGGATCAGCTTTTGACCGATTAAGCAGAGGGTCAGGCTTTGAGAGGTTGGGTCCAGTGAATGACCTAAGACAGAGGTTATCCAGGTCAAGAAGTGTTGCCTGTTCGTAAGGAGGGGACATACAAGGTTGGACTGACCAAGGCTGACCCCATGAAAAAAGGGGAGGAGACCAGGAAGAGGTCAACAACCGATGTTTTGCTATGGTAGGGGAACCCTCAATCCATCCTTTAGAGGTGGCTGGGGATAACCTCGGCCAAGCCGATGGAAAAAGATCGTGGAATGACTCTATCCAGTGCCTTGAGGAAAAGGTAGGAGACCTCATCAAAAGTTGGCACCCATTGCAAAGGGGTTACTCAGAGGGCTCTCCGTTTGTGGCAAAGATAGTGAGCTTCCCGACTCCCGCTAAGTTCAAATCTCCCGTGGTGTCTCCCATGTATGATGGCAGCATTAACCCCGTACATCACATCGAGATGTATCATTCGTCAGCAGACATCTACTCAATACCTGGTGAGATGAAATGTAGGGCCTTCTCTGGGACCTTGACAGGAGCTGCACACAGCTGGTTTACTTCTCTTCCGAAGAACTCAATTGAGAATTTCAAAGGCTTAGCTGAACGATTCATCCACAAATTTTTCTTTGGGGTGAGACCTCAAAAGAAGACCACTCACCTGCTATATGTCAAGCAGGCCAAGGACGAGAGCCTAAGAGACTACATAGACAAATTCAACAAAGAGAAGATGGAGGTCAAAGATTATGAAGAAAATATAGCCATAACCGCCCTCATAGGAGGTATTCAGAAGGGGAAGCTATTTTGGAAACTCACGAAAGATCCTCCTAGGTCTACGGAAGAGCTATTGGGAGCCACAGGAAAGGTCATGAATGTCGAAAAGGGAATGGCCGCCAAGTATGAGGATGAGAACCGTGGTAGTAGCGATAAGTCCCAAAGAAAGAAAGATGGAAAGAAGAGGTCAGCCGATGATAAGTTCGCTCACTATACTCCTCTCAATGTGAGCTGTAAGCATATCCTTAATGAGATCAAGAATGACAGGACTCTGAGATGGCCAAAAAAATTAAAGTCACCGTCGCATAAGAGGAACAAAAACTTGTGGTGTGAGTTCCACCAGGACCATGTCCATGTCACAGACAGATGCTTCGCCTTGAAGGATGAGATTGAAAATATGTTAAAATCCCGAAAATTGAGGAAGTATGTTGATGGTAAGACACCTAAAGGGGGAAGAGATGACCCTAGAAAGAGGCGAAACGACAGTTGCCATGATAATGTCCTAGTTAGAAGAGACAATGATTCAGAAGGTAAAGACGTAGATGATCCAGACCTCCTGCCGAAAGATGACAACATTCAAGTGAAGAGGGTTGGCATGATCTCCTTTGGTGTTGATACCATATGCGGAGGACTTGCGAAAGCTGGCTCTAAAGTAGCTGACAGGAAGGCTCACGTGGTAGAGGGCAAGTTAGTACAAAGGCTTGAAGTTATAAACCTAACATCTTTCGATGCAGTGCAGAAGAGAAAGAAGGTAGACATGGACACCCTTATAGTTGGGTTCTCCAGACTCGACTATAAAGGTATCTTAGCCCCCCGTCATGACCCTTTGGTAATAACAACAAGGGTACATTGGTGCGAGGTGCAGAGGATCCTCGTGGATGGGGGAAGCTCCGCAGACTTGATGTTTTGGCCTTGCATCAAGAACCTAAGCCTTAGCAGAGCTAGGCTGGTACCCTATCATCATCCTTTGATGGGCTTCAGCGGTGAAAAGGTCCACCCATTGGGAATGTATGCGATGGACGTTCGGATGGGTGATGAGTGGCCTAAGAGGTTGACTCGAAAGATAAATTTTTTCGGGATGGACGAGAACGTCTTCTCGGGCTATAACCTCATCATAGGAAGAGTGGTCCTTAAGGATTTTGAAGCTATGCCGTCGACGGTCCATCAGATGCTAAAATTACCGACCCCCTATAGGGTAGGGGAAGTGCTAGGTGACCACACTATAGCGCGAGAATGTTACTTCAACTCAACCAAAGAAAGAGAGGCCTATAAGAGGGCAACCACTACCTACAGCATTGATACATTGGACCCCAGGGATAAGACAAAGTTGAAGAAAGGAGAGGCTGTGGAAAAGGTAGAATCCATCGTCCTCAATGAGGATGAGACGAAAAAAACCATCCAGGTCGGAAAAAACCTAGAGGCAAAAATCAAGGAAGAGAGGATAAACTTCCTCAGGAAGAGGCAGAGTGTCTTCTCTTGGAGTCACGCAGAAATGCCCGACATCAACCTTGAGGTTATGAGTCATAAGCTCAACGTGAACAAAGATCCAGGCCTATCAAACAGATACGAAGATTTACTCCAGGGTAAAGTACAATGTCATCTCGGAAGAGGTCAAAAAATATGAAGAGGCTGAGTTTATAAGAGAAGTCATATACCCGAAGTGGTTATCAAATGCAGTCATCGTGCCCAAAACCAATGGGAAGTGGAGGATGTGTGTTGATTTCACGGATCTGAACAGGTCTTGTCCAAAAGACAGTTATCCTTTACCTCGAATAGATCAGATGGTGGATTCAACTGCAGGACATGAGCTCATGAGCTTCATGGATGCATATTCAGGCTATAACTAGATCTTCATGGATGCGGAAGACGCAGAGAAGACAACCTTCATTACGGATAAAGGGACATATTGTTACAAAGTGATGCCCTTCGGACTGAAAAATGCTGGGACAACGTACCAACGTCTTGTGAATAAGATGTTCGAGGATCAAATTGGTAAGACTATGGAGGTATATGTGGACGATATGCTAACGAAGAGCTTAAAAGCTTGCACTCATGTGGCAGACCTCGAAAAGACCTTCGATACTATGGACTTTTACAAGATGAAACTTAACCCAATGAAGTGTGTCTTTGGGGTAGGATATGGGAAGTTCCTAGGATTCATTGTCAATCAAAGAGGAATTGAAGAGAACCCTGAGAAAATCAAGGCTTTGCTTGATATGAAGACATTGAGGAGTATCACAGACGTCCAAAGACTCACGGGGAGAGTGGCTGCAATTAACAGATTTATTTCCAGGGCAACGGATAAGTGCCTTCTATTCTTTAAAGTGCTTAGAAAGGCCTTCCAGTGGGATGAAGAGTGCGAAAATGCATTCAACCAACTCAAGTCTTACCTTGGGTCTCCCTTGGTACTGTCTCGGCTCATAATATGAGAGAAATTGTATGTGTATCTGGCAGTCTACGAATCGACCATCACTGCAGCCATAGTCCGTGAGGACGCTGGGATCCAAAGGCCTATGTATTTCAACAATAAGTCCTTTCAAGGTTCTAAACAAAATTACCCTCGTATGGAAAAGTTAGCTTACGCCCTAATACATGCTTTAAGGAAAATGAAGACATACTTCCAAGCTCACTCCATGGTTGTCCTTACCGACTCACCACTAAGACAGGTCCTATATAAACCAAAGAAATCTGGAAGGTTGATGGCTTGGGCCATTGAGTTGGGGAAGTATGACCTTACCTACCAACCTAGGATAGCCATCAAGGGGCAGGCCCTCGCGGACATTGTTGCTGAATTCACTTGGGAAGAGGCCGAGGCCAAGAATGACTTAGAGGGTGCTGAAGGGTCAAATAGCAGTGTCTTCCTGGACCAGGAAGAGATGACACCCAATGTCTCCCGAGATCAGGGAGAGGTCGCAACCAAAAAGATCAGGAACAGAGTAGCGGAGAATGAGGAGGATCGATACCTCTTCAGGTAGGGAGTCATGTCAGAGGGGGCTTTCTCATCGAATATAGACATTTGGAACCTCTTCGTTGATGGTTCCTCGTGCGACAGTGGAAGCGGTGCAGGGTTGATACTTTCAGCTCCAGATGGTGCTAACATCGAGTACTCTTTGAGATTCAACTTCAAGGCATCTAACAACGAGTCGGAATATAAATCCATGATAGCTGGCCTCTTATTGGCAAAGACTTTGGGTGTGAGGCGACTCCTACACCACAGCGACTCAAGGTTAGTTGTCAATCAAGTATTAAGGGTCTATGAGGACAAAGATGAAAGGATGGCCAAGTATCTGAAGAGGGTGAGAATGATGTTAGAATATTTTTAAGAGATAAAACTGAAGAGAGTACCTCGACAAAGTAACATCCATGCAGACGCATTGGCAAGGTTGGCCTCGGCGATGAAGACAGACGTCAGAAGGGAAGTTCCGATCGAGGTATTAGGAAAAGCGACCATCGAGGAAGAAGAGGTATGTAACCCTTGTCACAATTTGAATCTAGCATCATTATCGATGGACCCCCTCGTCAGATATATCAGAGAGGGAGACCTACCTGAGTCAATGATAGAGAGGAGGAAACTGAGATATAGGGCTTCCAAGTTCGCGATAGTAGGAGACGTCCTATATAAGAAAGGATTTTTGTTACCTCTCCTCAGATGTGTGCATCCCACAAAAGTTCCCCGGGTCTTGCAAGAAGTTCACGAGGGTTCCCGCTCCAGTCACATAGGGGGAAGACCCTTGGCCAAAAGAATCATCGCACAGGGATACTGGTGTCCAACCTTATCCAAAGACGCTGCAGCCTATATGAAGAAGTGTGATAAATGTCAAAGATGCATCGCTATTCCTCATCAACCTCATCAACCTATGACGTCAATCACCTCTCTATGGCCATTCGCAGTATGGGGGATTGACTTAGTAGGACCTCTACCTAGAGCTGCCAACAGTTAACAATTCTTGATAGTTTCCATTGACTACTTCTCAAAGTGGGTAGAGGCAGAGCCAATGATAACGATCACAGAGCAGAAGACCTTCCAATTTATTTAGAGGAACATCATATGCAGACATGGCCTCCCAAACACTCTCATCTCGGACAATGGGACCCAGTTCAAGAACTCCTCTTTAGAAAAGTACTGCCTAAGAGTTGGGATAAAGAAGCTCTTCTCATCTGCTAGTCGACCTTAGGCAAATGATCAGACCGAGGTCATGATAAAAAAAATTCTCAATGGAATCAAGAAGAGGTTAGAAGATGCGAAGGGATATGGACTTAAGAGGTCTACGATGTGTTATGGGCCTATAGGACCATGGCAAGGACACCTACATGAGAAACCCCATTCATGATTGCACATGGCTCAGAGGCCGTCATACCAACAGAAGTGGGGCTCCCAACTCACAGGGTTCAGACCTATAACCCTGATAAAAATGGGGAAGAGAGGAAGCTAGACCTAGATCTAATTAAAGAAATAAGAGAAGACGCAGAGATCAAACAAGCAACCTACCAACAGAGGGCAGCGAAATTCTACAACCAGATGGTGAAGTAAAGACCCATCGCAGTGGGAGAGTTAGTGATAAAGAAGACCTTACAGAAAGCAAACATGCACCACCCAAAGTGGCACGATCCCTACAAAGTGACAGAAGAGGTTATGCCCGACACTTACAGGTTAAAAAATCTAGAAGGGGAACCTTTCGCTAACCCATGGAATGCTGATCACCTAAAGAAGTATTACATATGATGTTGCAAAGAGTTTTATGTAAATGTACCATCTTATTATGAAGAGGTTATTAATATAAGATCGGTTCCCATGACAATTCTTGCTTCACTGTGCACTTGTCAGAAATTATGAGGATAACATCTTAGGTGATGACCTCAGACCCTTATAACATCACTCAGTGGTGACAAGGTCTAAGGCCAGACACCATAATGATATGACCTCAGACCCGTAACATCATTAATCTGGTGAGTAATTATGAGGATAACATCTTAGGTGATGACCTCAGACCCTTATAACATCACTCAGTGGTGACAAGGTCTGAGGTCAGACACCATAATGAGATGACCTCAGACCCTTAAGATCATTAATTTGGTGAGTAATTGTGAGGATAACATCTTAGGTGATGACCTCATATCCTTATAACATCACTCAGTGGTGACAAGGTCTGAGGTCAGACACCATAATGAGATGACCTCAGACCTTTATAACATCACTCAGTGGTGATAAGGTCTGAGGTCAGACACCATAATGAGATGACCTCAGACCCTTAACATCATTAATTTGGTGAGTAATTGTGAGGATAACATCTTAGGTGATGACCTCAGACCCTTATAACATCACTCGGTGGTGACATGGTCTGAGGTCAGACATCATAATGAGATGACCTCAGACCCCTAACATCATTAATTTGGTGACATTAATTAAGTATAGCATCTTAGGTGATGACCTCAGATCCTTGTAACATCACTCAGTGGTGATGAGGTCTGAGGTGAGACTACTAATTGAGTTTAAACAGACCATTGCAACAAGACTTCAGAGTTAAAACATCACAAACATTCAACAAATAAATTAAATGATCCTCCTTAGAGGCTGCCTTATAGTGTTAAGATTCAAAAATAAGAATCAACCAAAATATTCAGAGATTACAAATATCCAAGGGTTAAAGACTAATGTTTCACAATTGAATCTAAGGGTTTGAGGGGGGATGGCTGGTGCCTTCGCCCTGGTCCTGCTGGACGGCATTGGTCACCTCGGAAATGTCTTCCCTGTGGCCACCACCTCTAACCTCTGTGCCATCTAGCGTTGCAGTCTCTACTGGCGCAGCAACCTCCTCCTTAACCACTTGAAGGGCCTGGGAAAACTAAGAGTTGGCAAAGCCGAGGCCTACAAAATCAGAAGCCTTCAAACTTCCAGCCTCCTCCTTGACAGTCGCCCATTTGATGGTGTCCTTGATACCTCTTTCAAGGTACTCAAAGCCGAAGCCCACTAATTCGCGAGAGGTTTTATATTTGGCTAATATCCCCTCAGAGGTGTCTACAAGAGCTGCCTTCACTGCCGAGTTGACTTTTTACTGGAGGATATCGTCCTTAGCCTTCAGAGCCAGGGCATGATCCTTTTTAAGTTTGGAGCTCTCCTTCTCCAACCCTTGTACCTTCTTCTCAGACTCCTTTAACTCAGTCTTTAGGCGGTCTATTTTAGCATTTAGAGTGCTCTGTACCTTCTCAGCCTCTTGACCCTTCTAGATGAGGGGTAACTTCCTCAGAGTCCAATTGGAGAGATGATACATTGCAGCCATACCCTGCGAAACATGTGGACGTGTGAATAAGTTTAAAATCAAATCAGAGGTTACACTTGGAAACTACAAAGAGGTATGAAGTCACACCTGAATGGACCTATGGAGGCCGAATTCAATCAGCAGGGGGGTGTCCATGGAACGGTAAAAATGTTTATCTGCCTCGGTCATAGAAGAGACGATAGCATCCAGAGCCTAGAGACTGTGGCCTATGATGCTGTCATGAATCTTTAATTGCTCTATAAGAGGCACCAACGCATCTGCAGAGGATATGGGGATGGCAGAGTCCCCCCCTTTCTTAGTCGACCTCTGATCTTCAGGGGTATGGTCAGTGGCTCCCCTCTTATTTGAGGTGTGAGCCTTTGTGGCTGAGGGAGCAAGAGGAGGGGCATTCAGACCTGCCTTCTTCATGAGCTTTGTTAAACTCGGAGCTGCCATCTCCCAAAGCTCGTCTGAGATATCCTTCGGGCGCTCTGCAAAATTGAAAGGTCGGAGTTAGAAGATCAGACATGAATAAACTCAGAGGTTCAACTTGGAATAAAAAATGCTTACCAAGCTCCATAAGAGGACTTCCACCTAGACCCGTCTTAGAGAGGTAGTGGGGGGTCATCAAGTGTTCGAATTTGACAAGCAGACCATACATCTTCTGATCTTAAAGGTCTTTCACCTTCTGAAGGTTATGCAGGCTCAAACATGGGTCATCCTTGGCAGACATGGTGACCTTACCACATCTTAGGGGCATCCTCGGCTCTAGCAAGGATGAGGGGACACATGGAATAAATTCCCATGGACCTGAAGCGAAGAAATAGCGAGGCTTCTAGTTGTGGTTGAAAGTCTGAGTTATTTGGAACATCTTTTTCTCAGGCTTCCGAGCTATGAAATGATAGTAGTTCGGATGATTTTTGGCAGAGGAGGGGACATAGCAGCCAACAAAAACCTGAACTGGAAGGTCTGAGTGGTGGACAGCCCTTCATAAGACTATGGCCCCTATTATGACCCTCCAAGCATTAAGGGACAGTTGGGAAGGGGCCAAATTAATGAAGGCAAGGATGGACCTAATAATGGGATGAATGGGCAAATGAAACCCTAACTTGAACATCTACTCGTAGAAGAAGATCTCACCATCTCGACCATTGTAAGCCGTATCTTCCCTCAGGGGTCTTCTAAGCTTTATGGAGGGGCTGATGGAATACAGATATCTGAAGCAAAGAAGGTCTACCTCAGTAACGGTACTCTCAATCTCGGTCGCCTCAAAGATGTCGACATCACTTTCAACGTCATCATCATCATCATTATCTTGCTCAACGTTGGCCAGAGAAGACGTTGATGGATTACTTGAGAACCTCTGAGCAAACTTGGCCCCGGTGACGACCGACAGAGGAACGACATCAAGTATGGGTGGAATAGACACACTCGGCCCAATAATCTCAACCTCTAAGGAAGAGGATGAGGTGCTTGAATTATTGTTGGACGAGGCCCGGCTAGAGACCTCAGCCTGATCAGGGACCTGATCTTGCCGAGTTGTGACTTCCATGGCCTCCTCGGAGGAATCCATAAACATGGGGTCTGAGGTGGAAGACTCAGACTCATACATCAGTACCGGTTCGGCAGGGACCTCTGTTTGGCTAAATTCTTCCAATGGATCAGGGTATATCACCTTCAGGGTTGGTGGAAAGATGGGTCTGAGAGGGAATTCTTCTGACCAACGAGCCTCCTCCTGTGCTCTTTCTATTTGTCTAATTTTTTCTAAAGTCTTCTCTCTGAGAGAAGGGAATCCTTAAGAATTTGATAGAGAGGTCTGAGCATCAGAGGCAGAAAATACACTTAAGGGGACCTAAACTACAAACAGGACTGGTAAAAGGGATAACATAATCTAAGGATCAAACTGCCAAACTTAGCAAGAACTGTTCGCCTGAAAGTATGGAGATCTCACCAGAGAACTCCAAGACTCGTCGAAAAATAAAAAATTAAGGGAAAAAGCAAGGCAAAGGAAGGGAAGAAGTTACTTGAGGATGAAAAATCAAGGAAAAATGAAGAGGACGCGAGGAATCTCCACCAAGAACTTTGAACCCAAGATCTCTAGAGAGAGAAGTTGCTGCAGAAAAAAAGTCGCTCCAAGCAAGAGAAATGAGGAAGAAGTAGGGAAAGAATGGGGTTTAAACCCTAAAACATGGGGGCACGTTTCCTAAGGCCCATTATTGCCTTAGGATCTCCAAAGGGCAGCTGACAACACATGCTTGCCAGGCAAGCCACACTTCAACACTGGACAAGTGTCAAACGAACATTGGCACATAGGGAAAAGACCTCGGAGCTATAGAGATCCCATAGTCACCTGCTCTCACATGTAACTAAGGGCTAGGGGTGATTGATATGCCCCAAGTGTGACCTCATCTCAGAGACACCAACCTCGACTGTGGATTTAGCTGACGCTGGAAAAGCCTTGGTCCGTGACATAAGCCCTCATCCATATCAAGGTCGGCCCAGCCCGACACTACCCCTAACCTCATCAAAGGGACACTGCATGCACCATACGAGTCAGCAGAACTTTAGTTCAACTGGTTAAGACAACCTCGGCCAGGGGGTGGCCGAGGTCGCAGGAAGCCATACTTCTACCAGGGTCAACCTCATCGAGATATCAGTCGAAGTTCCAAGTAGGATCTAGCTCAACCTCGGCTTTAGACGACCTCAATCTTGCCTCGGCTTAACTTTAGCCTAGACCTTCATGTCCCATCTCGGTTTACCCGAGTAACTAGACTTTATTAACCTCATCTTCTCCTAGGCCGAGGTGATGACCAAGCACGACGGCCGAGCACCTATCTACATTTGGATAAGGGCACGTGGGTGCAAGTCGGTTATAAAAAATTATTCTCCACATGTGCGGAGAATATTTCATTATCATTCTCTACATGTGACAGCGACAGATGTCTTCTTCCTATTGGCTAGATCAATACACACATGCTCATGGCATGCATGGGGGGTACATTAGACCCTCCATGTACTATATATATAGGTCATCCTCTACCTTGTAAAGGATCCGAAATTAGCAACCCTAGCTGAAACTCTGTCCAAATACACAATAGAGAGAGAAAGTTTGAGAGCTTGTATCTATGGCCATTAGATCCCTCATACATTGATATTAATCACACACTTGCACAGTGGACGTAGGCCTGATTGGCTGAACCACTTATATTTTGGTGTAAATCCTCTTCTCCTCACCTCCCTCTACTATGTGTGTATATACCCTTATACTGCTATTGTTAACATTGAATTGAGCTTCCAAACACCTTTAATGGTGGTGCTATTTCCAGCATCATCAATTACATTGTTCATAACTGTCATACTATTTATTCATTTGGTGATCATATTAAATAGAGCCCTGACCCGTTTATATATCTCTCTGTTTGCATGAATCTTATATTCGGCCAGGTGCTCAACTACAAGGACGCCCGTATTGACGTTTCCATCCTAGTGTCTTGGAGCTGTAACACTTTGCGAATGCTACGTGATATTTGAAATAAACGCTTCCCTTTTTGTATTCCAGTAATGGTCGGTTACATGTTCGGGCGTGTTGCCCAAGTTTTGAATTGTATTATAGCTGTGATGTTATACTTTAATACTCGGTGTAAGCAAATTTTATAGGTCTGTTAATCGATAACTTACATGGTTATTGTGTTATATATACTGTTTGATCTATTTCCTAGAGTTATTTTATCCACCTTCTTTTCAAATTGGATTGTTTACATGCTTTCTTTAACTTACAAAAAAAAAATTGACAATCTGTTTTCTAAAATGATGGGTGGTTATCTCATATACTTATTATATTTCTATGATGCTAAGAATGGACCATCTATGTTTCCTATTATTATTGGAGTATCGGTTTGGCCACCTCATATTTTGGTAAGCGGGGTGTCACACACCCAAAGTTCACCCATTTACCTGTACTATAATTAAACAAGTCAATATACTTTTAAAATCAAAACAATTTTGTGTGAAAAAATTAGAGTTACCTTGTCCCGATATTGCAACTGTCGCTAGGTGAGATAAGAGGCAAAAGGAATGTTGCAAGAAGATTGAATTTGTCCAACGCCTCAGACCAAACCTTTTTTGGGAAGATGAAAAATAATATTGGAGTAGTTTTCTAGACTCTCAATGGTATTACTATGAGAGTTAATTCATGGTGAAACAAAGAATAGGACCTATCTAATGGAAGTGTTCATATATGAAGGCCCAATGAAAATAACCTAGGGAACATTATTACCATGCTTTAATCCTATATATGACTTATTTTCCTTTGTAAATCTTCTTTAATCTAATTTTTACAATTTTGTGATTAAATTTTAACATACTTTAAATTCAATAATTAACCTTTAACAAAATTTGAAAGAAACTTTTATTATTTTACAAATATTAATTCTAAAATGTTATAATTTCAAACAATCATCAAAAAGACCATTACCCATACAAAAAATATTTAAAATATTAGGATTATTTTACCGAGCTCCTGCAATATTACCATACTTAGACTTAACTCCACCACCCCCAATGTCCAAAATTAGAGATAACCCCTAGAATCTTACATTGTTATGTTTTCGTTAAAAAAAGATCAATAATCAATATTTTGACTTATTCCGCTAAAAAACTTGGACAATTACTCCCTCGTCTTCTTTACCCTTCCCCTTCTTCACCAAATCACAATCCCTAACCATAATTTCTAAAAGATAAAAATTGAGACGCTATCTTCTCCACTATCAAGTGTGAGTCAGCAAACACAAAAAAATGTTCACCATATGCCTATTAAATACCCTCGATGCCAAAGAACTTTGAAGCTATAATCATTTTCCAAAGCTTCCATTTAGCTCATCACCACCAACAAAGCAGAGTCCCATAATCAACGACAAATTTTCAAGGCATAATCTCAATAAGATGTGGAAAATTAAAATACATTTGGGAAGAAAAAATGTTCTCCCAAATACCCTGATCTTTGCAAATATCAGGTCCAACTGTATGGAAACATAGAAACCAATATGAGTGTAGTGTAGAATTCAACATGGCTAACTTTTCCTCTTAAGTAATAAACTCATACAGAAAATTTAGTAAAATTGCAAAATCATAATTAAAGACTTGGAAGTGGCAACTTAAACCGTTTATCTTCACATCCACCCAAATTGAAAGAAAATCTTTGATCTACAAAACCAACCAAGAATGCCAAAACATACATGGCGTTCTCAAGAGTAATGTCTCCAACTATAAACTGCAAAATACAAAAAAGAACAATTAAAAGACTAACTGGATATAATTTCAATTATTTCGTGAAAAAAATAGTTTCAAATGGAAAATTTAAAATAACATCCGACAACCACTCAAGATTCAATTCATATGATACTCCACAAACTCAATATAAATCATCTAGACAATCATTCATCTCTTTTCTTGCAAAAAACTCAATATAAATATTCTAACTTTTATGTATGTACATTTAATTTTCTAAATCAATAGAAGATAATGTTTAATTATTAGATGCCTAAATCAAAACATTATAATTCAACCTCGTCAGCGTAATTATTGGATGCCAAAATGGGAATGAAAAAGAAATCGTATTTGACAAATTCAATCCCATGTGTGCTTATTTCCAAAACACCCTACAATGATTAAAAAAACATTATTTTTCACCATTGTCTACTAAATTAATATAATTACTAACAGGTTCATAGAGAAAATGAGTAAAACATGTAGTCAACACAAAAATATTTAACCTAATCACTCCAACCCCACCCATTTTCCTTTTAACTAAATAATATGGAGCTAGAATTGATCTTCTTGTGCAAATTCTCTATAACCATAAGCTCTATATCTGATCCCAAACAAAGTTAGAAAGTTAGTCAACATTACTTCAAATTAAAAAAATATTGTTTTTGAAAAGACACTATTGGGATCACATTGAAATAAAAGAAATCAATGTCTATTGACCCAGTTTTATATTCATATTCATATTTACATCTTACACTATGAATACAAAGAAAATTTCCTATATTGTACCCCTAACATGATGCCCTGACTCTCTAAAAATCAGGAAAACAATTTTCTAACTTTTTTCTATTTCAGAGATCCCCTTACACTTTACACAATTGAGTTCATTATACCTCTAATTAAGACCTCAATTTACCATACGAAAAGATTTTCCAACTCCAAACCAATTATTTTTTATCATATCAATCTCTTCAAGATATATAATCCAACTCTTTGTCTTGAAAACCCTATCTACCTACATACAAACATGCACATATATATATATATATATAATAAAGTATAAAACTTATGTATGTCATAAGCTTAAAAGATGATGTCATCCATATGATTTTTTCTACACTACCTTTTTTTCCCTTAAAATTTTTGAATTCCCTCTCTTTTGATAGACTCTCATTTGTTTTCCTTTTTCTTTAAAATTCAAAAACATGTGTAAGAAATTAAATTGCCCTCTCCAAAACTTCTCATATTTCTCTCTACCACACACACGCTTAGAACATTCACTCGACTCTCTCTATCTCTCCTCTTATAAACCCTAGCGCACACAATCCTCACTCTCAGTCTCTCGGCTACTCCTTTTTCATATTCCAGGTGCGTGTATATTAATAGCTCTTTTGTTAGGGTTTTATTAGATTTAGGGGTTGATTTTGCGAATTTTTATTTTGTTGGGTATTGAATATATATCATGTATCTTTATCTCTTATTTGTGTTTAGTGTTCAAAATCTTAGGTAAACTCTTTATATCTCTCTTTAAATTCAGTAAATATTTAGACTATTTGTTTTTAACATTTTGGGGTGACAATCAATTTTAAGAATTTGTTTTTAACTTTTAGGGTTTATTTGTTTATATTGGTTTTAAGGCACTCATTTGTTGTCTCTAATTTGTTTCGGGTTAAGTCGCCTTAGTTTCCATCCCTCTCCTACTTTTAGAGGTTCACAGTTGATTTTAAAACAAGGTGATGAACTATACTTTGTATTGTTTCTTTAGGTTTGGTTTTGTGTGCCGTAATTTTAGCATTCTCATGTAAAAAAAGAGCTATATCAACTAATTTTAATTTCTAATACCTTATTGAAGGGAGGAAATTTAGAGTAACTATATAAATTAGTGTATTCATAGGACATACCATGAAATGAGTATGCTATATAAGCTATTCACTCAGAATAGAATTGAAATTGTCTTAGCATTTGAGGTGGACAGTGACCTTATTTTCCCACACTTCTCATTAGTGAAGCAGCTTAGATGCTACTGCATTTGAGGTTGCAACATTCATGGTGTCCAATTCTCATATTTATGTTTTCCATGGTGTCCGATCGAAGGTTCTTTATACTCTTCCACTTCGCTCATTTATTATTTTCTTTTGCAGATCTACTTAAAGTTTAATCATCTCCTTGTTTCCTTTGCTTCATTGTCACCAAGGTATCTTTATTGCTTTTTACATACATAGTTTAATCATCTTGCACTTTAATATGTTCATTGTTTTTCAAATTGGATCATTTAATATAAATTTGCACCTTCTATATATTATCTTTTTTACAATCATAGTTTAATCATATTACACAAATTGAGGGGCATCCATCACAAAATCGTAAAGAAAGAGAAATCTTTCTTCCAAACTTTTTATGAAATGTCTAAGATCAACTCAATTTTACTTTTTATCTAATATATTTTCACCCTTATTTGATATATGATTAATGTTTAAACTAGAAAAGATGATATGTACAAAAATATTTAATAGGTTATTTATTAGGGGGGTTATGTTCTCGATTGAATTGGGTTTGGCAGACATATGTAAGTTAATTATAATTTATATTTTGTATAGTTACTAACAAAATCGTGTTGACAATAAATTCGTACAGTTATATGATTTTATAATTGGTCTGATGGTAGTAACCTTATAAGTTCTAATACCATTCATGCATTGGTACAAACCACATAAATCATTTTTCTAACAAATTGTTGAGATGGTTCATCTGAAAATGATGGTGGCTACAAAGTAATGCTCATCTGAAAATTTTCAGTTTCAACATATGTTGCCTCCTGGTCCTTTTTAATTAATTAACCTACCTACTTATCAGAACAAACTGATTAGCCTAAGCTCCTGGATAACATCATAAACGGTTTAACCCAACCATCTGCAAACAGAATGGACCAAAACGGTTGAACGGATGTCTATTGCAGAACTAATTATTTATTCTTACCATAAATTAAGTGGACTATTCATTCCAAAAATAATTGAACGGATGTCTGTTACAAAAAAATCACGAATAAAAAACTTTGTTATTGTGGTGACAATTATTATGCAACACAAATAGATAAGAAAAAAGAAATCACCAAGCAAGAATAAGGAACGTAAAATGACAATCACAAAATAAAGGATGTACGTGATTCAGCAAAGATGTGCCTACGTCCACGGTGGTGCAATCGGTGTCATTTCTATGTACTCCGGGGAGTCATTACAGAGAATACAACTTGTCCTTTTGCCCCGGACCTAGGGTTCAATAAATACATGTATATTTCGGTAAATGGGGGTGTTGGATTCCCCCACATCTTCCATCTCTCCCTATAACCACCCTTAATGGAAACGTGGGAAGAGATCGGGTCACAATCAAATAAGAGATGGGGGGTTTAGACTTTGGGCCGCCAGAATTGGGCTACTCGTCTAGGCCCATTATTTTAATTTTGGGTACCCACAATTGCCCCTATGTTTGTTGGGCCATGTTTTGAGCTCAATAAACTTAAATAATTAATCATAATGGCTTTTTTGTACTTTGTGCAACTCTTCAAAAGTTGTGAAACTGATTATGGCGGCACCCGCTTCGTATTTTGTGCACTATGATCAACAACACTTGAAGGTTTTCTAGAATAGTCACTTTTCGACCATCGTTTCAACCTTCCCAGCATTCTTCCATTCCCTATGAGCTCTAGCGCTTCGTACTCTCCTATGTCAATCTCCATTCTCATAGCTTCCTTGTTGTTTGGGCTCGTGCTTCTTCATCGTTCGAGTCTAACTTCCATCTTGTAAGTCTCCTGTGCCTTTTCTTTATACTTTCTCTTTGAATTTATAGTTTTGTACAATTTTCCAATAGCGAAGATTGGGAATAGGCCGATCGCTGAATTTAGGAAGTTTTATAACATCCCAGAGTGGGTAGATATTGAGTGATGCGCTTCCCCCTGGAAATGTTAGAGAGATAGAGGATGCCCATTGGATCCATATTTTGTTTCTTTCCCAAGGGGGACTCACTTTTCTGCCCAATGATCTGTTCTTGCACTTCTTCAGTTACTTTAATATTGTTCCTGCACAGTGTTCGCCCAACGTGTGGAAGATAATCAATGGCGTCCATAGAATAAATCAGTTATATGGTACTAAGTTAGGACTTTCCGAGGTCTATTTTTACTATTCTTTCTCTCGAACTAGTTCTGGCATTCTCTACCTAAAGGCCAGGAGCTCTAACAGGATATTGGTGGTCAACCTAACTGATTCCCATAAGGACTACTGGCAAGAAGGCTTTCTTGCTAGAAACTGCTAGTTTTCTCCCCAGTTTGAAGGGTCGAGGTCTGATAGGTTCTCTGTTCCCTTTCATGGGAAGAATACATAGGTAGATTTTGCTCTGCTCCGCTAATTTTTGTTGATTTGTGATCTTTCTGATTTTTCTTTGCTTTTTTCTACAACGAGGTCGAAGAATTTGGAACCTGCTCTCAGCGAGGTTCGTCTCTCTGAACTGGTTAAGTCTTGGAATATCAGGGAGCCTTTGGGTGACGGTGAGCATCCCAGGTCTGCTGCTTTTCGGCTCGAGTACAAGAATGTTGGCTCCTACTTTATAACGAGGCCTGTGGATAGTATCCCTGATTTTGATACTTCTTAAGAGACTGTTGCGGATCCTATCTAATTGGACGAGGATGAGAGCAGCTCTAAAAGTGGTATTACAGGTGATGTAAGCAATTTGGGTGGAGAGAGCTCCAGTAGTAGTAGTTCTTCTGATCGTGGGGAGGTTTCTAAAGCTCGAGAGTCATTGAGAACGTCTAGGAGTTTGAGCGAGGAGATGGCTCCTCCCCGAAAGAATTTAATTTTGGATGATGATTATGAAGACCATATGCTTCTCGTACAAAGGTCAAAGAAGCAGATGTCTAGTTCTGGGGATGTGGCTACTGTTTCTCGATCTTCTTCTCAGGAGAAGGATAAGAGGAAATAAGAAGAGAAGGTAAGGGGGAGAGAGAGGAAAAAGGAGGAAGAGAAGAAGAAGGTGGAGGAAAAGAAAAGGATAGAGAAGAAGAGAAGAATGGAGAGGGATAAAGAAGAAAAGAGGAGGAAAATGGAGGCTAGGACGAAGGATGGGCAAGCCTTAGTCCCGGTGTCTGCCCTGCCTAAGGTAGCTTCAATCGCAATTTCCCCTTAGTTGGCCCCCGCACTGCTCGAGAGAGCAGTTCATCCTGCTGATTGCCAAAGGGCGGTGGGGTCCAAGCAATTGGCCCTTCAGGCTAGCCAGAGGCTAGCTTTGGTAAGATTTTTCCTTTTCTCCCATGTTTTTATGAATTCCATCATTTCCTTCTTCTAATGTCTTCTTTTTTCTGTAGTTTGTCACTGACTTCACCGTGATATATCATTCTCACGATGAGCTGGTGAAGAAGAATAGCGAGCTGGAGAAAGAGAATGTTGCCTTGAGGCTGAAGGGTACAGAGATCGAGGCAAGTTTTAAAGATGTTGATGCTGCTCGAATATCATCCGACTTGGCACTTTCCATAGCCAACCGGGAGAAAGACGCAGCAATTAAAGATTTAAAAGAGCTGCGATAAGCCTACGACCTGGTTTGCTCAAGCAAGCTGGTTGTCGTTGAAGAGAACAGAGTGCTATCTGAGGAGCTGAAGAAGAAGGAGTCTAAGGATGTCACTGCTAAGGAACAATCGTATAATTCTTGTTGGGCTACAGCATACAAGGATTCTGAGGTTCAGATAGGCTATATTAGTCGTCGAAACTTCAAGAAGGGCTGGAACAAGGCCCTATTGGATGCCGGTGTGGATATCGACTATCCTCTGTTCGACGAGCATGACCCGAGTTCGAAGCCGACCGTGGATGAAGTCCTTGCTCCTGCTATTGTAGTCGCTAACCCTGTCTCCCAAACAACCTCTGCTAACGTTCCTCTTCCTGTGTCGACAGAGGTTACCCCTGCTGAGGGTGGTGCCCCTGCGGATGTCGACAAAGAGAAGCATCCATCGACCTCTGGGTGACCTGAGGTTTCTAGTTAGTTTTTACTTCTAGGACTACCTTGTATTTTTACTTTTTCTGTCTGTAAACATTCTTTTTTCCCCTCGATGTACATTCAACCCTTATTAGTGAAACGGTTTCTTTTTCTCAGCGCACTGATTTGTCTCTTTCTTTCCCTTATCTTTTTATTTCTTGTAGTTGATTGATGTTGATGATTACATTCCTACTACTTCCCAATTGGGAAGGATGCTGGGGCCCGATGTAAGCTCCGAAGTTCGCCACACTTTTGTGAGGATCTGCAAGTCTCTGCGACTGAGGAACAAGCGCTTTATAGAGCAAACTGAGCTCGTCGCTAAGTTGAAGGAGATGCTTCAAGAGATGGAGGATATTAGTGCCTCAGTTCAAGAGGAGGTTAACGTGTTGAGAGCGAAGCTGCTAGAGGCCTATGAGATTAATCAAGTTGGGTAAGTTCTCCAGCAGGAGAATGAGGCTCTGAGGAGAGAGGTCTCATGACTTAGGGAGCATGCGTTGAGCACAGCTCTAGCAGTATTACAGGGTTCCTCATCATCGTGAGCTAGAGCTGTTCAGAGTGATGTGCCTCCTATATTTCAGGGTCCTTCTCTTCCGATCTTTCCGCGAGCTCGCTGGAACACCATGGGTTCAGCTAGAGAAATGGAGGAGCTCCACGATGATGTTCAACGAGCGTATGTGATTACTGTTGGGCTCCGGCAGGATGTCACTCGATTGCGGCACTTGTTCAAAAAAGGTCCTCAGTGAGTGTGGGCTGACGGATACGACCAGGGTTGGTCAGATGATCCAATAAGGTTGTCAGAGTTCAAAGAGCTTTCTTTTATTAGGGGGTGGCTGAGTGCTTTGAAGGAGATGCAAGTCCCGAGGAACTCGATGCTCTCGTATTGCCATGAGATTTCTCCCTCTACCCTGATGCCTAACCCCTTCCGGAGGGATGATCGATGGATCCCCATCGATGCCATCCCTCGGCAATTATTGGAGTCGGATGCGAATGAGGTTGATGAAGAGTTAGCTCATACTCCCGATGATGGACGAAGAGCTCGAGTGGCTGATTATCTCGCTCAGAGGCCTCACCCCCACTGAGATTGTGCCAGTTATTGCTTTTTGTATTTTTGGTAGTGTAAATGCTTTGGGTGAACTCGCCGACTAAACATGTATCACCATTGTTGTAAATATGATGAATTAATATAAAATTTGTGTTTTGGGTGAATTTTTCGACTAAACAAGTGTATTATATTCTTCATATTCTTGCTGCTTTATGATCTTCTAAGTTTGTGTTATTATGCAAGTGTCCTCCCAGTCCAATATAATATCGAGATACCATTGTGCACCACTTTACCTTTTAGGTCGTGTCGTCACACTCCCTTAGGCCTAAGTGTGGCAGTTGGCGAGGACACACATGGTGATGGATGCTTTATCCGATCAGGATTTTATTCAACCAAAGAGGGTTTGATGACAAGTATAAAATTTGGCCATATTGCCTAAGGATCCCCTGTAGGGCTTCATATATTGCCAGGGGTAATGCTAAGAGCTACTTTATGTTTCATAACGAAGACCTGAGGAGGGACACTCCCCTGCTATGGCGTAGTGATCAATGTGCCTGTTATTTGGAAAAGATGTGCGATAAAGCTCATATCGCTCTTACTTATTAGAATGCAATCATTTAAATAACTTTCATTAATGACAAGTGAAATGAACTTCTAATTCCATAACAAAAGAATAGAAGAAAGATCTAAAAATAGAATCTCTTGAGATTGGTTGCGTTCCATGATCGTGGAATTTCTCGGCCTTCCATCATTTCCAAGTGATAGGCGCCCTGCAGATCCTCTCTTGTTATCTTAAAGGGTCCTTCCCAGTTTGGGCCTAGCTTGCCATCTGATGGTTTTACTGCGCTGTCCAGGACTTTCCTTAGAACATAGTCCCCAACTCGGAATGTCCTTGGTTTAACCCTTTTATTGTAATGCCTCACGATCTGTTGCTGATAGCTCGCTAGTTTTACTAGCGCTAGCTCTCGGCGCTCGTCGGCTAGGGCGAGCTCAGCAAGCAATGTTGTATCATTATGCCCTAGTCGACAAGGTTGGACCTCATTGTCGATAAACCTGCTTCTAGTGGGATGACTGCTTCCATGCCATATATCAGCGAAAATGGGGTTTCTCCTGTTGCTCGCCGAGGCATGGTTCGGTACGCCCATAGAATATGTGCTAATTCATTTACCCATGCGCCTTTGGCTCGCTCCAATCGCTTCTTTAATCCTTCGATCACAGTTTTGATAGAAGCCTCGGCTTGGCCATTGATCTGAGGGTAGGCTCCCGAACTGAAGTGGTGTTTGATTCTGTGTTTGTTATAGAGACTCTGAAAAGAGCCGCCTTCGAACTGCGTTCCATTGTCGGTGATGATGGTTTTGGGATGCCAAAAGGAGTGATTATATTTCTCCATATGAATCTCATCATATCTGCATCTCAGATGTTTGCCAGGGGTTTTGCCTCAATCAATTTGGTGAAGTAATCAGTTACGATCAACATGTATTTGCGATTTCCAATGGTGGTAGGCAGTGGTCCCACGATGTCAATTACCCATTGGGCGAATGGCCATGGGTTGGACAATGATTTTAGGTCGCTGGCGGGTCGGTGGACCATAGGAGCGTGAAGTTAGCATTTCAGGCATTTGCGGACATACATCGCAGAGTCCCTTTGCATATATGGCCACCAATAGCCTTCCTTCATTGCTCGGAAATCCAGAGACCTTCCTCTAATATGGCTTCTATAGAATCCTTCGTGAAGCTCGTGTAGTACTTGCTTGACATCCCCTGGGTGAATGCATTGGAGGTAGGGACTGGAGAAGGATCTCTTATACAAGTTGCCCTCTGGAGATAAGTGAAAGCGAGGAGCTTTGACTCTTATCTGGTGGGCAGTTTTCTTATCATCTGGGAGCGCGCCATCCTTCAAATAGTCCCTTAAGGGGTCCATCCATCTGGGAGATGATCCCACCTGGAGTACCTGTTTCATGTTTGGTGGCTTACTGTCGCGGTTAATGCTTAGACGAGTGAGGAAATCAACGGTGATAGTTCTTTTTAGGTCGGAGTCGACTGCCGAACTCAGGGCTACTAGGACGTCAACATGGCTATTTTTCCCTCTGGGAAACTGCTGGACCTTGATCTCTTCAATGTTTGCCATTAGTTTTTTCACTAAGGCGAGTTAAGCTGCCATTCTTTCATCTTTTGCATTGTAGTCTCCACTTATCTGATTGGAGACTAATTGGGAATCGCTGAACACCTGGAAACATTTTGCTCCCAAAGTGTGCACCTTCTGGAGGCTGGCTATTAAGGCTTCGTATTCTTCTTCGTTGTTGGAGGCTGTAAATCCAAGCCTGATTCCTTGTTCAAGGATTTTGTTCTCTGGAGTAACGAGGACAATGCCTACTCCTGCCCCCTTTGAGTTGGAGGTTCCATCAACAAACAGTTTCCAGGTTTCCTCTGTCGCTTGGTTCTCCTTTTGCCTTGTTGATTGAGGTTTGCCGGGAGGTTCCTCGCCCGTGAATTCGGCTATGAAATCAGTAAGGATCTTCCCCTAGATTGCGGTCCTTGGTTGAAATTGGATGTCAAATCTCCCGAGCCCGACTGACCATTTAGACAGCCTGCTCGATTAATCCATTTTCCTCAGGATTTCCTTAAGGGGGTGCGATGTAAGGACGATGATAGTGTGGGCTTCGAAATAGTGCTTCAGTTTCCTCGAGGACACTATTAGTGCAAAGGTGAGCTTCTCCAGTGGTAGGTACCTCTTCTCAGCGTCTAGTGGGGTCTTGATCGCATAATAAACAGGGTGCTAGATTCCTGCAACCTCGCATATTAATGCAGAGCTGACAGTGTGGTTCGAAACGGAGAGGTACAGGTACAAATAATCTGTTTGTCGTTGTATGACGAGCAGTGGTGGAGAGCTTAAGTAAGCCTTGAACTCGACCAATGCTCGCGAGAAATCTGGGATCCACTCTACCGTTTTGTTCCCCTTTAGAAGCTGGAAGAACGGCTTGCATTTTTTGAAGGATTTAGAGATGAATCGATTAAAGGCAATGAGCATACCAGTGAGCTTTTGTATGTCCCGGATTGTTCGAGGGGGTTGTATCATGTTAATTGCATCGTTCTGATCTGGATTAGCCTCTATGCCTCTCTTACTGACCAAGTACCCAAGAAATTTTCCTGACTGGACACCGAAACAACAGTTGCTCGCATTTAGTTTCATTCGGTACTTCTTGAGGATTTCGTAGGTGTTTGACAGGTCTGAGAGGTGGTTTTCTTTCTTTTTACTTTTAACGAGCATGTCATCAATGTAGACCTCCATGGTGTTTCCCATCTGGTCCTTGAACATCTTGGTGGCCATCCGCTGATAGGTTGCTCCTGCGTTCTTGAGCCCGAAGGGCATGACCTTGTAGAAGTATAATCCAACTGTCATGATGAAAGCTGTTTTATCCTGGTCTGGGGCATATAAGGGGATCTGGTGATACCCTGAGTATGCGTCTAGAAAACACATTCGCTCATGAGCTGCAGTGGTGTCTACTAGTTGGTCTATTTTTGGGAGGGGGAAACTATCTTTAGGGCACGCTTTGTTGAGGTCGGTGAAGTCGATGCAAACTCTCCACTTCCCATTTCTTTTTAGAACTACTACTGGGTTGGACAACCACTTGGGGAATTGTACATCCAGTATGGGTCCTGCATCCAGCAGTTTCTCAACTTCTTTTTCTATCGCTTTAGCCTTCTCGAGTGTAGTTCGTCGTGCCTTCTGCATGATTGGATTGAAGGTGGGATCGACGTGAAGCTGATGATAGACCATACTAGGATCGATTCCAGGCAGGTCGTATGGTTCCCACGTGAAAACATCTACGTTGCGTCTCAATAGAGTTATCAATTCCTTCTGTTCCTGGTTGGTGAGAGATGCTCCAATCAAGAAGACTCTATTACTGTCATGATCTCCAGCCGTAAATTCTACCAGGTCCTCGACGACCTGCTCGGAGGGGAGGAGCCTGGTCTCCTCTACTCCGGGTCTTCCGTACTTTAATTTCTATTTAGAAGGTGTTAGATCTTCTTCAACTTTCTCGCTAGGCTGATCGGCCTTCCTCTCTGGCTTTTGTCGAATGGCTGCTATGAAGCACCTTCTTGCCATCGCTTGGTCACCCTGGATCTCCATTACTCCTATCTCGGTTACATACTTTAGTTTATGATGGTAGGTCGAGGAGACTTCCTTCATTGCATGAAGCCATCCCCTGCCGAGGATGGCCTGGTATGGCGAGTGGATGTCAACTACCAAAAACTCGATCAACTTGGGGACATTTCCAGCATGCACCGACAGTACAATCTTTCCCAGTGGCATAGTTATTTTTCCAGGGAAGCTAACTAAAAGGACAGTAGCTTCTTTTAGGTCGGCGACGCTTAACTTCAATTTTCTGAATAGACCGAGATACATTACTTGGGACGAGCTTCCTTAGTCGACGAGCAACTTGTCGACGTCAAATTTAGCTATCCTGAGGGTAATGATCAGAGCATTGTGATGTGGGGTTCTCACTCCCACCAGATATTCATCTGTGAAACAATATACTTGTTATAGTTGACAACATCTGCTCGTCGATGCTTTCCTGATTGTGACTTTACTGGATCGGTCTGAAAAGCCTGCATTACTGCTGTAAGTTTCTTCATCTCCACTCGAGCTGAATTTCCTTGGATCTTCCTGGCATTAGATGCCCCGTGAATTACCACGAACTCATGTCCAGCGTCATCTTCAAGCACGTTGTCAGGTCTCGCCTCTCTATTGGCAGCCACTTTCTCTGCCTTTTTCTCCATAAACTCGTTCAAATGCCCAGACTGGGCCAGCTCCTCGAGGTGAGACTTAAGAGATTTGCAATGCTCAGTCTTATGTCCTCCCTCTTTATGAAAAGCGCATCTTAGCTCATTGTTCCTCTTTGAGGGATCTCCTCCCTTCTTCCTGGGCCACTTAATGAATGGATGATCTTTGATCTTCGCGAGGATTTTGTAAATTGGTTCTTTGAAGACGGTGTTGATTGCCTGAAATTCTTTTGATGCATCATTGTTCCCTCCGTTCTTGGAGACGTTTTTGCCCCCTGTTCTTTCCTCCTTTCTTCTGGTTCTCGGCTTTGTCACTGCCCTTGGTAGTGACTTTAGCTCAACCGTTTTCTCTTGTACTGAGGCGGGTGACATCTTCTACCTTAGCGTACTTCTCGATGAGAGCCATTAGGTCGTCAATAGTCATAGCCTCCTTCTTCGTCAGGGACTGGTATAGAAGGGAAGAATAGGGTAGCCCAATTTTGAAAGAGGCCACTGCCACTTCATCCGAGAAATCCTCGATATCATTGAATAACTACCAATACCTCTTCGCGTAGTCTGAGAGGGTCTCTTGAGGAATTTTCGTCATTGTCAACAAAGCATCCATCCTTTTGGGATGGGAGCTACTAGTAATGAATGGGGCCATAAAAATTTCGTCTAAGGACTTAAACCTCCTGATTGACCGGCGGGGGAGCCTCTCAAACCACTTCTGCACCACGTTATGTAGGCTCGAGGGAAAAATTTGGCACCTTAGTGTGTCCCGGTGTTTTCCGAGGGCCATGGCCTATCGGTACATCCTGACGTGATCAATGGGATCAGTCTTACAGTCATAAATCTTGAACCTTGGAATGGAAAATTTCTTGGGGGCTTATTTTTCTTCGATTTCCCTCATGAAAGGTGATTTCGTCTGAGTTTTGAGAGCTCCCCTAGCGAGTTCTCAGGTCGATCTGGTACCGTGGTGGGAAGGATGTTGATCCATTTCCCTGCAGACCAGATTTCGTATGTTCTCGTTGCTGCGAGTAGGGCTCTGGTAACAGCGAGCTTTTCGCAGCTGCTCACGTAGGTCGTCGTCTGACTCGTCTCCCTAAACCTTTTGAGATCCTCGCCTAGGGATCTTTCCTCGACTGTGAGACTTGCTCGCCTGAGTTCTAGGAGTGCGGTATGGAAGTCTCCTGTTATCATGATGAAGCTCTCTCTCCAGTCTTTCCAGTCTTCTTTTCAAGCGAGCATTCTCAGCCTTATGTCTGCGAGAAGACTCCCTCTGCTCGTGGAGCCTTGATTCATATGCATCAATCAGTCTGGATATCTGCGTGCACCTCGTTGGTCCTTAGCTTTCTTCTGAGGCTGGCCTTTCTAAGCGAGCCCTCTGATCTGAACGTCTAACTTCATATCTAATCCTGCAAGGAACAGGTGGTTCTTGAATATCCCTTGCCTGGGGACCATTTCTACTATGACCAAACATCTTAAACTCCTTTCTTGGTGTGGGCTCTTCTCAGGGAAAGATTAATGCTTCCCACAGATGGCGCCAATTATGGTGACAATTATTATGCACCACAAATAGATAAGAAAAAAGCAATCACCAAGCAAAAATAAGGAACGTAAAATGACAATCACACAATAAAGGATGTACGTGGTTCAGCAAAGATGTGCCTACGTCCACGGTGGTGCAATCGGTGTCATTTCTATGTACTCCGGGGAGTCATTACAGAGAATACAACTTGTCCTTTTGCCTCGGACCTAGGTTTCAATATATACATGTACATTTCGGTAAGTGGGGGTGTTGGATTCCCCCACATCTTCCATCTCTCCCTAGAACCTCCCTTAATGGGAAAGTGGGAAGAGACCGGGTCATAATCAAATAAGAGATGGGGGGGTCTAGACTTTGGGCCTCCAGAATTGGGCTACTCGTCTAGGCCCATTATTTTAATTTCGGGTACCCACAGTTATGTACTCGTATAATATTTACATTGGAAACGGCTTTGGACATTTTTCATTTCAACCTCGGATGCAAGTGTTTCTCAACTTCCTAAATATATTCACCTCATGCCTTAGTATTAGTGTAAAATATGGTTACCTACCTTTCTTTATACACCAACTAAAGGTTATTTCTTTTATACACATATTATACTAAATATTTATGTTTATTTTGAAACAGGTGCAACTGAAATTGGGAGATTTTAGAAGTTGTCTTTGAAATTTCAAGGAAGTCCTGGAGGTTTATCCTAAAAATTGTGAAACATTAGAAGTTAGTTGATATGAGATATTTTGGTTCTTGCTGAGAAATTTTAAACTTATTTTCAAGTGTGATAGTGACTAAAATTTACTTTTCTTTTATATAGGCAGGCTCTTGGACACATTTACATTCAATTTGCCCAGACTATGAGGCCCTAGAGGGGGTAGTGTTTATAGTGGCTAAGGAAACTACTACTGATAGAAATGAGAACAATTCAAACTGCAGTTCTTTCTCTGTTAGTGGTTTCAAACTATGGGAAGAGTCTATTGAAAAAGGGAAAGACTGGGAAGGAGAATATTATTGAAGATAGCAATGTTACAAGAGAGGTGGCGGAGGAGATTGGAGGAGGGCAATGGACCACATCGTTGAAGTTTTCAGCAGTGTCATCGTCTAGCCACAAGAGTCCTAGCACAATGCCATGCCAGCTCAAAATAATCAAATTTTCAAAGATATGTTAAATTCTTCTAAGAGTTCGCAAGAAGACGACGATGATGATGATGAAGAAGACAATTTTGTTATAAAAAAGTTATATTCTCCAGCCACAAAGGTAATCATGTCTGATTCGACTTCATTAGTTTCTTATAAAACTAGGCAATCATGTTATCAATTGTGGATATGAGTTGTCTAGATGTGTTGAACAAATGAATATAATGGGACATGTGTTAAATTTACAAAAATTAAAATTCAGAATAAGATTTAGGAATGCATCGCTTTATCATCATTTGATTTATAATGGGAGTAAAGTCTGGTGTTTTTATCATTTGATTACAGTTTCTTTCGAGACAATAAAAATGCAGTGTTGATTCAACTTTTATCTTCTCTATATGACTATAAATGCAATGGTGATTCAATTTAAAATATTATATTGGCATTACTTATTACACAAACATTAGTGACATGAATCGGTTCATATTTCCTTCTGGATCGATAGGAGAACCCGATATTGTTATGAATTGAACAAGTTTAGATCGAGCAGGTCTCAATTATATTTCCTATTTTTGTCTTGGACCTAAAACATATTTGATCACTTTTTTATGGATCGAGAAAGTCTGAATATGTGTAAGTAATGATTGATATACCAGGAGGGGAATGGTTGTTATTTTGGATTTATATGTGTAAGTAATGATTGGTCTTCTTCTTGAATGTGATCTTATCCTCAGAATTCAATTTTGTTGCGTTAACCTCTGATCCTGATTGAAACGAACATATGATGATGCTCCAAGCCCCTCTGAATCCTGCCTATCATTTTCTTATCAAAGAATCTCACAGCGTCCCTAAATACGGCAAATAATAACTTTGCAAGTTATAGAAAAAGCTTTAATCTTTCCACTTGCTTTATTTTCATGAATACACGTGATGTGTCATCCATATAATCGAACACACATGATGGGTCGTCCATGTAATCGAACACACGCAAGATGATTGAATCCAATTTTTGTATTGTATCTACAAATCTAAATAGTTATAAATAAGAAAAGTAACACCACACTTCAAACTTTTTCCACTTCTATATTTATGAAATAAATTTGAAATTCTCCTAAAAATTCAGAAAATAACACCCTTCGGGTATCATTTGAGGTTCAAAGTGGGAACACCATTGAAACCGAAGATCCTACTTTTTTTACCAACCTGTGACGATCCTTCGTGATTTGCGACCCGCCTCGGATTTCGAGCCTAACTTGACAGAACGTGAGGGGTTTCTATATTCACTGTTAAAAAAATACTTGCTTTTAGAGTTATGAGCTCCTTCGTATTTGGGTATGTGTGCCTTTGCATTAAAGAAAAAAAAATTATGTACCCAACATTTATATTTTCATACACTAGCGTATGAATATTCTACCTTATCCATTATTTTAAAATAACAATGTTATATTGAGTGTTGGTTCTTGAATTATAAGAAATTATTATTGGACCGATTTCTTTTAAAAGCCTCAAACCGTCCATTTATGAGGGTGTTATTTATTGCCAGTTTTGGGTATTATTGTTCAAAATCCTCAAATCGTCCATTTATGGTATAATCATATAGCTACCTACGTGTTTGACAAAATGTCCACTTGAATTTCTAGATTTCTTTTTTCTATGTCCTACATGTGATTTCTTATATATTTATTCTTTGTAAATTCAGAGTTTCAGTGGTTTCATAATGTTTTTGGAGGTTTTAAAGTCAGTGCGATTTGTTTATTTTTTGTTTCAGCAAATTAGAGAGAATTAGGGAAGATAGTGTAGATAGGGACATGTGTCTCCAAACAAAGACCAAGAAGGATTTCACTCATCCTAATGGTAAATTTGTTGTTCAATTCACTTCAGACAATATACATCAGCTATGGCATCATGGGATATAACAAGATGATATGTTTTTAGAAGATATTTTAGCAGCCCATGTTTTTAGCAGATATTTTAACTACTTCAAACTCAAAGTGGTAACCTGCTGCATCTTCTACATTCATGTATGAACCCGAGATTCATATCAATGAAGAGACGATGGAGACTTTAACATGAGGAGACTTCAACTCGAGATTCATATGCAAGACTTTATATGAAAGATTACGATATTAGTGATCTTGAAGATCAGTTTGCTAATGCTAACGATGGTGGATCAATGTTTGACAAGGCTATACTCACATATGACCAATATGTCAATAGTGAAAACGATAACTCTATTAAACTGGAGTCGAGTGATGAGGAGTCTAACACTAGGTCGGCGGCAGAGTTGGTTGCCCAAGAGATGGAAAAGATGTTCAAAGCCGAAGAGAGGGCCAAAAGTTATGGTTATGGGGTTCCCCCCAATTACACTAAGATCATATCGATGGAGGAGTATACCTTCTCCATATCTCACAATCAAAATGTGGTATGCCATTTCTATGAAATAACCAATACTAGGGAATTCTAGGTAATACAATATAGTTTGTTGACATTGGTAGTGCTGTGCCCAGAGATAGATCTTCTGGGAGTTCGTTCAGAAAGGGTCCAAGGTTGGGCTGTGAAATTAAAAGTTAAAAAATTTGCAACGACCGTCCTTCTAAAGAACGCCCAAGTGATGAGTTATTTTCCTCCAGATATTCTTTATGCAACCTGTAATTACCAAGAAGATGCGATGACAAATATTGTGGAGAAACATGGAATGATAGAGAATGACAAAGGGGATGGTTGTATAAAGATTCCCCATGACTACTTTCTTAAATTAATCAAACCCTTTCCCCATTGGTAGTGTCTTTGGAAGACTAGCTATATTTTCCATTAGTATACTATTTCTGATAAACCAACTTGATTAGATTTTTTTAAGCATATGAAATCCCTCAATGTCCAGATCCTTTGACAAAAAAAAGAGCTGTTAAAATTGATTAGCTTTGTATTATATGCAATATTTTCTCGATTCTTTGTTAGTTTTTGTGTTATATCGAGAATACATATACCTACCTACTTTATTGGGCGTGTTGCAAGATCAGTGAGTTTGTAGTGCAACTTATGGGTTCCACATCTTCCAACTTCTTTTGGATTTCTAGGTCTAATGGGTTTGATGGTTTGTTATGGACACTACAATGCATCGATTTCGTCTTTTGGATATGGTGAAAGTACAAATTTATCTCGCTGTATAATTTTTAATTTTCTTTTATTCTAACTCTACAATTTGTTTCTCCTCAACTAATGTTAATAAGAAAAAAAACTACTGTTTAAACTACAATTTATTTATTGTTTATTTTCATGACTTGGACATTTGATCCCCTCTATATGTTACAGGTGGTACGGCTACTGAGCACCTGTAACAAGGGGTAACTAGGGCAATACATGATTGATTTGGTTGTGGGTGTTGGTATCGATTTCTCTTTGATTCTTGTGCTGGAAAGTATGAAGAGAGCAAAAGAAGACTAGATGCAACTACTATTAGCGGCATTAGAAATGGGGATTTCCAAATATCTTCAAAGCAATGAGCACACCGAGGTTCTTTGAAAGATGGTTATATTGAATATGTAAGTACATTATGTGAGTTTTTTTTTCATTTTAGTTGTATAAAATTGTGAAATTGTATATATAATTTTTATAATGGTTGTATAAAACTATTTTTTTTAAACTATGCAATATACATGAGCGTGAGTTTGTTGGTTTCTTAGAAAAAAGATACTGTGAAATGCTTTGTCATATAGCAGAAGACTTGGGTTCTTTTTTAATTTATTTCATTGGTATACTCAGATTTTCATACTACCTTGGTTGTATGGGTTATACATGATGGTGTACTCCATATTAAGAATGAATTTGAATTGGAAGAAAATAATCATTCTCATGGGTTAGTAAGGAAATCATGTTTCTAAGATGGAGAGACCTTCAATTAAATGTCAACAGTTTAGTAGAATGTTAGATGGAGCCCACTATTATTTAAATTTTAATTTACTACTTAGTTCGTTATTGAGTACAAGATTAATTTGGCATTATTTCCTTATTTTAGTTTGGTGGTAGTATTATTTATTACACTACACGTGTAATTTGTTATAGTCCCATTACGATGATGAATGGGGTTGTTTGAGATGAGTGAGGTGTGATTGAGTTGAGAGTAATAGTGGGGGTTGACCTATATGTTATTGGGATGTAGATTTTAGTTCATTTGAGTCTTTCCATTTTATATTTTCCCGGTGGTAAGGTAAACATCCCTATCCATGCTTTCACTAAATAGCATGAATGAACAACACCGAATCCACACACATGCACACACACAAATGGCACTGAATCCACCATCACATGACATGTACCAAACTTTATGACTGAAATTTACGTTTCTGTACATTCCCTCTCATACAACCTATAAAACACATCTGCCCAAATTTTCTAAATTGTCTACACATTTTTGTTGTAAAGTAAACTTTATGACATAAATTTACAAGATTCCATACTTTGAAAATTTACACATATAATATATAAGATATTTATTAGTTACATTTTACACGAGTTAAAACTTTTTAAACATTTCTACGTTCCTTCAGGCACCAGTATACCCTAATATATATATAAAGATAGAGCGAGAGAGAGAGAGAGAGTAGAACCTCAATCAAGTATTCAGAATAATCAGATTATCATATCTTCCTCAATACGAAATGTAATTAGATTTCCTATTGTTATCCATCTAAATCAACACAACAAAAAATAAAAAATAATATAGCTTTTGAATTCACCTCCTAGCCGAATTAATTCAAATTTCGCATTAGAAACCTAAAATTCACATCTAAAATGATAAATCAAACTCTATTAACCGAAACTTTAATTGAGAGTGAGAGAGAGAGAGAGAGAGTACCTAATGACGAAAAAAATCAGAAGACATCAGAGACAAAAGGTGATTTTGGATTTTACGTTAGGTACCAAATAACTATTCGTGGAAGGTTTTTTGTGGTAATGAATTTTACGACTAGTAACTATATCTGTTTGAAAAACCCTTGACAAGTGTCGTGAAATAGTTTTACGACACCACAAAGGTGTCGATATAGAAGGTAACTTTCTATGACACCCCCTTCAACGGCTACATTAAATGTGTTATGGAAACAGTTTCACGACATATATCACGTGTCGTTGAAAGGACTTTTTCTTGTAGGGTGGATATATAAATACTCCACTTATTGATAAATAAAGTGATCCCATTTCATATCCTTCACATGGTATCATAGCTTTAAGGCTGCAATGAGTTTTTTGGGTATCCGTTTTTATCTTGTTCACTCGTGGTCCATGAGAACATCAATATATCTTTAACCCCTGTTTTGATGGTATCATCGCTATCAATGCATCAACGAAACTTCCCTTGAAATTAACATTTACCAACCTTCCTTCTTGGAAGGCTCAATTCGATTCCATGTTGATTGGATATAACTTTATCAGCTATCTTAATTGAACTACCAAATGTCCATTAAAACATGTTGAAGTTGATGGGAAAACTATTCCAAATACAAAGTTTGGTCTTTGGATTTGACCGGATAAGCCACTGTTACATGCCATCCTTGCTTCATTATTTAAGAGTGTGGCACCTCTTTGCTCTTTAGCCAAATAGTCTCACGTTGCTTGGATAAAACTTCACAAGCTTTTCAATAACAAATCCAAATCAAGAGTTATGAATCTAAAGGAAAAGCTCACTAACATTTCATGTGGTACTCAACTTGTTCCAGAGTACTTACATGCTATTAAAGTGTAGCATATGAGTTAACTCTCATTGATACTCCGTTAAACAATGATGATCTTATTATTTTCACTCTTAATGGCCTAGGCAACTAATTCAAGGAAATTTTAGGAGCATTTAGAGCTCGCGATAATTATATTTAAGTGCAATAATTACAAGGCAAGGTGATCGAACATGAAGTATCTCGCAAGAGAGAAGAAAATTGTTGTGGTTCTTCCCTTATTACTATTAAAAGTAATTGACCTAGTGGAAAATTTTCAAACCATTAGCCTCATAGTGGAACTGGACAGTCACTAATAATCAAATATTCAACTATCTCAACTACATCAATCAATGAAAGAGAAACAATGATAGTGGTCCTACCGGTCATTTCTCAAATCAATACAATGTTATTTGTTATTTTTTGAGAAGAGAGGTCACACAACGAAATAGTGTCGCGCTGCCAAGAGACTTATGAATAAACAACCTATAATCAATCCCAACTCTATAGGGCATTCTTATTCTAATTGGATAATGGACTCCAGAGCTTCACACCTTGTAACTTTTTATCTAAACAACTTATCACTGCATCAGCCCTATGAAGGCCCAGAAGACATTCGTTTGGGCAACGACATAGGTCTTGGGATAACTCACACCGATTCTTCTAAACTCCTTACCTCCTCTAAATATTTTTCACTTTAAAATGTGTTGTGTGTTCCTTTAATAAAATAAAATTTAATCTTTGTTTCTCAATTTTGTAAATCCAATAACACCTCAACTGAATTATTTCCTTTTTGATTTATTGTCAAGGATCCCACCACAGGGGCACCACTCATTCGCGGGAAGAGTAACAATGATGTCTATAAATGGCCTTGAACTAGCATAACAACAAAGACAATGTCATCTTTCAAAAGGCGTGTGTTAGTGTCAAGACCTCTCTTAGCAACAGTCATAATCGTCTTGGACATTAGAATCCTTGATTTTCATCTTAGGAATAAATCGTTGTGTATTTCTTTTCCTAAGTCTTTGAACACATTTTCATGTCAGTTATGTTTATGTAATGAAAGCCAAAACATCCATTTGGAGTATCCACACTTCAAAGTCATGGTCCGCTTGATTTAGTGTATTATGATGTTTTGGGGACCGTCTCTTGTTGAATCTACCGATGGTTTTCTTTATTAGATTATTTTTGTTGATCATTATAATATTTATGTTCAGTTATTTCCAATGACTTGCAAATATGATGTGTTCTTAATTTTTCAAAAATTAAAACCATGTAGAAAAATAATTCAAAGTGCCTCTTCTTACTATGTACACTGATGATGGAACTGAATATAAAGGTTTTAAATCATGTTTTGAGTCTCAAGTCATACACCATCTAGTTTCTGCTCCCTATACACTAGAAAGTGTTGGTTTTGCCGAATGGTATCACAGACACATTGTTGAATCTTATTACATAAATCCTCACTACCTTTATCTTATTGGTCATATTATTTCCTTGTTGATGCTTATCTCATAAAATTGTATGCCCACCTCCACTTTTCATTTCAAGTCACCATTTGACTCAATTTTTCATAAATCTCCCAACTATGATAAGCTTCGTGTCTTTTGCTGTGTGTGTTACCCTTAGTTTAGTCCTTACTCCTCTCACAAACACCAACCTAGATCCACACCGTGTATTTTTATTGGCTATGCTCACACTGACAATGCATATAAGTGTCTCAACCCTTCAACATAAAAAGTTTACATTTCCCGTAATGTATAATTTCTTCATTACCAATTTTTATTTTCCTCTTATTCTCAATCAACTAATTTTAATAATATAATTTCCAAATAATTATCATGATCTGTAGCTCTTGCCGCCCTCCAACCATCTCATTTAATTTCCAAGTTAGATTTTTGCTCAAAGTTACAAGTTGCCTTCTTCATATGCAATTCCAAGCTCCATTCATGCATCAACTTCTCCATCACGTGATCGTATTTTGCCTCTTAAATCTATTCCTTCACCTTCTTTTATTACTTATACCTCCAATTTTTTGCCTTTCCCTACTTCCCAAGAGTCTTCCCCTATTTCAAACCCAATCCCAACACCCCCACCTCCGCCACCACATTGCATTATTACTCGTTCTCAAAATAATATTTTTTGGACTAAGCAATTTACTAATTATAAACAAACCTTTCATGTCACTAAACATCTCCTTCCTCCCTCCCTTGAGCCTACCAGTGCTTCTCAAGCACTCAAAGACCCAAAATGGACTGCTACTATGAATGATGAGTTTGATGCTTTGCTTTGAAATAAAACTTGGGTGTTGATTCCTCACTCGTACTTTCATTGTATTGTTGGTTGTAAATGGTTGTTTAGTATTAAGCATAATCTTGATGGTAGTACTACTCGACACAAATCTCGCTTAATTGCCAAAGGTTTTCATTAACAACCTAGTGTTGACTACCATGATACTTTTGGTCATGTAGTTAAACTTACGACTATTCACATTATTTTTTCACTTGCACTTACTGATGGATGGTCTATAAATCAATTTAATGTGAACAATGAATTCCTCCATGGTCATCTGACAAAAACAGTTTATATATATCAACCTCCAAGGTTTGTTGATACAAAACATCCTAATTATGTTTAATGACAAAAGAAATCTCTTCACGGTTTAAAATAAGCGCCCCAGAATGGTATAATGAATTGAAGAATTTATTACTTGGTTTTGGTTTTACAAACACCAAGTCTGATGTTTTTGGTTTTACAAACTCCAAGTCTGATGCCTTATTTTTTTATTTATAGGCTGTCCATGTATCACCATTTATTTTTTAGTGTATGTAGATGACTTACTTGTCACAGGAGATTGTCCAAATGTCATGGAAAAATTTATTGATGCTCTCGCACAAAAATTGTCCATTATGGATCTCCACTCATTGAGTTATTTCCTTGGCGTAGAGGTTATTTGAACATATCAAGGCCATTTCTTATCACAAAATAATTACATTTGAGAGATACTTGACAAGCATAATCTCTCCAGCATTAAGGAATCTTCTACCCCGATGTCTTTTATAGATAAACCTGATCTATTGGCATTTGATCAGTGGTTTGCAATATTTATTTCTAACCCGTCCTGATATTGCATTTCTTATGAATCGTCTTCTTTAATTCATGCATCTTCGTAGTAAAACCCATTAGATTCCTACGAAGCGATTGCTTTATTACCTCAAAAATACCTTGAATCATGGTCTATTTCTGCAACGTCACAAGACGCTCACTCTCATAGCATTCCCTGATGATGACTGGGTAGGAGCAAGGATTTCATCACATCTACCACCGGTTATATATTTTTTCTTGTTGAGAATCTAATTTCTTGGTGTTCGAAAAATCAATGCATCTTCGCTCTCTCTTGAACTGAGGCTGGGTATCACGCGGTGGCTTCTACAACTACAGAGGTAACATGGGTATCCAATGTTCTTCAAGATCTTAATATTAAGATGGCTTGGCCACTAGTTATACTCTGTGATAATTTAGGCTCCAGTAACATTTTTTCCAATCCGGTATTTCAATCTCGTATGAAGCACTCTCCATGTTTTACATGTCTCCACTTCCCATCAACATGCTGATATTCTAACTAAACAGATGTCCAAGACTCGTTTTTTGACATTGCGGTCCGAGAATAGTATTTTCGACCGAACTACAATCTTATGTGGCCATATTAAACCGAGTTAATATGGTCTAGCTTTTTTAGTACCTTTCCCTATTTTTAGGTTGTAACTGTACGACCACTATTTTTGGTCTTCTGTTGACTAAGTTGAGTGTTCAATTTTTTAGCTATATGACAACATTCTATGGCTTTCCTGTTGTACTTAACTTGGTATATATATACTCTATTTATTGATGAATAAAGTGATGCCTTCTCAAAACCTTCAAACCTTATCTTGGCTTTTAAAAATTACAAGTCAATCCTAAAATACCTTTTTTTGTTCGAAATAATTGAGTACATCCCCATATATATCAGGTCTCCCACACTCTCGAATTAGCATCACATGCACAAGCGATATCAGTGGGCACAATAAATGACTTCGCAATATATATCAAGATTCTCTACTCGTCGAAAGCTCAAAGCCAACAACATAACACAAAGATTAATAATAATGGTACCTATACCCCAAATAACACCGCAGAGCTATTTTGTGACACCAAATGTCAATAAATAGGTGTCGCACAATAAAATTTCAATAAACCCAATGGTAAATCCCTTCAAAAGAAAAACTAGGACTACGAACTATAATCCCTCCCTCCCTGATTAGCAACACGTGTACCATAGGTGATATACGTGGGCACAATAAATGAGTGTCCCATTAAACATCAAGATTCTCTATTGGACTGAAGCCCAAAGGCAATAACCCAACA
The DNA here is from genome assembly GCA_949130495.1 of Sambucus nigra. Taxonomy (NCBI): domain Eukaryota; kingdom Viridiplantae; phylum Streptophyta; class Magnoliopsida; order Dipsacales; family Adoxaceae; genus Sambucus; species Sambucus nigra. The sequence continues at coordinate 476,349,085 of OX422219.1, read as the reverse complement.
CAAAGATTCATAAGAAACCCACACATATGAATGGTACCATTTTTGTGCCCCAAAATTTCAACAAATATGTGTCGCACAATATCCAAACCCAAACATGGCTACCATTACTTCCTATTTTCTCTCCCATAAAACAATATATACCCCTCATGATCTCCTTTGACTTCATCAACAAATCGTTTTCCCCTCTAACCAACACACACCCCCTGTAAAAAAATGTCATGTGTTTGGATGTTCAATAATAATGGAGTCATTCACCTTGTTGAGAAAACTCCAGCTCGTGATAGTGGTAAAAACACCAACTCGAGAACGGCGTTAGTGTACCTGCTAACGGGGTAGGTGGTGTCATCCTACACCTGCCTTTAGAGAATTTTGAAGGAGTTAGGATGGGAGAGATACTATATTGATTGTGATGTTTTTAAATTTCACAAACATTATTCCATTTCTCTGATCTCTCTTCCTAAAGACTTATCTAAGTTCAATTTTGTTTACATGTATGACACTATTATTAGAAATCACAGTGTCTTCCACGTAATGGACCTCTAATTGGTCTTGTCAATATATCTTTAAACAAAAACACAAACACAAACTCACCTGTCAAAATATCTTTAAACACAAACACATACACTCACAACATATCTTTAATAAAAACTATAATGAATTACTGATATTCATTTTATACTGCTTCATCTTTTAGATAATAATATTGTACATCGTAATGCCTTTTTATAAGTAAATGATTCAATTGACCAAAGACTCCTAAGGAGGAGGAATCCCATATACAGAAACTATACAACAACGTAATGCCTTTCATTTTCACTTTCCCGATAATGTTGGGATGATTAAGGCAATCCTTTGGTGGTTCGGCTTTAATAAATAAATCATTCACGTGTGGTTTAGTGAGTTTAGTATGCTTCTCGAAATACATTATAATAATCACTATTTTTATTAACAATATTTTTACTTCTAATGATGTACGTAATGACGATGTTTGATCATAATTTTGTGTGAAAGTAGAATAGAAAATTCATTTTTTGCAATGAGACATACCATATGTTATATTTGTAATCGACTTAAATAAAAATAAAATATGATTGGAATGTCAGGGAACAACGACAAGACCCCCACACAGTCCACTAGTTCAGCTGTTCAGAAACCCAATATGAGTTCGTTTAAAAATAAAATGAGTATAACGCATGGGTCTCATGCTTGTGCTGGTTGAACTAGCAAGGATGTTCGCGGGTTTGATCGAGATCCATAAAGTTCTAAAGGGTTCCGCGCTCCGTGTATTATGGATAACAAAGTTGTAGTTATAGATCATAAGTAGGTTATTGAATTATCGTTGGAGTTCATAACTCTGATCGTCGATGTTCCTTTGGTTCAACTGGAGGGAAAAGGTTTCCATCCTTTGAAACGACCGAAGACAGTTGTTTCTCGTCTGTCTCTATTGGGTGAGACTCTTTTAATAGTCATGTCAGTGAGAGTTTCAAAGTTGAAGAAGTAGGGGTAGAGTTGAGCATCGTAGGAGGTTCAGTGGCTTCCAAGGCGGCAGGAGGCCGGAGGGCAGATGGCCGATGTAGCGATAGGTTAGGGATGTTCTCTCGGATGGGACAAGTCAACATAAGAGGTGGAATGATGGGAGTTTACGTGGGTGAGTTGGGTGTTATTGTAAAGATAATGGAAACGGGCCAAGAGGCGCATTTAATGTGGGGTCTTGTCATTTGCTTAGAAAGAATAAGAACATCCAAATTATTACAGAGGTTTTGGGCCCTCGCAAGTGCACGGATGTGGGGGTTTGTGAAGCTTCTCATTTTGATGTGGATAAAAGGGGGTCGAGTTTGACACTAACTTAAAGCACGTAGATGAGGTTATCTTAGTAGATGATATTCAGGGTGAAGGGGGGGGGGGGGATTCCTATCTAATTATTATTGAGGGGGAGTATTTATTAAAAACTGTGGTCATTTACTAAATTCTTGGAAGGTGCTACAAAGGGGTTCTTCCATAAAAATGAAAAGTAAAAACAAGAAGAAAAAAAAAGGAAAAAAAGTTTTATTTAGTAGAAAGTTTGTAAAGAGGAGGACACACCAGAAGCACATGTTTTTTAGGGAAGATCAGAGATTTTTGGGCCACACTAGAGGTGACATTGAACGTACGGTGGTAATCGAGCGAGAGGAATATGGTCAGTGGAGTATTAGGGATCTTGAGTCCCCCTTTGGGGGTAATGCATGTGGTACTGTTAGGGAAGTGTCAACTGGCGAGTTGGGTGAGTTCGGTTACGGGCTACCTCATGTCGTCATCAGTAGTGATGGTAAGTTTAGGAAGGAGGTGATAGTTTTATGATTCTTTTAGGTTCTTATATTGAGTCGCTAAGGAGTTGGGAGGACACAAACAATAACATTATGTGTAATAGTGCAAGTTGATGGGTGAAAATCGAGGGCTCAAAAGGGGTGAGGGAAGTGGGTGAAGTAGGGTCAGGGGGAGGAGAGGATAATGGCGAGGAATGGTGTCAGGGAGTGGGCTTTGGATAATATTGGTGGGTTTAGTAAATATATGGGTATTGATTATATGGGGAACGAAAAGGAAGCATTCTTATTATTCAATAAGATCGTTGATATGAGGAGGGGTAATTCAGGGAGGCGGAGGTAGGGGAGGAGGAGGGGAGGGGGGTAGGGGTTCAACTTAGTTTCCAATGATACTATGCATGATTTCATGAAATATAAGGGGGATTAATGACCCCTATAAGGGAGGGGTAGTTAATGGGGGTGTTATCCCGATAGAAGCCAGATATTATGTCTTCAGAAGTCAAAATTGTGATGCATGGATAAGGACTTGGCAAGGACTATTTTGAGAGAAAGGTGGGTCCAGTGGTGTAGTCTCAACATGGTGGGTATATTAGGAAGGGTGGTTATTATGTGGGACTCTAAAGTAGTGGCCAATTTGAGGACCTTATATGGTAATTGGTCGTTATCTTATTTATTCAATAATGTCGAGGACGGGTCCTCCTGGAACTTCTCTAGGGCGTATGACCATGTGAATAGGGGGTTTATATTGCATATGTTGAGGAGTATGGGTTTTGGGGAACGTTGGTGTAGGTGGATGAGGAGTTGTATCTCTTCAGCCAAATATTATGTGTTGATAAATGGGGTTCCCGAGGGTTTCTTTTCGAGTTTGAGAGGGCTTCACAAAGGGGATCCACTATCCCTTTTTTTTTTAATTTTGGTAATGGAGCCTTTTGCTAGAATGATTGGTCATACGGTGGATATCGAGTGGATCAGAGGATTTTGGATAGGGTTGGCGGGTCCTCAGGCCATCAACATTTCCACCTTTTGTTTGTAGAAGACGCTACTGTATTCATTTTTGTGAGGTAGAGATTACTTAGGTGAGGTATCTTTGGTTGTTGATGTTATGCTTCGAGGTAGTGATTGGCTTGCAAGTTAATATTGAGAAGTGTGTGATGATTCCGATCGGGGGTGTGGAGGACATCGAGAATGTATATCGAGAGTTGGGATACAGGTTTAGGCTGTTCCCTTCTTCGAATCTTCAGCTCCCTTTCGGTCCCATGTTCAAGTCTTGTTCTATATGGGTTTCTGTTCTTGAAAGGGTGAGGAAGAGGCTCGCCGATTGGAATAATGGATTTCTTTTGAAGGGGGTGACTTCGATTAAAAGCATGTTATCCAATATTCCAACCTATTTCTTATCAATCTTACCCCTCCTGGTGTCAGTGTGTAAGATGCTGGAGAAGTTGACGAGAGAGTTTATATGACGAGGGGAGGGGGGTAGGGGTTCAATTTAGTTTCCAATGAGACTATGCTTGATTTCATGGAATATAAGGGGGGTTAATGACCCCTATAAGGGAGTGGTAGTTAATGGGGTATTATCCCGATAGAAGCCAAATATTGTGTCTTCAGAAGTCAAAATTGTGATGCATAGATAAGGATTTGGCAAGGACTATTTTGAGTGAAAGGTGGGTCCAGTGGTGTAGTCTCAACATGGTGGGTATATTAGGAAGGGTGGTTATTATGTGGGACTATAAAGTAGTGGCCAATTTGAAGACCTTATATGGTAATTGGTTGATATCTTATTTATTCAAGAATGTGGAGGATGGGTTATACTGGAACTTCTCTAGGGCGTATGACCATGTGAATAGGGGGTTTATATTGCATATGTTGAGGAGGATGGGTTTTGGGGAACGCTGGTGTAGGTGGATGAGGAGTTGTATCTCTTCAGCCAAATATTATGTGTTGATAAATGGGGTTCCCGAGGGTTTCTTTTCGAGTTTGAGAGGGCTTCACAAAGGGGATCCACTATCCCATTTTTTTTTATTTTGGTAATGGAGTCTTTTACTAGAATGATTGGTCAAACGGTGGATGTCGAGTGGATCAGAGGATTTCGGATAGGGTTGGCGGGTCCTCAGGCCATCAACATTTCCACCTTTTATTTGTAGACGACACTATTGAATTGGTTTTTGTGAGGTAGAGATTACTCAGGTGAGGTATCTTTTCGTTGTTGATGTTATGATTCGAGGTAGTGATTGGTTTGCAAGTTAAGATGGAGATGTGTGTAATGATTCCGATCGGGGGTGTGAAGGACGTCGAGAATTTATATCAAGAGTTGGGATACAGGTTTAGGCTGCACCCTTCTTCGTAGCTTCAGCTCCCTTTGGGTCCCATGTTCAAGTCTTGTCTTATATGGGTTCCTGTTCTTCAAAGGGTGAGGAAGAGGCTAGCCGATTGGAAGACTGGGTTTCTTTTGAAGGGGGTGACTTCGATTAAAAGCATGTTATCCAATATTCCTACCTATTTCTTATCAATCCTACCCCTGCTGGTATCAGTGTGTAAGATGCTAGAGAAGTTGACGAGAGAGTTTTTATGTGGGGGTACAGACAATAGCTTGAAGAATTGTTTGATTAAGGGGGAAGATGTATGTAGTCTGATTAAGGAGAGGGGATGGGGGTGAAGAACCTTGCATATTTTAATACGACTCTGGTATGATTAGGTCCCGCATAGGAACATGCTGACACACCTGAAGCATGCCAGCACAACCACTATTTAGTCGATTCCTTTATCCCATTATTACACTTAATGCCCCAAAAGTTTAATTCTTTGGTATTTCCACCATTTCTTCTTCATTTCATTTTCATATTCTTTTTAAAAAGATACCAAATTTAATTATTTCTCATACACCTCTATTATCAGCCACCCACTTCTCTTAATAAAGTAATCCTTAACCTATAACCCTTTTTATTATTTAATTAATTACAATTTTATTTTATGAAATACCAAAAGTGCTCTCAAACCCTAATTTCTGTTTATAAAACGGAACTAATTAAGAGATAAGTTTTTTGGAGAGTAGACATTCCCCTAGTTCATAATTGTAGTGTAGTTTTGGTTTTTTTAGTATAATATTTTAATTATTTCTTTTGTAATCTTTAGAGAATTGTGTGGAAGAATTGATATTTCAAAAGGAAAATTGTGAGTTTGTGATACATATTCCAACAGGTAAATATTATTATAAAACTCATATTTGTGGGTGTTCTTCAATTCCTATTCTTGAAAGTTCATTAAAAATGTAATGAGACTTCTGTTGTGAATTTTGTTTACAGAGGGGTTCTGTGGAATTACAAAACAAAAAGGGTGTGTTTGATAAATAAGATGAAAAAAAATCGCTAAGAGTCAATTTCCATGGAATTGAAAACTTGAAAATATTTTCCATGGAAAAAATTTGTTGCTGTTGTTTGATTGCAATTATTTTCTAGGTGGAAAATATTATATTTTCCATCTTTTATGTGTTTGATTTTCAATATTTTTCAAGTGAAAAAAAGTAGAATATATATATATAAACAACAAAATAACTAAATTCCTGAAAATTAATAAAAATACCAGAAAATTAATAAAAATAACAAAAAAAAAATTAAAAACAGAAAAAATCAATTAAAATAAAATAAAATAAATACAAAAAATGAATGAAAAAACCAGGAAAAATAAATATTAACCCCAAAATGAATTTTAAAAAAACAAATAGAAAAAGAAAAAAGAAAAATGTATTAAGATTTGTAAGAAAAAATTAAAAATTAATAAAAACAAATCCCCCCCCCCAACCCCCAACTGTTTCGTCCCCCCTGTCTCCAAGTCGGTTCTTTTTTTAATTCTCCTGTTTTCTTAATTTCTTTTCAAATATTTGCATTTTTATTAGTTTTCTAGGGTATTTATTCATTTCCATTTGTTTAATTTTTTGAGCGCTTTTATATGTTCTTTTATTTATTTTTTCTTAATTAATGAATTTCTGACTTTTAAATAAAATTTTGGTTTTTTTTTTAAAATTAATTCAGGGCTTAATATTATTTTCTATGTTTTACTCATTTTCTATATTTTTTCATTATGTTTTTTTATTGATTTTTTTCTAAACTTTTTTTTCTGGTGTTTTTTAAAATTAATTTGGGGACTAATATTTATTTTATCTATTTCTTTTCAATTTCTGAGCATTTTTTTATTTTATGTTATTTATTTTCTCAATTATTAATTTTTCGACTTTTTAATAAATTTTTGGGTGTTTTGTAAATTAATTTCGGGGTTAATATTTTTTTACCCACTTTCTGTATTTTTTATCATTATTTTTGGGGTTTTATTCATTTTCTAGATATTTTTCATTATTTTTGGGCTTTTCTTCATTTTTGTATTTTTTCATTATTTTTGGGGTTTTATTCACTTTCTGTATTTTTTTCACTATTTTTGGGGTTTTATTCACTTTCAGTATTTTTTTTAATTTCTTTTAGATTTTTATTCACTTTCTAGATTTTTTTCTTTATTTTGGGGTTTTTACTCATTTGTCGATTTTTTTCCATTTTTGGGGGTTTTATTCACTTTCTCCATTTTTAAAAATTAGTTTTGGGTTTTTATTCACTTTCTGGATTTTTTTTTCATTTTTTTGGGTTTTTATTCACTTTTAGGATTTTTTTCATTTTTTGGGTTTTTTATTCATTTCCTATATTTTTTTCATTATTTTGGGATTTTTATTCATTTTCTAGATTTTCTCCTTTTTTGGGGGGGCTTTATTCACTTTTTGTATTTTTTTTCGTTATATTTGGATTTTTATTCACTTTCTGGATGTTTTCCCTTCTTTTGGGTTTTTATTCATTTTCTGGAATTTTTTTCATTTTTGGGGGTTTTATTCACTTTCTATATTTTTTTCATTATTTTTGGATTTTTATTCACTTTCTCTATTTTTTCTCTCTCTTTATTTTTGGTTTTATTCACTTTTTGGAGTTTTTTTCAATATTTTTGAATTTTTATTAATTTTCAAGATTTTTTCATTATTTTAGGGATTTTATTCACTTTATGTATTTTTTTCTTTATTTTTTGGGTTTTATTCACTTTCTCTATTTTTTTTCATTATTTTTAGGTTTTGATTCATTTTCTGGATTTTTTTCATTATTTTTTTAATTTTATTCACTTTTAGTATTTTTTTTCATTTTTTTGGGTTTTTATTCACTATCTAGATTTTTTCATTCTTTTTTTGTTTTTATTCACTTACTAGATTTTTTTCATTGTTTTAGGGTTTTATTCACTTTTTGTATTTGTTTTTCATTATTTTTGGTTTATATTCATTTTTTGGATTTTTTTCCCGTTATATTCGTGTTTTTTTTCATTTTCTGGATTTTTTATCTTTTTTTTTTGTGTGGCAATTCTTTTCCCTAGAAAATGAATAACAAGGTGGGAGGTGGTTTTTTAATTCCACATTTTTGTGGAAAAAGTGGTTACATGACTTGTGTAAAGGAAATTAATTCCATGGAAAATTTTATTTTTCAAACATCCAAAAGATGAAAAATGACTCCATATATTGTATTTTCCATGAAAAATTAGTGTTATCAAACACATCCAAATTGCTTATAGATTATTTACAGGGATGAGTTATGTGATTTTTATGAGAGGCATTCGGTTTTTGATCGGGTGAGAATAGTGTCATGTTTTAAAAATGTCAAGTAAATTATGGGCTTAGAATTGTGGGGTGAGTTTTATGAAGTCGTCGGTGTGACCAACACTAAAGAGGATAATAATTAAGAAGAAAGATGAATATTTCTAATGATGAAAGAAAATAATTTTTTATATTTCTGTTTCATGAAAGTACACATTCATGGGACTCCTCTCTTATACACAATCACCAACTTTCAAAATACCCAAGGGATATTGAGTATCCCATTTGTTATAGAGAAATCTAATTAAGAAGCTTAAAGAATAGGTCTTCTATTAAGGAGCATATATTCGACATAGTAAAAAGAGAAATCATCATGCACGACTAATAGTTTAAAATTAATGATGAGGTGGATCTAGTATGTACATCTAGAGAGGACTCTTAGGTTTGAACAGTTATCTTTTTACCTTACCAAGCTCGTCTCACAAGTGCAAGATGGGAGTAAAACACACACCAAGCCCATCTCAAAGAAATTGAAATTGAGGCATAGCTAGGGGCTTGGCAAGTATATCGTCAAGGTGTGACTCGGAAGGCACAAATTGAGTGATAAGTAAGCCCTCTGCCACTTTTTCTCGAACAAAGTGGTAATCAAGTTCGACATGCTTAGTACGAGCATGAAGAACCAAATTAACAATAATGCAGATATAGCTTAAATTGTCACAGTATAAGATTGGAGGATCAAAATGGGAAGTCCCACACCACGTAACTAGTAGATGAGCCACATGAGTTCAGTAGTTGTAAGAGCAATGACACAGAATTCAACTTGATAAGACGAATGGGTGATAGTAGGCTATTTTTTAGAGGACCAAAAAATGAAATTTTCACGTAAAAACATACAAACTCCAGAAGTTGAACGATGACTAAGTGGACAACCGACCCAATCAGCATCTACGAACCCATATAAAATAAGTGATGATTGGGAAAATTGGGAAGCCCCATAGTAGGATTTGTTGGTTTTGGCTCTCCTATTTTTTCAGTTTTGGTTTATTTACAAATTTGCTATTTTGGCTCAAATCTATAAATACAAGTGTTATTACTAGGTTTTGAAAGAGGACAAGTATGAGAGCTATTTTGTGAGTTATCAAAGTTAAAGAGAGATAGAGCTTCCATTTGAGGGGTGAGTTCTTCTGAGGTTGTGAGTGACTTTCTAAGAGGGATAAATTGTGTGTGTGTGTGTGTATAACCTTTGCGTTCCTCCATTTATCAATAGAAAGAAGAAATCATCCTTGGTGGATGTAACCTAAATTTGGGTGAACCACGGTATATCGTTGCTGTTTTGCTTTGATGATTGCTTGTATGTTCTTAGTGTCTCTTCATTGATGCTTGGTTGAATTGATTGGGAGTTTGCACACTAGTTCATTTTGGGAACAAGGTCTTGGGTGTTTTCCGCACACCAAGTTTTATCTTCTTGGTTGCTAGAGAGATTCTTGCTTTAGCGCAACAGGATTCACTTCAAGGTATTGAAGATATCTCTTGACTTGCTGGAAATTGGCCATAATGAGATCGTTCATGACTGGCAGATGTTATTTATAGTATGGGCGATGTCCGGTCATGAAAGTGTGAGATTCCGAAGAGAACCAATAAGAGAGAGATAAGATTTGAGATCATGATATGGAATCGGATTAGTAGGATCGAGTTTGGCGAGTTGGAATGCTTGGATAGGGTGACAATGAAGAATGTCAACCTTAGTTAAAAGGGATAACACGTCCTGATGTTTGGATAAAAGCAGTCCACCTTTAAAATGTAGAACTTCAATGTCCAATAAACAATGGAGATCACCAAGGTCTTTGAAAGAAATTCAGTGTCTAGTTTTTTAGTGATCGAGGTGAGAAAAGACTGGTTGCTGCTAGTAAGAATAATGTCATCAACATAAAGGAGTAAAAGTATAGTACCATTAGAATGATCAAGAATAAAGGGAAGAATCAACCTTAGTACAAGTAAATCAAACTTTGAGAAGATAGATACTAAACCGATCAAACCAAGCACAAAGTGCCTATCTATGCCCATAGATAGCTTTGTTGATGTTACAAACATGAGCCGAAGAATGTGGATGTTCAAAGCTATGGGGCTGACATATGTAAACAACCTCTGTCAGAAAATGATTTTAATTTGGAGTTGTTTGATAGGCCGACGTTTTGTTAGTGCAAGAGATAAGCAACACGTATTGTAACTGGTTTAATAACCTGACTGGAAGTTTTACCAGCATCAATACATTGAATCTGATCATACCCTTTTGCAACCATTCTTGCTTTATATTTGTCAAGTGCAATGTCATCATTCAGTTTAGTCATGAAAATCATATAGAATCAATAATATGCATATAATGGTGTGGTGGAACCAATTCCTAAGTGTGATTAAGATCGAGATCACAGAGTTCGTCTTGCATATCTTGTATCCAGTTAGGTTCAGAAAGGATGATTTCAAGAGCACCCCCTAACTTACACATTGCTAGTCCCTAGCAATGAAATAGGAAACAACAAGAACTACAAGCAAACCAAAAGAAGTATACAAGTACAAAATGAGATGAAAAAGTAATAAAAAGATAAGGCCACTTTCGCGGGCGAACGATTGCATTTAGCATATGCAATAAGCCGTTAAACCCCTAGGTTACCCTAGTGGACGAGTGTTGTCTCATGAGGATTTTCAGAGATGAAACCCACAAACATCGTATAGTTTCCTCAAAAGATGCCCAACCCAACATACGACAAACTCAACAACAACGAAAAAGATTTCAAACATGTTATTAGCATATTGAATGAATTCAAGCTAAAGTCCGTTGTTATTAACAGGTTGAATGTCCCTCATTGAATTAAAACTTTAAAAGTGGGAGGGGGAGAGAACATGCATAGTGTGATCTGGCAAAAACTTAAATAATTCGGATAAACAAAAAGCAAGCATATATTCAATCCTCACGGGTATTATGCTCGTCAAATGAATTCACTCGGAACGGGAGGTAACACACGGAACATGTGGGCATAAAGATTAAATGTAAATGGAAACTAGGTCGCGCACATGTCACAAATGAAGAACGATATATATAAAAGGAAAAAATGTAATCTCAATGAAAGGATACAGCACACTAAAAGAGGCGAAATGCATTTTCACAGATTATCAAAACTATTATGACTTTTAAATTAAATGCACCCTAAGATCACATAGGACTTTATAGGGTTGTAATGTAGGTTTGGGGTTAAGGTACGAAATGAACGGTATATGTACGGATTCAAAGTGTTCGGAGATGAAAACTTGAAATAATGGAAAGAATGCGGGCAATACCAAAATTGGAAAATAAGTTCCAAACGAGCATTAGATATATCATCGGGGAGAGTACTCAAAGCGTATTGAACACTATACACAACATATACAACTTTCTCTTTATTTTCTTTTCTTCTTTTTCTCACTTTTTTTTTTCTTTTGCTTTCTCTTTTTCTTCACTTTTTTTTTCACATCACTTTTCTTTACTTTTCAAACTCTCATATGCTTAAATTGCAACCACACTACAATAACATCATTCAATCCCAAGTATCATTCCAAACAAAGGTATGTAAGGTATATGTATGGTATATAACTCCAATTTGGAGTTGGTTATTAGATTTGGGTTATGAAACGAAAGACTATATTAAGGCTCAAAGGGGTTAACGAGGGTAAACATATAAGGGTGAGGTCAAGGGTAATATGGGTGATATAAGAAAGAGGGCCTATGATCATTTCACAAAGTTTACGCAATTATCGAGTCAAAACAATATATGAAAATCATGATCAAGTAACACATTTCAACTATGAACTCAATTAATGAACGGTCAAATGCAAGATTAGTGAGATTACCAACGAATTCAACGTTTTCAATGAGAAAAGAATAGTGTATAACACTCACAAAAGACGAAAGGTACAAAGCTTACTCGGTGTAAGTATATACAATGCAACAAAAGAATATCGAGTTATAAAAATCTTAAACCAAATCAATATAACCAGGAAAGTGCATATGCTCATGGGATAAAGTTTAATTCATGAAGTTATTCACAATATCAATGATTTGAGGACTAAAGTCCAATAACTTCTAAAATTGAGAACATGTATCATTGAGTTGTCTATTGGATCGGGCAATTATTGAAATTTATCACTGGAAACAAGGCAAAATGCCCAACAAAGGAGAAAAAAGAAAGAAAATATTTTTGAAAATTTTCAAATTTTTCACAAAAAGGCATACTTAGTAACTAAATGTGAGAAAATCCATGGACTACACATGAAATGGATAGAATATCCTACACCCCCTAACTTAAATGTTGCATTGTCCTCAATGCGCATTAAGAACACAACATAAAGAGAGGAAAAGAACGATATTACCCAAAATTGGAGCGATCTCCATAAGCGCAAGTCCAAAGGAATCTACAAAACAAGTTAGTACCGAGCATAGCAAAAACAAATAACAAAAAGTTAACCAATTACACTAGACTAAATTAAAAGGAAAGAAAAATAGGATAGAAAGAAAATTAAAAAGCTAACTATTTACAACCTACTATTTAGGCTTCACACTAACTATACACTAGAAGTCTAAATAGTTGAGGGTCCACCCAAAAAGGGATTTGACTTTGAAAGATCAACGGTGGACCCTACAAAAGGAACATGCCTCCCGCAAAATAAGAATTCCGTTTGAACAACGGAAGGCATGTGGGTGGTGAAAAAAATGAACCATCGGCAATTTGAAATTTTGGGCGGACGATGGGGGATTTGGATAATAAGGGGGAAAGGTACACTTGAGGTCCAAGAAAAGTTGACTCATCTCCCAAAGATTTTTCAAATGGAATGGGAGATGGTGCACACGTGGGGATAACATCCATCGAAAACAAGTCATATAAAGAGTCCTCATCGACAAAAAGTGTAGAAGTTTTAAAAGTTTCTACCGACTCATAGGAATCAACCGGTAATTCTAATGGTTCAATGATGGAAAACGCATATGGTAATGAAATAAATTCAATCTCCGTCAACATATCGTCGGAAGGAGATTGAATTTCGGGGGAGAGAGATTCACATTCGTTGAGAAATTCTTTGAAAAATTGAGGTGAAACACAAGTTTCCACCGCCTCGTTGTTTGGTGAAAAAGAATTCATCTCATCGCAAAGTGCTCCAAGTCTCATTCCAGCATCATTTAGGCTTTCCAAAACTTGGGAGTAAAAAAGCAAAGTTTCTTCCAAAGTAGGCTTCCTCGGCTCAAGAGCCTCAGACTCCTCATTTGGTTGAAACTCGTCTTCGAAAGTAATGAAATAAGAATCGTCATTGGATTCGAATAATGAATCCAACTCAAGCTCCCAATAACGATTTTCATTCCGATAAATGTTTTCAAGTCTTTCAAACTTAAGAAACTCTTAAAAATGGAAAACATGAAAACTATCCCCAAAGTAAGAATCATTAGAATGACCGCAATAACTATAATAGTAGGACATGATTACCTCGTTGTTTGTAGATAGAGAATCCGAGCAAGAAAGTGAGCAACCGCGAATCAAAGTTTCTTAGCGCTCAAATATGTTGTCCTGCAAAAAAGGTTAAAACAAAGAATAAAAATACAAAAGGAAAAATACTACAAAATAATAAAACAATTAAAATCTAAAACACACTCCCCGGCAACGGCGCCATTTTGATCGAGCGGTAAAAGTGTGTTCATGTGAGGACACAATCGTTGTGTGTTTCGCCGCCGCGATGAAAAAACCTAAGCTACTACTACACTTGACAAGCAAGTACAGCGGTAAGTCGGGTATCGTAAGAAATCCATAGGGAGTGATTAAATTTTATATGTTAATTGTTTTAAAACTTCAAGAATAAAAATGTAAAAGATGATAGGTTGGAAATTGTGATAAAAGAAAAGAATAAGTTATGCTAAACAAAAGTAAAGCGAGGATCGGGATCACATTCTACCACACGGATTGAAACAACTACTAATTAGAGTTAAGGCTCGAAAGAAATTTAATCGAGCATTTTTAATTAAGCATAAACATCACATAATATGGAATTTAATCCAAAGTTGCGAGATTAAACATTTAACAAAAAATGGTCACACTCGGATTAAATTCGGAATATCGCTATAAACACTAAAGTTGCGTGAAAAATAAAGTTAAAAGCATAATAATCCAACTTTAATACACGCGGTTTCAATTAAATGCAATTTCACACGAAAACCTAACTTTCGAGGTTCTAAACCCCTAAATGGCGGAACACAATCCCGAACCTATTTATCTACGGACAAATCATGGAAATAAACTAATTTACACTAATATTACACTATAAAAGCAATAAATAACTAAAAATAAACTTATCTAGGCATGGAAAATGGAAAGAAAGCAAGGAAAACAACTAAAACAACTATATTAAGGAAGAAAAGGTTAAGGTACAACTTACAAAACAAAGAGTACAACCATCTAAAGCAAGAGGGATAGGGTTTAGCTCCCAATTATAAAAGCCCTAAATCTTGCAAAAATGAAGTTATCTAAGATCCCCCCCTTCAAAATGAAGAGATAAGGGTTAAATACAAAATATCCCATGGAAAAATTATAAATAAAAAGTAAAATTACCGAATATCAGCAGGGCCGAATCGATTTGCCCTGGAGCCGAATCGATTTGGCCCCCCGATATTTGGATACTGGTCCAAGCCGAATCGATTTGGAAATTTCTGAATCGATTTGGCTAGGGGTCCGAATCGATTTGGCCTGGAGCCGAATCGATTTGGCTTCCTGGTTTTGGTCTCTTTGGAATCCTCTTCCGCTAAAAGTCTCATAACTTCTTCGTTCGGACTCGGAATCTCACACCGTTTGTAGCCAGGCGAAGCTTGTTCAGAGGGATACAACTTCCATGAAGACATTGGGACAATTTCCCAAATTGTGAATTGACTAAAATGCCCTTACACATGCAGATTTGTACGAAACTTCACCGAAATGCATCCAACTTCATACTTAGCACCTGTAATCCCTACAAAAGCCCAAATATACCTCATACAGCATGTTAACATATAAAATGGAGGTTGTCTGATTATCGAGCATAAATATAGGAATTAAGGTACCCGAGGGGGCTAATAACACGTACGTTAACGGGTGAAATACGCAATATTTGCGTCGTATCACAAACACTCTACGCTCGTCGACGAGGTCGAGTTCGGTGAGAAATGTCTCATCATTCTGGCCTTGCTCGACAAGATCGTATCTCATTATTGGCAATCCCGCCTCTAGTGGGATGACTGCTTCAATGCCATATGTTAGTGAAAATGGGGTTTCTCCTGTTGCTAGCCGAGGAGTGGTTCGGTATGCCCATAGGATATGTGGTAGCTTGGTCGCCCATGCGCCTTTGTCTCTCTCTAATCGCTTCTTCAATCCATCGATCACAGGTTTGTTTGAAGCTTCTGCTTGTCCATTGCTCTGACGATAGGTCACCAAACTGAAGTGGTGCCTGATCCCGTGTTCATTACAGAAGTCTTGGAAGGGGACACTCTCAAATTGTGTCCCATTATTAGTGATGATGGTCCTGGGGATTCCGAATCGAGTGATTATATTCCTCCATATGAACCTTATCATATCAGCATCCCGAATGTTCGTCAATGGTTCTACTTCGATCCATTTGGTGAAGTAGTCAGTTGCAACCAACAGGTATTTGCGATTGCCGGCAGTGGTGGGCAGTGGTCTTATGATGTCTATTCCCCATTGGGAAAGGGCCATGGGCTGGTCAGGGATTTAAGGTCGCTGGCAGGTTGGTGGACCATAGGAGCGTGGAGTTGGCATTTCAGGCATTTGCAGACATATACTGCGGAGTCCTTTTGCATATATGGCCACTAATATCCTTCCTTCATTGCTCGAAAGGCTAGAGTCCTTCCTTCGACATGACTTCTGCAGATTCCTTCGTGAAGCTCGCGCAGCAGTTACTCGACATCGCCTGGGTGGATGCATCTAAGGTAGGGACCGGAGAAGGACTTCTTATACAGGTCACCTCCTGTGGATAAGTGAAAGTGAGCAACTTTGACTCTTATCTGGTGGGCAGTTTTCTTATCCTCTTGGAGCGTGCCCTCCTTTAAATAGTCTTTTTAGGGGTCCATCCCGCTGGGGGTTGATCCAACCTGGAGTATTTGTTCCATGTTTGGCAGCTTGCTGTTGTGGGTAATGCTCGGACAAATGAGGAAATCGATGGGAATAACCCTTTTAAGGCTAGAATCACCTACCAAACTCAGGGCTGCTAAGGCATCAGCATGACTATTTTGCCCCCTCGGAAACTATTGGATGTTAATCTCTTCAAACCTCATCATTAATTTTTTCACCAAGGCGAGGTAGGCTGCCATTCTTTCATCCTTTGCATTATAGTCTCAACTTATCTGGTTGGAGACTAGTTGCGAATCGCCGAACACCTGTATACATTTTTCTCCCAGAGTTTGCTCTTTTTGGAGACCGACTATTAGGGCTTCGTACTCTGCTTCATTATTGGAGGCTGCAAATCTCAGACTGATTCCTTGCTCAAGGATTGTGTTTTCTGGAGTGATGAGAACAATGCCTAACCCTACCCCCTTTGAGTTGGAGGCTCCGTTAATGAATAGTTTCCAGGTTTCCACCGTTGCTTGGTTATTTTGCTTTGTTGGCTGAGGCTGGTCAGAGAGTTCTTCGCCCGTGAATTCGACTATGAAATCAGCAAGGATCTGCCCCTTGATAGCTGTCCTTGGTTGAAACTGGATGTCAAACCGGCCGAGCTTGACCGACCATTTAGACAATCTGTCCGATAAATCCGCTTTCCTTAGGACTTCCTTGAGGGGGTACGATGTAAGGACGATGATAGTATGAGCCTTGAAATAATGCTTCAGCTTCCTCGAGGCTATTACTAGAGCAAAGGCGAGCTTTTCCAATGGCAGGTACCTTTGCTCGGCGTCTAATAAGGTTTTGCTTGCATAATAAATGGGGTGTTGGATCCCTACAACCTCGCATATTAGCACAAAACTGATAGTGTGATTGGATACGGATAGGTATAGGTACAAAGAATCTGTTTGCTGTGGTATGACGAGCAGCAACGGAGTTCTTAAGTAGGACTTGACCTTGTCCAATGCTAGCGAGAAATATGGGCTCCACTCTATCGTTTTACTCCCCTTTAGGATCTGGAAAAAAGGCTTGCACTTTTCGGAGGATTTGGAGATGAAAGGATTTAAGGCAACGAGCATTCCAGTAATCTTCTGCACGTCCCGGACTGTGTGAGGAGGTTGCACTCTGTTGATCGCATCGATCTGGTCTAGATTAGCTTCTCTGCCTCGCTTACTGACCAAGTACCCAAGAAATGTTCCTGGCTAGACACAGAAGGAACACTTACTCGCATTAAGTTTCATCCGATACTTCCTGAGGACTTCAAAGGTACTTGATAGGTCCGAGAGGTGATTTTCTTTATTCTTACTTTTAACGAGAATGTCATCGATGTAGACCTCCATTGTGTCTCCCATTTGATATTTGAACATTTTAGTAACCAACCGCTGATAGGTTGCTCCAGCATTATTGAGCCCAAAAGGCATGACCTTGTAACAATATAACTCAACTATCGTGATGAAAGCCGTTTTTTCCTGGTCTGGGGCATACAAGGGGATTTGGTGATATCCCGAGTACGCGTCCAGGAAACTCATTCGCTCGTGAGCTGCAGTGGCGTTTACTAGTTGGTCTATCTTTGGGAGAGGGAAACTAACCTTGGGGCATGCTTTGTTGAGGTCGGTGAAGTCGATGTAAACTCTCCACTTCCCATTATTCTTCAGAACTACTACTAGGTTGGACAACGACTTGGGAAATTGCACTTCCCGTATGGATCCTACATCCAGTAGTTTTTTGACTTCCTTTTCAATCGCTTTAGCCTTCTCGGGTGCAGTTCACCGTGCTTTCTGCGTGATTGTCATGAATGTGGGGTCGACGTCCAGCTGATGGCATACCATACTAGGATCGATTCCAGGCAGCTCATATGGTTCCCATGCGAAAACATCTATGTTGCGCCTCAACAGGGTCGTGAACTCCTTCTGCTCTTTGTTAGTGAGAAATGCTCCTATCAAGAAGACTCTGCTACTGTCACCATCTTCGGCCATAATTTCTACCAAGTCTTCGATGACGCGCTCGGAGGGGGGGATCCTGGTCTCCTCTACTTCGGGTCTTCCGTACTTTAATTACGATTTGGAAGGTGTCTCAACTTCTTCATGTTTCTTGCTGTGTTCGGACTTCTTCTCTGGCTTTGGTCGGATGGCTGCTATGAAGCACCTCCTTGCCGTCTCTTGGTCGTCGTGGATCTCCATTACTCCTTGCTCGGTTACATACTTGAGCTTCTGATGGTAGGTTGAGGAGACTTCCTTCATCGCATGAAGCCATCCCTTGTCGAGGATGGCCTGGTACGGTGAGTCGATGTCAACTACCAAAAACTCAATCATCTTGGAGATGTTTCCAGCACGTACTCGCAGTACTATCTTGCCCAGGGGCATGGTCATTTTTCCAGTGAAGCCGACCAGAGGAATATTAGCTTTCTTTAGGTCGGCGATGCTCAACTTCAACTTCCTGAATAGGTCGAGGTACATTACTTCGAATGAGCTTCCTTAATCGACGAGCAACTTCTCAATGACCAAGTTGGCTATCCTAAGTGTAATGACCATAGCATCATAATGTGGGGTCCTTACTCCCACCAGATCTTCATCTGTGAAAACAATATGCTTGTTATAGTTAACGTCCTTAGCTCGTCGACGCTTTCCTGACTGGGACTTTGCTGGATCAATTTGAAAGGCCTACATTACCGCCATAAGTTTTTTCACTTCCATTCGAGCCGAGTTCCCTTGTATCTGCTTGATGTCAGATGCTTCGTGGATTACTGCGAACTCATGTCCACCATCGTCCTCCAGCACGTCATCGGGTCTCGCCTCTCTGTTGGCAGCCACTTTCTCTGCCCTCTTTTCCACAAATTCGTTCAAGTGCCCAGACTGGGAAAACTCCTCTAGGTGAGACTTAAGAGCTTTGCAGTGCTCGGTCTTATGTCCTCCCTCTTTGTGGAAAGCGCATCTTAATGTGTTGTTTCTCTTCGAGGGATCTCCTCCCATTTTCCGGGGTCATTTGATGAACGGTACATCTCCGATCTTCGTGAGAATTTTGTAAATTGGTTCTTTGAAGACTGTGTTGACTGCCTGGAATGCTTTCGACGCATCAAGGTTTCCTCCGTTCCTCGATCCATTTTTTCCCCCACTCTTTCCTCCGTTCTTGGGGCCATTTTTGCCCCCACTCTTTCCTCCTTTCTTCTGGTTCTCAGTTTTCTCACTTCCCTTGGTAGTGAGTTTAGCTCGACCATTTTCTCCTTCATTAAGGAGGGTGACATCTTCCACCATTGCGTATTTCTCGATTCGGGCAATTAGGTCATCAATTGTCATAGCTTCCTTCTTCGTCAATGACTGGTAGATGGGGGAAGAACTAGGAAGCCCAATTTTGAAGGAAGGCACTGCCACTTCCTCCGCGCAGTCCTCAATCTCATTGAAAACCTCCTAGTATCTTGTCGCATAGTATTGCAGGGTTTCTTGAGGCATTTTCTTCATCGTTAGCAGGGCATCCATCCTTTTGGGGTGGGAGCTACTGGTAATGAATCGGGTTGTAAAGAGTTCAGCTAGGGATTTGAAGTTCTTGATTGAACAGTGAGGGAGCCTTTGGAACCACTTTTGTGCTACATCACGCAGTCTCGGGGGAAAAATGCGGAACATCAGGGCATCTCAGTGATTCTAGAGGGTCATGGCTTGTCGATATTGCCTGATGTGATCGATGGGATCAGTTTTACCGTCGTAAATATTGAACCTTGGATTGGAAAATTTCTTGGGAGCCTCTTCCTCTTCGATTTCCCTCGTGAAGGGTGACTTCATCTGGGTTTTGATAGCTCTCCTCATGAGCTCTCTGGTTGATCTTGTTCCGTGGTGAGTAGGATGTTGGTCCAACTCTCTGCGGACTAGGTTTCATATGTTCTCGTCGCTGCGAGCAGGGCTCTGGTAGCGGCGAGATCTTCGCAGCTATTCGCAAAGGTTGTCGTTTGATTCACCACCCTTCGACCTTTTGAGATTCTCGCCTAGGTGTCCTTCCTCGGCTGTAAGACTTGCTCGCCTGAGGGCTAGGAGTGCGATATGGGCGTCTCCTGGTTTCAGGACGTAGTTCACTCTCCAGTCTTCTTTTCAAGCGAGCATTCTAAGCCTCGTATCTGTGAGAGGACTCCCTCTACTCGTGGAGCCTTGCCTCGTATGCATAAATCAATTTGGATATCTGTGTGGACCTCGCTGGTCCCTGACTTTCTTTTGAGGCTGGCCTTTCTAGGCGATCTCTCTAATC
This sequence comes from Sambucus nigra, assembly GCA_949130495.1. Taxonomy (NCBI): domain Eukaryota; kingdom Viridiplantae; phylum Streptophyta; class Magnoliopsida; order Dipsacales; family Adoxaceae; genus Sambucus; species Sambucus nigra. The sequence continues at coordinate 476,328,794 of OX422219.1, read as the reverse complement.
TGAACACCGGACCTCAGACCTAATCCTGCGAGGTGCAGGTGGCTCTTGAATATCTCCTGCTTGAGGGGCATTGCTGTTGTGACCAGACATCTTAAACTCCTTCCTTGGTGTGGGCTCTACTCAGGGAAAGATGAACGCTTCCCACAGACGGCGCCAATTGTAGTGAAAATTATTATGCAACACAATTAAGTACAAGAGAAGCAATTACCAAAGAGGGAGAAGGAATATAAAATGTCAATCACACAACAAAGGATGTACGTGGTTCAACAATGATTAGCCTACGTCCACGATGGTGCAGTCAATATTATTTCTATATACTCCGAGAGTAATTACAGAGAATACAACATGTCCTTCTACCCCGTACCTAGGGTTTTATATATACAGGTACATATAGGTGAGTGGAGGTGATGGGTTACTCCATGTTTTCCATCTCCCCTATAACTTCCCTTCATGGGATCGTGGGGGGAGATCGGATCAATATAAAAGATGAGGGGCCTGGACTTTGGGCCGCCAGGACTGGGCTACTCGTCCAGGCCCATAGTTCTAAATTCTGGGTACCCACACTAACGAACACATAACCAAATTCTATATTCAATTAAGTGATGTAATAGTCAAATTTTAATTAAACTACGGGTGAGTAAAGCACAGATTATTATACATCTCCTGTAAAAAAAAAATCCTACTTGGCTTGCTAGTTGGTCAGTTTTATTTATGTGAGGGAGCGGGCTAACAACCAAGTGGAATTAAGTGATTGAGTGGGTGATGATATCCCATCTTATTTCAATGACCCGTCTAGGTCTTATATCTAATAATTCATCATACTATTGAAGGTAAGAATATGCACAAAATAAAGTCACATATGAGAGAATAGTCAAACAATAAATGCACTCACAAACTGGAGATGCAAGAGTGATAATGAAATGTACCTCCCATGACTTTTACACCAGTGGGGTAAAATCAAGTTAAGTCGATCGGGAGAAAGTTTTTCTAACTTCAGTAGCACCGGAGAGTCATGCTGCTCCATATTAGAGAGGGTTCTAATCCACTCCAACAACTCTCTATTTTCTCGCATTTCCCTTTTTTTCACTTATTTAAAATAATTATTGCAAATAATTGGTGTTTACTTAACCACAAATAAATGTACAAGGCCCCAAAAACCTAATACATATAGTCTAAAAAAAATCTATCCAAATGGAACAATTGTACAAATCGTGAAATTTCTCCTCCACTAGAAAATCCGATAATGGCAATTGGTGAGAAAGCTATCGTAAAAAATTGAGCAAAAATCCAATGCTTAAAAAGCTGACAACAACGTCATTTGATAATTAACCTTTTTGTGTCTTTGTCGTTGTTGGAAAAACTTATCAATAAAAAATCTGTTTTGACCTTTAAAATGCACTAAAACATGTATAGGGAAAGTATGGGGTATCAATCCAACTTCTTAATCAGTCCAAGAGAAAAATGAAGACAAGTATGGTTTTTTAAATAATTTTTCAAGGGGTGTTTATTGTAATTAACTAAATGGAGAGAAATTTATACTAAACTAATAAATAAAAACAAAAGTAAGGCATCAGTAAGAAAGTCATGTTTGAGGAAGAACCTAATTCTCTATTTTAATCAAGTAATTTTTAATTTTAGAATTGTTGAAAACAAAAAATGGCCACTGCCATTTTAGTGGCGTCAACAGCAGATAAATGATGAGGATGAGATTGAAGATGAATATAAACATTCACATCAAACATATAAGAGACAAATATTTTTAAAGTGGTTCGGTTATAAGGAAAAGCCGACGTCCAGTGTTATTTTATTCCCAGGGGTTTACAATAGCACAATGTGTTGGAGAGAGGGAGAAAAAGGGTGTATCTTGTGTATGGTCTCTCATCGTTGTCGGATCTTAGTTTTTTCTCCTTTGGCTAAGGGAGTACATATATTTATTGTGATGGGAGATAAAGAGATTCATTTTATATAGACATTTATACATTATGTCTACATTCAACGAATCTAATTGTTGAATTGCTTGGTATGCTATGTGTTATCATCTATAGTATAAATGTACATTAATGCTCATTAAATGTGTAGTTATCCTTTGATCTTCCCGGTTGGTATGCCGACCAACTCTCCTCGGGTGCCGACTAACTCTCCTCGGATGTCGAGTAACTCTCCTCGGGTACCGACCAACTCTCCTCGGGTGACGAATAACACTCCTCGAGTGCCGACCAACTCTCCTCGGGTGTCGAATATTTCCACGTAGGATGACATGTGTCCTTTTCTGATTGGTCCTCGTAGATGGAGAATTTTTTAGTAAACAGAAGCCCCCAATGCTCCATGCTTGATGGTTTAGTTGAAAGGATGGAGTATTTATTCTGCGGTGTTGCTCGGTGGTTGTGAAGTTCTTGATCTACCTTCTTGATTTGTTCAACATAAAGTACATTATCTCCTGGATGACATATGATGCAGGTTGATCGATGGTTGCTAATCTTTCTTTTGAGGAACTCCGTGTGCTATGTATCACCCTTGGGAATTTGGATGCAGCCATGCCATAGTATGCAACTTGTAGCTTGTCATAATCTTCAAGTATGTTGATTGGTTTGCCACCCGACCAACTACTTCCTGTGTCGAGAAACTGAATGCTAACTTTACGTGCTTGATTTTTTTGATTTAAGCTCCTCTGAATAATTTGTCGAGTAACATACTAGCTTTTCAACCCAACTCTTCAATCTGATTAGTACCAAGCTATTGATGGACTTCAAAACATTTTCATACAACTTCTTCTTCATTATTGGTCGGGACAGTAGTAGTAAAGATCTCAGTGCTGTAGATGTTGAATTTGACTCCTGAACTTCAATATGCCTCCGTGTAAGTTTGTGGAGTTGAATTTGATACTCGACTGCATGATTTTATGAGAATGTGCCACCGAATGAACAACTGAATTTGTAATAGAAGCCCCCAAGTGTGGAATATGAACTTTGAGTACTTTCTTGGCCTCGAAATATGTTCGTCTTGCTGGAAAAATAAGGCCGAGGAAATATTCCATGAAATGACTCCCTAAGATCTTTGCATGTTTTCATTTTCTTGCTTCTATTATTTAACTCAGTTCAAGTGTTTAAGAAGAATATATGTTGACATTTCAATTATGAATTTCTACATTTCTTCCATCATATGACTCTTGTCGGCTTTTGAAGATTCTGTTTGAATTCCAACTTGGGAATTTCTACATGTGTTCTTTAGCTCAGTACGAGTGTTTGAGGAGTAGATGTTTGAATTCTTAATTAGAAAGGAGTACATGTATCTCTTCTCTTAACTCGATTAAGTCAAGTATGAAGCTTTATGCCCAGGATTGGGGCATGTATGAAATGAATCTGATGGTGCCAATTGAATTGTTGTTTGAAGTCTTGCTGTTGTGCTGTGTGGAGTCTAGCTGCGTTGTTTTTGTTCGGTATTGACCTTTTAAGGTCTTTATGTGCTGTTGATGAGAATCCAAGAATTGTATGGGCAAATAATTTTGCCTGAGCACCTGTTGAGGCTGAATCATATAAAAATTACGATTAGAATAATTATTCAGCCGGCCAATATATAGTGTGCATCGACTTCAATATTGGACAATTTAAATTTCCAGATAATAATATGAGAGATAACAATCAAAATATCTCGTGTTCTCATAAAAATATGATGTACATAAACGTGTCTCCATAAAAATCTTTAACGAACTTGTGATTATGAAATTTTCGTTTATTCATATTTGGAAATAAAAACCGATCCACTAATTTAATAAAATCGTGATTTGCAATATTTTGCATATTTGATAAATGAAAAATTGGACAACTAATTTATGTTTATAATCATAAAAAGCATGACTGAATCAAAAGATGTATGTATGTATGTATGTAAAACATATAATTGATTATTCATATATGGATAAAATTGATCGTATCAACACAATTACATAATATGATTATTTGTGCATAGAATATAGTTTTCTTGAAGAGAGAGAAAATGGGTCTGATTCAATTCATGTTAATATCGGAATGGAAAATACATAATCGTTCTTAATGCTTATCCCTATCCTAACATATTTGTTCAGAAAATCTTCAAGTGGATCCATAGATGCAAGGATTTGTATAATATTTATGAGTCTAAAATTCACCAGATCCCCAAATTGAAATCGATCACACAGTTAGTGCATATAAAAATTATGACTAAATTAAAAGATTTCCAAATGAATCAAATTTGTATATACTCATATAAAAGATATTTATGAATATAGAGAAATTATTTTATCTCCTTAAAGAAGAAATAATATAATATGTACACAAATTTCTTAAACTTTGTGATTATGAAATGTACATTTATGCAGATTTGTAAAATTAGATTCAACAATTTGTGAATATAAAATCATGATTGAATCGTAGGGTCTATGTATAACATTTGATTGAATCAAAAGATGTATCTATGACCAAGCATAAATTCTTCAGAATTTAGCCCCTTAATTTAATTATTCTAATATCTCGAACAATGTAATTGAGCCATTTTTATGCCATATCACTCCATTGTCTATTCCTAACAATATTCCCTAGGTTTTGTATAATTTGGATGAAGTTTTCAGGAATGGAATGCAAGAAAGAATCCAAAAGAAAAGAAAAGATGCAAGAAAGAAATGTCTAAGGGCAAAAGTGTAATTCCATTCAGAACTCGAAAGTGACACCAAGAGCATAGGAAGAAACGGCATCCAAATCGGAGGTCTAGATAAGAAGATATGGCCAGTCAAAGCTGCAAGAAAAAAAAGTCAAAGAAGAAGAGATCCGGACCGATCCGGGTAGGAATCGAACCGATCCGATCTGGCCAAGTCCAGTGCACCCCGGATGGATGACAAACCGATGGAAGCAATAATCAAACCGATCCGAGCACAATCGGACCGATCCGGAAGAAAATAAAAGAACCGATCCGATGGATAGCGGACCGATCCGATTAAGACCCGGACCGATTCGGTCATGCGAAATCCTGGTATTAATTTGCCATTTATTGTGCAGATTTGATGAGTGCGTAGCTGTGAAACTTGTTCCACAAGCAGGGTTGGATGCCGACTTTCGATGATTTGTGCTATAAAAAGCCAAGCTCTACATCATTTGAAAAAACAAAGAGGCTAACGTTGAGAGTTCTAGAGAGAGTTTTAGGTCAGAGTTCTAGGTCAAATTTCCATTTTCTTCGAGAGTTGCATGAACCCTAGTTTGTATTCTGAATCCCAATTCCGTTTTTGTGCTGAATTCAAGTAATATCATTCGATTCTCTTGTGCTTTAATTTTTGCAAATTTCTTACAATGTTCTGCAGTTTCATAATTTCATATGTGAATTTGTTTTTGAACCAAATCATGAGTAGCTAAATTCCTAAGGGTTGGGGTACATGAACTCAATCCTAATACAAATTATTTGTATGGAAAATAGAAAATAAATGAAAATATTGATTGAATCGTGAATGAAAATCATATATACATTGTCAAATCTTTTAATCTCTCTTGCCCTAGGTACTTGAGATTTTTAAGAATGCTTTGTATGTATAATTTGTCGTTCACCGCTTTATATTTATCTTTGATTTCATATGATGCGGGCTTGAACCTGATATATGTAATGCTTAGAGTTTATAAGGACTGGATTTAATCAAGAATTTTAATTTATAATTCTAGTATTCTAAAGGATAATTTGTTAAGGATTGAGGGATTGTACCCAACCCTAATTTTCTCTAAATTGTTAAACCCAAGTTTCGTTGTTGATTTCTAATTGTTTTTCATAAGTAAATTTTTAGAAAGTTTCCCACAAATTAATCATCTTTTTATTTCTTTTAGGAAATCATTTCAAGGTTTAGTAATTGTTCTTGTTACTGTTTGGCAATCTCGATCCCTGTGGAGACGATCCCGACTTACCGGGTTATTACTTGAGCGACAAGGCTTGCACTTGAGCCTAGATAAATAAGCACTTTTAAGACAAATATTAAGTCGCATCAAGTTTTTGGCGCCGTTGCCGGGGATCCGAAATTGTTAAATTTTCAAGAAAGTTATTTTTGTTTACAAGTGATTTCAAAAAAAAAAAAAAATCATTTCTTCTCTTGTGTACTTATATGCAGAATTCATCTCCCACCCAAATTCACGAAAATCCTATTGCCGAAGCCGGTTCTGAAAATTCTGAGTCTCCCCATTTTTGGGTTCCAACTCCTTCGCCTAATAATTCCATCACAAGTCGTTCATTGAGTCAAACCGGGAGTGAGAATTCTGAACCTTTCGGTAGCGATATGTCGAATCATGGTAGTGTCGGTGTTGGTGCTGGAGAGGATGAGATACCCTATCTTCCCATGAAAGATCTTTTATTTCGGGAGAGAACTGTTACCCCTGGTTGCATTTTACTCCCGTATAATGCCGGTCAGTTCCACTTTCGGAATGGAATGATCCAAGTTCTTCCTACATTTCACGAGATGGATTCGGAAAAACCATATCTCCATATTCGAGAATTCGAAGATACGTGTGAGACATTTGGAGACCAAGCTTGTCCACAAGATGTAATCCGGTTGAAGCTCTTTCCTTTTTCCTTAAAGGATAAAGCTAAAACTTGGTTATGGTCCCTGCCCCCAAATTCTGTGTTATCCTGGAGAGATATGCAAAACAAGTTTATATCAAAATTTTTTCCACAACACAAAACTAATTCTGTTAAAGCCCAAATTCAAGCTTTTCGTCAAAATGAGAATGAGGCTTTTGACAAGTGTTGGGAGAGATTTCAGGAATTGGTTAGTGCGTACCCACATCATGGATTTGAAAAGCATCATCTGATTTCATTTTTCCATCAAGGCCTTACTGTAGCGTCTAAACAACTTGTTCAAACCATGTGTGAGAGACCTTTTTGGGAGTTAAGTTCGAGCGATGCTGAGGCTCATTTGAAATATGTGGCAGAAACTACCCAAGCATGGGATACTTCTGATCCCAATAGTCAAAATAGAAATTGACAAGTGTCCAACTTGCCTGTTGCGTCCGGTATTTATCACTTGGACAAGGACACTTTGCTGGATAAAAAATTTGACCAATTGGAGAAGAATTTCAGAGATATGCTAGATATGCGATTGAGAGATGTGTCTGGACCCGTACAAGCCAGAAAGGAGAAGGTATGTTCCATTTGTAATGCAGGCCATTCTACCGAAGGATGCCCTACCATTCCTGCATACAAGGCCATGTACACTGAACAGGTTGATGCAATAGGGGGTTTTCGAGGAAATTATAATGCACAGCAAGGAAATGCATATAATCAATCGTGGAGGAATCCTGGGTTCAATTATGGACAACCCCAAGGTGGGATGGTTCCTAACCCACACATGACTCTACCACAACCCCCTCAATTTCAGCAAGTGGCTCCTCCAATGTCAAATCCTATGCAAGTACCACCTCCTGGTCCGTATGTAGATCCACCTAGGAGATCTCTTGAAGATAATCTCAATCAATTCATCCAATCCCAAAAAGGGAGAGATGCTAAATATGAGCGAATGTTCACTGAAATGCAAACTAACATTTCTAGGTTGCAGTCTGCAGTGAATACTCAAGAGAAGGGTAAACTTCCAGCCCAAGGCCAAAGACCTCCTCTTCAAGGTCAATCCACGATTGGCTCTACATCATCGGATTTGCAAGAACAATGTCAAGCTGTTACTACTCTTCGTAGTGTCCGCGTAATTGATCTATCACCAAAGCTTCCAAAGGTGATCAATGATGGAGTTGAACCCGAAATTTCTAAGGAATCTGAAAATCCCGAGTATGTAGAACCTCCCTTAGAAAAGGAATTGAAAGATAAGGAAGAGGAACCTGAAATTTAAGTCAAGTTGCCTATTGTTGCTCCATTTCCTCAACGCTTAGAGCCACCCACAAAAGGGGCTTCGCGTACAGAGGTGTTGGATGTGTTGAAACAAGTAAAATTGAACTTGCCGTTCCTTGATGCTATTCAACAAATTCCAGCATATGCTAAGGTTATTAAAGATATTTTGACTGCTAAGAGACGTCTTAAGGTGAAGAAAAATGTTTTCTTGGCACAAAATGTGAGCTCAGTTCTTCTCAATGATCTTCCACCAAAATTCAAGGATCCAGGTGCACCTACAATTTCATGCATCATAGGAGAAAAAAGAGTGGAAAAAGAATTGCTCCATTTAGGTGTGAGTGTAAACATCCTCCCATACTCCATCTATAAGCAGCTTGATTTAGGTGATTTAAAACCTACCCGAATCACTCTACAGTTAGCGGATAGAATAGTGAAAGTGCCTCGTGGGATTGTAGAAGACGTGATAGTTCAAGTGGACACGTTCTACTTTCCAGTTGATTTTGTCATTTGGGACACCGAGCCTGTTCCCCATATGAGAAATCATGTTCCAATTATATTGGGCCGACCGTTCTTAGCTACCACTAATGCTTTGATCAATACACGGAATGTCCAAATGCAACTCACTTTTGGAAACATGACTCTCGAGACTAATATTTTCAATGTCGCTAACCAAATGGGTGATGAGGACGAGATTGTTGAAGTGGATCTTATTAAGGAAGTTGTGGATGAAAATATTGAGACAATCATAGGAGGAGATGCTCTGAAAGTGTGCTTAGTGCAAAGTGGTGCACAAATGAGTGCTTATACTGAGTTTGAGAGAGAGGTGGAAGAGTTGAAAATTTGGTTACAAGAGGAAGAGAGTTTTGAGAGTTTAAGAGCGGTTGACTGGATTTCTAGGTATGAAGAATTGCCTCTGAGGGAGACGCCCATGATCCCCTCTGAACATAGATTTCCTAGTCTTGAGTTGAAGAAACTACCCTCCCATGTCAAATATGCCTTTTTAGGTGAGAATGATACATTTCCTGTTGTTGTGTCTTCCCATCTAGAAAAAGGGCAAGAAGGTATGTTGTTAGATGTGTTGCGAAAGCATAGAAGTGCTTTTGGTTGGACCATAGCAGATTTGAAAGGTATAAGTCCTTTGATTTGTACCCATAAAATCCATCTTGAAGAAGAAGTGAAGACCTCGCGTGAGATGCAAAGGCGATTAAACCCAACCATGAAAGATGTAGTAAGAGCGGAAATCATCAAATTGCTAGATGCTGGAATTATATATCCCATTTTGGATAGTAAATGGGTGAGCCCAATTCAGGTCGTTCCAAAGAAATCAGGGATGACTGTGGTTAAAAAATGCTAAGGGAGAATTAATACCTCAAGGCACCACCACCGGGTGGCGTGTTTGCATTGACTACCGAAAGCTCAATGCTGAAACTCAAAAGGATCATTTTCCCTTACCATTTATCGATCAAGTTATTGAACGAGTGGCGGGTCATCCTTACTATTGTTTCCTAGATGGGTATTCCGGTTATAATCAGATTGAAGTGGATGTACTTGATCAAGAAAAGACGACTTTTACATGTCCGTTTGGTACGTTTGCCTATAAACGTATGCCATTTGGGTTATGTAATGCACCAGCTACTTTTCAAAGGTGCATGTTGAGTCTCTTTAGCGATATGATTGAAAAAGGTCTTGAGGTGTTCATGGACGATTTCATCGTTTTCGGTTCATCTTTTGACCATTGTTTAGCTAATCTTGAGAGTGTTCTATTCCGATGTGTGGAAAAAGACTTAGTCCTCGATTGGGAAAAATGACATTTCATGGTTACCGAGGGTGTAGTCTTGGGCCACATAGTCTCATCTAGGGGGATTGAAGTTGATCGAGCAAAAATTGAAGTAATAGCTGAGTTACCCCCGCCAAAATCACTTAAAGATGTGAGGTCCTTTCTAGTCCATGCTGGATTTTATAGGAGGTTTATCAAAGACTTTAGCGCTATCGCTAGACCTTTGAGTAATCTTCTCATGAAGGACACTCCATTTGAGTGGAATAAAGCATGTCAAGAAGCGTTTGATAAACTTAAAAGCATGCTTATTTCCGCACCTATCATGCAAGCTCCGGATTGGTCACTTCCCTTTGAGCTTATGTGTGATGCAAGTGATTACGCGATTGGGGTTGTTCTTGGACAGAGGCAAGACAAGAAAGCTCATGTTATTTACTATGCTAGCAGAACATTATTTGGCCCTCAGCTCAATTACTCTACTACAGAGAAAGAGTTACTAGCAGTCGTTTTTGCTCTCGAGAAATTTCGCTCTTACATTGTTGGGTCACCTATACTTTGCTTCACTGATCATTCGGCACTTAAATATCTCTTGAGAAAGAAAGATGCCAAACCCCGTCTAATCAGGTGGATCCTACTCCTACAAGAGTTTAATCTCTCGATTCAAGATAAGAAAGGAGAAGAAAACGTCGTTGCTGACCATTTGTCACGACTCTCGTCCGACGTGCCTATTGATCCCATTCCCATAGATGAGTATTTTTTGGATGAGAATCTATTTTCTACCTCTTCTCTCCCTTGGTTTGCGGATATAGTCAATTACCTTGTCACTGGAGTTGTTCCATCTAGTTGGAATCCGCAAGAGAGAAGGAGGTTCATTACTTGGTCACGCTTGTTCTTTTATGATGATCCGTATTTGTTTAAGTATTGTGCTGACCAAATTATCTGGAGATGTGTACCCGATGAAGAAATCCAAGGGGTAATTCTATTTTGTCATTAGGAAGCATGTGGCGGTCATTTTTCTAAAAATAAAACTGCTGCGAAAATCCCTCAAAGTGGTCTTTATTGGCCCACAATCTTCCGGGATATGAATGCTTTTTGTAAATCATGCGATAGATGCCAAAGAATGGGTGCTATTACTCGCCGTGACATGATGCCATTAACCCCAATTCTAGTATTGGAGTTGTTTGATTGTTGGGGTATTGACTTCGTGGGGCCCTTTTCCCCTTCTTTTGGTTTTCTATACATCCTCGTCGCTGTAGATTATGTCTCGAAATGGGTAGAGGCTATAGCTACAAGGACGAATGACAGCAAGGTGGTGATAAAATTCATTCAAGAAAATATACTTTCTCTCTTTGGTATGCCTAAGGCCATAATTAGTGATAATGGAACTCATTTTTGCAATAGGCCGATGGAGAAATTAATGCGGAAGTATGGAATTGTCCATAAGGTTGGCACCACCTATCACCCCCAATCGAATGGCCAGGCGGAGCTTGCTAATCGGGAAATCAAGAATATCTTGGAAAAGACAGTTGATCCTAATAGGAAAGACTGGTCTCTTAGATTGATTGATGCTCTCTGGGCTTATAGAACCGCATATAAGAATCCCCTTCGGATGTCCCCATTTCGATTTGTGTATGGAAAACCTTGTCATCTTCCGATTGAAATCGAACACAAAGCGTATTGGGCTATCAAAAGGGTGAACTTCAAAATGGATAAAGTCGGTGAAACACGTAAACTTCAGTTGAATGAGTTGGAAGAAATGCGCAATGATGCATATGAAAGTGCTAAAATATCCAAGGACTGAATGAAATGAGCTCATGACGAAATCATTCATAAGAAAGAGTTTCATTCGGGACAAAAAGTACTTCTCTATAACTCCCGGTTGCACATGTTTCCCGGAAAATTACGGTCACGATGGTCTGGTCCGTACATTGTGAAAGAGGTATTTCCCCATGGAGCCGTTGAACTAATAGATGAGAAAGGGGGAAACACTTTTAAAGTCAATGGGCATCGTCTCAAGCCCTATTTGGAAGCAATGGTTAAAGAAGCCGACACAATCTGGCTGTCGGACCCCATTTATGGGGATTGATTGAACGAAGACAGTAAGGTCGTCGCACCCCCGACATGTATGGGGTGATTGTTGTACATATGCGTCGTAGGATGTAAAAGTCATACGTTAGAGTCCGTTCTGAGGGTTGAGAATCCGAAGGGTGCGGGGTGTTTCGTTATCAATGAGTTATGAGGATCGTTGGAAGTATCCAAGGTTGAAAAATCATCTTTGTAGTGGAGTTCGGGCATTTCTAGAATGAGAAGAAGAGAGAAGAAGAATTTTGGAAATCAGCATCCAGATCGATTCGGTGTAATAAAAGAACCGATCCGGTCATCCGGATCGGTCCGGTGTAATAAACGAATCGATCCGGTCAGGCGGATCGGTCTGGTCCCAAAACCGAATCGGTCCGATTTTTTGCAGGTTTCATTTCCCAAGGGACACACCTCTTCAATCCACCCCCTCAATCCACACCCTTTCACTTCATCCAATCCATCCCTTCCTTCAAAAATTCATCCCCCCATTTCCCACCCCTTCATTCCCTCCATTTCCCCCACTCATGCCTATAAATACATACCTCCCCCTACCCATTTTCTTCACACCTACACCTCTCTTCTCTCTTATATCTCAATAGCTATCACCTTCTTCCATACTAATGTCTGCTCCCCAGAAATATACCTCCATTGAAGTTCTTCCCAACGGAAATGGAGAGTATCGTTCCCGCTAAGAAGAAAATTGGTGCCGTAAGTTTTTCAGCCCTACACGCAAAATTCATATCGAACGTCAAGTGTTGTGGGACCAAATGCCCAACTCGGTCACAGCCTTTTTCCTGTCAAGAGGCTGGTGCCGTTTCTTCAATGAACCATATGAGGCTGTGTGGGAAAATTAAGTCCGTCAGTTCTACGGATCTCTCGTCCGTACCGCTGAATTTGAATCCCAAGCCTTTGTGGATTCCATCCCTATCCCATTTTCACTTGATCTCGTGGCACGAAAACTCGAATCATATGGTGTGATCACTCCCGCTCAGTTTGACTATCCGAGTCCCGATCCCGTTCTCACCAAAGAAGTTTGTATCTCGCGAATCTAGCCCGGTGCGATTTGGAACACTGAGACCTTTCCCGTCGATCGCTTGTCCGACAAGGCACGCTTCACCTTTCATATCGTTTGTGCCAATATCTTGCAAACTTCTAATGATTCAGCGATGCGGCCGCGCCAAACCACCATGATGTATCATTTGTTCGACCCTGCGACAGTGATTAATTTGTCCCGAACATTTTACGTCGATATCCTTTTTGTGGATTATGATAAAAAGGGCCGCGCTCCTCTTTCGTATGGTCGACTCATCACCTCAATGCTTCGGGATGCCGGGATCGCACCACCTCAGGATCTTGTCAACCTTCCTAAACCTTTAGGACAAGAATCCCGCACTCAAAGTGAGCGGAAAAATTCAGCTAGTCCGTGCGCGGCAAGGCGGCGATTCAAGTGAGGAGGACGACGATGAAGAGGAAGACGTTGCTGATGAGGACGTGGAAATGGCGGAGGGTGAAGAGGAGGAATATGATGAAACTGCAGATCCGGATTATATTCCGGTGGGTACGGGCTTGACTTAGCGCGTTCTCTCTCTTGAAACGCGTTTTGACGCACATGTGTCCTCCTACGAGAGGGACATGAGTTTGGTCCTGCGTATGCAGGCCGACTTGTATTGTCTTCAGGCGGGACCCGAGGCCCCTCTTCCTCCTTATTATTATAATCCATATGATCCTACTGCTCCCAGTACTTCCCACCCACCACCCGCCCCTTAGGCTACCCTTCCCTTGTTAGGATTTTTATCCCTATGTTTGTAGTTTTGCTTACACAGTTGTTTCCACAGTTTGTTGGTATTCTACAGTTTTAATATGATATTGGCTTGTTTAATTTATCGCACTCTTTATGTTGTCTTTGTTCTCTCTCTTATCTATTTGATTGAGGACAATGAAAATCATTGAGTTAGGGGGGATGACAGGTGCGTATTCATAAAACTTCGCTTATATTCATATATAAGTGTGTATTTTAGAAAAATTGGAATAAAAAAAGACAAAAATATTTTTCTTCAAAATAAATAAAATTTGGAATTTAAATTTTTCAAAAATATCACCTTTATTCTATTTATAGTCTCAAATTGTTAACAATAAAAAATGCACTAAGCAAAAATTGACCAAAGATGGAAATTGAAAGAAAATTGACGACTTTACGAATAAGTGTGGAGATTAGTCCAACCCGGTGAGATTTTGAGCTTTTCAATTTTTTATGAGTTTTTAAATCAATCCGAGTTTATGATTAACTCAAAGTTCTTTTCAGCGTTTTAATAAGTCGTTGATGATCTCAATCCTTTATTTTGATCGGTTATGGGAAATGTGTGAAATGTTGTCTCAAAATTCGTGCTAAATATATCTCTAAACTTTATTAATCTCGAGATGCATATGGTAATGTGATTAGCAATTTGGACAATGAAGTAGGCCCTCCTTTGTTACCCAAAAATATTAGCCATAAAAAGTTGTGAAAAAAAAAATTATCCCTTTGCAACCCAAGTTGAGACAAATAAAATTTATCTTTTCGTTTGACAACCCGAAAAACCCAAATAGCCCGGAATTGTGAAAATTGAAAAAAATTCATCAAGTAAGTCCAAATTGTGCAACAAAAAGGGGCAAGAAAAAAAAAGCTCAACAAAAATAGCAAGAAAAAAAAGAAAAAAAATTAAAATAGAAAAAAAAAGAAAGAGCAAATGAGCAAACGCCCGAAAAAGCACTAATGGACATCATAAAGACATTTTCCAATTCCGAACATTCCATCAATTCCCATTTTTACCCTTTACACCTTTTAACCCCAAAAAAGTCCTAACCGAGTCCAAATGGCGAAATTGGTTACCGCGTGGAGAGCTAAGACATGAAAAGATAATATGAGAGATTAAAGGGTGTGATTAAGAGATGATGTTTCCCGTTTCCTAATAACTGTATTCCGATGATGAGATCTTTTCGCCATATATTTCCTTCATTTCAATTTTGTATACGTGAATTTGTGTTCATTATATTTACCCTTTATATCATGCACACCAAGAGAAAATAACCACAATCCGAGTGATTCGTTTGTGAGAGCATTCCGTGAGAAGTTGAAATCAAAACGAATTTTCGGAAAGTAACGTAATGCTCAATCGGTGGAAATTTGAGGTTTAATTTTTGGCTTCGCACACACACACTATGGTTTGAGACATTTGAATATGAATTTATGGTGATTATTTTTCGAAAAGTTTAAATTGTACAATTTTTAAGTATTTTGATCTTTATTTGAGTCAATAAAGAATTTTGTGGGTATATTCACTGCAAACCCTCACGAGATAAAACTCGTGATACTAGGGTAACCTAGAGGTTTAAAGGCTTGTTGCATACGCTAAATGCAATCGCGTGCCTGCGAAAGTGGAATACTATTTCAATAAAGAAGTTTTCAAGAGATGAATGTTGGTTAGATTCAGATACATTGCCCGGGACGTGCAAAGTCCTAAGTTTGGGGGATTTGACCAAGCATAAATTCTTCAGAATTTAGCCCCTTAATTTAGTGATTTTAATATCTCGAACAATGTAATTGAGCCATTTTTGTACCATATCACTCCATTGTCTATTCCTAGCAATATTCCCTAGGTTTTGTATAATTTGGATGAAGTTTTTAGGAATGGAATGCAAGAAAGAATCCAAAAGAAAAGAAAAGATGCAAGCAAGAAATGTCTAAGGGAAAAACTGTAATTCCATTCAGAACTCGAAAGTGACACCAAAAGGGAAGTTCAAGAGCATGAGATCACAAGAGCATAGGAAGAAACGACATCCAAATCGGAGGTCGAGATAAGAAGATATGGCCAGTCAAAGCTGCAAGAAAAAAAGTCAAAGAAGAAGAGATCCGGACCGATCCGGGTAGGAATCGAACCGATCCGATCTGACCAAGTCCAGTGCACCCCGGATGGATCACAAACTGATGGAAGCAATAATCAAACCGATCCGAGCACAATCGGACCGATCCGGAAGAAAATAAAAGAACCGATCCGATGGATAGCGGATCGATCCGATTAAGACCCGGACCGATCCGGTCATGCGAAATCCTGGCATTAATTTGCCATTTATTGTGCAGATTTGATGAGTGCGTAGCTGTGAAACTTGTTCCACAAGAAGGGTTGGATGCCGACTTTCGATGATTTGTGCTATAAAAAGCCAAGCTCTACATCATTTGAAAAAAAAAGAGGCTAAGGTTGAGAGTTCTAGAGAGAGTTTTAGGTCAGAGTTCTAGGTTAAATTTCCATTTTCTTCGAGAGTTGCATGAACCCTAGTTTGTATTCTGAATCCCAATTCCGTTTTTGTGCTGAATTCAAGTAATATCATTCGATTCTCTTGTGCTTTAATTTTTGTAAATTTCTTACAATGTTCTGCAGTTTCATAATTTCATATGTGAATTTTTTTTTTGAACCAAATCATGAGTAGCTAAATTCCTAAGGGTTGGGGTACATGAACTCAATCCTAATACAATTATTTGTATGGAAAATAGAAAATAAATGAAAATATTGATTGAATCGTGAATGAAAATCATATATACATTGTCAAATCTTTTAATCTCTCTTGCCCTAGGTACTTGAGATGTTTAAGAATGCTTGGTATGTATAATTTGTCGTTCGCCGCTTTATATTTATCTTTGATTTCATATGATGCGGGCTTGAACCTCATATATGTAATGCTTAGAGTTTATAAGGACTGGATTTAATCAAGAATTTTAATTTATAATTATAGTATTCTAAAGGATAATTTGTTAAGGATTGAGGGATTGTACCCTACCCTAATTTTCTCTAAATTGTTAAACCCAAGTTTCGTTGTTGATTTCTAATTGTTTTTCATAAGTAAATTTTTAGAAAGTTTCCCACAAATTAATCATCTTTTTATTTCTTTTAAGAAATCATTTCAAGGTTTAGTAATTGTTCTTGTTACTGTTTGGCAATCTCGATCCCTGTGGAGACGATCCCGACTTATCGGGTTATTACTTGAGCGACAAGGCTTGCACTTGAGCCTAGATAAATACGCACTTTTAAGACAAATATTAAGTTGCATCAATATATAACAAATAATATATTATGAGAAAAGATGGAGAAAACTTAGCATGTGATGATGATCTTCATCTCTTGTGATAAAAATAATTCTCGTAGCTATAAAATTAAGGCAGTTCATTCATAATCAGGAGAGAGAAAATGAATCTTGACTTTTCGTATTCTATGATTACAAAAATTAGAGATCTTCCAAAATTTATCTCAAAATCAGCTATGGAAACTATCAAATCTTATCATCGTCATATATATTGGTAGATGCAAATCATTCTAAATGTTTATTACATGATATAAAATTTAAACTTGAGAATCAATCCAAAAGTTATGATTTATGAAATCCACCATTTTACAGATATCTAAATAAGAATTAATCTAGCAGTTATGATTTAAAAATCATGATATGCAACATTATGCAGATAAAAATTGGACAATTAATTTATGTATATAAACATAAAAATCATGATTGAAGCAAAAGATGTATGTATAATATATAATTGATTATACATATAGAAAATAAAAACTTAGCTTTTGATGGAGAACAATGCTTGTAACACGTTCCCACAGACGGCGCCAATCTGTTGAAGAGAAAAAATTAATCTGTTGATGTAAAAAATTATATTGCTTCTAATTATTTAATCACAGATAAATTGAAATAAGACAAAGAAAGTTTTAAAGTGGTTCAGCCTTATAAGAATGGCCTATGTCCATTATTTCTGTTATTGCTGAATGTTTGGGAATTCTCGATTATAGGTTTTATCAAGAAATTCTGGTCCCCCGTGAATGAGGATGATACAATGTATTTATAGCCCTTAGGCTATACATGTGAAAGGGTAAATAATTAATGCCCCTTAAGCGTATACGTCTACATGACAAGAATTTAATGAATAGTCGAACTGTTGATTATCTGGCAATTAATGTTATGGTCGAGGTGCAACTCGGACCGCCTTAGTTGCTCGTTACTCAGGAGTTCCTCAGAGCATTGGAGTTCCTCGGAGCAATGAAGTTCCTCGGAGTATTTCTGTTATTCGGAGTGTCTGAGTTGATCGGGGAGGCAGAGCTCCTTGTTGTTAAAGTAATTGTAGAAATGTTTGTACATGCCACGTGGACTTACACGTGTCTTCCTGTGATTCATCCATGTCAGCATGTCAATTTTGGTATCAACAGAAGCCCCCAATGTTTCATAGTTCTAAATTTGAGGAGTATGGAACATTCTTTCTCGGAATATGACAATTTTAAATGATCCTCCTCATTTTTAGGAGCGTTTCCTTGGTATTTATTTTTTCTTCCAAATTCACTGAATCAACCTTTTTTGAATTTTTATAACTGCTTCGATCTTCGCGCACTTTTTGTCCTTTTAGCCACTGGTAGCGTAATCGTTTCTTTTTGTAATCATTTCTTTCACCGTTTCCTGAGGCAAAGTATTTAAGCTTCGCAAACGATCCTATCATCTTCTACTTTTTCAAATTTCTGTCTTCGAGTTTTCCATTGTCTCTCTCTCTCTCTCTTGTGCGTTCATCTCCTCCATCGTTCATTGTCAACAGATCCCCCTTTCTTCTGTAAGATCTTCTTCCTTCTTCTTCATTTCTTTTATTCATCTTGGTTTATCTTATTGAATCTCTTGAGAAATTCCGTTCTGATTTTTCTATCCCTTCTTGGGTAACTCTGGAGGAACTTTCTGAACCTTCAGATTATTTTCGTTTAGCTGAGGGACATTGCTTCCCGAGCCTCTTTATTGCTGAGTGTGGATTTTTTTTCCACCAAATCCTTTGTGTTTAGAATTCCGTCAGTACTTTGATGGTGTTCCTGTAAAAATAGCCCCTAACACATGGAGAATAGTTAATGGGGTGCATAGGTTAAATCAAATTCATGGAACTCGCATAGGAATTCCTGAGATTATGGTTTTTTATAGATGGGAAGTTCTGGATAATACTTTTTACTTAAAAACTAGATTTTTGAATACGGCTTTAGTAGTCAATCTCCCAGATTCCAATAGGGATTATTTCGAACACGGGGTTGTTATTAAAAATTGGCAACATGCCCCTTTAGTTGGAGATGAAGTATACCAGGGTCCCAGATGCCCCCCCTATGGCAATGGGATAGGTTATTTTTATTTTATTTTATTTCTAAAATTATGCTTTCATTATGTTTTATAAAATGTGTTACTGATATTTCAATGTGTATTTATTTGCAGCTGATAGCAAAAGAAAAGCTCAAAAAGAAACTGAAATTAACATAAAACATTTGAAACTTATTTGGGGCTTGCATCAGAAAGTTAGAGACGAGCACATTAGGTCTACTTCATACTTGCTGCAGTATAAGAGCTATACATCCTCTTTTACTGCTCGTCCTGTGATCAGCAATACTGAACCAGTGCCAGTTCTTGAAGACTCTTCTCCTGAATCTCAAATTCCCCTGAGTCAGAAAATGGGTAAAAGAAGAGTTCCTGCTATCTTCGAGACATCTGCCTCTACTGGAGAGGCAAAAAGAAATAATTCTGATGTCCCAGAGGGGACAAAGAAAATAGATTCTTCTCCCTCTGTTGCAACCAAGAAGGCTGCCGAGAATCCCCCAGTGGCTATGAGCAAGAATGATACTCCCAAGGAAGTAATTACCATTTCTCCGACCAAGAGTTCTTCCTTGGTTGAAGTTGTTCATGTGCTCCCGAGGAGGCTGAAGAAAAGCTCCTCGGTCAATTTGACTTAAACCATCTCCCAACTCCCAGTTAGTGGTGTTGGTATTCCTACTATTGTTCCCCCAAGCTCTGCTATGAGCTCGGTGAAGACTTGGATCATCCCCGAGATCCAAGGACTTGAAGAAAATATTCCTCAGGATATGCTCACCTCTTTGGCTACTCTCCGTATTGCTTCAGTAAGTTTCTCTTGCTCTGGACATTCTTTCTTTCCCTTATTACAAATATCTCTGTACTGACTTGTCGTTATTTACTTCTTCAAGTTGGTGAGTTGTTTTAACACAATTGTGAAGAAAGATGAAGAAATCAAGGCTTCTAGCTCCTCGTCCGGTGTGGAAGAGGCTTTAGTGGGTTTGACCCAATCTCTGAAGGATTCCCGTCAGAAATATGACGAGGATAAAGTTGATTGGGAGAAAAAATTGGCCTTAGTCGAGGAAAAGAAGGTGCAGCTTGCTAAGGTCTCCAAGGTGTTGGAGAGTAAAGTGAAAAATTTAGAAGGGAAGAATAAAGAGCTTGACGAGAAGCCCAAGAATTTTGGTGAGCTTGAGAGCAAGCTTAAAATGGCTGAGGAAGAATTAACCCTTCTTCGCGAGGTAAATCGTCAGAAGGAAGAGGTGGAAGGTAAATTAAAGGCCACCGAGGAAATTCTATCCGAGAATCTCTCCTCGGAAAAATAAAAAGAAAATTGGCTATGAAGAAGTCCTTCAGCACTGGCTGGGATAAGGGATGGAATAAGGGGGTAGCTACAATGATGTCGCAGATAGAGTATGGCAGTCTCAAGTATTTCAGAGATGGTTGGGTTGCTGCTCTACAGGAATTGAAGGTTTATGAGGGTTCTGAACTATTTCAACAACATTTTCCTGGTCCGCCTCCAACTATCGAGGATGAAGAAGAGGACGAAGTTTCCTCCGAAGAGTCATCCATGGTTGTGGGTGATGCCCCACAAGTTATCCACCCAATCACCGAGTAGCTTCCACCTCTGCCAGCCCCATCTGAGCAACCTCCTGCACCTGCTGATCAACTTTTTGTTTCTACTGAGCAACCTAGCTCCTCATCCCAGCCTCCCGATAAAGTTTTGGGAGACAAGGAAAAGTTGTGAAGTTGTTCGGTATTTGTTTTATTTTCTTTTGACATATGTACTTTGAACTTTGTACTCTTCTACTATGATGTAATAAAATTTGCCTTTTTTGACCATCTATGTTGTTAATACTCTGTCTGCACTCTTATTAACTCTTGCCTTCTCCTCTTTATTAGTTTATGGTCAGAATGGAAATGTTGTCTGCTCATGACACAACTCTGCTGAGACAATGCAATGAATATTTTAAGGCGGGTCACACTGATTTGGATAAGTCACAAATTGTAGACATCCTTGGCCAAAATGATTCAGAACGGGAAATTGAGGCCTATCAATACCTAAAATGTCTTCCTGATCATGCCATAGACAATAATGTGGCTTATTACGAAATGATTGAAGACTTACAAGGTACTCTTGATGAGCTTCAACAGTAGTACAAAGAATCTTCAGCTCTTTTGCATGAGGGGTATGAAATCAAATATCAACAACTTAATGCTGACAAGGGCCAAGACAAGAAGCTTGGTGCTTATGAAATGAGAGATCGAACTTTGAGAACAGAGGTCGAGGAGCATAGGCAAATATCTGAGTTGCTAGAGCAAGAGAATAATAATCTGCGAAATGAACTAGCTCAGTTGAAGTCTGTTGCCTCCTCTTCAAATGCCTTGGTCCCTGTAACAGATGAGGGATTTTCCTTGTTGGAGGTTGAAAATGCCAAATTACGAGAAGAATTGGAGACTTTAAGAAGATTTGGTCCTTCTACTCCTGCTCGGGGATGAGGAAGACGTTCTCGTGGATGAGCAAGAGCTGCTCTGAGTGCTGTCGAGGAACAAGGAATTCCACCTGCTCGGGGTCGCCCAAGAGTTCTTCATCCTACTATTGAGGAAGCTCGCACTCAATCAGCATTGGAAATCCAAGCATTCCAGTTGATAGAAAAAAATAAAGCCTTGTCTGAAATGTCCAACAAAATCCAGAGTCTGGAGGAGCAGCTTGCTGCGCTGAAGTCTGCTTTGGACAATAAAGAGATTTTTGCCAAAAGCCTTCACGAGCAATTAGAGAGATTAACTTATAAATTCCATAAACAACCTCATGAATTCTGGATGGCAGGCTACAAGAAAGCCCCTTGCCACTTGGATGCTCGTATTGAGAATGCTAACAATGAAGGCTATAAACAGGGGTGGTTGAATGCTCTGGGTGTACGGAAATTGGAGCAAGGTCACTATTTATGGAACTACCATGACCCTGGGCTGCTCAATCTACCAGTTCCTCCCTTCAAGCTTGATATGAGCTGGATCCCTGCTCGGGCCATTCCTCGCTGCCTGATTTCAAAGTATCTCGGTGATTATAATCTCCATTCAAATGCAGAGTTATCTCGTCCTGAGCACCTACTAGATAGACCTTCTATAATGAATATCAGAATGCTTCAAGACCTTAACTTCATCAATTCTCCCCTTTCCTTGGAGGATCCTCCTGCTGGCGAGGAACCTGTTTCAAAAGCGTAAGGAAAAAAACCAATAGAATAGGGCTTTTGATGTAATGGTTATTTATAAATTTCATAATCAATGTACTCTATTTTTGGATTTTAATGAAAGAGAGATATTTTATTTGCAAATGTTGATTGTCATTACCTTGTAGCTATAAAACACTTTTCATTTGTAATTGTATATCTGTTAAAAAGATAACAATATTGTCTCTCTTGTCGACCAACTATAGTTGATTCAAACTTTCTGTCGACTAGCTTAAATTTGTAATAATCATTTGGATGACCCAAATATAATGATGTTTTGCTTCTCGACTTAATTAAAAGTCACAAGTAATAAAAATTTAACATGGCCTTTACAATATTCATAAAATGTTTCCGACCAACAAGGGTTGGCATCTTTTGATTCTCAACCAATATAACTTGATGAATTTTTCTTTCCCGACCAACTTTGGTACTTTTTGGAAAATATATTTTCTTCCTAACCAACTGGTACTTTTTGGAAAATATATTTTCTTCCTAACCAACTTTAGTTGGCATTTTTTAGGAATGTTTTTTTCCTCCTTACCAAACCGAGTTGGCATTTTTAGGCATATTTTGTTTCCTAACCAACCGGAGTTGGCATTTTTAGGAATATTTTTGCCTCCTAACCAAACCGAGTTGGTATTTTTAGGAGTATATTTTCCTAACCAACTGGAGTTGGCATTTTTAGGAATATTTTTGCCTCCTAACCAAACCGAGTTGGTATTTTTAGGAGTATGTTTTCCTAACCAACCGGAGTTGGCATTTTTAGGAATTTCGTTCCCTAACCAAATCGAGTTGGCATTTTTAGGGATATTACTGAGTTTGTATTTTTAGGAGTATGTTTTCCTAACCAACCGGAGTTGGCATTTTTAGGAATGTCATTCCCTAACCGAACCGAGTTCACATTTTTAGGGATATTTTGATGTTGCTGAGCAGTATAGTGCATATCACTAGTATTCCCCGAAAAACTTTCAATAAAAGGAGAGAGGCTGACAAAATATCGTCATTTTTATTCATACTGATGTAAGTGATTTACATAACATTTTACATCACTGATAGTACTTGCGCAGGTGTTCAACATTCCATGCATTCTTAAACTCTTCCCCTTATAAAGATGCTATTCGGGAAGTTCCTGGACGAACAACTTCTGTAACTCGGTATGGTCCATGCCAGTTTACCTCCAATTTGTTGTGCTTCTGAATGACTTTCTTTAGCACATAATCTACTTCTTTTAGGTCGCACTTCTTCACCCTCTTATTGTAGAACAGAGTTGTTCGTTGTTGATACGCAGCATTCCTAGTGGCTGCTTCTTCCCTAAACTCCTCGAGCATATCCAAATCCAATCTTCTCATCAAGTCACTAACTGGGGAGTTGAAGTTCAGTACTCTGTGTGTTGGGAGACCCAACTCGGCAGGTATTACAGCCTGACTTCCAAATGCTAGCATATATGGGGATTCTCCAATTGCTGCTCGGGGAGTAGTACGATAAGCCCATAATACTGACTGTAACTCGTTGATCCAATTTTCCTTTGCCTCATTTAGCCTTTTCTTCAAACTATTGAGCAGCGTTCTGTTCGTCACTTCAGTCTGTCCATTACTTTGGGCATGACCTTGTGCTGAATGGAGCTTAAAAATGTTGGATTGGTGGTAATAGGCAGCGAATTCCTCATTATAAAATTGTGTTCCATGGTCAGTGATGAATGCATGAGGAAGACCATATCTACAAATGATATTTTTCTAGACAAATGGATATACTTTCTCGTAAGTAATGTCGACAAGAGGCTCAACATCTACCCATTTGCTAAAATAATCCACCGCGACAACAAGGTATTTAAACCTTCCCTTGGTCGTTGGTAGTGGCCCGACCAAATCTATTCCCCACATGGCAAATGGCCAAGGGGAAGCGACAGGCGTCATCAATGCTTGTGGAGTTCTTCAGATGGATGAAAAACGCTGGCACTTGTCACATTTCTTGGCATAAGCTATACAATCGACCCTCATTATTGGAAGCTTTAAATTGGAATCGTAGCGCATACTCCATATCGACCTCGTCTGGGCTATTCAAGACGATTCCTGCCCCACAGCCTGTAGTACAAGATGAGCCATCTACATACAACCTCCAAATAGGTAACTCATCTTCTAATTTATCATCTGATAGAGTTCCTTGGTGAAATATCTGTTGCTTCTTTTCACCATCCCCTGATTTTTCTTGTTCTCCTTCGACCATCTCTTCTTGCCCTTGTACCAACCTGAGCTCGAATTTGATGATCCTGTCACATACACTTGCCCTTTTACCAAACTAAGTTGGTCTGAGCCAGTGTTTGTTGATCCTGTAACATACACAGGTTGATCGACGAGCTGCTTTTGCTCCTCGGGGTTATCAGGATAGGTGAATTCTGCTATGAAATCTTTTATTGCTTGCCCTTTAAGCGATGATCTGGGTTCGTAAATTATATCATATTCACCGAGTTCTATTGCCCAGTACATCAATCTTCCTAGTTTTTCTAGTTTATGAAGGGCTTGTCTCAATGGCATGTCGGTATATACGACTATGGTATGGGCCTGGAAATATGGCCTCATTCTCCTACTTGCCTGAATTAGCGCCAGCGCTAATTTTTCCAGCTTTGGATACCTGATCCCTGCTCTTCGTAAGGCCTTACTTGTGTAATAAATTTTCTTTTGCACTCCATTCTCCATTCTAATCAATGCCGAGCTAACTGCATTCTCTGATACTGCCAGATACAAATATAACTTTTCTCCTATCACTGGCCTGGACAACAGCGAAGGTGCTCGGAGATACTTCTTCAAGTGTTGAAAGGCCTTCTCGCATTCATCATTCCACTCAAAAGTTTTTCGAAGTGTTTTGAAGAACGGGAGACATCTATCAGTTTCTCGCGATACAAATCTGTTGAGTGCTGCTACTCGTCCTGTAAGACTTTGCACTTCTTTCTTCGTCGTTGGAGATCGTAGCCCTAATAGAGCTTTAATCTTTTTTGGATTTTCTTCAATGCCTCGCTGATTGACGATGTACCCGAGGAACATTCCTTCTCGTACTCCAAATATGGACTTCATCAGGTTCAGCTTCATTTGGTATTTGTCCAGCTGATCAAAGGTCTAACCTAAGTCCACTAGATGATCAGTAGCTTTCTTACTCTTTGTCAGCATATCATCGACATAGACTTCCATATTGCAACTGATTTGTTCGGCGAAGACCTTGTTCATCAGCCGCTGATATGTCGCACCTGCATTTTTCAAACCAAAAGGCATAACATTATAACAATAAGTTCCCCTAGGGGTAATGAAAGAAGTACTCTCCCTATCGTCAGGTTTCATTTTGATCTGGTTGTAGCCAGAATAGGCATCCATGAAGCTGAGCAGCCCGTGTCCCGAGGTAGCATCCACCAGTTGATCGATTCAGGGCAATGGAAAATGATCCTTTGGGCATGCTTTGTTGAGATCGGTGAAATGAATGCACATCCTCCATTTGTTATTTTTCTTCTTTACCATCACCACATTTGCTAACCAGTCTGGATATTTCACATCTTCAATGAATCGAGCTTTCTAGAGCTTCTCGACCTCCTCTTGTATAGCTTGATTCTTCTTGGGACTAAATACTCTTGTTCTCTGCTTTACAGGTTTGATCTCCTTATTCACATTGAGCTCATGACATAAGAAGTTTGGGTCTATTCATGGCATGTCTTCATGACTCCATGCAAAATTTTTCCTTCTATTTCTTAGGAAAGTTATCAACTCCTATTTTATTGATGCATCCAACGACGAACCTATTTGAGTTGTTCGTTCTGGGTGTTCGTCGTCTAGAATGACATTTTCTGTAGCTTCCACCACCTGTCCTTCTACAAGTTGAGATTCATCTCGAGGATCCAACGTTTCAATTTCTGTACCTTCATCCACTTGATAGGTAGTAGTCTTTTTCCTCGATTCCTCCAGCTCCTCTTACTCGGCAGATGAATAATAGCATTCCCGAGCTACTTTTTGATCACCTTTCATAATTCCTACTCTAAAATTTGTTGGAAATTTTAGGCACTGATGTACCGTAGATAGGACTGCTTCAAATTTCTTCAATCCTACCCTTCCCATGATGATGTTATAGGCTGACTGAACATTCTTATCCATCACGAAGAAGTGTATTCTTTCTGTTCGAAAAGAAGGCCATGTGCCAATGAATATATCCAACTTGATCGTCCCAAGTGGAAAAACTTTCTCGCTAGCAAAACCGAGGAGTGGTCTATGTTAAGGCTCCAATTGAGATAACTTTAGATTTAGACTATCGAAGCACGAGTAGAACATGATGTCTGCCGAGCTACCATTATCTACCAAAACTCTTTAAAACATCACTTCTTTCATTCTCATTTTGATCACCAATGGGTCATCATGAGGATATAGGACACCTGTAAGGTCGTTTTTTGAAAAATCAATGACCAGCTTCTCTTTGTTTACCTTTCTCGGGCAATCCTCCTCAGCCAAATTTATCCGTTGAATATATGAACAAGCTTTATTCTCACATAGGTAAGATTTTCTTTCTGCAGTAAGATCTCCTCCTCCTGCGTCTCCACCTGTAATAACATTACAATCAAATGTTCCAAAACGTATTGAAAATACCTCGCGTCCTGGTTACCTTGGCCTTTTGGGAAGATCGGGGTAATCTTCTATATCATCTTCATGATCTCTTTTCTTGTTCTCCTCTGCCCGATGAGGAGATCTAGACCTTTCTCTTGTTCGGTCTTTGTTTCCTCTTTCATTTCTGCGATCAACATACTTTCATAGTTTTCCTCGTCTAATGAGTGTTTCGATCTCATTCTGGAGAGCTATGCAATTTTTAGTCATATGGCCATGATCCTTGTGAAACTCGCAATATTTTTCCCTATTCCTTCTGTCAGGGTTTCCCTTCATTTTCTTTGGCCATTTTAACTCCTCTTTATTCTTGATTTCTTCCAAGACGTGGTTGATACCCATCTTCAAAGGAGTATAATTATCAAACTTCTTCAAGACTTCCCAAGATGACTTATTTTTTGATTGTTTATCACCACCATTGCCCTTATGCTCTTTCTTCTTAGTTTTGTTGACTTCCACCTTGGTTTCTTTATCCATATTCTTTTTTGCAGCCATAGCCTCCTCGACATTCATGATTTTGGCCGCTTTTTCCATCAACTCTGACATGGTTGTAGGTGGATCTTTAGCCAAAGTGTAATACAACTTATTGGGCAACAGTCCACTCATCAAGGCGGTGATCGCTGTCTTCTCTTCATAATCTATGACTTCTAGTTTCTCGTTATTGAAACGAGTTATGTAGTCAGTACTCTCACCAGCTTTTTGTCTAACACTTAACAAATGTGCTACTCATTTTAGCGGTTTTGCCCCAAAACAGAAATTCCCAATGAATAACTCGACCAGTTGAAAGGAAGTTGAAATCTTACCCCGAGGAAGATTATTGTACCATATATGAGCAGATCCAGTAAGAGTCCCTAAGAATGCTCTGCATCTCATCTCGTCGGGGACAGGATAGATGTCGGCGACATCTTGATATTGCTCTATGTGAAGAACAGGATCTGTCTTTCTATCATATTTGGGGGTCACAACAGGTGCTTTGACCTTTTATGGCTTGGGAAAATCCACAATGGCTTGGATAAAAGGCGTCCCTTGAACAAAAGTTCGTTGTAGTGGGTTCCTTGCCTTAGCCATTTCTCCCAATCTATCTTCCAATCTGTGAATAGAGCCGTTCCATGTGTAATTTCCTTCCTTAGGCTTATTGGTTCGAGCAATTGATCGAGTTGATGTGGCTTCCTGGGATCTATCTTGACGAGCAGCTAGTCGTGATTGTGCTGATCCTTCTCTTAGATCTGATGGTTGTTGAAAACTCCTCGACATGGCCTTAGGTGGACTTCTATTCTTTCTAGGGCCTAATCGACTGAAAGGAGACACCCTACTCAATCTTTCCAGGGCACTGGTCCTCTCTGGAGAGAGAGTAATATGTTGTTCAGTATCTGTGGCTCGTATTGACGAAGTTCGCCCAGGTTGATAAGAGAAATCATCAGATTCCTCGTTATGATATGAATCAGTACGCCTGGATCGTGAAGAAAGTAAATGGGTTGGCCTTTGACCACTTCGTTGTCCTGAATGAGCAGGTGCACCTCCATGAACGGTTTGTATGAGTTGCCGCATGGTTTCTTGCATAGCAGTCTGGCCCTGGGCCAGATTTGTCATTATTCCAACTAGATCTGGAACGGTTGAAGGTGCAGATGG
This sequence comes from Sambucus nigra, assembly GCA_949130495.1. Taxonomy (NCBI): domain Eukaryota; kingdom Viridiplantae; phylum Streptophyta; class Magnoliopsida; order Dipsacales; family Adoxaceae; genus Sambucus; species Sambucus nigra. The sequence continues at coordinate 476,300,502 of OX422219.1, read as the reverse complement.
ATTTGGAGGGTTTCCAACATTTCGATTGCTTGATTCTGGATTATCATCCATTGATGATGAATTGTTTTTGGTGAAAAATGATAACAACAGCCGTTTCCCACAAACGGTGCCAATCTGTTGATGTAAAAAATTAGATTGCTTCTAATTATTTAATCACGGATAAATTTAAATAAGACAAAGAATTTTTAAAGTGGTTCAGCCTTATAAGAATGGCATACAGTCACTATTTCTGTTATTGCTGAATGTTTGGGAATTCTCGATTATAGGTTTTATCAAGAAATTCCAGTCCCCCTTGAATGAGGATGATACAATGTATCTATAGCCCTTAGACTGTACATGTGAAAGGGTAAATAATTAATGCCCCTTAAGCGTATACGTCTGCATGACAAGCATTTAATGAATAGTCGAACTATTGATTATCTGGCAATTAATGTTATGGTCGAGGTGCAGCTCGGACCGCCTTAGTTGCTCGTTACTCAGGAGTTCCTCGGAGCAATGAAGTTCCTCGGAGTATTTCGGTTATTCGGAGTGTCTGAGTTGATCGGGGAGGCAGAGCTCCTCGTTGTTAAAGTAATTGTAGAAATGTTGGTATATGCCACGTGGACTGACACATGTCTTCCTGTGATTCATCCATGTCAGTATGTCAATTTTGGTATCAGCAAGAATACTCCTAGATTTATTCAAATCACAAAATAACTATCGTTACAAATGTGATAAAAGTAAAATCGTTTTTTAAGAAAAAACATTTAGACTATCACAAAATTCTCAGAATCAAGCCTATAACTTTTTTGTAATAAACTACACACTAGGGATCGTTAATTATAATTACATGAAGTGTTTAAAAATTAGTTTTAGAGTTAGAAATTTCTAAAACAATATTTAACTTACAAAAAGAATAGAACTAATTTGAATCTTAAGAAAATAATGTAATAAAAATTTCGGTTCTTTCTCAATGAAATGATCACCCCAACTCTCGTGGGAGAGGAGTTTTTCGATTCATTATAAATAAATCTCCTTCTTTTGAAGCATGGTTAGAACTCAATGCTTTCTCTCGAAACACATTTTAATATGTAAAAGAACAATATTTATTTTTGGATGAGCATAATAAATTTATAAATTAAGAAACTAAAATAAATAAAATAGGATAATGAAGTGTACATCTCTCCCACTTAATGGGTTATTAGCCTTCCATATGGGTAAAAAAAAAAGTGTGAAAGTAATTCAATAAAAAGTAGTAGAAATTCAAAACATACACCAAGTTTCCTTGCGTACTCTTTCAAATCTTCATAAAAATAGACCTCACAAATATTAGTTACACTTACATTGTTCTAAAATTTAGTTACTGAATATTTTTACACACTACAATATTCTGGGTCACACTCGACTAACTTTAAAAAAAATTAACTAAAAATATTACACTACCCTACTCTTAAAATAAAACTACAAAACTGGATCTCCAAATTGAGTTGTGTCAAAATTGACCGAAAAACCTCTCCCTTTCATAGTGCACAACCCTCATTTTATATCAGCCTCCCCTAATATGTATTGTATGAATGCAATACATGTTTTAGAGAAGAGACTCAAGGGGGACAAGCCGAAAAGGCTCCTATATATCTGCACACACATATATGATATATTTAGATATGCATGCATGAGAAGATGACTAACTAGGTTTGAGACTAGGGTTTGAGGGTTCCATGGGTTGGTTCGGAGAATGTGTAATGGTCCTAGTGTGTGTCTCAATTATATATATATATTGGGTACAAGTTTTTGCAAGTACGTGTGCAGAGGTGTAGGTTATGTCGGGTAGGTTGTATATGAAAGAGAGTTGGGTATTGAGTGGTTACAACTAGGTTTGGGTAGGGGTTTTGGCTCGAGTTAAGCTGGATTGTAGTTCGTGAATGTCTAGTTAAGAAGTTTGTAAGGGGTTATACATACACTACACACGCACGCACGCTCCCTCTCTCTCTTTATCACTCTATAACCTACATAAAGATGTATACATCACACCTAGTTGAAGGCCCCAGGAAATCCTTTTTCAATTTTTTTTTTAATTTTCCCTTTACCTTCAAATCAACCCACATTCAAAAAATTAGGTCAAAATACATTTCATAGCTATTTTTAAAAAATCCACAAAAAATGGTGGCGCAAAACCTTATAAATATGGTATTTTTATTACTATTTTTTGGATTTTTTCAAAATAGCTACAAAGTTTATTTTGACCTAATTTCTTGAACATGGATTTATTGGAAGGTTAATTTCAAGATAAAAGTAAAAAATTTGAAAAATATATGTATTTTAGGGCCTAGAACTAGGTGTGATGTACAAATAATGTATAGAGCATGGTGTATGTGAGAATTCTCCTATATATATATATGTGTGTGTGTGTGTGTGTGTGTGTGTGGGTGGGTGTGTGTGTGTGTAACCACACACCCCTGAAAAACACCCAAAAATGAATTGACACAACCTTAAAATATTGTATTGTGTCATTATTAAAGTAAAAAGCTACTAAATTTTAACATTATGTTAATTCATCTAATAATAATAATAATGATAAAATATGTTGTAGTATTATAAACACACACACACACACACACACACACACACACACACACACACACACATATATATATATATACACACCACATGCTGGAGGTAAAGGAGGCCTAAGGACATGGTTTGGGACGGGTTTTGATTGGCTATTTGTTGTCTTAGGTCACAGAAAATTCGACTTTTGCGTTTTTGACCTTATTTTTACCACAACTGCATATTGGCATAGAATATAAACAAAAACACACAAACGATCATTATCAACTAGAACTAACAATTAAAATGAGTCCATTTTGGGGATAAAAATAACACTTTTGGATACTTATCAATAATCCTAAGCCTAACTTTTCCACGTCCATGGAATTTGTATATGTGCATAAATCTTCCTTTTTATAATTCAATCTCCCTTAGATGCGAAGGCTCTATTAAGAGTCTATGTATATATAAGAAAACAAAACTTTAAAAACATAGTTGTCAAAATAACATGTGTCAAGTGTTTTGCATATGATCGTTAAATCTAACTCACACCTAACGAAAAATGTATTAATTGCAAAGTTAAGTGTTACTTCATTTTTCTAAAATTATAATATTTGAAAAAATAAAATTTTAAATATGAGAAAAAAGTCAATTTGGTAAAATCACTAGGAAAAATAAGAAATTTGTAAAAAATGACACGACACTTTGAAAAATTAAAATCTCAGAATTACAACAGGGCTTAAAACCATTTTTTTAAAATTTTAAATTTGTAATATTCCAACAAAAATATTATTTCCAAATTGCTAAAAATCAAAACTCATTTAAGAAAAAATGCATGCCTCGAAATAATAATTACAATTGTAAGCATACCTTTTTCATTAACAAAAACATGAAAATAATTTGTAAAAACATTATTTTTAATTATAATTTAGTCAAATAACCCCTTAATTTGTAGGAAAAAAAACATTTTTCCATGGTAAGACATTCTTATTTTAACATTAATCAAGAAATAACATGCAATGGAAAAAGATTTGTACTTTCTCAAGAAAAGTTCTTACGTTTATATTTTGTTTTGAAGTTTCTATCATCCCCCTAACTGTTTTCTAATTTCACATTTGACATTTGTAGATGATGTTATCATATTTAAAAATGAAACAAAAGAAGTTTAAGGAAGTTAATGGACTTATTTTCTTCCTATGAATCCATGCCAGATCACATAATCAATAAGAAGAAAAGTTGCTTCACAATAGCATCTAAGTTGTCGAAACATTGAAGAACTGATATTGGCTCAATGGTTAATTAAAAAAAGAAAATATTTCCATGAAATATCTTCAGTCTCCACTTTATAAAGGTGGAAGAAAAATTGGATTTTTTGTATAAAAATTGTCTAAAATTGGGACAAAAATTCATGGTTGGAACTCCAATTTTCCTTCCCATGGTTCTAGGCTGTTAAACTTCATACAATATCAGGCCCCTGATTATTTTCCATATGATAAACACCAGACTACCCCAAGTCAAATCAGATCCCATGAATCTTGGAAGCATTGTTCAGCTATTGATTAACTTAGTCCAAATTGTTAAGTTGTTACACTACTATAGCTCGATATCTTTGTAATTGCATGCTCTCAAATGTAACAATACATCTATAAATAGCGGATTGTAATACCCTTTATTTATGAGTAATTATTTTTATATTAATTTCCCTTGGGGGTTAATTATATAAAATAAAGGAAATTGAAGTAAATATTATTTTAAGTGATTAATGAGATGATATTTACTGAGTTTTGCATATTTACTGTTAAATGAATGTAAATAGCATCATATTATGCTTTGTTGCGTCGTTGTGATTTAAGCAACTGTTATGACTTATATTCCAATCAGATTATTATGAATGAGTTAATATGATGTTGGAGCATGAATTAATGAACGATATTTCGGATGCCAATTTAGAGGGTGAGGTTAGTCTAGGAATTGTTGAAATAGTCAAAATAAGTGCCAAGTTGTATTTCGAGTTTCAGAGTAGTTTTGACTAGTTCTAACTTAATTATGATGTTACGAGTCATTTTAATTCTGTTGTAGAATTTAAATGATTAGACTTAATGTATTTGGGCATTTAGTCTTGCAAGACCATTTTTATTTCTCATTAAGGTTTCTAAACCTAGAAAGATTTAGAGAGAAGAGAGAGCTTGGGAGAAAAAGAGGAGATTTTATATTATTGGGTTGAAATCGTTTCAATAAGAAATAATCTGAGGCTACGATCCTAAGGGAAGTTTCTAACTTGCAATTATGTATGATTGAGTGTGAATAATTTTTATATATAGTTGTGTTTTTTTTAGATTTAAACCATTTGTGGGTTTTGATGAGATTGGTGTTCAACCCTTGGATTTTGATTTTGATATGATTTGAGTTGGTTATATTAGTTTTTTGTTGTATAGGAATGATTGGGTGAATTTATTAGATGACAAGGTTGAGGTAAGTGGAAGAAATAGGATTGGAAACCTATGTTTTGTAGAAGAAAAAGGGGGCTGGTCGTGGGATTTTTTGCAACCGGTCGACCACGATCCTGAGGCTGGTCGACCAGGCATAAAGAGAAAATCCTATTGCTTCTCTCGCAAGGAAAATTTCTACAGTGAGGTTGATCGAGGTCCACATACCGGTTGACCATGTCTTAAAGGAAGAGCCTACTGCTTTTCTTACAAGGCCAATTTTTAAGGGTGCGGTCCACCGGGGGTCAGGGGCCGGTCCACCGGTACCCTATTTTTAACCCAAAAATTTTATATTTCCTCTACTCATTTCTTTTAAGGTTTGAGTGTAAGGAACCTTCTCTTATGAAGTAAAATAGTGTATTAGAGTCTTACATTAGAGTAACTAATACCCTAGGTTAGAAAAGGAGCGTTCGGGCTTATGTCGGGAGTTAATTGATTGATTAATTAATGGAAATTAGGGTCTTTTTATCTAGCAAGCTAGATTAGGACTACGGGAGAGTAGGTTGATATTTTTGTTGACTTTTAAAGTCTAGTATGAGGTAAAATTATACTTGGTATCTTATAATGTTGTCGTGAACTCTTGGAGGCTAGTATGGGGGCAATTAAACTTTGTGGTTTATGCCGTTACACACATATGGTTTCGGATATAATAAACATATATTTTAAAGTGGCATATCTTGTGATTTATATCTTTCATATATGTACCTCTCTAAATGCTATCATAAGGGAAGTTACGCGAATGAGGTAAATCCCCTGGCTTGTGATGCAGGGAAAATATGGTCCTTGGACATAAGACTAGTGGTTTCATTATGTGATTATTTTATTCAAAGTGAGGTAATTTTTGGAATGGTTATGACTCACTATCCAAGGTATATGTCCACTTCCCACACGACGCGATGCGACTTAGGGTGCTCGGGTTGTCTTGGTTGTAGGCCCTAGAAGATGATAGTACTTAGGGCGCATCCAGTGGGGTGACTCCCAGAAGGATGGTCTTAGAATCGTTATGTTTTGACTATACTATTCTTACGAATGTGGCATTTCATAATTGAGTAATGAGTCTATCAATCCACTAAATGCCTTACGATCCTCGATGATAAATAGACTTATGAAATTATATTTCATTGAATTGGCATATCTATGCATGTTATGGAAGTAAACTTCTTCTCTTAATTAGATGAGTAATCTAGTTTGAAACGTTCTAGTATTACGCTAGGTTGTGCTTTTAAATGAGAGGTGCGAATGATTCTTGCATTAGAGGGTGAACTTAACCTATTCATGATATTAACATCCATAACCATTATGCATTTTATTCACACGTATATCATATCAAACTGGGCCCTGAGAAGTTTATATTTGTCTTTCTTGTGTGGTTCTTATATATATTCTCAGGTGCTCTGCCACAAGAATGCCCGTGTTGATCTTTCCTTTCCAGTGTCAGGGAGCTACAACATTTTTTGCGGATGTTATAGGACTTTTGTGATAGATGCATAATTCTTTTGGATAATCTAGTTATGATATGTCTGTATATTCGGGCATGTTTCCCTAGTTATTGTTATGCATATTTATTGTAGTACTTGATGTACATATTTTATACTAGTTTGTTGACCGATAGATTATTCGGTTATATTTGTTGTATGGTTATATAGCTGTTGCATGCCCTTACTTCTGTATCCACCTTCCTTTATAAATTGGATTGTCGCGATTGTTCTTATTAAGATTGCAAAATTATTTGACATCCTTTTTCTAAAATATTTGGTGGTTGTCTCGTACTGTTATTTTTATGAGAGTGGTGCTAAGAATGGACCATCTATAATTCTTGTATTTAGTGGAGTATCAGGTTGGTGACCTCTTATTTTAATAAGAGGGGTGTCACCGATTGTATCAGAGCATCAGGTTCTAGAGTCCTTAGGATCTATGCGTACTTATCACGTTCCACCGTAGCATTCTTTGATATAAATCCCTATAATTAGAATTGTTTTGTTTGTGTATTCATACGATCTTCCACCAGGATAAATTATTTTAATTTTATTGAAATTCAGTTGATTTTTGTCTCAGATGCCACCTAGAAGAGGTCGCCCAACAAAAGTAAATCGAGCTACAGAGAACGTAGATCAACCACCACCACAAGGAACGATAAATGCAGCAGAGGTTGATAATATTGTTGCCCATGTAGTCAATGCTACAATGACATCTATGGCATAACAGCTTCCATAAGCCCAATAATGAGCTACACAGGTGATTCAAGATCACATTGGACCCTCCGCATGGGAAAGAGTCAGATAATCCTTCCTAAAAGGTCTTCCTCCATAATTTCTTGTGGTAAATCAATGGAAGAAAGATATGCAATGCCATCTTCAAATGCTTGAATGTAGCGGGGCTCAGAAACAGATTCTCACCACTTTTAAACTCGTAGGAGCATCCCTAAACTAGTGGGATTCGGTGATACTCCAAAATAGAGGGATACCAAGACTGTCTCAGATTTTTGGGTTTTTTTTCCCCGAAAGTATTTTCCTCTAGCAGTCCATAAGGAGATGCGAAGGAAGCTTCAGGATGTTGTTCAAAGAGAGCGATGAATTGCGGAATATGAAGAGGAATTTATGTGTTTAGCAAACTTTGTGCCTGATGAAGTCATTCCAGAAGAAATGAGGATTTGAAATTTATCGGGGGTTTGAATTGGAGGATAAGGCAACACTTGTTGGGGAACCTAACTTTGCAAACATTTGGCGATGTGATGAATGACACTTTACTCCATTACCAAGATTATTGCCTTCACCTGAAGGGGATTAAGAAGATTGGAGACTCAAGTCAATCTAGTAAGCAGGGAGGAAAAGGTTCCGGTGGAGCAATACCCCCACCACAACCGTCTAGAAGTAAACAGAAAGAGCAGGACAAACAACAAGGGTACTCGGTAAAGAAAAAACGCTTTGGGGGTTACCACTTTGACGCTAGTTGTTTTAATCACTGTCAGGGTGCTCAGCAGTAATAACAGTTAGGCCAACAAGGCCAGGCAGGCAGAGGGAATAATGGAGGTCTAGGCCATTAGGGCCAAGGTACGGGGAAATTTCAGAACAACAATCGAGGTCGACATCGGGAGAATTTTATGGGCCGTTGTTTTCAGTGTGATGAATAGGTTCGCATGAGGAGAGATTGTCCACAATTAAATGGGTACAATTTCCTAGAGGTCCTCAGAATCAGAAGGCGCATTCACAACCTCCCGCACCTATTCCAGCCGTCCCTCTATAATAGGGGCAACTTCAGTACACGTGTGTACATTATTCAGGATGCTTTGTTTCCTTCATCACTGCCTGCACTGCCAACTATTCAGGGTACGCTTTCCATTCACGGGTATATGGGTCGAGTGTTATTTGATATGGGGGCAACGTACTCATTTATTGCTAGGAATTTTTCTCACTCAACGGAGCTGATTAACTATGCCAAGAGTACTTTTACTAGTGTGGAGTCTTCCATGGGTGATGGTTCTCTTATGCATTTTGTTTGTAAAAGGGTAGGAATAGCCCTTAATTTGTGTTTTGAGGTCGATTTACTCGTCCAGGATATGGTGGGGTAGATGTTATTTTGAGTATGGACTGGTTAGTGAAATACCGAGCTATGGTAAATTGTTATGGGAGGAGCGTAGTCTTTGCCATTCCGAGGAAAGAAATGTTTTTAGTGGCTATGCATCTTTCGGAGGGAGGTTCGAGTATGCACTTGTATTTTATTGAAGAGGAGACTTAACGATGGATAGTTGTTCCCCTAGATTTGATTCCTGTCGTTAGAGAGTTTGAGATTGAGTTCATAATTAATTTAGCGACGGGAACTCTGCCGATTGTGAGAGATCCATAACGTATGGCTCCTGTGGAAATGAAGGAGTTAAAAGATCAAATTCAGCAACTATTGGAGAAAGGGTTTATTTGGTGTAGCACATCACCATGGGGTGCTCCTGTGTTATTTGTAAAGAAGAGAGATGGTACCCTACGGTTATGCATTGATTATCAAAAATTGAATAAGGTCCCCATTAGGAACAAATACGCATTACCTTGAATTGATGATTTGTTTGATTAATTAAGGGGAGCATCATACTTCTCTAAAATATATTTGAGGATTGGGTACCATCAACTACGAATTCAAGAGCAGGACGTGTCGAAAACTACTTTCTTGACCAGGTATGGGTCTTATGAATTTTTGGTTATGCCCCCTGCCGTATTTATACACCTCATGAATCGATAATTTCGAGACTTCCTAGACCATTTTTTCATAGTGTTCCTTGACGACATTCTAGTCTATTCTCGGACTGAAGTTGAACATTCCAAACATCTACAGTTGGTCAGACACTACGTGATCATCAACTTTATGCCAAGGTCAAGAAATATGGCTTTTGGTTATAGGAAGTACTGTTTATAGGGCACATTATGATGGTTGAGGTACTTCAGTAGACCCAAGCAAAGTTGCAGCAGTAAGGTAACGCCGACTGAGATCCGTAATTTTCTAGGTTTGGCGGGTTACTATCTCTGTTTCATTAAGGATTTTTCCAAAATAACTGGCCCTTTGACGAAATTGACCCGAAACGGAGTACAATTTGTTTGGGATGATTCATGTCAGCTAGATTTCAATGAGCTAAAGGATAAGTTGACTTCTGATCCTGTACTCGCATTGCCATGACCGGGCATAGATTATTTGATCTTTACAGATGCGTCTCTACAAGGATTTGGAGGTGTGTTACAACATGATCATAAGGATATTGTTTATGTGTCTCGCAAGCTTAAGCCCCGTGAGAGGAATTATACCGTGCATGATTTGGAACTTGCTGCCGTAGTGTTTGCCTTGAAGATATGGAGACATGTCCTCGAGGGTGAGAAATTTAGTCTTTTCACGGACCACAAATCGTTGCAATATTTGTTCTCGCACAAAGATCTAAATATGCGACAACGTCGGAGGTTGGAGTTCGTAAAGGATTATCAATTTGATATTCACTATCATCCAGGCAAGGAAAATATAGTAGCAGATGTTCTGAGCTTAAAACCCATAGGGGAACTACCGATTGTGTGGAAAGCCAAGTGGAAAGAGCTTAGCTAGGAGGATGCAGTAGCAAGAGAATTTATGTAAGTGTTGACCATAACGCCTGCTATTGTGATGCGAGTCATGGAAGCGCAAGGAAGGGATAAAGACAACCAAGACCTATTACGCCAATTGTTGACCGAGGGAGTGGAGTCCTACTGTATTAGTTTTGAGGGTGGGTTACGTTTCCACGGAAGACTTATAATCCTGGATGAGGGATACTTGAGACGTACCGTCATGAAAGAATCTCATGGATCAAGATTTATAGTGCACCCAGGTGGAGACAAAATGTACCAAGATAGGCGCCCTCAGTATTGGTGGGCGGGTATGAAAATGACATTTCTAAATTTTTTTCTCAATGCACCACTTGTCAATTGGTAAAGGTGGATCACCGATGACCAACGGGATTGTTGCAATTGTTAGAAATATCGATGTGTAAATGGGAGAGTATCTCGATGGACTTCATCACAGGATTACCGACGTCACAAAGCGGTCATGATTCTATTTGGATTATTGTTGATCGTTTGACTAAATCGGAACACTTCTTACCGGTACGGCCATATTATAATACGACACGTTATGCCCGACTCTTTATTGAGGAGATTGTGAAACTTCATGGGGTGCTTATCAATATTGTCTCAGACCGGGACAAGATTTTTATGTCCCATTTTTAGCGAAGTTTTCAAGAGGCGATGGTGACCGAATTGAAGTTGAGTACCTCCTACCACCTATAAACTGATGGGAAAACAAAGAGAGTTAACCAAATGTTGGAGGATATGCTTCAAATGTGCATACTTTACTTTAAAGGAGGATGGTATCAATACCTTCCATTGGTCGAATTTCCTTACAATAATTTGTACCAATTCATGATAGGTATGGCACCGTATGAGGCATTGTATGGCCAACTACGTACATCACCCACTTGTTGGTTGAAAGTAGGAGATAATAAGTTCCTTGGACCTAAAATGATCCAAGATACATCTTCAAAGATTGAGCTTATTAAAAACCGCATATGAATTTCACAAGATCATCAAAAGAGCTATGCCGAAGTGGGGGATCAAGTTTTAGTGCGGGTATCCCCGATGAAGGGTATAATGTGGTTCGGGAAGAAAGGAAAGCTTGCACCGCGCTATGTATGCCCTTTTCCCATTATTGCAAAGGTAGACCCCGTAGCGTATCAATTTTCTTTACCGGAATGCCTACAACATATTCATGACTTGTTCCATGTTTCATCTTTGAAGAAGTATAAAAGGTGTGAGGGATCTCATTTGCATATTTCATAGGTTAATATCGAGTCACAAAATGATATTTTATATGAGGAACAACCAATTGCTATTTCAGATCATGGAGAGCGTAGGCTAAGGTAGAAGGTGGTACCTTTGGTCCGTGTCCAGTGGGCACACCACAATGCTGAGGAATCAACTTGGGAATGAGAGGATGATATTCGAGAGAAGTACCCACACCTCTTTTTACAAGGTACGCCTGAATTTTGGGGGCAAAATTCCCTTGTAAAGGGGGGAGTATGTAATACCCCTTATTTATCAGTAATCATTTTTATATTAATTTGCCTTGGGGGTTAATTATATAAAATAAAGGAAATTGAAGTAAATATTATTTTAAGTGATTAAAGAGATGATATTTATAGAGTTTTGCATATTTACAGTTAAGTGAATGTAAATAGCAGCATATTATGTTTTGTTGCATCGTTGTGATTTAAGCGACTATTATGACTTATATTCCAATCGAATTATTATTAATGAGTTAATATGATGTTGGAGCATGAATTAATGAACGATATTCTCGATGCTAATTTATAGGGCATGGTTGGTCCGAAAATGGTTGAAATAGTCAAAATAAGTGCCAAGTTGTATTTCAGGTTCCAGAGTAATTTATACTGGTGATAACTTAATTATGATGTTACGAGTAATTTGAATTGTGTAGTAGAATTTAAATGATTAGACTTAATGTATTTTGGGTATTTAGTCTTGCAAAACCATTATTATTTCTCATTTATTTTTCTAAACGTAGAAAGATTTAAAGAGAAGAGAGAGCTTGGGAGAAAAAGGAGAGAAAGAGGAGATTTGATATTGTTGGCTTGAAATCGTTTCAACAAGAAAGAATCCAAGGCTATGATCCTAAGGCAAGTTTCTAACTTCAAATTATGTATGACTGAGTTTGAATAATTTATATATATAGTTGTGTTTTTTTTTAGATTTAAAACATTTGTGGGTTTTGACGAGTTAGGTGTTCAACTCTTAGATCTTGATTTAGATATAATTTGAGTTGGTTATATTAGTTTGTGGTTGTGTAGGAATGATTGGGTGAAGTTATTGGATAATGAGGTTGAGGGAAGTGTAACAAATAGGTTTGGAAACTTGGGTTTTGTAAAAGAAAAAGGAGGTTGGTTGTGGGATCTGGTGCGACCGGTCGACCGGGCCAAAGAGAAAAGCCTATTACTTTTATCGCAAATCAAATTTCTATAGTATGGTGGACCTTGGTTCATAAACCGATCGACCGATTCTTAAGGTAAGAGCCTACTTCTTTTCTTACAAGGCCAATTTTGAAGGGTGCCGTCGATCGGGGGTCAGGGGCCGGTCGACCAGTACCCTGTTTTTAACCCTAAAATTTTAGATTTATTATACTCATTTCTTTTAAGGTTTGAGTGTTAGTCTTATGAAGTAAAATAGAGTATTAGAGTATAATGATTTATATATTTGGGACGGTGAGTTTACCTTGAAGATCACGAGAGTGAGATAATCGTAATAAAAGAGACGTGTCCGTTATACGGGATAATCGAGTAAAGTGTACTAAGAATGAATAATCGTAATTATTCATTCATGGGTGCACCTAATTTAGAAATGTGAATAGTGATATCTATATGACTATGTGTTTGTGCATATATTATATACGTGTAAAATTGTACCCGTGCTACTTGCTATCACGGAGGTTACCGTGCCGGGACAGTCTTATCTCGATGGGACCTTTATGGGGGATATGGACTTGTACCCTAGAACATAGGACTCCTTTTTACAGGCTATTTGATTGATAGTTAGATGGTCCTAAGAGACGTGAGGGTATGTGTCGACCTCTTAGTGACTTGGAACTATGCTTCGCCCCATTTGTATTTGTTTTGTGTTAATATAGTTTGAGAGTGATTCCGAACTAGTATTTCCCTTAGTACAAGTGATACAGGGACTTGATAGCAGACTATGCCAGCACCATAATGTTTATGTGGGGTGCCGATAGTATATATATTATATAAGTGACTAATATATATATATATATATATATATATATATATATATATAGAGAGAGAGAGAGAGAGAGAGAGCGAGAGCGACACGAAACTGTGAACTTCTTACTGTGCATAAAAGTAGTTAAGTAATGAATCAATACTCCGACTTTAATATAAGTGTTTAGGAATTTTGGGACATCATTGGTATATTATAAAATGAAATGCGATATATGTGAGAACCTTATTTCCAGAAATTAATTATCTTAGCCATAGTAATAGTCAACATGAAATCTTATGGGAGATTTACATTAAAATAAACTCTTGGGCTTAATAGTGTAGTAGGCGTGCACACTAGGTGAGAGGTGATAATTTCTCAAGAGAGTGTCGCATACTAACATGATTGTTACATTATCCGGTAAGCATTTTAAATACTTGCTAAACAAAATTTAAATTGTTTTACAATTGAGCTCCGATTCGTTTCCTGTTATCTCCCCTCTCATGTTTATATATATATATATATATTACAGGTGCTCAGCCACAGGGGCGTCATGCTTAAGTTCTTTCGATGGGACATGTTGTAGCTTATGTGGGAGTTGTAGGCCATTTGCTTAGGCGACCTCATTGTTGATTCCACTCTTAGTTCAGTTTTAATCAGTTGGGAGTGTGTCGGCCTTTTTCCATATTCAGTTGGATTTGTCATAGACTATGTTCATTTATCTTTAGTATATGGTTTTCCTTTATTGTTTTAAAGTTGGTATTAGTTATTTGAATAATTAAATTCATGGGTGTTGTTTAATTCCTAAACTGTATATTGTTAAAGGTTTTATAATTGGATTTAATGAAATGAAAATAATGTTTTTAAATGGTTTTGACACTTTGCTTAATTATTTAGGGAGTTTAAATTGGAATTTTTTTTTTGCGACAGTGATGCTAAGAATGAACCAACCGTTCACCTTGATTATAATTTAATAAAGGACTGATCACCCGGAATTTAATTAGGCAGGGTGTTACAGGTGGTATCAGAGCATCAGGTTATAGTGTCCTTTAGGATCTGTACGACTTATTTCGCTTTCAGCTTAACGTTCTTGCTATAGAGCCCTATTTTTAGGGTTGTTGTATTCTTGCATTTTATGCTTACGTCATCAGCTATTCAAGATTTGTTAAAAATTATAGACTAATAAACTTCCTTATCGTTTCTTATGCCTCTGAGACGCGCACCCAAGAACAGACATGCCCGAGCCGAGCAGCCAGTAGCTCCATCTTAGGGAATGATGAATGCAATCGAGGTAACCACTATTGTTGCTCAGGAGGCGAATGCCGCATTAGCGGTAGTCTAGCAGGCTCCACCCCAGATTTAAGGAGTGGAGCCAGTACTAGCACAACTTCCATCTGCATGAGACCGGGTTAGGGATGCCTTTCAAAAGGTGCATCCCCCGGAGTTCTCGGGTAGTTCAGATATCATAGTTTCCAACTAATGGAATAAAGATATCTAGAGGCATATGCGCATGTATGAGTGCACAGACGTGCAGAAACAGATGTTGGCTTCTTTCAAGCTACTGGGGGCCGCCTTGCAGTGGTGGGAGTCCACCACCACCTTGGAGGAGAGGGACATTATCACGGTTCAGACATTATGGGCGCGGTTTGACCGCAAATACTTCCCTTCCACCATGCCGACTGAGATGAGGCGAAAATTACTGAATCTAAAAAAGGAGAATATGACTATTGTTGAGTACGAGAAGGAGTTCACTAGACTGCTCACTATAGTGACAGATTAGGCACTTACATAGGGGAAGAAGATAATGTTGTTTGTAGATGGATTGGCCTGAAGGATTTGATAGCACCTCATAGGCAATCTATCACT
Source organism: Sambucus nigra (assembly GCA_949130495.1). Classification (NCBI taxonomy): domain Eukaryota; kingdom Viridiplantae; phylum Streptophyta; class Magnoliopsida; order Dipsacales; family Adoxaceae; genus Sambucus; species Sambucus nigra. Next base: position 476,285,339 of record OX422219.1, on the reverse strand, counting down.
GAGTACCTACACGGATGTACCTAACGCTGCATTATTATACTATCAGGATCATCACTTCCATCTGTAGCGAAGCAAATGAGCTGAAGAGTCCAGCCAGTAGGGAAGGACAGGCGGTAGTAGAACTGGTGGGAGACTGACAAGCCAGGGACAGAGATGTCATAATTAGAAGAGTTACTATCAAGGGGAACCTGCCAAGCGATTCCTATTAGGTGACTACAAGCAGGGATTTGGGGGATTTAGGCAGGGTTCGCAGGGCTAGTCTAATCAACAGGGCCAGTAGGGTCAACACCGTTAGCAGCAGGGACAGTAACAGGGCCATCAGGGCCAACCGTGTTTCCAGTCGGGGCAGTAGGGCCAGTGATGGGGTGGTAATGGAGAACAGGGCCGTGGTCAGCAGGGATAAAGGGGAGGAAATTTCGGGGGCCGATATTTCGGTTTTGGAAAGAATGTCCATAGGCGCCAGGATTGTCCAGAGGGAGAGAAGGCCCCACAACAACAGGATGCTCGTAATGAGCCACAGAGGCCACTCTTTCCAACCTCCCTCCCATCACTAACACTACGAACCATCCTAGTAGTTCTAGTACATTAGGGACATTTACAGTACAAACGTGTCTATATTGTCCACCAGGCTGCAGATCCTCAGGCACCTCCCACGATTGAGGGTACATTTCCTATCCATGGCACTATGGGTCGGGTTTTATTTTTATACTGGGGCGATAAACTGTTTTATATCTACTCATTTTACAAAGGCCTTAGGATTATTATCCATAGCAGAGAGCACTGTGACATGCGTAGACTCACCACTAGGGAATGGGTCATTGATTTTCTTTATTTATCGGGGCATAGGAGTAGAGATTGGTGGCTTAGTTTTACCAGTAAACATGTTAGTCTTAGAAATGCATGAGCATGATGTTATTATTGGCATAGATTGGCTCGCCGCATACAGAGCCATGATAGATTGTTTCAGTGGGAGTATTATCTTTACCATTTCTTGGAAGGAGATATTTTTTGGTGGCGATGCCTCTTCCAGAGGGAGGATCTTTCGCTCATTTGTATTACATAGAGGAGGATACCTCTAAGGTGGTCGTGATTCCCTTAAATTCGATCCCAGTCCTTCGTGAGTATTCTGATGTATTTCAGGAGATACTGGGCCTACCCCCCAGTCGAGAGATAGATTTCATCATAGATTTGTTACCAGGTACTCGATTGATAGCACGTGATCCTTATCATATGGATCCAGTAGAAATGAGGGAGTTACGGGGTCAGATAGAGCAACTGTTAGGTTAGGGCTTCATTCGTAGGAGCACCTCACCTTGGGGCGCTCCAATTTTGTTTGTGAAGAAGAGGGCTGGTTCACTGAGGTTATGCGTGGATTACCGAGAGCTGAATAAGGTCACGATACGAAACAAATATCCATTGCCTCGAATCGATGACCTGTTCGACCAGATGAGAGGAGCAACCTTCTTTTCGAAGATAGATTTGAGATGGGGATACCATCAACTGCGGATTAGGGAGAAGGATGTGTCGAAGACTGCTTTCTTGATGAGATATGGGTCCTATGAGTTCAGAGTCATGCCGTTTGGGATGACAAATGCTCTAGCCGTATTCATGGACTTAATGAACCAAGTGTTCAGAGAGTTCTTGGATCAGTTTGTCATCATCTTCATAAATGGCATTCTGATATATTCACACACTAAGGAGGAGCATGCTGAGCACTTAAGGACGGTTCTTCAAGCTCTGTGAGAGCATTAGATGTATGTTAAGTACGAGAAGTGCATATTCTGGTTATGGGAGGTACAGTTTTTAGAACATGTTATGTTCGAATTGGGGATAGCGGTTGACCCGAGTAAAGTATCAATAGTGAGGGAGTGGGGAAAGACCACAACACATATGGAAGTGAATAGTTTCTTGGGGTTAGCCGGGTACTACAGGAGATTCATCTGAGGTTTCTCAAAGATGGCGGGTCCATTGACGAATATAACTTGCAAGGGGGTACCGTATGTTTGGGACGATGCTTGTCAATTGGTTTCGATGAGCTGAAAGATAAGATGACTTTGGTATTAGTTCTTGATTTACCCAAGCCGGGAGTGGAGTATTTGGTTTACACTGATGCCTCTTTATGGGGACTCAGGGAGTACTTCAGCAGGAAGAGAAGGCTATAGTTTTTACCTCCTGCAAGCTTAAGCCGAACGAAAGAAATTACCCCACTCACGACCTAGAGCTAGCAGCGGTCGTTTTTGCGTTGAGGATATGGAGACATTATTTGTTGGGGGAGAAGTTTCACTTGTTCACAGACCACAAGTCACTACAGTACTTGTTCACTCAGCGAGAGCTGAATATGCGTCAGTGCAGATGGTTAGAGTTTGTGAAAGACTATCAGTTCGAAATATAGTACCATCCGGGGAAGGCTAACGTGGTTGCTGATGCATTGAGACGTAGACCGGTAGGCGACGTAGGGGACGTCTGGAAAGCGAGGTGAAAAGATTTGGGTCACTAGGATGCAATATCCTGTTCCTTTATATCTGTCATGACAGTCACACCCGAGATTTTTACGAGGGTAATACAGGCACACACATCAGATTCATTTTGCCAAGAGTAGATTATACGACTTTTAGCTGAGGGTGCTGAGTCCTATTCAGTAGGTTCTGTTAAAGGCTTGACATTTAATGGGTGATTGGTGGTCCTAGAAGAGGAAGACTTACATCATGCAGTGACGAAATAGTCTCACGGGTCCAGATTTATGGTGCATACCGGAAGAGATAAGATGTACCACGATATGAGGTAGCAGTACTGGTGGACTGGGATGAAGAAGGACATTGTTGAGTTCATGTCCAAGTGTTCTACTTGACAGATGGTAAAGGTAGACCACCAGAGACTGTCAGGGTTGCTTCAGCCGTTGGAGATACCTACGTGGAAGTGGGAAAGCATTTCCATAGACTTCATTACTGGGTTGCCTACATCACAGCGGGGTCACGACTCCTTCTGGGTGATCGTGGACTGTTTGACCAAGGTGGCTCATTTTCTGCCAGTACGAACAGATTATACCATGGGCCATTATGCACAGTTGTTCATGATGAGATTGTTAGGCTACATGGGGTGCCCCTGGATATTGTGTCGGATAGAGACGAGAATTTTGTGTCGCATTTTTGGGAGAGCTTTCAGGAGGCCATGGGTACAGAGTTGAGATTGAGTTCATCTTATGACCCACAAACGTATGGACAGACAGAGCACACCAATCAGATGTTGGAAGATATGTTACGCATGTGTGTCCTTGATTTTGGAGGAGGATGGGAGCCACATCTTCCACTAGTGGAGTTTTCTTACAATAACTCCTATGAGTTCACGATTGGCATGGCTCCATTTGAGGCATTGTATGGCAGGCCTTGTCGTTCTCCAACTTGTTGGTTAGAAGTGGGGGACCAAAATTTTCTCAGACCAGAGGTGATTCAGGATACCTCAGCAAGGATTGAGCTTATCAGGAGCTGCATTCGGGTAGCCCAGGACAGGCAAAAAATCTACGCCGATTCAAAACGGTTTTTCTGTGAATTTAATGTGGGGGACCAGGTATTACTACGCGTGTCTCCTGCGAAAGGAGTGATGAGGTTTGGAAAGAAGGGTAAGTTGGACCCAAGGTATGTGGGACCATTTCCCATTATTGAGAGGATTGGGTCGGTATCATACAGATTGGGGTTGCCAGAACACTTACACCGCATTCACGATGTATTCCACATTTCGTCATTGAGACGATACCTTCGGGATGATATGGACAACACCCACATCGCGATAGAGGAGATTGACTTACATCCCGACAGCTCTTACGAGGAGAGGCTAGTGGCTATCCTAGACCATAGCGAAAGGAGATTCAGGTCGAAGGCAGTTCCACTTGTACAAATCCGGTGGAGCATCATAATGTTGAGGAATCCACTTGGGAGCGTGAAGTGGACATGTGCGAGAAATACCCAGAGTTATTTTTACCAGATATGCCTTATTTTTTCGAATTTCGGGAGGAAATTCTGTTATTAGGGGGGAAGTATGTAATACCCCGTATCTCAATGACTTTTAAATTTGGAGATTTATTAAGTTTAATTTGAGATATTAATTTAATATTAATCCAGAAATTATTTTAAATATTTACTAGTGCGATGAGAGTTAGTAATTATTTGAATTTTGTTGAATATTACTTAACGGATAAAGTAATATGTATAATCAAATTTACTAAAATTATCATAAGTATATAATTTGATAATTTTGGGAAATTAAATCGGGATGCACCAGTGTCGTGTCGGGATTAAATTAGTATTATTAAAAGTGAATAAATTATAAATAACTTGTATGGTCATTTTGAGTGCTCCAATGCGTCCGGAAGGGTCGAGATAGTCAAAATAATGTACCTGGAGGTTTGGTTTGGGTCTCGGGGCATTTTTCAGCCTAATTAGCATCCCGTGAGGGCGTTTTGGACATTTAATGTTTTTGGGTAATTAAACCCACGAATTTACCAATGGTATATCAGGTGTTAAGGGTTGTCATCTAGGGTTAACGTAAGAAAAACCAAATAACTACCATTGGAGCAGAAGTGGAGAATCTTTCCAAGGAGTTATAGGCGAAAAACCTCTGTCGTTTACACCGCCAAATTGTAGATCGCGTGACGAGGAACACAACCACACCACTTTCTTCCAAAAATTAGAAACAAAATTTCCAAGCAAGTATCGATCTTGCTCATTTCTAGTTAATGTTCCTTCCATGTTAGTCTAGGAATGAAAATCATATATTTTGATTGAAGAATTATATGTTTTAGAAGAAAAGTCGTATGGGTTGTAGGGAGAATCTACATAGCCTGAATTTTGATCATATGTAGAGGTTTCAGCATGAAATTGGAAATAATATTGATGAAATAATTGGGGTTGGTTAGGTTCTTTAATTGAAAATTTGGAAACTAGGGTTCTCATGAATTAATTTGGGGATTTCATGTAATCATAATGATTTTTGATGAATTAATGACCCTAGGAGGTTATGAATGATATATAACCTTGTTATTATCGATTGGGATTGAAGATGAGACGTTGGGGATTAAACTGTAGAGATTTTTAAGCTTAAAAATGGTGAAAAATGAGGCTGCCAAAGGTTGAAGACGAAACAGTCCAGTTCGCGCGTAGTTATGCGAAGTCGTTCGAGCGACATGCCAATGTCGCATGAAGTCATTCGAGCGACACGTGGAAGTCGTTCGAGTGAGATCCATTCTGGTTTGAGCGAGATTTCGAATTTTTAGGGAATTTCCTATTTTTCTCCTATTTTAATAAATGGTTAATTTGAGTGAGGAAAAACCAGTACATGAGGAACCTAGAATAGTACAAAAATTAGTTGGAGTTGTTTAGGTGGAATGATTTAAATATTTGGGACGGTGAGTTTACCTTTAAGATCACAAGAGTGAGATAATCATAATAAAAGAGACGAGTCCGTTATACGGGATAATCGAGCAAAGTGTACTAAGAACGAATAATCATAATTATGGGTCGTGGGTGAACCTAATTTAGAACTGTGAATAGTGATATGTATACGACTGTGTGTTTGTTCATATATTATATATGTGTTGTAAGAGGGTAGTTTAGTTTATGGATGAAGGTGTAACCCCTACTCGAGTATGGTAATGATAAGCTAATTGCCAAAGCTTTGGATTAATGATAGGAGATACAAACACAAACCCAATGAAGAATAAATCAGTTTAAACTCTCAAATCTCTCGTGTATAACTCAGAAAGTAGTAATGAAACTTAGAAGTAAATTAGCTATAGGGAGAAAGAAGTAAGCACCCTAGATACACCTTGGTGGGGAGGTAGAAACACCCCAAACACCCTCAAGAATATCTATCAAGTATTAAAATCTTCATAATGAATAATAATGGCGAGTGAGTAAACCCTCTGGTTTTCAATAACTCTCTCTGATGTGTATCCTCTCTAGATATAACTCCTGAACTCTTAAAAGATCATCCTTCCCCAAAGGTGGTTGAGGTCCTTAAATATCCCCCCACACTACCCCAGAGGCAACTCAGTCATCAATGCTTGTGAAAGACCTCCCTCATACTTTATATCACCAACATTAAATACATGATGCACTAGTTGTCTCCACGTTATAAACATTAAATGCCAAGACATGCCTTTTGCCTAACCACTATGTCAGAGGTGGCTCACCAACTGTCTGACAGCCCCAAATACCACCGCGATTTACTCAAGTGCAGGTCTGACATTGTTTAGATGTCTAGTGACATCACCTACAGTTGATGTGACATTAAGTAGAGGGTTATTTGATTCACAACTCAACGCCCGATGGAACTCCAAGCTGCTTTGCCCGATGTTCCACGGTTAGGGTTCTTCGGTGTTTTTACCAGGTGTATCTAATATGGTTAGGACAAGACCCAATGATGCCTAACTTCTGAATCCTCCAAACCAAGTCCCTCTAAAGTTCCCACGGTGAGGTCATTCGGTAGAGCATAAGAGCTCTCCCAGGCCCTGCCAAGACTGGTCTCTAGCGAGTACCGTTTGACCTCACACTAAAACACATTATTATTCTCGTTACATCATTACAACCGTTATAGCTTACAGTCAACATAAACAAAAATATAATATGACTAATATAACAAGATAAAGTATGAGTTGCAACGCCAAGCTACCTCGCTGAGTTGCCACGCTTGAGCTGCCTCGGTTGCTTAATCTCAAACACTATTGCCAATTAGGGAATTATCCCTAATCTTAGGATTACCTTCAAGCCCCCTCTACATTTCCCCCTTCGTGGAGAGATTTTTTGGACCAAGAAATGTCTGCACGAAACTTCTCAATCCGGTCAACGTTCTCTGTGTGAAAAATTTTTGGCTTTCTTTCCCTCGTTAGAACCACAACGTTAAAAGTAAAATTCTCCCCAATGTACCTGAGACGAAGTGTCATAACTCATTCGTTCTTGGGCGAAGGGACATCGCCACTTTTTCCTGATGTTGATCCTCAACCATTCTAGCTTTATTATTTAAAATTCTCCTGAGAGGCCTACTAACCTTATCGAATACTAATTTGGACTCTTAGAAAGTGAAATTATCCCTTGTAATGCTTCGCTATGTTCAAAAAAAGCATAAATTCTCCCCGATGTAACTGAATCAAAATTTAAACAATGTTTGGACTTGTGGCGAGGGGACATCGTAGCTTTTTGGACCGTTGGGACATATTTTCTGTTAGGTGTTGATGGATAAGTCTGACACCAATTTGGCGCTTAAACATAAACTTGGTTAGGAAGGCAACCCTTTCTATTCCCCAGACGTCATTTCGTATTCGAAGTAACGTTGTCTTTCCAGCTGTCGAGACCCTTCTTGATGTGCCACGTGTTCGTTTGAAATGATTATAGGTGGCCCCTGCACATGCAATGGTGGGAAACTCCAACCGTCGAGTTTGAAACCCTTCAAACGTCTCTTTTATTTCAAAACCCTTCTATATCTTCATCTTTTTTATCTTCTTCAAGATCCCCACTTTCTTTTTAGAGAGAAACTCTGTGAAAACTGTGTGCAACATCCATTGTTGCCCCCTTCTTTACCCAGTCTCCTCCTTCTCTCATGATTTTGCACCACCACCTACGGTTGTGCTCCTCTCTCCTTATTCTTAGCCCTGTTTAACCGACTGTACTGCTCATCAGAACTTTCTCATGGCTTCTTCAAGTATTTCCCAGGTTGCTTCCACTACCCATCCAGGTTCCCCCTCTACCGTTGCTGGTGCTGTAACCGTCCTTAGCGGCGCTACCCTGGTTACTTCTCGGCAAGGGCAACTATGGTTCCATCACCAGGCACCCATCTTTGAAGAGGAAGATGATAAATTTTCTGAGGCGTGCAAGACCTGCCATTTCTCATCCAAGTTCGATCCATTACTGTTGGGTGATGAAGAAGTGGATTCGTCGAAGTGGGGCTATATTCCACCCGAGGGAACTCTGCACTTCCGTCTGGACCGTGGTGACTTTCCCTATTCCCAGGTCGACTTCAAAGCATATTGGGGGCCACTAGCCCATTTTATTGCTTGGCACACACATATGCAGAGCTCCCAAACCGTTGCTCTTACGAAGGTTGGGCTACATCGAGCCTACTGGTTTGGCGAGTTCACCCTCTCGAAGAACAACGCGGCACTTCAAGTGATAGTCTCCCGATGGAACATCATAACCCACACCTTATTTGCTGTATGGGGGGAGTTTACTTTTATGTTGGAGGATGTCTGTGAACTCCTTGGGTTTCAGCCCATGGGCGAGTTCACCTATCACGACGAGCCTCTGGATGCCGAAGAGGCTGCTGATCGAGTTGATCTGGATCGGATCTATCGCAGTTTCATCGGTCCCTCAAACAAAGCCACATTTGCCCCCTTATCAATTATTTTTTCGAGCTCCAACATCGAAGGATGCTAGTGATGTAACGGGACTTGGTAGAGTTACCTCCCTGGAACTACCAGCCTACATACTTGTACTACTTTCACACTTCTTTCTTACTGGAAAGCACAATAATCAGCCTAGGAGGGACCTGATAAACATTTTCGTTCATTTATCCAGAGTATTCAACCTACCTCTGGCCTCCATCGCCTTGGGGTCCCTCTACACCTGGTTGAATCGAACCCATATGGACATGGAACGGTCACTGGGCCCTTATAACTTGGCGAATTTATTCATCACCATCATATTGACGGGCTTCCTCTATACCCGCTTTCTTGCTATTGCTACGAAGTTAGTTTCCCTGCCCGTTAGCAAAGGTATTAAGCCCCCATACCTCCTGTGTTTCCACGAGAAGAATATCCGAAAGGAAATAATAGAGGTTTTTGACCACCTAGACTCCTTCATAATGAGGCCATATAGTGAGTCCACTTTTGCCCATAGTTGGGACTTCTTTCCTACTACAGCCACAACGATCAGATTTAACCCGGTTGTAGAAGATCCCTCATAAGTCGTAGTGCTTATTTTCACCCCAGGGTTCCTCTCCTCTTATACTGAATGGGAATATACTTCTAAGCCTTACAATCCTGATAGATGCAGCAGGCAATTCGGGTTCGACCAGGGGGCTCCTCGACCTGTGTTCCAGGATAACCATTCCAAGGCCACCTTCGTTAAGGCATGCACCTTCTACACTGCCGCTGCGGTGCTTGGTGTGACATCCACCATTGATGGGCGTGTCACCCTTCCTAGTGCTACTAGGAAGGGATACATATCCACATCCTTTGCTACGAAGTTCCATCTAGAGCAGTTGGCCATGATTCGTGAGTACATCTAGTCCCCCCCTCAATATCCCCAAGTCTTTTCCTTTTTTTCCTCTGAGATGGGTCTAAAGGGGAACTCCGTGCTTGGGGTTGAGTTTCCCTTAAGTAAAACTATTAAGGAGTCTCCTCATTAACTACCCCCTCATTACCCAATGATCCCAACTGCCACCCCGAAACCCATGGCTGCTTCGACCCCCAAAACCATATGTCCCCACGATCGAAGCTGCCACGGGAGAAGGGCCTTCTGAGCCACCTACCAAGAAAGCCAGGAAGTCCAAGTCTAAGAAGGCTAAGGACAAAGTTCAAATGCAAACTCCATAGGAGGCATTCCCAATTGCCTTTGTTCCCCCTCCTATGTCTTTAGAACTGTCTGAAGAGCTGAGGAGGTGGGTGGAGGCTGAAGTTACCCAAATAAACACTGAATTCCAATATTTCGCAGTCACTGATCCTCCTCCGGGTACATTCCCTGTGATCATGGTTGATCCCACGTAGCCAATAGAAAAAATGAGGGTAAGGACGAAGGTACCTAAAACTGGTGGTACAATGAGCTCCAGGAAGAAAACACTGGGCACCAAGTCCTAGAGGAAACAGACACATGAGGAGCCTTCCTCCCTAGTTCCTTCGGTTGCTACCCCCTCGCCACGTTCACCCATGGTCATACCCTCTCGTTCTTACTCCGGATTTGAGGAATCTATGCATTATTTATTTCTCATTATTCTTTTAATAACATAGACCCTTTACTTATTGCCTGATATCTTTGGTGCATGGAGTTGAAGAAGCGAGGGTCAGTCATCCCAGTTCCTCCAGTCCCCTAGTAAGTCGTTTCATGGGGGGACATTGCAGTACTCCGCTAGCCACTGTCGCCCTTCCACGCTCTCCATTAATAAGCCTTACCTATTCACTCCGTTCCTCCTCCCACCAGGCCAAAAATGCCGCAGCGGTTGCTACTAATTTGTCTAGCCAGCTTGAGGCACCTGTTCCAGCTTCCCCTGAGTTTCCCTCCGAGCGGGAGGTCTCTCTGCCCCTGGTTGTGGTCGAAGAGAGTGTCCCACAAGTAAATGTCTTTTCGAGCCTTGCATCTTTTATTTGTCACATTGGCTTATTTATCAATTCTAACCTGTTGGGCTATTTTAGGTGGAAGTGGCATCGCTGATAGCCAACATTCTCCTTCCTCCTGCATTGTCAAGACCCATTACTGAAGTTCTTTTCTTTAGTGCCATAACAGGGGTAAGCTAAGTGCATTTATATCTCTTATCCCTTTGCGATTAGTCCTTTCATCTAACATTTGTATTTACATTTGTAGCTCTCTCCAAGTCTTTCTCTGCCTTTTGCGTTGAGTGACCTTATTCGTTCTCAGGCCTAGGTTGGAACAGCTGCTCTCATTAGGGCATCTCTCGTAGGTCCAACATCTACTTCTGATGATGCGCCCGTATTGGCCATAGTACCCTATGCTAGCGAGGGGAGTGTGCCTACCTTTGAGGCTTCTGCAACCGGAGGCTCCGTTGAAGCTGTTGAGGTAATGAGCCCGCCTCCCACGATTTTTAGCATTATGGATCTCGTGGTAACTACCCCTCTCGCTCCTACTGTTGCTGAGGAAGTACTTCTCTAATTCCTCTATATTTCTCAGCTTCTCGAAATCCACCTGTATGGGTGACTTAATTAATGAAATCATTTGTTTAAGATTGTTCCATAAACTCAAACATGTAACGGTGCCTTAACAATGAAAACACTTGTTTAGGTTTTTTCACAAACTCCACCTATAATGGTGACTTAACAACGAAAACTTTTGTTAAGATTTTCCATAAACTCCACTATAACGGTGACTTAACAACGCAAACACTTGTTAAGTTATTTTCCATAAGCTCCACCTATAATGGTGACTTAACAACGCAAAGACTTGTTAATATTTTTCCATAAGCTCCACCTATAATGGTGACTTAACAACGAAAACCCTTGTTAAGATTTTTCTGTGAACTGCACCTATAACGGCGACTTAACAACGAAAATAATTGTTAAGAATTTTTTGTAAACTCATTATTTCTCCTACATGTTCTCAGGTTGCTCGGGAGGACTCTCCACTAATTCCTTCGCCCATTGCCTTGCCACCTCGTGAACCTGTCTCATCCGAAGAATCAAGCCATAATGATCAAGGTTCCATAAAAGGTGCGGCAATGGAAAGAGAATCTGGGTGTGAGATTCACCTGCCTGTTTTGGCTCCTCACGCCTTCTGCCTGATGGTACTTCAGTGTTCTCCCCAAATACCCGCTAATCATTGTTTGGCAATTGAGCAACTTTGGATTTATCATCCTGAAACCTTCACGGTGGAATGCCTTCTTTCAAACGTCTCAGTCAGGCTTCAAGGCATGGCCACCATTATTGCTGAAATTATCGATACTCCAACTGCGAACGTGACCAGACCCCTCTTCAACCAATTCTTGGGCTATCTGAGTGAGTTGGGTCGTGACGAGTTTTGTTTTGACTAACTCATCGCACATTTGAAGACTTTGAAGAGCCAGCGGTTAGACAGCCAGAGGGAGATCTTACGAAAACATCAGGAGGATCAGAGGGCCGAGGAAGACAAGCTGGTCGAGCTAGCACCTCTCCTCGGAGCCATTGACAAGGAGGTGGATTACCTTGAAGAATCTTTGCGTTTGGAAAAGCTAAAACGAGATAAACTTCTTATCGAATGTACGCAAGCACATACTAGGCTGGAAGTTTCCATTAAAGCCTAATGGTCTTTCTTAGAGGCTTCTTCGAGCCTTCCTAGAGATTTTTTCTCCTCCATAGATTTGTGGTCCCTCGTAGGTCAATGAGTTTTTGTATATGTATTTTTCTTTTCCTTTTATGTAATTCTTGGGCGATAGCTCCCTATTTTGTAATGCCACAAAGTATATGAATGAAAGGAAAGATATTTATTCTCATGCCCTTTCTTTATGTTACAACTTATTGCATGGATTGTGAAGTGTGGAGTTCTATAACTCTTTCATCTCTTCCTGAGTTATAATAAAAGGAAATTACATACTCATCATAAGAAAGAACTTTTGAATTCAAAATAACAACTAAATACATCAGCGGTCAAACATAACTGCCTACACATGATAAACCTTCAACCACTTATTATTAATCTTGAATGGTTATCTTCTTCCATTTTTGAAATTAAGCAATAACCTGAGTCATGCGCCTCCTTTACGACGAAAGGTCCCTCCCAATTCACTACAAACTTAGGTAGAGGAAGCCCCCTAATATGTTTAACTACTGCCTTCAATACAAGATCTCCCTCCTACAACTTCATTGGTCTCACTAATTTATCGTATGCCCTGGAGAGTTGTTTCATGTATATTTGGAATTGTTGCATCGCATTATCCCGGTGTTCATCTAATGCTTCCAACTGCACGTGTCAACTCTGAGGGAGCGTGCTACTTCACAAAGCATATAGAGTAGAGGGAACTTCTAACTCTACTGGGAGAAGTTCCTCGGCCCCATAAATAAGAGAGAACGGCGTATACCCTGTAGACTTCCTCTTAGTCATTCGATAGGCCCATAAAATGGTTGGTATCTTGTCATCCAATGATCCTGGGAAATCCTCCATCGTTTTTGGCAAGATATTGACCAAATTCTTGTTAGTCGCTTCGACTTGACCGTTCCCCTTTGGGTATGCCACCGTCGAAGTGTGATGGATAATAGAGTATTTGTCTGTGAGCATCGTTACCTATGAATTAACGAAAGGGGTTCCATTATCTGAAAGGATAACCTTTGGGATCCCGAAATGGCAAATCATGTATTCTCTGATGAAGCTGCTCACTACTGTTGCTCTTCTCGATGGTATCGGCTCGGCCCACTTCGTGAAACACTCCATTACTACTAGGATCCATATCATCCCCCTTGAAGAAGGGTGTATTGCCCCTACCAGTTCGAACGGCCAAGTGTGGAAAGGATAGGGCGTTGCTAGGGAGTATAAGTCTACTGACGGGGCATGGATCATATTTCCATGAAGCTGGCAAGCCTTGCACTTTCGAACGAACTCAACAGAATCTTTCTCCATCATTGGCGAATAGTACCCCAAAGTCATTAGCTGGTCATACAATTTGTCCCCTCCTATATGAGTTGGATCGTGCACCTATTTAAGAACCTCAGTCACTTCTTCCTTCGTGATGCAACGTAAAGGCCTGATGAAGTATCCCATTCGATAAAGTTGCCTCTCGTGAACGTAGAACCTTGGGGCCCTTCGTCGGAGTCCCATTGAGTCAATTTTCTCTATCGGGACAACTGCATCTTTAATGAAGTCAATATAGGGCTATCTACAATCACCCTGAGCGTCCACAAAATGACATTTAGTTGCTTCGAAGAATAATTGGCATTTGTCACACTTTTGTTGTAACTCGATTGCGTCCTGCTTCATGCTAGGCTAAAAATATCCCTCCCTTTGCATTCTTCGATAGAGGGATATTTCAATTATTTCTTAGTGCTCTCCATGTGTTTTCTTCAATCTTTTCTCTGCTTCTTCGGGGAGGATGCATCTCAATAGCCATCCTCCTGCGTTTCTGTAGTAAAGGTTTCCCTGGTTTGTGAAGTATTGGGCCAATTCTCTGAGCCCCATCGTTCCTTCACCGGACTCTAGTTGCTTCTTAATTTCTCCACGGCAGTCCGCATTCTCCTCCATCGGTAGAATTGACTATACCATCAAAGGATTTGTTCTTCGTTGGATCACGACGATAATTTTATCGCTTCTCATGATCATCTTCTGGGCAATGATGGCATAAGCATCTGGATGATGGTTCATCGTTCTAGGATGCCTTTTGACTTTGGTACGATGGAACTGACCAGTAGGTCTCTACATGATTGTTCTATATGGCTCCAAGCCCATATATTTCAATGCGTACTCCCCATTTACTTAGTGAACCACTAAGTTTGAATCCCCCTTGATGCAAAGCAAATGAATTCCTCTTCGAAAGGCCTCTAGCACCCCCATCACCAATGCCTCATATTCCACCTCGTTATTAGAACAAGGGAAATATAATTTGTAGGAAAGGCTGATCTCTTCCATTCCGTTTGAAAGAATAACTCCTGCTTCTCCTTTCCCTTCTGCCGAAGATCCATGGAACTGCATTGTCCCTTCCTCCTCCATTGCGTCTATGTCATTGGCCTGTAGATTGTCTCCTGGAACACTTTCTTTGGGTGGCTCAAAAGTTCCTGAGGGGAAAAATGTCAATAGGTCGGCACACGCTTGACTTTTGATTGCCTGAGGAACAAGACATTTCTAGTCATAATCAGAAAGAATAAGGAACCACCTAGCTGCCCTGCCAATAAGTATTATTCTTCCTAGCAAATACTTAATAGGATCAGATCTAGTTACAATATGAATTGTAAAAGACAACATATAATGCCTATGTTTTTGCGCTACAAATATTAAGGCTAAACAATGCCTTTCCAAGCTACTATATCTGAATTATGTCCCATGGATAATCCTGCTGAGGTAGTAAATCGGTCGTTCTTTCCCGTTGATCTCTTATGCCAGTAAAGCTCCCACGGACCTTGTGGTGGATGTGAGGTACAGCTGTAAAGGTATTCCCGCCTTTGGGGGCACCATAGTCTGTGGTGAAACGAGCAATTTATTCAGCCCATCAAAAGACTCTTGGTAAATCTCCCCCCATTTGAACTTCGTATTCCTTTGTAACAATTTCATTAAGGGGTGTGCTACCTCGGCTAATCTAGGCACAAATCTCCTAAGGTAGGAGACTTTATCGAGGAAACTTTTCAACCCCTTCGCCGTTCTAGGGCTTGGAATTTCCAAGATCGCCCGTTGTTTGTCCTGGTCCATCTGCACCCCTTGTCGATCAACCACAAAGCCTACGAATTTCCCACTTGTCACCTCGAAAACACACTTCAATGGATTCATCCTTAATTTATACTTCCTACAATGAGAAAACACCTTCCTCAAATCGCTCAGGTGGGACTCCTCCTTTCTTGATTTCATGACCAAATCATCCACATATAATTCTACAAATTTGTGGAAGAAATTGTGAAAAATAGCCATCATTGTCCTCTGATAAGTTGCCCCAGTGTTCTTGAGGCCGAACGGCATCACCCTGTACATGAAGTTACCCAATGGGGTTCTTGAATGATGTTTTCTCTACATCCGAGGGGTCCATCTTAAACTTATTATACCCCACATACCCATCCATGAATCTATACATCTCATGCCCAGCTGTTGCATCTATCACGCTATCGATGGAGGGAAAAGGGAACTCCTCTTTAGGATAAGCTCTATTCAAATATCTAAAGTCCACACAGATCCTTATTTTGTTTTTGTCTTTCTTTCCCATGGGGACAATGCTAGATAGCCAGAGTGGGTGCTATATCGGTACGATGAACCCTACTGTTAGCAAGCATTGGACCTCTTCCTTAATCTTCACATCCAGCTCGGGCTTATACGTTCTTGTTGCCTACTTTACTAGAATGAATGAAGGCATTACATTCATCTTGTTGTAGCTCACCTCCTCATCCAGCCCTTCCATCTTCGTGTACTTTAACGCGAAAACATCTATAAATTCCCAAATCAACTTGACCAAGGGCTCTCATCTCTCCTTGTTGAGATCCTTAGAGATGAAGATAGGCCTTAGATCTTCTCCTTCTTTTTCCAGGTTCAACTGCTCTAACTCTTGTGCCTGAGGCTTGGGTTGATCTTCCATGTAATTTGGTTCTTCGGTGACTTCCTCCACAAATTCTTGTATGCTGGAAGTGTCTATCACCACACATTGCCCATATTGATCCACTAGAAAGCATTCATATATCGGGTAAACCTCATTATCATCTTCCTCGATCGCATGCTCACACCGTTACAATTGATACACCACCTTTCCTTCTGCGGTAATGACTTTCTTACATGTCTACTGGTAGCGGCGACTGCCTTCCTCTTCTTCTCCATAGAAACCTCGACCACCCTTTTTCCTGAGAACCAACTCAACATACTTTGTCGTTGGGACTCATGCTCCATCAAATCCTCCCTGGTCCTCATCCTGTCCCTGATCTTCTTTGAGATGCTTTGCGGTCGAGGGACCACCTGATGAGCCTCTTCGGCTATTACCTTCGTGCTACTTCCAACCTCCTTACTTTGCTCATTCATGGGCCTCATCCTTTCTCTGATCGAGGGAACCCAGGCACCCTCCATTCTTCTCGTTAAGACCCAGACATTTTCCTCTAACTTCGTGTAGAGTGTTGCATCCACCAAGTGAGCTTCCTCGACAGCGAAGGGATTTTTTGTTTCCCTAATGGTCACTTCCGTCCCCTTGATATTCGCCTTAACGCATTTGTGGTACGTAGAAGGAACTAACCCTTGGTTGTGCATCCACACCCTTACTCTTAGTAGATGATAGGAAGTTTCACTCTCTATTACATGGAACTTGATATGGGAACTCAGATTTCCCATCACAATCCCAACATTAACATATGCAATGGATTTGGAAGATTGGTTATCATACCCCGAAATTACCAAAGGCATGGGGACCAATCTTTCTTCTGGAATATTTGTTGCATGAAAGGAGTTAATTGGCATGATAATTATGAAAGCTCCCCCACCCATGAGAGTCCTTGCAAAACTAACTCCGTTGACACTGGAAATTACATACAACGGTCTATTGTGAGGGAACCTTACAGCCCTATCTGCATCACTGAAAGTTATTTTCGACAGGAACCTCCTTATCAACCTGGCCATGGATCCCTTCCATCTCAGCGAAGGGACCTCATTCTTCCTTGCAATATCAAGTGTTGCATGGGTTATCTCCAATCTAATCTCCCTTAGAATCCCCACCTGGTCGAAGAACCAGG
The DNA here is from genome assembly GCA_949130495.1 of Sambucus nigra. Lineage (NCBI taxonomy): Eukaryota > Viridiplantae > Streptophyta > Magnoliopsida > Dipsacales > Adoxaceae > Sambucus > Sambucus nigra. The sequence continues at coordinate 476,268,256 of OX422219.1, read as the reverse complement.
TGATCTTTGGGGATTTTGAAACTACACAGTATTTTAAGCCCGGATCTACTTCATCACCTTCAACGCTATACACATCCTCCACGTCTTTGACGTTTGCTTCATCGGAGGCCAAAACCATGTTATCCATTCCCTTGGTATAAGTCTCCAAAGTCGCTTCATACTTTTCTCTTTTGCCTCTATCCGCCTCTTATCATAGGCTACCACGAGGTTGGCCCCATGTACTGGTAGTGGGTTGTTATTGACATATTATGGAGGGATTAACAATGTCCCTTCCTTTACATACTTATCAATAATCCTTTTCAGTGTGAAGCAACTTTCTGTTGGGTGTTGGATCCTCCTATGAATGTGGCAGTACCTAGGATCTGCCTTTGTTGCAGCATCGAGTTCCCCAATGGGAATATCTTTTGGTTCGTAGACCGTTTCGCCTTGAACCATTGCATTTTAACAGTTGACAGCCTCCTCCACTGTACAAGGCAATGGTGGTGGGTCTTCCCTATTTCTTTTGAACTGCCTCTTATTGTCCTTCTTCGGTGCCTTGCACCCATCTCCTCCTTCGGTGTACCCTACCCATGGGGGCTGAGACCTCCCTCCCATGGGTTGCATCGGTTTCCTAAACATCATGGGTCCTACCACCGGATTGGGCCGCACCACCAATGAGATATTCCTCGTTCCTTTCAAGAATGCCGAAAAAGTCCCCTCGTGTGTCTCATTGATGAGATGGCAGATGTACTCTGGATGCAACCCCTCGGCGCAAATCTGCAATAACTTAGACTCTTTGGCTTCCTCCCTCATGTCGAGGGATCTTTCCCTGAATCTTCGAACATAGGCCACCACTTCTTCCCCAGGTCGTTGAGTCTCCCTACCCAGTTGGGTCAAAGTAAAGTCACCTTCTGCCAGAAAGAACTTGTGGACAAACAATACATGCATCTCCTCCCACGTAGAAACAATCCTGGGAGCCAAATGGGAATACAAGGTATATGCTTTATCGTTTAAGGATTTGGAAAACTCCCTCAACCAAAGTTTCTTATGATTGCAATGTGCCCCCAAGTGTTCAATGAAGTGTTTGATGTGCTCCTTCAGATTCCCTCCTTTTCCCATGCATTTCTGAAAAATAGGAGGAATATACTCCTTTGGATAAAGATCGTCGTTGTACTCCTAAGGATACGATGTTCGAAAGTCATCATAAATGGAAGCTACCTCGCCAGCAGATTGCGATGAAGCCTGTATGAACTTTAGCATTTCCTTTTGCATCTCCTTTCTCATTTCTTCTATGGTTGATGCCACTGGGGTGACAACCATCGGGACAACGAGCTGAGTGCCCGTTGAAGCTGGAGCAGGCGTTGTGGTTTGGGCCATCGATTCACAACCAAGGGTAAGCTCGTTGGGACTATTCCCATTATGCCTACACCTGGTGGGGCCATTGGACCTACCCCCGGTGTTACGAAGGCATTAGCCTCCAACCCCCAACATAGTTGAAGCTATTGGAATTTGTAAACAGTCGTAAAACTTGCTCAAGAGGAGTGCGACCTGAGTAGGTCCCAAGCTTGCACTCGTGGAAGCTTGGGCCACCCCCGGAACGCCTAACATCGCCAGACCGGAGGTACCTCCACTCCAGGAGTCCCATCCCTTAGGGCCTCCAGTTCTCTGGCATCTTGTTGTTCATTATGATGGATGTCATCAAAGTTCAGCCTTCGATTAGCATTATCCTGTGCTATACTCCTTACGTAGAAGAATGCCTCCCCAGCAGAGTCTCCAAATGTAAGAGGGTACTTTAGATTATAGATGGAGGCATAACCCCTATTCGAGTATGGTAATGATAAGCTAATTGGCCAAAGCTTTGGATTAATGATAGGACATACAAACACAAACCCAATGAAGATGAACTTAGTTTAAACTTGCAAATCTCTAGTGTATAACTCAGAAAGTAGTAATGAAACTTAGAAGTAACTTAGCTAGAGGGAGGGAGAAGTAAGCACCCTAGATACACATTGGTAGGTAGGTAGAAACACCCCAAACACCCTCAAGAATCTCTGTTAAGTATTAAAAGCTTCGTAATGAATAACAATGGTGAGTGAGTAAACCCTCTGGTTTGCAATAACTCTCTCTGATGTGTATCCTATCTAGCAATAACTCCTTAACTCTTAAAAGATCATCCTTCTTCAAAGGTGGTTGGGGTCATTAAATATCCCCCCACACCACCCCCGAGGAAACTCAGTCAACAATAATTGTGAAAGACCTCCCTCATACTTTATATCACCAACATTAAATACTTGATGCACTAGTTGTTCTCACGTTATAAACATTAAATGCCAAGACATGCCTTTTGCCTAACCACTGTGTGTTAGGGCGCTGTGCCACACAGGTGGCTCACCAACTATCTGATAGCCCCAAATTCCACGACGGTTTACTCAAGTGCAGGTCTGACATTGTTTAGTTGGCTAGTGATATCACCTATAGTAGATGTGACATTAAGTAGAGGGTTGTTTGGTTCACAACACAACGCTCGATGGAACTCCAAACTGCTCCGCCTGAGGTTCCACAGTCAGGGTTCTTCGTTGTTTTTACCAGGTGTATCTAAGATGGTTAGGACAAGCCCCAATGGTTCCTCACTTCTCAATCCTCCAAAATAAGTCCCTCTATAGTTTCCACGGTGAGGTCATTCGATAGAGCATGAAATCTCCCCCAGGCCCTGCCAAGCCTGGTCTCTTGCGAGTACCATTTGACCTCACACTAAAACTCATTATTATTCTCGTTACATCATTACAACCGTTATAACTTACCGTCAACATAAACAGAAATACAATATGACTAATACAAGAAGCTAAAGTATGAGTTGTCACGCCAAGCTACCTCACTGAGTTGCCATGCTTGAGTTTCCACGCTTGAGCTACCTCAGTTGCTTAATCTCAAACACTATTACCAATTAGGGAATTATCCCTAATCTCAGGATTACCTTCAAGCCCCTCTACACATGCAAAATCATGCCCGTGCTACTTGCTATCATGGAGGTTACCGCACCCGGACAATGTTATCTCGATGGGACCTTTATTGGGGATACTTACTTTGTACTCTAGAACATAGGACTCCTTGGTACAGGATGTCTGATTGATAGTCAGACGGTCTTAAGAGACGTGAGGGTATGTCCTGACCTCTTAGTGACTTGGAACTATGCTTCGCCTACATTTTTTTGTGTTTTGTGTTAATACAGTTCGAGAGTGATTCTGAACTAGTATTTCCCTTAGTACGAGGGATACGGGGACTTGATAGAAGAGTATGCCAACACGATAAAGTTTATGTGGGGTTCCGATAATATATATATATATATATATATATATATATATATATATATATACATGAAAAAAGTAACTTCTTATTGTGCATAAAAAGTAGTTAAGTAATGAATCAATACTCCGACTTTAATATAAGTGTTTGGGAATTTTGGGACAACACTTCTATATTTTGAAATGAAACGAGATATATGTGATAACCTTATTTTCAGAAATTAATTATCTTAGCCATAGTAATTTTCAACATGAAATCTTATGGGATATTTACATTAAAATAAACCCTTGGGGTTAATAGTGCGGTAGGCGTGCACACTAGGTGAGAGGTGAGAATTTCTCAAGAAAGTGTCGCATACAAACATGATTGTTACATTAGCCGGTAAGCATTTTAAATACTTGCTAAACTAAATTTAAACTATTTTACAATCGGGCACTGACCCGTTTCTGTTATCTCCTCTCTCTCTTGTGTGTGTGTGTGTGTGTGTGTGTGTGTGTGTATTACAAGTGCCCAGCCACAGGGGTGTTATGCTTAAGTTCTTTGGACGGGATGTGCTGCAGCTTATGTGGGAGTTGCAGGCCATTTTCTTAGACGACATCATTGTTGATTCCACTCTTAGTTAAGTTTTAATAAGTTGGGCATGTGTCGCCCTTTATTCTTATTCAGTTGGATTTGTCAGAGACTATGTTTATTTATCTTTATTATTTTACTTTTTGGGATTTCATTACTGTCAGGATGGTTTTCCTTTATGGTTCTAAAGTTGGTATTAGTTATTTGAATAATTAAATTCATGGGTGTTGTGTAAATCTTAAACTGTATATTGTTAAAGGTTTTATAATTGGATTTAATGAAATGAAAATAATGTTTTTAAATGGTTTTGACACTTAGCATAATTATTTAGGGTGTTTAAATTAGAAAATTCATTTTGAGACAGTGATGCTAAGAATGAACCAACCGCTCACCTTGATTATAATTGAATAAAGGACTGATCACCCGGTATTTAATTAGGCGAGGTTTTACATACATATCCAGAGGTCAACCATTTAGACCAAGCATTCAACATAATAATGACAAAAATTCAATGTTTCATTGAGTGTAATCATCAGGATATGGAGAACAAAGGCAGTTCTTTACTTAACTTACTGAAGACAAAAAGTCAACACAAGGCTCTGTCAAATCTGTGGGAATAACAAGCACATTGCTATGAACTATCTATATCGTTGGGATTTTTCATATCAGTCACCCACTCCAAATGAAGTTGATTTTGTTGTTACCACGCATTAAAGCATGGATAGCACCTTCTACATTGACTCAGGTGTCAATGAACGTGTGACCCACATCCCAGGTAATCTTGCCAACTTGCAACATTACTTTGGTGTTGATATTATAATGGTTGGTAATGGATCCAAACTACTAAATATTCATGTTGGAGAAAAGGTGCTTAAACCATACCTGAAATTAAAAAAATGTCTTAGTTGTGCCCAATTTAAAGAAAAATCTTGTCTTGGTCCGTAAACTCACCATGGAAAATCAATGTGACCTTATTTTTATTAATACTGACTTTTTGGTTAAGGACAAGAAGACACGAAAGATATTAGGAGGAGTCCATAAGGAGAACGGACTCAATGCTTTTGATGAGGAAGGATTGAAGGATCTCACATCTATCCAAAATGAGAAGAATCTGATTACATTTGGCATCAAAGACTTCGACATCCTCACTCAAAATTACTTCAAGAATTGGATAATAAAGATTGTCTTAGTATTAGTCATTGCAATAGGAAAAGTTCAATTTGTGAGAGAGACCAATTAGGCAAAAACTCTAAACTTCCTTTTCAATGGAATACAATTGTCCCTAAATTTCCTTTTTGAGAAAATTCATTTTGATCTGTGGGGTCCTACACCCATCTTGTCCTCCCAATAGTTTCAATATTCTATTATATTTGTGGATGATCATATAAGATATACTTGGATTTATCTCTTAAATCAAAAGTCAAATTTCTTTGATGTTTATACCAATTTGATAGTATGGTTAAAACACAATTTTCTAAGACAATCAAGACATTCCAATGTTATGGACAGTGTGAATTTTCTAAAATTGAGTTCATTCAATAATATTGGACACCAATGGCACTATAAGACACATCTCATGTCCACACACATGAGAGAGAAATGGTGTTGCTGAAAGAAATCACCAGAACATAATAAAAATTGGGTTGACTATGATATTTCACGCCAAGCTACCTCTTATTCTTTAGCTTAAGGCATTCAGGATTGCCATTTTTCTCATCAATAGAATGCCCACACATAAGCTTCAAATGCATACACCATTTTTCAAACTATATAATACTCTTCTAAATTACTCTACACCAAAAGTTTTTTGTTGCAAGTGCTATCCACACATCGAGCACAAGACACACAACAAATTTCACCCATAAGCTTTGCCTTGCATTTTTATTGGATATAGTTGTGACACCCCGACTAATGAAATACAGGGTACCTACTCCCTCATTTAAATTAATACAAAATGTCAAGTTGGTTCAGTTCATAGCATCACTATCGAAAACATTTGATTAAATACTAACCACCTAATATTTAAGAATAGTGAAGTGCCAAATTTTACTAATTACATTAACCATAAACTAAATAATTTAAACTATCATTCAACAATCGCATGAACAATCTCATAAGGGTATCCAACATAAATAAATAAATGATGTAGGAAGTAAACACTCCAATAGATAGCAGCAGGGCTAAATAAACCCCAAACAAAGTTTGAACAAAATAAATAAGTCTGACAACTGAAATGAAATAAATGTCTGAACTACTGTCTCTAAATAGAAATGGGCGGCATGCCCTAAAAGAGATAAATAAGTCTCTGAGTAGAATCAAAGAGAATTGTGGAGGCTTCTAATACCGATATCATGTAACTTCCACAACATCTACAGCATTACAACGGATCGGAACTCCTAAGCTTAGCATCCCTATGGCTGGGCACCTAAAAAGTTTTTACAAAAAAATAAATTTTGAGACAAACGAGTAAGAGCCCGAGGTGAAAATATTTTTAAAGCAACATGTGTTTAAATTACAAATTTTAAACAATACATATATTAAACATGTTAGTCTCGTGCCCTCACTTGAGATCCTCATCCCTCAACTATTTGTGCACGCATAACGCATATCCTCAATCCAATCTAGTTATGCCCCCACCTCACTAAACTGATTTAATCCTACTAATATGGTCTTATTTTAAATGTCCACCCATAATGCTCAAATAAGTCATGCCCGTAACTCACACGTTCATCCATTTTATTTCTTATCTCAAGTATTACTTTAGTTCACGCCATTCTTAACCCATTTAAATCTTTTAGTTATTCGCATTTAATAAGCAACAGTGAACCAGGCACAACTACATATATAAATTACTCTCAGTACATACAGACATATATGGCACACCTAGGCTAAGGTGCGGTGCATGCATACTCTTCTATCAAATCTAGGTAAATCACATACATAAGGATCACGCATTTCGAATCACTCAAGAACCGTTGCAATTTAAATCACACAAATTGGAGGCGAACATAGTTCACATACCCATGGGTCATGCACATATGTACGCTCCCTTGGTCAGCTGACATATCAACTCAAAAATTAGTCTTCACAGTTCTATGTTCTTAAGGTACCAATCTAAATCCCCCCACAGGCACACAAAGATAAGATGGTCATTTCCCGAAAATCAACCTCTCGTGATAGCATGTATGGTTGGTATTTCATACAGATAATCATCCATATACTAAGTATTCACACAACTTAGGTAATCATCATATTAATATACGTATAAACTAACCATATACCCTAAGTCTCATACATATCATAGTATCATCCCGATATTCCACGCAATATGTTTAGCTCGATAACTCTCTTCATATCATTCTTAGTTCTTAACCCTAACCCAATAGGTTACTAAGTATCCTGCTAGTCTATAAGGTTATTTCCATAATTAAAGTTCCCCTTTTTCAGTCTTTAACATCAAGTTATTGTTGGTGCAACATATATTCCGATTCTCAAAACTTCCAATCATATCTCACTCGTCGGATATTCGTAATTTTACCATTTAACCTCAAATTAATCTAATATCTTTTTGGGCTTAAAATACACCCTACTGGCCTTCCCTAAGTACCAATATGTGCAATCAATCATCACTAAAGAGTCCTAAAGGTTACGAGTTAATCAATTATTTAAAGGGAAATTTTTCACTTTTTTTAGAGGGGTCGATCGATCGATCGAGCAGTTATTTGCCCAGAATTTCCTTAGCAGTTACGGGTTTCCAATTTTTACACCTCCAATTCTTAATTACAACATACCAAATTCCCAAATAAGTTTACTAATCATTAAAACAACATATGTACACAAGTTTTAACGTTCAAGAATCAAGAAAATAACATAGAACATCGATTTCTTGGATCAAAAGTCATGAATTTCACTATAACCCTAATTCTTCACAATTTCTTCAATAATCATCATAATCCTGAATATAATTTAGTGATTCTTAACCCTTAAATTATTGCAAGATAAATCACTTGCCTCTGATTATAAGTTTATGATCCTTTGATGACGATCTCAGTTGGTTCTCCCTCTATTTCCTATCACAAATCCAGCGATAATGTGGTGTATGACAGTTGTTTGGCCTTAGAACTCGCTTGAAACCCTTATTTTCTTCTCACGTTGCTCTCTCTCTTGTGTTTAACATTTAATAGACCTAATAACCCAAAGGTTTATGATATATAAAACCTAAATTTCATAGGTTACTATTCACCAAAATTAAAAATGACTAAAAATACCCTCTTGGGCTAAAACTACCCCGAGACCCAAACTAAGCCCCGGGTAGACTTTTTTACTACCTCGACCCTTTCAGACACTTTGGCGTACTCGAAATGACCATACGAATGATATAAAAATAGTTTACTTTTAAATTCATTAAATTGGGTCCTGACACGACTAACACGTGCGTCTCAACTTAATTATCGAAACTGACGGATTTTCAAGTCGTGACAATTTTAATAATTTCAAAATCATATATTACTATATTTATTCATTAATATTCAACATAGTTATCATAATCAAATACTAACTCTCGTCTAGCTAGTATTTAAATCTAGATAAATTTCCTATTAATTTCCCAAATTTAATTTAATTAATTCCATAATTTAAAATCAGAAAAATACGGGGTATTACAATAGTTCCGTACACAATCGCTTTAGGTGCTTTGATCCTCTCACTTGTTGAATCTACATTTCAAGCCATGTCATTTTTTATGAAAGGACTCTACCCTATGTTAAAACCACTACAATTGTTAATAATGACCCTTCCCACTTTGCCTTATACTAAGAATTTCTTCCAAAGCCTACATCTGACATCTCATATTCCCAGAATAGTATACCTCCTACTATTTTTCCAACAAGTACACCTCCTTACTTAAACATGTCTTCCTCTACTCAACTACCCATACCTACTTAATCTACCTCTGTTTCTCCTATCCACCTCTTCCACCCTCCTACTGAGTCCTTCGTACCTCACGCCCCCTAGTTCCCTTACTTTATGTCCCACACAATTCACATATTGTAAACTGTCCACCTCTGAGTTCCTCTCCTCTTTCTACCATCCTATATATCCCATTACTCAATCTCAGTCAACCATCACCTGATCATATGCATTTCATTACACCTTCTCTAACCTCTCCCTTACCTCCCCTATCTCCTAAATCATCTACATAACCTACCCCCACTATAACCTCTTCACCCACCCCACTTCCTGACTTGTCTACCTTACCCTCCCCTACTACAGTCTCACTTCACCATCCAAATGGCACCCCTCTCCATGTTGATCTTAATATCCCCTCACCATCTACTAATTCAGACATTATGATAACAGATTCTAAATCTAAACACACCTCATTACTCACCACTAGCTCACCCATGCCCTTAGATATGACCACTATTGATAAGGCCCTTAAATTTCCTTATTGGGTAGCTTCCATGAAAGAAGAACTCCAAGATCTTCATCAAAACTCCACTTGGACCTTAGTTACTCATCACTCCTCCACGCTTGTCATTGGTTCTAAATGGATTTTTTGCACAAACCTTCATGTCGATGGCTCCCTCGACAAATGCAAGTCTAGATTGGTGTCTAAGGGCTTTAAAAAAATTGAAGACATTGATTTTTTTGAAACGTTCAGCCCGATTGTCCGTCACACCACCATTTGTTTTGTCTTATCACCGACCAATACACAGAAGTGGCCTCTACGTCAATTGGATGTCAAAAATTATTTTCTCCATGGATTATTAGAGGACAAGGTTTACATGCATCAAACTCCTTTATTTGCCCATACGTCTTATCCTAAACAGGTATGCCTTTTACACAAATCCATTTATGGACTTAAATAGGCTCCTCGCGCACGATTTGATCGTTTCAATGCATATCTTCTTCAACTTCGCTTTGTTTATAGTCATGCGGATCCGTCTTTGTTTACTATGCATACTTTTACTGGTATGATTTTGCTATTGGTCTATATCGATGACCTAATTATCACAGGAAGTACTTCAGTCCTGATGGCAACTCTTATCTTTTAATTTTTCAGTGAATTTGTTCATAAGGATATAGGTTGACTTAGTTATTTTCTTGGTATTTATGTACTTACCTCTTCCCATGGTCTTATTCTTAGCCAAGAATCCTACACTTTAAAACTCCTTGAACTTACTAATATGCTCTATGATAACTCAGTTGCTACTCCAATGATAGCCAAGCCCTCCACTACTAAAACTCTCTACCCTTCCTTTTCCACTTCCAAATAATTTTTCTCTATTGTTGGTGCTCTCCAGTACCTTACCTTAACACACCCTGATATCACCTATGCTATTAACTCCATTTGCCAATCCATGCACAATCCCCAACCTGTTTATTTTCTCACTGTTAAATGTCAACTTCACTACATTCGTGGTATAACTAATTTTGTCCTTCATTTCACCTCCCAATCCTCTAACAATCTCTATGTATTTTTTGATGCCGATTGGGTAGGCTCTCCTCACACACGACGGTTCACTTCTAGATTCTATCTATATCTTAGTGCAAAATGTATCACCTAGTCCTCTATACGTCAATGAACTATTTCCCGATCCATTTGTGAAGATGAATATAGAGCTCTTATGTCTGCTATTGTTGATCTTTTATGGGTCACTTAATTACTCAAGGATATCGGCTTCCTTAGTTCCAAGGATCCAATACGTCTTCATGACAATCTCAGTGCATTGTATTTATCAATTAATCCCATTCTTCATGGACTAACTACACATGTTGTATTATACTATCATTTTGTTCGCAAACAAGTTTCCAAAGGTTCACTTATCACTTAGTTTTTTCCATCCCATTCTCAGCTTGTGGATATCCTCACCAAACCATTACTCTCCTCTCAATTTTAATGGTTACGATCCATTCTCGATGTCATTTCTCACTCCACTCTTCGCTTCAAGGGGAGTGTTAAACCTCATATAATATATCTATCCCCTAATTATTTTCCACATGATAAAATCCACACTTCACCAAGTCAAATCAGATCCCACGAATCTCGATAGCACTACTCACCTATTGATTAACTCAGTCCAAGTTGTTAAGTTATTACACTACTATAACTCGATATCCTAGTAACAGTAGGCTCTCACATCTAACAGTATATCTATAAATAGAGGATGTATAGTGAACTTAATAATATGAGAAACAATTTATTCTTCCTTTCATTTGCTGATAATTTTCATGGACTTGTTGTCATTAAATATGTTCTCTCCTCCATTCCACTATACATGTTGACAAACCTTAATTCTCAAAATTTTATCATAACAAGACTTCACAATCTATTTGTGACGTTCTTTTGGGGCAGTAGGAAGTTATATGATATAAAATTTCATTAAGTCACTTAGGATAACATTTGAAGTCCTACTGCAGATGGAGGTCTTGAATTGGTCTAAGTTTAAGAAAGATAAGTACAAACGTAGATTATTTAATGGTAACATTGGCCACTATAAAATCAAAACAATTAGATTTGTGCATGATATTGCATCTGGTCATATTGTAGAATTCAATAATTGTTTCGTTCAACACTGACCTATTGTAGAGAATTTCACATTCAAGTCAGCTTTTGATATTTGTAAAAGGAATAGAGTTGTGTCCCTGTCATTTAACTTTATTTGGAACAAGTTATATAATAAGAAAATCCCTATTTTTATTTGTAAGGTATAAAATAAAGCAGTGCCTGTTGACAAGGAATGCAAGAAAATTGTAATTAGATTGTCCTCACATTCTAGACACTGTTATAATCAAGAAGGATCATTGAAACACTGTTTCCAATTAGCCCTATTGCTTTTTCTATGTGGTAGTGGAATGGTAGTATTTTAGGAGAATTTGAATTTCAATTCACCAAAAGAAACGTTGATATCTTAGTAGATTAAAATTTAAAAGAAAGACTATATAAAATGCGTCCTCGACATAATACCTCTAATATTTTTCTTGGATTTTTGGAAAGCTATAAAAGATTTTTTTTTGGAATGAGTAGCCATGTCAATAGAGAAGATTATTTCTCAGGTTGTTTTTAAAACTCAAACTATAGTTGCCATGAGTAACTTCAAAACCAAGTCAAGTAAGGACCATGAATGGATACTTCAATGCTTCAATATCAAGTTATAAAATCGAGTTCATAAATTGCAGGTCATAAGGCTTCTTAGACATGCTTTTAAAAGATTTAAACTCATTGTGGATGGGGCTTCAAGAGGGAATCTAGTGAATAGTGGAATAAGAGGAATCATACGTGATGATCAAGATTGCATTATTAGTGGTTTCAATGAATTTTTTGGGATTACATCAAATATTAATGGTGAGTTTGAATCTCTTCATAGAGATGTTCTTTTAGGTATTCAGCTAGCGATTCTAAATGTAGTTATTGAGTCGGATTCAAAATTTATTTTACAATATAATAGATGTCATTGAAAGCCACGACCGAGGATAAAAGGAATCATCAGAGATATTTAAACTCTAATGATATCTCAAGTATATAATATTCATTATATATAGAGGGAATCAAACACGGCTAGGTAAGTCTTGCAAATCATGCTATCTCCGCTACATCTTCAAGTACTTGTAGAAATTTTAGTTTTCTTACTTATTTTCTTACATGTTTTTTAAACCTAGATAGGGTCGGCCTTCTTAATGTTAGGCTAATTAAATAATTCACATAAATGGGTAAATTATAAGATACCATATTCATGCTTTCAAAGTAATCGATCTTTTGGGCTCAACGATTATTTATTGCTTTTAAAAATTCTCAATCTTGTTTATGACACATAGAAAAGGATCTTATAATAATGTACTTTAATAAAATGTGTGGAGGTTATGTTCCTCTTAACTAACAAAAGTAATTTACTTTGAAAAGATAAAATTGAATATTTAACTTCGAAATGAATAGGAAAAAATTACCATAATTGGGTCAAGAGAACATCAGACTTGTCAATCGTGTTTTATTTTTATTTAAATCAAATAAAAATATAAAACATGGTATGCTTGATTTATAAATTGAATTTATTGTTCAACTTTCTCAAAACTATGGTCACACTTTTTTATCACATGCAAAATTACTAGTAAAGAAATTGTTTTTAGAAATAGTGATTGGTATAATGTGTTTTGAGCAACATAATAAACTCACTAAACTACACATGAAGAATGTATTTACTAACATTGAACCACAAAAGGATTGCTTTAATCATCCCAAAATTCTCAGGAAACTAAAAATGAAAGGCAATACGATGTACAATATAACTATCTAAAAGATAAAGAACTTCAAAATGAATATCATTATGTATTTATTATTTTTATTACAGTAACATGACTTTTGCATGGCATACTTACTTGTGTACATGAGATACGTGTTAGTGTGTGGGTCTATAAAGATATATTGATAGGCACAATTACAATTCTCTTACTTGGAAGACACTGGGATTTTTAACGAAAATATCATACATGTAAATAGAATTGAACTTGGAGAAGTCCTTAGGAAGAGATATATGATCAATGGAAGAATGTTTATGAAATTGGAAAAGATAAAAATAACTATAGTATCTATCCCATAGTAATTCCTTTAAAATTATCTCAAGGCTTCTGTTGGACGACACCACATGCCCCATCCGTAGGTAGACCAACGGATTTCTCCAGTTAGTGTTGTTACCACCATCAAAAGCCGAAGGATTTTTAACTTGGTGAATAACTCCATTAGTATTAAACATCCAAACACCTCACATTTTTTTCCCAGGGTGTGCGTGTTGGATTAAGGGGAAATTGCTTTGTTGATGAAGGTAGAGGAAAGCATGTGCGCTTATATATAGGTTATCTAGGAGTGAAAAGAAGAAGTAATGGTAGATATGCTTGGGTTTTTGGAAATTTGGTTGTCGGACACCTATTTGTTGACACTTTGTGGACCAAAATGGTCATGTGTGTTATTTGGGGTATAGGTACCATTAGTCTGCATGGCGTTCTTTTGAATCTATGGGTTGTGTTGTTGGCTTTAGGCTTTAGACCAATAGAGAATCTTCATGTTTATTAGGAGACTCATTTGTTGTGCCAACTTATATCACATATGGTACATGTGATGCAAATTACAGAGGGTGGGAGAGTTGATATATATGAGGATGTATTGAATCACTTCGAACCAAAAAGGGGGTTTTAGGATTGAGTTGGATCTTTTAATACAATGTTGCACCATAAAAACCATGAGAAGTTTATACAATGGATAATGTAAACTTGGTTTACAATTCACAAAGGACAATCAATTGTCGGTATATTCTACTATTTATCAATTCTCTAAAGGTTATTTTTAGTTTATCCTAATAATTTAGGGGGAGGGGGGAATATAATTATATTTTTGTACTCACCTACTCTTTGATCACAAACACATAAACCTATTTGATTATTATCTAACATGTATGCTTGTATTTTTTTAAGTGCCTTTTTTTTCTATATGAGTCAAATTTTGATATGTTTGATATCGTTTACATAATGAAATTAATTTTTTTCAACCTTAAATTAACATATATAAAATTGAAGAATATATCCCCTTTAAAATATTGTTCGTATGTCATCTAAAACATTAGGATGAAATGCATATATACTAAATTTCTAAGGTTCAATTAAAATTTTAATATGAATTTTTCGATATATATAAGGGACTGAGTGTGTGTTAATGACTTGGCCCTTTTCGTAGGTTTAGAGTTACCCATTTGAGAGTGCTACATCAGAATAAATGTTACTTCTCAAATAAAACAAATTTTAATTGTGTTAACCAAACTCGTTTTAATGAAATCCAAGTTCTAATTCAATCCTAACACATGCATTTAAGTAATATGAAATCATACAGCAATAAGCATGCAAAGGAAACCAAATAACAGGATAGTCATAATATGAGGAAAAATCCCCCACGGGGGCAAAACCTTGTATTCCACGATAATTGTAAATCACAACTTACACGGTTATAATGAAATAGATTTTTGACACACGAATACCCTCAGGTGTCGATCGGTATCGTCAGCAATGGATCCACACGTATCAAACCCACAAAAAACAGTAGTCCTATCGTGAGCCCAGGAATATTGTAGCACTCCCTATGAACCTCAGTCGAAATCAACAAAGAATACTCATGCAGCAAGATCCTCAATGACACACAGCCATATGACGTAGATTTACCCTATCTACAAGAGCAAGATCAGCAGGACCGTATTTTTGGTTCCAAAATAATTCATCAAAGGATTGGAATGTTTTGTGGATTCAAAAAATAAGGTTTTAAATCCTAAAATTGAAGAAGACGGAGTGTTATGCTATTAACATACTATTAGTATCGAAAATCATCAGATCTCCTTAATGAAAGATGCCTCGATTAACGCATTTTATATAAAAAAATTGGGTCAGCACGTCGTTCGAACGAGATCTAATGTCGTTCGAACTAGAAATATCGCGAAAAATAAATATAATTTTTTTATTTCAAAAATTCTTCTTTGAATCATGGAAAATTCATTTTGACGAACAATTAGAAAATATTTTAGAAAAGTATTCAAACCTTTTTTTAAAAATTATCCAAACACTTTTAAGTGAACCGTAGAGGGACTTAAATACTTTCTCACCGAAATTGAACCCACAAGGGCTTGAATGTTGAAGAATCTTAACATTCGGATCCATCTCATGCATGTATAACCTTGAACATTCTTCGACGGTTGTAGCGGTATATAACATACTTAATTAATAACGGACATTTATAAAATTATGTCCTTACAAATTTTCCCCTATGTCTATGCTGGTACAAAATAAAAATAATTTGAATCACCAAATCAAAATGCCCATACAAATCTAATACCCTCCCATGAACCCAAAGTGAAAAGGTACGTGAAATGAAAACCTTACAATTTTTGTTCAAAAGTCTTCAACATCAAAACATCAAATCTTTAAGCTTTGTCATCAGGGTGTGCAATCCAATAATCATCATTAATTCTTCGTACCTACACAAATGAGACAAAGAAAATACCTTCGTGGTGCATCGAGTTTAAAAAGATATAAGAATAAATCAATCAGTATAATCAAATCTCTACAATAATGCAAAAACACCACCATAATTCGTTCTCCCCCTTTTTATTTGTCCGAAATGGACAAGGAAAAGAATAAACCAAATAAATCAAATCAGGGTGTCACGCTAAACCAAGGCTAACAAATAATTTTTGATTTTTTCAAAATTTTCATAGAAAAATGCAAAAAAATGATGTCTTAAAATCACACACCATGAATTTACTCCAAGACAACCAAATCATGGAAATGGATTGAGTGGGTGTGAACATATTCAATAGGTAATAAAACTCAATCAAGAATATGTGCACGATGCATAAGTGTACTCCTATCTATTGAACATAAAAAATATCTTTAGGTGTAAAATGGTTGAATTTAGATGATATCGACTAAATCAAATCAAAAAATCAAGGCCTAAGTGATTGTCACACCAATTATTTTTGTGTTGTTTCGAGAACTTTTCAAAGGACGTGCCAACCCATTGATTACTTTCCAACCTAACTCCCTCATATATAATAATGCAACTTTTTTTATATCTAATGAGGTTCTAACTTCTCAACTTAGAGAAAACCTATTGGCCCAAATTTTTTGCATATATTATCTTCTTTTTGCCTTAATTTTTGTAAAGGCTCTTTTCAAATGGTGGCTCTCACGACGTGATTATTATTCACTCACAGCCCTTTCCCGTGACACTCATCAATTTTTTAAATTTAAACAAATTCCTCACGGGCAATGGTTTTTACATGCACTACCTTTATTACTATCGTACTTGGCTCGTTTTAAGGAAATGATTGAGATGAAAATAATTGACCAACATGTGATAGACAAGTACAATAAAAAAACAAATATGTGTACGTGTGCAATAAAGAAAATAATGAGACAAACATGTATGAGGTATCAACTAATAACATCTCAATGACTCCAAACATTATAAAGAACATGGATGATATGATATATTGTCTCAAAACACTATCAAATAGTCACGTGGATAAATGAAATGAAATTGTGACTCGATCATCCTAAAGGTCCATTGATATATGGTGTAAATAAAATACAAAAATCTTTTTGTCTTTATCAATTTTTCAACAAAATGAAAATATTTTTGTATTTAAAAAAAAATCAAAAAACACAAAAAAAAAAATATAAATACAAGCATGGTACACACTAGCAATATGCATAACATCGTCATGAGCAACACCCGATGCTTGCAAATAGTAAATCACACAAGGAATCATCAATCTAAGCACGTGTGATTTAACAGACAATGCAGTATAAGACATTAAGCATGAATACTAAGAATGACTGCATATAAGCTATCAGAAGCAACCACTGGTAACAAAAAAATTAAGCATATGAACCCAGGGTACTAAAACAGATGGATGCATAAAACCAAACATGTCCTTTAAAGGAAACATCATGTCGCTCGAATGAAAAGTCTTGTCGTTAGAATGACACCTTCTCGAGACATCAAATCTAGCTCGAATGAGAAAACAATAACTTTCACATTTTGTCCAGAATATTAAACAAGGTTGCCCGGTGGAAAAATTTGCAGTAAAGGATGACTTGAAAGTTCTGACTGATTCAAATTAGTAGGTGAAACTGAGAAAAACAATATGAACTACAATAAAGTGAGTCATAACACTAGCAATCATGTATCACGGAGAACAACTAATGTATGGCAAATATCGCTCTGATACCAATTTGAGATTGCTACAGCGGAATAAATGCGACTTCTCAAATAAATCCAATTTTAATTGTGTCAACCAAATCATCTCACATGGGGTGAATCGCGTGCAAGAAAAGGAGAGTCGTGAACAAAAAGACCATAAGCCTCTAAATCTAATTTCCTAACCCAAATCGATGTGTAACGAGGTATGGGGGTTTTAAGAGACAAATTTATTTTATTAACCTTCCTAGGTCCTTTTAAATGTTTAGAACAGAAATGCCTAAGATGACCTTACTTACCGCAATGTGTTCAAGTGTAAATCGGGAGGTCAGTGTTACCTAAAGGAGGCACTCTCCTAATGTTTCTAGGAAATGCTCTCCTAAAATTCCTCGGTTGCTCTTTCTTAGTGATCCTACGTGACTCTCTCACGATATTCCTAGGTGTCTCTCAAACAAGCGTGCAGAAGGTGTTGGGTACAACACAATCATAAAATCCTATACCACCCCTATCCTCCTTAATTTGGACAGTGCTTAAATTCTTATCTAACTTTTCGAACTGAGACTCCGAATAAAATTTTACCTTACTTCATTTTCTCAAGCTCTTCTTAAGCTCACTTATTCTTGACTCAAGTAAGTGTCTAGATTCCTCAAACTCAAGAAGAACCTTTTTCATATCCTCCTTCACCCCTCGAAAACTATATATATCTCTCCCTCAACATATCCTAGCTTCTCTTTCAAAAATTTCTCTCGTGCCCTAAGTTCTTCAACTAAAACATCATTATCAGTTTTAAGGCACGTTCTTGCAATTGGGCTTTTAATTTCTAATTTTCTTTCTCTATTTTCAAAGCTTCAGCATTAAGTTCATTGTAATCCGTTTCCAACTTGCACTAATCTACACTTCCATCCTCACTCTTATCACCCTCACTATCAACTCTAATCATACGGGTAGGAAGCTCTTGCCTAGAAGCATAAAAAACTTCTTCTTCCGAATCACTAACAGTAAGGGTAGAAATATCAGATGACGGTTTATTCAATTGCTTCCTAAAATTTGTGGGACACTTATCTATCGTGTGACCAACACCCTCACAACCCGAACACCTCCCATAATCGTTTTCAATGCTAGATTTAAAATAAAGGTTGGTGTGAATTTTCCAATTAGATTTTTCAAAAAGTTGATATCGAAAATCATCAAAACCACCAAAAGCCATTTTTTAAAGAAAAATTAGATCATACACAATAACTTCATACAACATGCTCTGATACCAATTTGAGATTGCTATAGAGGAATAAATGCGACTTCTCAAATACAACCAATTTTAATTGTGTGTCAAATAATCTAGTTTTAAGGAAACCCAAATTTTAATTCAGTCCTGGCACATGCATCTAAGTGATATGAAATTATAAAGCAATAAGCATGCAAAGGAAACAAAATAATAGGATAGTCACAATATGAGGAAAAATCCCCCATGGGGGAAAAACCTTTTATTCCACCATAATTTAAATCACAACTTACACGATTATAATGAAATAGATTTTTGACACACGAATACCCTCAGGTGTCGGTCGGTGTCGTCAGCAATGGATCCAAACGCAGAAAACCCACAAGAACCGCAGTCCTATCGTCACCCCATGAATATCGTAGCATTCTCTATGAACCTCAGTACAAATCAATAAAGAATCATCACGCAGTAAGATCCTCAATAACACGCAGCCATATGATGTAGATTTACCCTCTCTTCAAAAGTAAGATCAACAAGACTATATTTTGGGTTCCAAAACAATTCACTAACGGTTCGTTTGGTTGGCAAAATTTGCCTAGATAAATGCCAAAAAGTTGGCAAATATGAAAAGTTGTGCACATTTTGGCTGTTTGGTTGCACAATTATTTGCCAATGTACAACACCTCCTATGCACAATCTGTGGGCAAATTTTGCTTACCTATTTGAGTGGAAAATATTTGCCAACTTCTGAAATGGTTTTAATGTTTTAAAAAATAATTTAAAAACTCTTTTAAATAATTAAAAAACTGTTATGAATATTGAAAAATTGTTTTGCAATGTCTTAAAAACTGTTTTTAATATTATAAAAAATTGTTAAGAAAATGTTTTACAATTTCTTTTAAAAACGTATTAACACATTATTGTAAAAACTGTTTTTAACATTTTTAAAAACTGTTTTGAATATATTATAAAATCAGTTCTAAAGTTTTAAAAAATAATTTTAAAAACTGTTTTAAAAAGTTAAAAAAACAGTTATAAATATTTAAAAACTGTTTTGTAATATTTTAAAAATTGTTTCTAATATTATAAAAAATTTGTTAAGAGCATGTTTTACAACTTTTTTGAACAACCCCAATATAAAAATATTGTAAAAATAGTTTTTAACATTTTTAAAAACTGTTTCGAATATAATATAAAAATAATTTTAAAGTTTAAAAACAAAATTAAAAAATATTTTAAATAGTTAAAAAAACCGTTGTGAATATTTAAAAATTATTTTGTAATATTTTAAAAACAGTTTTTAATATTATAAAAAATTGTTAAGATATGTTTTACAATTTTTTTTAAAAACGTAATATAAAAATATTATAAAAGTTGTTTTTAACATTTTTGAATATAATATAAAACTATTTTTAAATAAAATAATTGGATTAACTTTAATTTCGCCTAATGGTTGTTTGATAGTCTCATGTAAAAAAAAATAGGTAAAATTTGCGTAGGCAAAATTTTCCTAGGCAAATTTTGCAATTGCCACTGTTTTGCCCATTGTCAACCGAACGAACCCTAAAGGATTGGGATGTTTTGGGAATTGAAAAAATGGGGTTTAAAACCCTAAAATTGTAGAAGACGAAGTGGTCTGCTGTTAGCAAAATACTGGTATGAAAATCGTCAGGCTCCTTAATCAAAGACACCTCATTGAATGCGCTTTATATAAAAAAATTGAGTCAGGGCGTCGTTCGAACGAGATCCCATGTCGTTCGAACGAGATCTGATGTCATTCGAATAAAAAATTTTGTAAAAATATAATTTTTATTTTTATTTAAAAAAATTCTTATTTTAATCATGGAAAATTCATTTTGACGAAAATTAACGCCTCAACACTTAGAAAATACTTTACAAAAATATTAAAACCTTTTTTTAAAATTATCCCAACACTTTTAAATGGACCATAAAGCGAGTTAAATGCTTTCTCACTGAAATTAACCTTCTAGATTCTTGAACGTTGAAGAATCTTATTATTCGGATCTGTCTCATGCATGTATGACCATGAATAATCTTCAACACATGTAGCAGTATACAATAGACTTAATTGATAACGGGCATTTTTTAAATCATCTCCATGCACCATTTCATTTTTACATTTAATAGCCAGAATTTTTTAGCATTTAGGTATTAATAATGATAAATAATGACATTGGTACGAATATATTGAGGTATTAAATCAACCTAAAACCACTTAATGAAAAAAAGATTGACACCACAAATTCAATAAAATTACTCAACAGATTAACTAAATTTTGAAAAAATAATGGAGTAAAATTTTTTACACAAAAGAAATCAATCATATATAATTGAGAGTATAGAGAAGGCAACCGTTATTTTTAGGGAGAAAAGAGGTTTACATGGAAACAAGTTTCAGGAAAATCCTTTTAGGATTGAGCTACACACCCGCGAATGACATGTTTATTAACAAAAAACTAACACATAATGTTGGTTGTTTAACTCCAATTCATACCGCATACAAAATAAAAGTAACCCAAATAAAATATTGGGAATGGGTGGGTTTTAATTGGTGAGCCCATAATTCCAAGCCTAGAGGTACCTAATATTTTCTAGTATTCTATGTTAAAACAGAGGGAACCACCGCCTCTCTCTTCACTCTCTCTCTCTCTCTAGAAGTTTCTTCAACCATACCTTTTCATCCACCAAGAACCTTCTAGCGTATTCCTCCACCGACTCAATTTATGGGCAGAATGTTTCAAGCCACCGACATTAGTTAGTATAAATTGGAGACCTATCTCCCATTAGGGAGTCAAGAAAGAAAAGTGAGAAGCAATAAGTGAGAGAAAATAAAATCAAGTGAGTGTCCAAATAAATAGTGAGCGTCTTTAGAGTGAGTGAGGTATGTCTTTGAGTAATAAAATTGTGTCCTTGAGTGTAATATTAGTGGGTCACTTGAGTGTGTATTTTGTGATTGAATAATTGTACTAAAATTCGTACATTTATTTTTGTGTAATAAAATAGTTTTATTTGTGGTTAACCACATGTTAAATTATTTTTTACTCAAAAATTTGGCATCAGAGCCAAACGGTAAAGGTTTCTTGTAAGGGTGCTGCAAAAACGAAGTATTGACAACAGATCAAAAACAGCTTGGGACTGTGTCAGCATATTTGGTCAGGGACCAGCTTAATTTAAAGATGTGATTATGGCAGACTTGGTTAACATATTTAGTGGTGGGATTGGAAAATTAAACCAAATCAATTATGAAATTTGGTGCACCTTAATGATGTCTTACTTGGAAGGACAAGATCTTTTGGAGACTGTTGGTGGTAGTGACACTACACTACCTTCCAAAGAAAATACTAAGGCTTTAAAAAAATGGAAAATAAAAACGGGTAAAGTTATGTACGCACATAAAATATCTGTAGACCTAGAATTGTTAGGTTATAGCAAGGATGCGAAGACACCGAAGGATGCATGGGACACACTTGTCTCTCTCTTCTCAAAGATGAATGACACGTGCTCGAAAGTGTTGGAGAACAAATTAATGACTACCACTCAGGAAGGTATGACCATTAGCGAATATTTTAAGAAAATTAAAGATTTATGTCAGGAAATTTCTTTGCTTGATCCTGACTCTAAAATTAGTGAAACTCTTATGAGGTGAATCATTATTCATGGTCTAAAGCCTGAATATAATGGATTTCTTATGGAAATGGATGGTTGGAAAAACTCAACCCGCTCTAGTTGATTTGGAAAATCTATTGACCAATCAAGAGACATTGTTGAAATAAATGATTGGGGTCTCTATAAATAATAACGAGGAGACACTTTTCAGTAGTAGAAGAGGGAGAACTAAAGGCCAAAATATATCAAGAAGATCGCATGAAGAGAAAATCTTCAGGAAGCCTAACCCAGTCTCGTGACAACGAGAAAGAAGCTCACCTGTTGGGGGGCTCAATCAAACAAAGGAAGGGACCTCAGTCACTTATTGCGGCCAGAAGGGACACTAAACTAGAGATTGTTGGCACAAGAAGAAGTCATCTGTAGAAGGTAATATTGTAACATCAAACAACCAAGAGACTCATGATGAAGAAGAATGGTATTTTGAAGCATTATTCTCATTATTTGAGTCCACCGCGGTAGACTCTACAGAAGAAGATATAGAGTTCGAGTTTGCTCTCATCGTAGCTCCCATGTTTGACACTAACAACTATGAAGAAGATTGTATTGTGGATTTAGGATGCTCCCATCATAGGATTGGAGATAAGAAGAAGTTGTCAGATATGTCCGAGTATAGAGGAACAAAAGTTGTTATGACCGCTAATACCTCAAATTTGCCAATCTCACATGTTAGGGAGGGAGTTATTGTTCCTCAGTTCAGTCCTAATCATGTTCAACTACAGAATGTTAATCACGTGCATGGAATGAAGAAGAATTTATTATTAGTGTCACAACTGACATCTTCAAGAAATTATTTGGTGTTCGGCCTAGAAGATGTGAAGGTGTATCGAGATCTAAATCCGCCAGGAATGCCTATTATAGAAGGAAGACAACTGCAGTCTATTTACATGACGTAGGATAAATATGCATATATAGATAAGACTCAATAAATTGAGACTACAAATTTATGGCACTTACATGTAACAACCCGCCTAATGGGATACCGGGCGATCACTCCTATATTAAATTAAAACAGGAGTCACATATGGATCATTCTTAGCATCACTTTCGAAAATCCATTTAATTACTAATATCCTATTAGGCGAGCGTTAAATACATTTTCTTAACTACTCTTTTTAAACCATTAAAATAAAACATCCACAAGTTAAAGCGTAAATGAAACTGAAATAAATTAAAATAACCGAACACTCGGTTCAAATTATACAACCATATCGAATGCTATACTGAAAGAATAAATAAATGCAATTGAGACATTGGCTCGAATGTTTATACAGTACCTCCTATCTAGAGTACAACGATGGAAGCGGCTATCAAAAACCTGCACCCATCCACAGCTGTTACAGCTGACGTCTGACTCGAAAGAAGTGCCATCCAGGCATCCCTATGTCTGGACACCTATATATATATATATCTATATAATATAGAAAGAAAGGAAAAGTAGATAAACGGGTCAGAGCCCGAGTTTTGAAAATATTTAGCAAGTTCATAAATGCCTTATTATGTTGAAAAAGGTTTTATCTCATATTTAAGTTTGGTATCGCACTCCCATGAGATACCCCTCACCTCTCCACTAATAGTGCACTCCTAGCGCATCCCACTAAACATCCTAGTCAAGCTACCCTGCTAGACTAGTCTATCACCAACCCACTATCAACCCTAGATAGTTCAAGCAATGTACTAAGGGCTAAAATTCACCCCAGTCTCAACGCAATGCCATGTTCGTGCGTGGGGTGTCTTGCAAAGCGAAATCCAAATAAGGAACCCCTCCGATACACTACTACGCGGCACGGTCGATAGTCGATATCCGCCAGTCTCTCAGTACATAAAGATATATATATATATATATATATATATATATATATATATATATATATATATATATATATATATATATATATATCATCAGCATTTATAATATTAGAGAACTAAGGATTAAACTTTTCCCCGGTCTCAACACATTGCCATATTCGTGCGTAGGGTGTCTCGCAAAGCGAAATCCAAACAAGGAACCCCTCTGATACACTACTATGCGGCAAGGTCGATCGTCGGGTTCCATTAGACCCTTAGTACTCGATTCATCCATATATATATAATCATACTTTACCATAACCATCCGGATCTATCTCCCGGACTGAGGATTCATATATCAAGTATTTCTTAATACTTTCATTTTTCTCAAAACTTCCCATTTCCCTTTTTATACTTAGGAAATGTAAATATAAAAGTCAATTCATTATCATGAATTTCTTTAACAAATCATATAGTTTTAAAAGCCAATTTTATTATCATAAAAATGCTTTTCCTTTATATGTCATCCCATTTCCCTTTTTATACTTAGGAAATGTAACCAAAGCCCTTTCCATTATCATGAAAATGCTTTGATCAAATCATGCTTCCACGTCTCTTCTTCCATCCGGGAGTGTTACCGAAGCCAAACCTTTATCCCATTTCCCTTTTTATACTCAGGAAATGTAAATTAAAGCCAATTTATTATCATAAATTGCTTTAATAAAACTAAGACCACCCCTCCGGGTTTCACCAATGGACGCGCCCCTAAATGGCTATCATCTACCAGGGCCTATCTATACAAGGCAACCTGGGAACTTACCAACGTCGGGAAGCGACCATATTGCCTGCGGGAAAGTCAGGACCACACCCAGAATCCCCTAACCAGCGCAGTAAACAAATAAACGGCCATATGGCCTAGGGATTATATCCAACCTGCTCAATATCCAGGAAGGCATCACCACAACGCGGGCAACTTCCCTTGTGATAGCGATTTAGGGAGGTGTGTATAATCCATATTTTATCAATTATGAAAATCATTTACCTTTTTTCCATTTTGAAAATATTCATCTATATATTTTCAAAATCATTTATATCATATCATATATATACATAATCACATAGTATATATATATATACCATATATTCCTACCTGAATATATAAAAATGGCCATTTTTGCCAAACCATCTATCGATGACCAATAATCCCAAAGATTGTCTCAAAGAATCACAATCATGCAATCATATATGCATATTACTAAACCCAAAATATTTTCTTACTTTAATAAGTAATATAGACCAAAATCCCATCTATGGAGTCATTTGGATATCTCAAATTATGCTAATTCACTCTAAGTGAATAAACACATATATATACATCCCCAATTCCTCAAGTCCTTTAGGACATAACCCTCTATAATACACTAATTTAGAGGACCCTTAAAGTTTAATCTCAAAGAGGAGAAGTCATACTAATCTCCAAAATCTTGGGCGGAAAACAGGGCACCGGTCGACCGGTCTTGGACCCCGGTCGACTGCGGGTTGCAAATAAGCCTACGAAACAAAGCAGTAGGCCCTTTATCCTTGACGCGGTCGACCGACCATAAGGGCGCGGTCGACCGGGCACACCAGGTCTCCAAAAATAAAATCCTCAAGTCCCTTATCCAACAACCCAAATTCATTTTCAGGGTTTGTAAAATACCCCCAAAATTATCCCGAACATCTACGCAATTAATTCTAGCCGTAATGTTTCCAATTCCCGATTTGATTTCCGAGTGGTTGATTTCAACCCCGAGCTGTCATCTTGTAAAAATCATATCAAATCGTAGAAAAATCATAAAAATACCCGGTCAGCGACCACGCGACCATATCGAAAAGATCTAAAACTTTCGTGTTTTGGCCGAAAGCTAAATCAATTCTTCTACTGCCCAAAAGGCCCCCTAAAGTGACGGGTTACTATTTATCATCTTCTCTGAGACGATTTCGGCCATTAAAGCTTCTCCCAAGCTTTTGTCGCCTCTCCCAACGTTCTACAACCTCAACCAACTACAAATACACATATATTAAGAGTTCTAAACATCCTAGAACCCAAAACCACCAATTAATTTAGGTTAAAACCTAAGTTGCACAAATTAAAATATTATTGGGGTTTAATTGTTTTAACTCCCAAAAACCCGTTTTATCCACGATAACCCACCCCAAAACCTTTAGCGTTTGTTTATACCAAACTACGGTATGATATATTTATGCAAAAAGATAAATAAAGCAAGTAAACACTTGCATCGTGGATAAAATCCGACGTCCTCGAGTCGAATCTGGCGGAGTTGGCCCGAGATCTCCATTTTCTCCTCCTCTTTCTCCTTACTCTCTCTCTTCTCTCTCTTTTCTTTATTTCCTTTCTCTTTTTCTCCCTCTCCCTCTCTTTATAAAGAAAGAAAAAGTATTACACCCCTTAAAACTCCAAAATGACTCGTTTACCCAATTACGAGTTACGTTTACCTCTAAAATTACCCGAAACTCATTTTCGACAGTCGGACACTCTTTTCCGACTATCTCGAACATTCCGAGACTCATGGCGTAGTCAAAATTCCCATTCGAGGTACTTGACCACAAATCACTATTCCAACCCAAAATAAATAAATGCGGGTTTCCAATTAAAAATCTTACCTCGTGTCGCTTTACTCAACGACGACATATAATTAAAATATTTCGACCTATATAGTCCCAAAATAATCACAACATCCTTCGAAAATCATTTAATCCTCAAAAATCCCAAAACTTACTAATTAAGGAAATTCCCCCAAATTACGAATTTATATTTATTTATGGAATTTAATTGTCTCTAGAAGGGAGGGTTGTTACATACTCCCCCCTTACAACGGAATTTCGTCCTCGAAATTCAGATACAACCTACACCATCTAACTAGGATCACCCCAAATCCTAATACCTCAAGGGAAACGATACTAACCCAATGGTTCCCAACCATATGCTACACGACTATCACGATCGCAAAGTTACTCTTATACGTCACATAATACCCATCATCTATAATGCCTATCGGCATGAATTTCAACCTTATATACTACGTCCATTCTATTTCAGGCGGTATATAAACCAACTTACTAAGGTGCCCATACAACATTCTAACCTGTGAACATCTGCACATTCATAGTGAACGTCTGACATGTAACACTCTCTCCCATTAAGGCTCTCCTTTCCTCGGTGTAATACTCATCTATGGGTCCTCCCGACCCACGAAAATTCAATCCTCCTAACCTTGACGCCACTAACTTTAGTGAACCTACATCCTACTAATTCTACAGTCTAAGCGTTACCCTACTTAAGCGAAACGAGTATCCTAATATGTCCCTAGTGCCCAAGGCCTCTCTCGAATCCCGACATTTGCTTGGTTTCGTGCGTGGGACGTCTCGCCAAGGCAAAATCCAAACAAGGAACCCTCCCGTTACACTACTCCCTCGCATCGTCAGTCATCAAGATGTAACGGCCCAAGGCACACCCATGAGACGTCCTAAATCCTTCCTACGCTAACCTACAAACGCATTTCTACTATCTTATCCTTCCGCCCATACGGAAGGAAACCTAACCAATCGAAGTGCCCACTTTCTGTTCAAAGTGTCACGAACATAATACCCAAAATGTATCTTCTCAAGATCTGCCTTTTCATTAAGGCTGGTTATTATCCTCAAATAAATTTCTCTAAGTCCAACCTCACCCACCCACTTGTGGAGAGGGGACCACTTTAGTGCTTTTCCATAGCACAATATCTCCATAAGTATATCAATATTGTGTGGCTCATAGCCTATAGTGGTTCATCCAAACTATAAGACTTTTCCACAAAACCAATATCCTTGCATCCTATAACAGCTCTCCACTCCCGACGCCATTAAGAGCCATGTGTGGAGTGTCTTGCAAAGAGAAATCCAAACAAGGAACCCCTCCACACATTAACCCTTGACCTTGTTGGTTATGGAGTTCCGTTATTTCAACATGCAACCGAGATATCCCTATCCCCTAATCCAACAAAAAGGTGGTCTGAACTCCTATCTCTAACTAAGAGTCACACCACCCCGCGCTCGCACTATATTTTAAGTCCTTGCGCAAATAATAATGGGCTTAATCATACAGCTCACTAATAATCCTGTGGGCCTTAAATTATATCTATAAGGTCACGATATACTCAAATCATAATAATGAAACCTCTGCTCATCGAAGTTCCATATACCCACAATAAATAGGACTCAACCTATATCTAGGTGAGACACCGTAACAAATACATGTTCCCTCCAGGAACTATGGACACGATAAACTTGCCATTCTTAGCCTGCTATCGCTCCGACAATACCATCATCTTATACAGTATATATAAAATATAAAAACCCGCCTCTTATGACGAGTGAAGAAAAACAAAATCCCTCTATCACTGAAAAATACATAGACATACATGATATTATGTTATCGTGACCACCATAACTCAAATTACACACCCGAGTCTAGGGCTAACTAATACCGCGGCTTTATCTAGTCACTTCAAATATACCTCCTCGATTGAGGTAAAACTCATAACAACATCCTTCTCACTCCGGCTAAATTATGGGGACTCACGATTAAAACTATCCGTAAGGTCCCTTTCGAACCCTCAATTTCATTAAGGAATTCGACTTTAGTACCGCTCTCTACTTGAGTGGTACTGCGGTACTCCTAACTACCATTATTTAGTAGTCACCGCCAAAATCCTTAACAATTACCACAACGAGAGTGACCTCTACTAAGGTCCTCATCCCAACCTTCTTCCAGCTGTTCCGGCTAAGCCTCACCTCCTGCTACCATCCAAGCTCCGCACACGATTCTCAAACGAGTGCGCAAAAGATTTATACGATTTCATAATACGGCAGGAGAACGAAATCTCACAAGAGAAATCAACAATCCTAATCCTGAGGCTCTATATCAAATCGAGAGCAATGCTGAAAGCGTAGTACGTCCATACAGATTCCTAAGGACACTAGAACCTGATGCTCTGATACCATCTGTAACAACCTGCCTAATGGGATACCGGGCGATCACTCCTATATCAAATTAAAACAAGAGTCAGACATAGGGCTCGAATGTTTATACAGTACCTCCTATCTAGAGTACAACGATGGAAGCGGCTATCAAAAACCTGCACCCATCCACAGCTGTTGCAGCTGACGTCTGACTCGAAAGAAGTGCCATCCAGGCATCCCTATGTCTGGACACCTATATATATATATATATAATATAGAAAGAAAGGAAAAGTAGATAAACGGGTCAGAGCCGGAGTTTTGAAAATATTTAGCAAGTGCATAAATGCCTTATTATTTTGAAAAAGGTTTTATCTCATATTTAAGTTTGGTATCGCACTCCCATGAGATACCCCTCAACTCTCCGCTAATAGTCCACTCCTAGTGCATCCCTCTAAACATCCTAGTCAAGCTACCCTGCTAGACTAGTCTATCACCAGCCCACTATCAACCCTAGATACTTCAAGCAATGTACTAAGGGCTAAACTTCACCCCAGTCTCAACGACAGCCATGTTTGTGCGTGGGGTGTCTCGCAAAGTGAAATCCAAACAAGGAACCCCTCCGGTACACTACTACGCGGCACGATCGATAGTCGAGATCTGCCAGTCCCTCGGTACATAAAGATATATATATATATATATATATATATATATATATATATATATATATATATAGATATATATCATAAGCATTTATAATATTAGAGAACTAAGGATTAAACTTTTCCCCAGTCTCAACACATTGCCATATTCCTCCGTGGGGTGTCTCGCAAAGCAAAATCCAAACAAGGAACCCCTTCGATACACTACTATGCGGCAAGGTCGATCGTCGGGATCCATTAGACCCTCAGTACTCGATTCATCCTTATATATATAATAATATTTTACCATAACCATCCGGATCCATCTCGCGGACTGAGGATTCATATATCAAGTATTTATCAATACTTTCATTTTTCTCAAAACTTCCCATTTCCCTTTTTATACTCAGGAAATGTAAATATAAAAGACAATTCATTATCATGAATTGCTTTAACAAATCATATAGTTTTAAAAGCCAATTTTATTATCATAAAAATGCTTTTCCTTTATATGTCATCCCATTTCCCTTTTTATACTCAGGAAATGTACCCAAAGCCATTTCCATTATCATGAAAATGCTTTCATCAAATCATGCTTCCACGTCTCTTCTTCCATCCAGGAGTGTTACCGAAGCCAAACCTTTATCCCATTTCCCTTTTTATACTCAGGAAATGTAAATAAAAGCCAATTTATTATCATAAATTGCATTAATAAAACTAAGACCGCCCCTCCGGGTTTCCCCACTGGACGCGCCCCTAAATGTCTATCATCTTCCATGTCCTATCTATACAAGACAACCAGGGAACCTACCAATGTCGGGAAGTGGCCATATTGCCTGCGGGAAAGTCAGGACCACACCCAGAATCCCCTAACCAGCGCAGTAAACAAATAAACGGCCATATGGCCTAAGGATTATATCCAACCTGCTCAGTAGCCAGGAAGGCTTCACTACAACGTGCGCAACTTCCCTTGTGATAGAGATTTAGGGAGGTGTGTATAATCCATATTTTATCAATTATGAAAATCATTTACCTTTTTCCCATTTTGAAAATATTCATCTATATATTTTCAAAATCATTTATATCATATCATATATATACATAATCACATAGTATATATATATATATATATATATATATATATATATATATATATATATTCCTACCTGAATATATAAAAATGGCCATTTTTGCCAAACCATCTATCGATGACCAATAATCCCAAAGATTCTCTCAAAGAATTATAATCATGCAATCATATATGCATATTACTAAACCCAAAATATTTTCTTACTTTAATAAGTAATATATACCAAAATCCCATCTATGGATTCATTTGGATATCTCCAATTATGCTAATTCACTCTATGTGAATATACACATATATATACATTCCCAATTCCTCAAGTCCTTTAGGACATAACCCTCTATAATACTCTAATTTATAGGGCCCTTAAACTTTAATCTCAAAGAGGAGAAGTCATACCAATCTCCAAAATCTTGGGCTGAAAACAGGGCACCGGTCGACCGGTCGTGGACCCCCGGTCGACCGCGGGTTGCAAATAAGCCTACGAAAAAAAGCAGTAGGCCCTTTCTCCTTGACGCAGTCGACCGACCATAAGGGCGCGGTCGACCGGTCCCACCAGGTCTCCAAAAATAAAATCCTCAAGTCCCTTATACAACAACCCAAATTCATATTCAGGGTTTCTAAACTACCCCAAAAATTATCCCGAACATCTACGCAATTAATTCTAGCCGTAATTTTTCCAATTCCCGATTTGATTTCCGAGTTGATGATTTCAACCCGGAGCTGTTATCTTGTAAAAATCATATCAAATCGTAGAAAAATCATAAAAATACCCGGTCAACGCCCATGCGACCATATCGAAAAGATCTATAACTTTCGTGTTTTGGCCGAAAGCTAAATCAATTCTTTTACTGCCCAAAAGGCCCCCTAAAGTGACGCGTTACTATTCATCATCTTCTCTGAGACGATTTCGGCCATTAAAGCTTCTCCCAAGCTTTTGTCACTTCTCCCAACGTTCTACAACCTCAACCAACTACAAATACACATATATTAAGAGTTCTAAACATCCTAGAACCCAAAACCACCAATTAATTTAGGTTAAAACCTAAGTTCCACAAATTAAAATATTATTGGGGTTTAATTGTTTTAACTCCCAAAAACCCGTTTTATCCACGATAACCCACCCCAAAACCTTTAGTGTTTGTTTATACCAAACTACGGTATGAGATATTTATGCAAAAAGATAAATAAATCAAGTAAACACTTGCCTCGTGGATAAAATCCGACGTCCTCGAGTCGAATCCGGCGGAGTTGGCCCGAGATCTCCATTTTCTCCTCCTCTTTCTCCTTACTCTCTCTCTTCTCTCTCTTTTCTTTCTTTCCTTTCTCTTTTTCTCCCTCTCCCTCTCTTTATAAAGAAAGAAAAAGGGTTATACCCCTTAAAACCCCAAAACAACTCGTTTACCCAATTACGAGTTACTTTTACGTCTAAAATTACCCGAAACTCATTTTCGACAATCGGACACACTTTTCCGACTATCTCGGTCATTCTGAGACTCACGGCGTAGTCAAAATTCCCATTAGAGGCACTTGACCGCAAATCACTATTCCAACCCAAAATAAATAAATGCGGGTTTTCCAATTAAAAATCTTACCTCGTGTCGTTTTACTCAACGGCGACATATAATTAAAACATTTCGACCTATATAGTCCCAAAATAATCACAACATCCTTCGAAAATCATTTAATCCTCGAAAATCCCAAAAATTACTAATTAGGAAAATTCCACCAAATTACCAATTTATATTTATTTATGAAATTTAATTATCTCCAAAAGGGCGGGTTCTTACATTACAACTACCATAAGCCAAAGACAATGATGAATAAAGAGATGCTCAATGGCCTTCCTCAATTGGAGATCTGAGAAGATATTGTCTATACAAGTTACTAATATGGAAATGCACACCAATTATCTTTTAAGGAGTCTAAGTTCAAGGCTAAAGAACCTTCGGAGTTTGTCACTCAGACGTGTTTGGAACAAAAATGCAAGTTGCAGCTAGTGGGATGCATTACATGGTAACGTTCATCGATGACTTCTCAAGGTATGTGTGGATTTATTTCTTAAAAGAGAAAATGGATGTATTAATAAAGTTCAAGGAATTTAAAGAAAAGATTGAAGGAAATCTTGGGAATAAGATACGGTGTCTACGCACAGACAGTGGTGGAGAATATACATCAATAGAATTCTTTAAGTTCCTTAAAGATCTTAAGTTTCAAAGGCAGATAACCTATCCAGGAACCCCACAGCAAAATGGGTTTATAGAAAGGAACAATCGTCATCTTGCTGAAACCTATCCGAGTATGCCCCATGCCAAGAATGTTCCAGGTCGATTTTTGGGTCGAGCGCATAAAGACAACAGAGCATGTGATCAACAAACTGCAACAAGTAAGGCTGGGAACTTTGTGATCTACTATAGGTCACTTTAGAGTTTTTGGATCTGTGTGTTATGTGTTTGTATTAGATCATCTATGTTTTAAATTTGATAAAAAGACAATACGGTGCATCTTCATGGGGTACGACAGTGAGATGTAAAGGTGGAGATGTTTTGACCCGATAACTATTCGATGATATAAATCTAGTAATATTGTGTTTGATGAAGCTTCCTCTTGGTGGTCTTCACAATAGACGGTGTTGTCGAATACTAAAGACTTAGAAGACAAGATGCAAGAAGAAATAGGGGAACAACTAAAACAACAGTTGCCCATTATAGAAGTTCCCAATGAAGAAAAAGAGTCTAAGCATGGTTCACCAAGGATCTAAGTCCCTAGAGAACAGGAGACCCCTCGAGGGCTTCTAACAACCCATAATATTATCCGATAATGAATTAAATTACTTCGAAATTCAGAAAGCTAGCTTAAAACATTCCTAATATCGTGTTTAGTGCGTAAAATGCAATTGTCTAAGTTAAAGGACCTATTTGAGAGGAGTGGTTAGTATCTATGCGGTGGGCTCTAGACCATTGGGTTGACTAATATTTCAGGTATTAGCTTCGGAGTAGCTGCATAGGATTTATTAGATATCATTTTGAAGGTGTATCTGCAGTTCAACCTTAATTGTTTGCTTTATTAGTATAGGCCTATATTGTACAGTCACTTTATATTATGAGACTTCACTATGGATTTTATTGGGCCATTTGGTTCCAAAGTTGTTTTCTGTTTTAAGCAGATGCTTTATTGGATTATTTCATTTAGAGGTACAATTAAAATATGAAGTTAGATTATTTTGGAGTCTAGCATGGTGATGGTTTTAATTACTGCATATATGATTATCCAGTTGATTATTTTATCTTGTGGTTGAAATTTTTTATATGTCTCATATGTGTCACATGCTAAGAATGGCATATAATTTAGTGACACCTAACATAGTTTTGGTGGTGGACGACGCCCGAATTACGCAGGGTGTTACAGATGGTATCAGAGAATGGTCTTAGGTCTCGTGGGCTTTGAGTCTGTTTAGCTTCCACGTTACCGATCTTTGATCCCCTTTGTTGATTCGTACTCATAGAGGTAATGGGTCCATGATATGTGTTAGATTTGTTTCGTAGAGATAGGGAGTTATGTTGAGGACATTGTAGGCATTGAAGTTAGAAGAAGTAATCTTGATGTGAGGATCCTTAGAGTTTATTTAGGAAATGATATTTATTTGGCATATGGTTAGTATTAAATTTGGGTATATCTAGTATTGATGTAGTGGTGTGATTTGATTTGAAGATTTAGTCATCGTAATGACTTTTGGAGATTTAATCGTATGGTGATTCGTAGGAGAACATGATACGTCGTTATTTTCATAGTTATACATATGTATAGTGTGGATATTTATGGAATCTTTAACCGTGGGGTATGTGCATGTAGGATTGAGTGTATGGGATCCCAATTGTGGTATTTTGTGGGTAGACATATATGGGCCTTATTTTATTTTTGAGCATTTATGTTTCATCAAATTTCGAGGACGGAGTTCGTATTTTTGTGGGGAAGTATGTAACAACTCGTAATTTTAATTAAATTAATTTGGTATTCTGAAAGATAGCTCAAAAGACTCCTAATATGAGTATATATAAGTCTTGGGAAGCTTTTAAGAGTCCTCAAAACATAAAACTCTCTAGGAAAAAATATAGGGCCAAAATTAAAATCCCGCTTCAAATATTTGTCACGACCGTAAACCAAGACTAACGGTATGTCATTGTTTTCAAGCGTGACTAATAAGAGAACAATTTTGGTTCTAATAAGAATTAATGTCACTTCAATTCTCTAATCTTTATCCACTTAAATTAATACTAGTTTAGGACTTTTCAAACATATTTTCACAACCTCTAAGAGTACTAAACCGTTATAATTTTCATCTTGTTCTTCCTAAAAAACCTAGACTAATTTTACACAACTTTCAACTCAAGATTTGTTAAGATAAACCGGGGCAAGATGTTTCAAGACTGAATCTTTCTCACCTTTTCACGAGGAACACATCATAAAAATCAAATTTATTCAAACAAATCTCAAGCATGGTTACCTTTATTGTTTTCCCTTAGTATTATGTGTCGTAATTATGGGCTACACACAAAATACATGTGTTCTCTTAAAATAAATGAAAGATATTAATTAGGGAAAGTGGACTGTAATTCGATACTATTTTTATGAATTTTTTAATATGAATGAAGACTCAAAACCTTGCATGTTAGATTACAGATTCGGGTGTCATAGATGTTAAGGTATTCACACGTATATTTTTACTTCGGAAAGTTGTTATATAAGTTTTATGACATTAATTAATGGAAATTTTGTGGATGCCTTACGATAGTAAATTCTTGTCGTATAAATTCAATACACATGAATGTGATAGTAAATCAAATAATTTGATGCGAACCTATGGTTTAATTAACGGTATAATTGAATGGGCATTAATTATCTAATTAATGATGAATGGATTCAATTGGTGAAATTATTGTAATTAATGGGACTATATAGACATTTGTGTGGGTATCACTTTCTAGGTATGGGACTAAATAGTGGTGACGGTTTACTAACCTAAATTCCAAGGTGGGGGTGATTTTTATGTTGTTACCTGGATTAGAAAACCAAAGGGTGCAACTAAGTGGTGTTGGTGAGTTGGTTTTCTTCCTAAACGATAGGGTAGAAAATACTTGCGTGTTAAAGACCTTTAGGTATGGGACTAAGGGTGTTTTGAGTATTTTTTGTCGATTATAAGGGTGGGGATCATTTAGGATAAACGAGAAAAACTTGATAAATTGATAATTAATACTTAAGATGACAAAACTGGTATTAAAATATATTGGCGGTGCGAGTATTTGCAGGACTAATAGTTAAATGAGCCTACTGGCTATAACGATGTAGTTGTGTCTGGCGTCACGAGTATGTGTAGGCTGACTGTTAAACGGGTTGATGGGCTATAGTGATGCGTCGTGTGTGGAACCTCATGAGTGTGTGCAGAGCTGACAGTGAAATAGACTGAATTGCCATAGTGAGGGGAATGGGTGTGGTGTAGAAGTAGCGGGAGTCCCTCAAACAAATAATGAGAGTCTATAAGCGGAAGTCCCACAAATAAAATGATTTAAACTCTGTGGGAGTCCCACAAATACTATGGTGTAAGACTTAACTGCGGGAGTACTACAACTAATGTTAACAAAATGAGAATGATAATAAATTTGGGTAAATAAATTAAATTAAAAAAATAGCAATTTGTTGGAAATTAAACGTTGAGATTTTAATTTTGGGTAGACTTTGTCATGGGTAGATCGTGATTTATCTTATTTATCAAATATTAATGTCGTTTAATTTAAAATATTCTACTGTCATGTTTAATGCGTATAATGCTATTATTTGGGTTCAAGGACCCTACTTGAGATCAATAGATTGTTTCCATGCGGTGGGCTCTAATCCTTTGTGTTGACTAACATCTCTGCTATTAGCTTTGCAGTAGTTGCATAGTATTTATTGGAGATCATTTTGGAGATGCAGCTAGAGTTCCATCTTAATTTTTGGCTTTATTAGGGTACGCCTATCTTATTCAGTCGCTTTATATTATGAAACTTCATTGTGGATTTTATTGTTCCATTCAGTTTCAAAGTTATTTATAGTTTTAAGCAAATGCTTTATTGTATTATTTCGTTTGGAGTTTTAATTAAATTATGAAGTTGGATTATTTTTGAATTTAGCATGGTGATGGGTTTAATTTTTGCATGGATGATTACTTAGTTAATTATTTATGTTGTGGATGAAAATTTTTATATGTGTCGTACCTGTCACATGATAGGAATGGTATTTAATTTAGTGAGCCCGGTATAGTTTTAGTGGAGGCCGACGTTATAATTACAAGGGTCTTGTATATGGTATGAGAGCATTGTCTTAGGTCTCATAGGTTGTGGGTGGGAATAGCTTCCGAGTTACCGATATTTGATCACCTTTGTTGATTCGTACTCTTAGAGGTAATGTGTATGTTATACTTGTTTGATGTGTTTCTTGGAGATAAGGAGTTATGTTAAGGGCATTATAGGCATTTATATTAGAAGTACTAATCTTGATGTTAGGATCCTTAGAGTTTATTTTGGAAGTGATATTTATTTGGAAGATCATTAGTACAAATTTTGGGTATATCGAGAAATGATGTAGTGGTGTGATTGATTTGAGGATTTAGGCGTCACAATGACTTTTGGAGATAAAATTGGGTGGTGATTCCTATGCGTATATAAACTTGGGATATATATTGTATCTTTAATCGTGGGGTATGTGCGTGTTGGATTCGGTTTATATGTGAGCCTGATTTCATTTTTACACGTTTATGTTTCGTCGAATTTTGAGGATGAAATTCCTGTGGTAGTGGGGAAGTATGAAACAACCCATAATTTTATCTGATAATTAATTAAATTAATTTGGAATTCGGAAAGCCGGCTTAAAAGGCTCCTAATATGAGTACATACAAGTACTGGGTCGTTTAGAAGAGTCGCCAAACATAAAATTCTCTGGCAAAAAAATAGCGCCAAAACAAAAATCCGCCTTTAGATATTAGTCACGGCCTTACACCGTGACTAACCGTTTGTCACAGTTCTAGAGCGTGACTAACCTATAAAGTGTTTTAATTTTTATAGGATTCTCATGCAACATAAATTCTCAAAACTTTCTCCACTTAAATTAATATGGTTTAAGTCTTTTCAAACATATTTTCACAACCTCTAAGAGCAGTAGACCCTAGCTCGATTTTACACAACGTTCAACTCAAGATTTGTGAAGATAAATTAGGTTTTCTCAAGAAGTTTCAAGATCGAATCTTTGTCACAATTACGTCAGGAAAACATCTTTCAAATAACATTTCTTCAAATAAATCTGAAGTGTGGTTATCTCTATTGCTTTCCATTAGTATTATGCGTAGTAATTATGGGCTACACATTAAATACATGTGTTTGATTAAAATAAATTAGAGATATTAATTAGGGAAAGTGGAATATAATTCGGGACTATTTTTATGAAATTTTTTAATACGAATGAAGACTCAAAACTTTCCATGTTAGAGTAGAGATCTGGGTGCCGTAAATGTTTAAGTATTCACTTGTATATTTTTACGTAGGAATGTCGCTTGATAAGTTTTATGATGATAAATTGTTGAAATTTCTTGGATGTCACGTGATAGTAAATTATTGTTGTAAAATTTTTATCAACATGTATGTCATATTACATCGAACAATTTCATATGAAACAATGGTTTAGTTAATTGTATAATTAAATAGACATTATTTCTCTTATTAATTGTGTGTAGATTAAATTACGGAAATTATTGTGATGAATGGAAATTTAGTTACATGAAATTTATTTATTTTTATTATGTTCCACACCGCGGGAACGATGGGGTTATGGGATAGGTAGGATGCTCACCTATACTAAGGTTTATTTCTAGGTCTGGTAGACCTTAGGGTAGTTTTCGCTTTCTAGGTATGGTAGACCTTAGGGAAATTAAACTATGTGTGTCCCCCGTATCAAATAAAATACGCCCCATAGTCCACTGAATAGAGAACATACCCTCAATAGCAGGTGGATCCTATGGGATAGCGCCCTGCTGGAGTTGATAAACTCGCCCGTACTAAAGTTGTCCCTGCTGGACTGGGATTGCTAGAATGGGTGGCAAAGCTGGCATCTGCGGTGGTGCTGGGAGGGCGGCGGGAAACATAGGTCTCTAGGGCTCATATCGAGCACCCTGTTAGTGCTGCTGTGGGGGCCTGACCCTATTAGGACACTTCTGGCATTTGTGGCCAATCTTGCCACAAGTAAAAAAAATTCCCGAAAAATTTGCCCTTCTTTGACCCTGCTGCCCACGGCCCTGGTGGCCGTTGCCATTCCTCCCCTGGTCGTTCTGGCCCTGATGAAACTGCTGTTATTGGACATGCTAGCCCTGCTTCCCCTGATGGCCGTGCTGACCTTGATAGCCATAACGAAAACCTCCATGTCCATTTTTAAAACCCCTAGATCTAAACCTCTTAGAATCCTCCTGCTGGGAACTCTGATCACCCTACCTTTGTTGACCCTGAGCAGATTGTGCCCCGCTGGCACCATTTCCCCCTGTCCTGCCCTGATGGATGGACTCTCCTGATCTCTTTCCCTCTGACAAGTGAAAGCGGTGGTCCTGGTAGTGAAGCAGTGTTGCGTTAACCACATCAGAATAAGTGGCCAACGAGAGATTACCTAAAAAGTGCTGACGGATCCTCCAAGTCAATCCATCCATGAACTTCTGAATCTTTTCTCCTCGGTCGGAATGTCATCGGGAACAATGTTCAAGAGATTATTGAACTCGCCCTCATACTCTGCCACGGTCTTCCCCTCTTGCTTGAGGTTCATTAACTTCCTCCTCATCTCGGTGTGAATGGCTGATGATAAATACTTGCGGTCGAATCGCACCCAGAACTCCTTAATATAAACGATGTCACTCTCCTCCGTGGTGGTAATGGACTCCCACCACTACAATGCTGATCTGACTAGCTTAAAATTAACCAGTATCTGTCTCTGTACATCCGTACACTCGTACATCCTCAAGTGCCTTGGGATGTCCTTCTTCCACTAACTGGATACAACGACATCGGATCTACCTGCAAACTCAGTATGGTGTGATTTATGAAAAGCATTACGAATAAGTTCCCAGGCAGATAGGAATACATGAGCCTGTATTGGCGCTACTACCGGCACCTGAGGCGGTGCCTGCTGCACAACTGCTAGAGTGGCATTTATCGCTTGGGTTACAATAGCGATAACCTCTGCGGCATTCATGGAGCCCTGAACTGGTGCAGGCTGTGGCTCGGGCTGAGCATCCCTCGGAACTCGCTGTGCACGTCATAGAGGCATCTGAAATAAGAGTAAAGTCTTATAAGTTCACAGTTATTATCTCAAAATAGCTGAAGAGCGAAACATACAGAATAGAGTACAACAATCCTAAAATATAGGGCTCTGTATCAAAGAAAGCTACACAGAAACATAACAAGCCGTACAGATCCTAAGGACACTAGAACTTGATGCTCTGATACCACCAGTGACACCCCGACTAATTAAATATCGGGTAGCTACCCCTTTATTCAAATTAACACAAACTGTCAAGTTGATTCAGTTCATTGCATCACTGTCGAAAACGTTTTAAAAATTTCTAGACACCTAATATTTAAAAAGTCAGTTGTCAATTTTAGTTAAATCTGGATAACATACAACCAATTTAAATTATGGAATACTAATACCACACCCACAACATAGTCATAATAGAATAACCATGGATTAATAATAAATCTGGAGGAATACGCCTCTCAATAATCCGAATATTGAATACAACCGAATACAAAGTCAGAATCACAAATTAATTAAATCCAATACTGAAATAAAACTGAATAAATAATATGACTCTAAGAAAAAATGGGCGACATGCCCTATAGATAAGTGAGTCTGAGATGGAATCAAAATGAAAAGTGGAGGCATCTCTAATCAACGTCCTGTAACTTCCACAGCAGTTACAGCATGTCCCTCGAATGGAATTCCTAAGCTTGATGTCCTTGTGGCTTGGCACCTAAAAGATTTTTACAAGAAAATAGATTTGAAAGCAAACGGATCAGAGCCCGATTGTGAA
This sequence comes from Sambucus nigra, assembly GCA_949130495.1. Lineage (NCBI taxonomy): Eukaryota > Viridiplantae > Streptophyta > Magnoliopsida > Dipsacales > Adoxaceae > Sambucus > Sambucus nigra. Next base: position 476,227,150 of record OX422219.1, on the reverse strand, counting down.
AACATTTTAAAGTATAGCAAGTGTTTAATATCATTAAACAATGAATATTGAATACATGATAGCGCATGCACTCACATGAGTTCCTCACCTCTCAACTAATTGTGCACTCCTACGTGCCCATACCGATTCTAGTTATTCCATTAACTAACTAGTCTAATTCAATATCTAATTTTTACTATACTATTCATGGTTTAATTCCCGACGTCTTAATATAAACTGAGAGTTTTACCTTCATTCCTCAGAATTAGTTACAATAATTACAAAGAGTTTTCCCATTTTTAACTTTACAAAGATGTTACTTAAATCACACTTGTACTTATAAAAACAGTTCATTTCAATATTTCAGTATATCAATCTCATCATAAATATACAATAATGGCACCCCTGGACTAAGCTGCGATGCGCACATACTCTGCTATCAAATTCTGGTACATCACGTACATAAGGATCACGTATTTCGAATCTCTAAGGAACCATTTCGACAAGTAATAAACACACATAATGGAGGCGAACATAGTTCACATCACATGGGTCATGCACATACCTATGCTCCCATGTTCAGCAGACTTATTAACTCCTCAATAAGTCATTCTCTGATCTATGTCCTCGACGCACCAATATAAATCCCCCCGTAGGCACACAAAGATTAGATGGCCCTGACCGAATGCCGACCTCCCATGATAACAAGTATGGTAGGTATGTTATACACATATAACCACATACACTAAGCATTCACACATCTTAGATATCTTATAATATTAACATAGGTATATTTTACCTTCCAATACCTTCATTAATGTAGTACACTTACAAGTCCCGGAATAATATACATCAATAGATAATCAACTTTTCTCACGTCTCAAATTCAAGTACTTATTTCCTAACCCATATATGTCATCCGATTTCTTACAAAATTCCAATTTTTAATCCTCAATGTAGTCCAACATCACACTTGACGCACTAGTCAATAAGGGGAGGTTAACACTCAATCAAATAAGTCTACTGGAAGTTCAAAATAAAATATGGCCTAACAAGGCCATTCTGTCAACTCGTTGGAAATCTCGTTCGAACGAGGTAGTTCGAACGAGTGTCGTTCGAACGAAGGGCTTCAAATGAACTCATTAGAAGGGGTACTATAATCTCGTTAGAAGCCTCATTCGAACGAGGTCGTTTGAACTACCTGGGCAGGTCTTCTAACAAGATGGCAAAATACGCACAGAAATTTCCGAACTTCGTTTTTCTTCATTTTTCGCTTCTCTAAATCCATCCTAAGATCACCGCAATAATGTTTTAATGTTTTTAAACTATTCTAAGTCACCCTAGGTCACTCCTTAACATATTTTTGGGGTCAATTCTTAATAATCAACATGCAATAATCATAAATCCCCAATTCTTGCCCCAAACCCTTTGAACATGATCTCAGAATTCAATTGACTCCCAAGAGTTTTTATTAATCCTCTTTTAAATCATCAAAAGTTACATTTTTGTGTATTGAATTCGTACATAATCATTCTACATGCAATCCCTATCCAAAATCATGAGTTTCACAGCAATTCCATTGGGTTTTTCATCAAAACTATCAAGGCATATACAATTCCTACACTAAATATGGAGGAAATATTCATTGAACTTAATAACATCAAATCACTTGACTTAAATATGATGTTCTTTTCATTGTTGATTATCAAGGGTTGGCTCCCTCTTCTTTTCGGTCACAAATTCCTTTCAAAATGCTGGTGATGGAGGAGGGTTTGGTTAGGAACCTCTTTTAACCTCTCTCTAACTCCTCTCAAAACTCCTGTAGACCACTCTCTTGTATTTGGTTGATAATGGCCTTAGTGGCCTCACTAATTATTAATAAATAACCATCAAAATTCGTGGGTTTTAATTCCTAAATTTTTAAAATTACCAAACTACCCTTCTAGGTTGTCGGTTTGGCCTAAAAGTGCCCCTGAACCCAAACCAAACTCCCGGTTAGTGTTTTCTGACTATTTCGATCCTTTCCGACGTGTTGGCGCACTCAAAATGATCATTCGATTGATAAAAATATAAATTACTTTTTAATCTAATAAAATTCATTCCTGATGCGACTGACACGCGCGTCCCAACTTAATTTCCCAATTTGTCGTATTTTGCCTCGTGACAATTTTAATATTTTAAATACTCCTATATTACCATATATACTCAGAAATATTCAATTTTAACATCATACTCAAATACCAACATATGTATCGCTAGTATTTACATTCGGATTAATTCCCAATTAATTCTCATTTAATTCAAATAATCCCTTATATAAAAGTCAACAAAATTACGGGGTATTACATACTTCCCTCCTAATAACAGAATTTTATCCCAAAATTTGGAACTAAAGAATACCTTGTAAAAATAGCTCTGGATAACATTCGCGCATCTCATCCTCGCGCTCCCATGTGGACACCTCAGCATTATGATGCCGCCACTGCACACGTACAAATTGTACTATCTTCAACCTCAGTTTCCTCTCATTGTGGTCCAGAATAACAATTGGCCCCTCCTCATAGGAACTATCAGGCTGAAGATCGATGTCCTCTAAAGCAATGTGAGTATGGGACAAATCGTCCCTCAGATATTTCCTTAGTGAGGAAATATGGAACACATCATGAATCCTATGCAAGTGCTCCGGTAACCCAAGTCTATACGCAATTGGCCCAATCTGTTCGATGATAGGAAATGGCCCCACATATCTTGGTGCCAGTTTCCCCTTCTTCCCAAAATGCATAATCCCCTTCATCGAAGATACTCTGAGTAACACTTGGTCCCCCACCTGGAATTCTCTGAAGAACCTCTTGGCATAAGCATAGCTCTTCTGTCGGTCCTGAGCTACCCGAATACGACTCCGTATCATCTTTATCCTTGCCGAATTATCCTGAATCTCTTCCGGCCCAAGGAGTTTGTTATCCCCCACCTCTAACCAACATGTTGGGGAACGGCAAGGTCTACCATACAACACCTCGAATGGAGCCATGCCAATGGTGAGCTGGTAGGAGTTATTATAAGAAAACTCCACCAGTGGAAGGTACTGCTCCCAACAACCTCCAAAGTCTAGGATGCACATACGCAACATGTCTTCCAACATCTGATTCGCTTTCTCGGTTTTCCCATTTATCTGCGGGTGATATGTCGGACTCAGTCGTAACTCCGTACCCATGGCCTCCTGGAAACTCTCCCAAAATCATGAAACAAATATTTTGTCTCGGTCGGATATGATATTTAGAGGCACCCCGTGAAGTCTCACTATCTCCGCTATGAAAATCTGGGCATACTGTCCCATAGTGTAATCTGTCCGTGCTGGCAGAAAATGAGCGACTTTGGTCAACCGATCCACGATTACCCATATGGAGTCGTGACCCCTTTATGACGTAGGTAACCCCGTTATAAAGTCCATAGATATGCTCTCCCATTTCCACATCATAACCTCTAATTGTTGTAGAAGTCCTGCTGGTCTCTGATCGTGGCACATTTAGAAACGAACTCGGTAATATCTCTCTTCATACCGCTCCACCAGTACTGTCGCCTCATGTCCTGGTACATCTTATCCCCACCAGGATGTATCGCGAACTGTAAACCGTGCAACTCTGTCATAACCTCGTGTCGCAAGTCCTCCCCTTCAGGAACAACCAGTCTCCCATTGAAGCGTAAGCCCCCGTCTGAACTAGTAGTATAGGACTCGACTCCCTCTACTAGTAATCGAACTATCTTCTCTTGACAGAACAGGTACTTTGCCTAGGCCTGTATCACTCTCACAACAGTCTGAGGTGTAACAATCATCACAGACATGAATGATCACGCCACTGCATCCTGGTGTCCCAACTCCTTCCACTTTGCTCTCCATACTTCGGCCACCACACCTACTGGCCTACGGCTCAACGCGTCTGCCACCACGTTAGCCTTCCCTGGGTTATATTGGATATCAAACTGATAATCCTTCACGAACTCAAGCCACCGACGTTGATGCATATTAAGTTCCTTCTGCGTGAAGTGGTATTGTAGAGACTTGTGGGCTATGAACAACCGAAATTTCTCCCCCAGGAGATAGTGTCTCGGAATCCAAAGAGCAAATATGACTGTCGCTAACTCAAAGTCATGGGTGGGGTAATTCTTCTCGTGAGGCTTAAGCTTACGGGAAGCATAAGTTATGGCCTGACTCTCCTGTTGCAGTACACCTCCAAGTCCTTGTAAGGACACATCGGTGTAGACTAGATACTCAACTCTCGGTCTGGGCAATGCTAACACAGGCGCTGAGGTCAACTTTTCCTTCACCTCATCGAATGCCAACTGACAGGTATCGCTCTAGATGAATGGCACGCCTTTGCGAGTTAGATTTGTCAAAGGACCCATTATCTTTGAGAAACCCTGAATAATCCTCCTGTAGTATCCTGATAGGCCCAAGAAACTATGGATATCATTCGGTGTCGTGGGCTATCTCCACTCCCTCACCACGGATACCTTCCTCGGATTAACAGATATCCCCCGTTATGAAATGATATGCCCCCCAAACTAAACCTCCTTCAGGAAAAACCCACATTTCTCGTACTTTGCATATAGCTCGTTCTGACACAGCGTCTGCAAAACCTGCCTCAAATGCTCAGCGAGTTCCTCCTCTATCTGGGAGTAAACTAGAATGTCATCAATAAAGACAATGACAAACTGGTCTAGGAACTCTCTGAATACCGTATTCATCAAGTCCATAAACACGATTGGGGCATTGGTGAAGCCAAAAGGCATAACCCAAAACTCGTAGGAACCATATCTCATCAAGAAAGAAGTCTTCGAGGTGTCCTGTTCCTTGATACGCAACTGATGGTATCCCGATCGTAAGTCAATCTTTGAGAAGAAGGAAGCTCCTCTCAACTGGTCGAAGACGTCATCGATTCGGGGCAACGGATATTTGTTCCATATCGTGACTTTATTCAACTCTCGGTAATCTACACCCAATCTCAACGATCCATCCCTCTTCTTTACAAACAGCATAGGGGCACCCCATGGCGAAGTACTCCTTCGGATAAATCCCTGACCTAACAGCTGCTCTACCTGATCCCTTAGCTCTCTCATCTCCGCTGGAGCCATACAGTAAGGTGCGCGAGCAATTGGCCGAGTGCCCCGCGTCAAATCGATAACAAAATCTATCTCCCTACTAGGAGTTAATCCATGTATATCCTGAAAAACATCAGCAAACTCCCTAACAACTAGAATCGAATCGAGTGGTAATACCACTTCCATAGAGGTCTCCTCCTCTATATATTACAAGTGAGTGGACGATCCTCCCTTAGGGCGAGGCATCGCCACTAAAAACATCTCCTTCCCAGGAATGGCAAAAATAATTCTCCTGCTGAAACAGTCAATAATGGCTCGATATGCAACTAGCCAATCCATACCAACGATTGCATCGTACTCAGTCATCTCCAATACTAACATATCAGCAGGTAAAGGAAACCTCACGATCTCTATACCCACACCTCTACAAATAAGAGAAATCACAGAACCCCTACTTAACGATGAATCTACGCAAGTAATCATGCTCTCTGTAGTGTCTAGCAACCCTATAATGTGTGTAAATCTCATGGAAATGAAACAGTGTGTGGCCCCCGTATCAAATAAAATATGCACTATAGTCCCCTGAATAGAGAACATACCCTCAATCGCAGGTGGATCCTGTGGGACTACGGCCTGTTGGAGTTGATAAACTCTCCTGTACTCAAGTTGTCCCTGCTGGACTGGGATTTCTAGAATGGGTGGCAAAGCTGGCATCTGCGATGGTGCTGGGAGGGCGGCGGGAAACATAGGTCTCTAGGGCTCATGTCGAGCACCATGCTACTGCTCTTGTATGGCCCTGCCCCTATCAGGACACTCCTAGCATTTGTGGCCAATCTTGCCACAAGTAAAACATTTTCCCCAAAAATTTCCCCCTCTATGACCCTACTGCCCATGGCCCTGGTGGCCGTTGCCATTCTTCCCCTGGTCGTGCTGGCTCTGATGAAACTGCTGCTGTTGGCCATGCTGGCCCTGCTGACCCTGATGGACGTGCTGACCTTGCTGTCTATAACGAAAACCTCCATGTCCATTTCTGAAACCCCGAGATCTAAACCTCTTAGAATCCCCTTGTTGGGAACTCTGATCACCCTGCCTATGCTGACCCTGAGTAGATTGTGCCCCTCTGGCACCATTTCCCCCTGTCCTACCCTGATGGATGAACTCTCCTGATCACTTTCCCTATGACAAGTTAAAGCAGTGGTCCTGGTAGTGAAGCAGTGTTGCGTTAACCACACCAGAATAAGTGGCCAATGAGAGATTACCCAATAAGTGCTGACGGATCCTCCAAGTCAACCCATCCATGAACTTCTGAAACTTTTATCCTCAATCGAAATCTCATCAGGAATGATGTTCAAGATATTAGTGAACTTGGCCTCATACTCTGCCACGGTCTTCCCCTCCTACTTAAGGTTCATTACCTTCCTCCTCATCTTGGTGTGAACAGCTGATGGAAAATACTTGTGGTTGAACTGCACCCCGAACTCCTGAACAGAAAGGATGTCTCTCTCCTCCGTGGTGGTAATGGACTCCCACCACTGCAACGCTGATCCTACTAGCTTAAAATTATCCAGTATATGTCTCTATACTTCCCTACACTCGTACATCCTCAAGTGACTTTAGATGCCCTTCTTCCACTAACCGGACACAACGACGTCAGAGCTACCTGCAAACTCCGGAGGGTGTGCTTTTTGAAAATCATCACGAAATGTTCCTAAGCAGACGGGAATTCATAAGAATGTACTGGAACTACTACCGGCGCCTGAGGCAGTGCCTGCTTCATAACTGCTAGACTGGCATTTACCGCTTGGGCTACAATAACGACAACCTCTGTGGCATTCATGGATCCTTGAACTGGTGCAAGCTGTGGCTCGGGCTGAGCATCCCTGGGAACTCACCGTGCACGTCATGAAGGCATCTGAAATGAGAGTAAAGTCTTATAAGTTCACATTTATTATCTCAAAATAGCTGAAGAGCGAAACATACACAATAGAGTACAACAATCCAAAAATATAGGGCTCTATATCAAAGAAAGCTACGCAGAAATATAACAAGCCGTACAAATCCTAAGGACACTAGAACTTGATGCTCTGATACCACCTGTGACACCCCGACTAATTAAATACCGGGTAGCTACCCCTTTATTCAAATTAACACAAACTGTCAAGTTAATTCAGTTCATAGCATCATTGTCGAAAATGTTTTAAAAATTTCTAGCCACCTAATATTTAAAAAGTCAGTTGTCAATTTTAGTTAAATCTGATTAACATACAACCAATTTAAATTATAGAATACTAATACCACAACCACAACATAATCTTAATAGAATAACCATGGATTAATAATAAATCTGGAGGAATACTCCTCTCAATAATTAGAATACTGAATACAACCAAATATAAAGTCTGAATCACCAATTAATTAAATCCAACACTGAAGTAAAACTGAATAAATAATATGTCTCTAAGAGAAAAGGGGCGATAAGCCGTACAGATAACTGAGTCTGAGATGGAATCAAAATGAAAAGTGGAGGCGTCTCTAATCAAGGTCCTGTAACTTCCACAGCAGCTACAACACTTCCCTGGAATTGAATTCCTAAGCTTGATGTCCTTGTGGATCGGGACCTAAAATATTTTTACAAGAAAATATATTTGAAAGCAAACGGGTCAGAGCCGGATTGTGAAAATAGTTTAAAGTACAGCAAGTGTTTAATATCATTAAACAATGAATATAAAATACATGATAGCGCATGCACTCACATGAGTTCCTCACCTCTCAACTAATTGTGCACTCCTACGTGCCCATACCCATTCTAGTTATTCCATTAACTCACTAGTCTAATTCAATATCTGATTTTTACTATACTATTCATGGTTTAATTCCTGACGTCTTAATATAAACTGAGAGTTTTACCTTCATTCCTTGGAATTAGTTACAATAATTACAAAGAGTTTTCCCATTTTTAACTTTACAAAGATGTTACATTAATTCACACTTGTACTTATAAAAACAGTTCATTTCAATATTTCAGTATATCAATATCATCATAAATATACAATAATGGCACCCGTAGACTAAGTTGTGATGCACACATACTCTGTTATCAAATTCTGGTACATCACGTACATAAGGATAACGTATTCCGAATCTCTAAGGAACCGTTTCGACAAGTAATAAACACACATAATGGAGGTGAACATAGTTCACATCACATGGGTCACGTACATACCTACGCTCCCATGATCAACAGACTTATTAACTCCTCAATAAGTCATTCTCTAATCCATGTCTTTGAGGTACCTATCTGAATCCCCCCGTAGGCACGCAAAGATTAGATGGCCCTGATCGAACGCCGAACTCCCTTGATAGAAAGTATGGTAGGTATGTTATACATAGATAACCCCATATACTAAGCATTCACACATCTGAGATATCTTATAATATTAATAGAGGTATATTTATACCGTCATTAATGTAGTACACTTACAAGTCCCCGAATAATATACATCAATGGATAATCAACTCTTCTCATGTCTCAAATTCAAGTACTTATTTCTTAACCCATATATGTCATCCGGTTTATTACAAAATTCCAATTTTTAATCCTCAACGTACTCCAATCTAACACTATACCCACTAGTGAACAAGGGGAGGTTAACACTAAATCAAATAAGTCTACTGGAAGTTCGAAATAAAATTAGGCCTAACAAGGCCATTCTGTTAACTCGTTATAAATATCGTTCGAACGAGGTAGTTCAAATGAAGGGCTTCGAACGAACTCGTTAGAAGGGGTACTGTAATCTTGTTAGAAGTCTCATTCGAACGAGGTCATTCGAACAACCTGGGTAGGGCTTCTAACGAGATGGCAGAATACGCACAGAAATTTCCCAACTTCGTTTTTCTTCATTTTTCTCCTCTAAATCCATCCTAACATCATCCCAATAACGTTTTCATGTTTTTAAACTATTCTAAGTCACCATAGGTCACTCCTTAACATATTTTGGGGGTCAATTCTTAATAATCAACATGCAATAATCATAAATACACAATTCTTGCCCCAAACCCTATGAACATGAACTCAGAATTCAATTAACTTCTAATACTTCTTATTAATCCATTTTTAAATAATCAAAAGTTACATTTTTTCATATTGAATTCGTCCATAATCATACTACATGCAATCCCTATCCAAAATCATGAGTTTCACAACAATCCCATTGGGTTTTTCATCAAAACTGTGAAGGCATATACAATTCCTACACTAAACATGGAGGAAATATTCATTGAACTTAATAACATCAAATCACTTGCCTTAAATCCAATGTTCTTTTCATTGTTGATTATCAAGGGTTGGCTCTCTCTTCTTTTCGGTCACAAATTCCTTTCAAAATGCTCGTGATGGAGGAGGGTTTGGTTAGGAATCTCTTTTAATCTCTCTCTAACTCCTCTCAAAACTCCCGTAGCCCACTCTCTTGTTTTTGGATGCTAATGGCCTTAGTGGACTCACTAATTATTAATAAATAACCATCAAAATTCGTGGGTTTTAATTCCTAATTTTTTAAAATTACAAAAATACCCTTCTAGGTTGTCGATTTGGCCTAAAAGTGTCCCGGAACCCAAACTAAACTCCCGGATAGTGTTTCCTGACTATTTCGATCCTTCTGGATGCGTTGGCGCGCTCAAAATGATCATTGGGTTGATAAAAATATAAATTACTTTTTAATCTAATTAAATTCATTCGTGACGCGACTGACACACGTGTGCCAACTTAATTTCCCAATTTGTCGTATTTGTGCCTGGTGACAATTTTAATATTTTCAATACTCATATATTACCATATATACACAGAAATATTCAATTTTAACATCATACTCAAATACCAACACACGTCTCGCTAGTATTTACGTTCGGATTAATTCCCATTTAATTCTCATTTAATTCAATTAATCCCTTAAATAATTATTAATAAAAATACGGGGTATTACACTTTCATTGACAAACATAAGGGTGCAACTTAGTGGTTTTTCTAAGTTGGTTTTCTTCCTAGATGATAGGCTGGAACATACTTGTGTGTTGGAGACTGATTCGTCCCAAATCATAGCATTCATTACCCTCGAACTTAGGTATTTTAGCCCCCTCGGGTACTTTAATGTCTATAATTATGCTTGTTAATCAAACAACCTTTGTTTCATATGCTAACATATTATTTGAGGTATAATGGAGCTTTTATAGGTATTAAAGTTCTTAGTACGAAGTTTGGGCACGTTTTGATAAAATTCCATCGTGATTCGCACGTTCAGGGGCATTTTCATAATTTAACACTTTGGGATTTTAGCTTGAAGTATTCATGAAAGCTGTATCCCTCGGGCCAAGCTTCGCGTGACTGCGAACGGTGCTCAAATCGGAGTCCGAATGAAGGAAACATAGACCTTTATCGAAAAGAATCATATGAAAAATAACAATTTAAATAATTACTTCCATGTCCCTTATCTCTTTTACTAACAATTTCATAAATGCCCTCCATGTCCCTAACTCATTTTTGCAGCAAACACATTTCATCCATGGGTGATTTGGGTTCTTAGCTCGTGTTTTTCTAGGGTTTTGTGTTCGTCTCAAATGAAGGACTTTAGTCCGAAATTGGAGGGTGATTTTTTACCACATGTCCATTTGGGTCTTATGTGATATGTTGAAATGGGTTTTGGTTTGGTGCTTAGCCATTAATGTAGATTTGGGTTTTTGGTTGGTTGGCCATTATTGGATATTATCGTTACACGCATGGAGGTTTTTGGTACATATGGAGTTGGGTTTTTGATGCCAGGTCTCAGTTTTGGATTTATCAGCCATTGGAGCTTGGTCTCGGCTTGTGCCATTTTTTATTTTAATGGGCATGGCAGTTGCATAGGAGAGCAGTGTCGTGGGGTTATGTCCTGGGGAGACCGGTCGACCAGCGGCCAACTCACGGTGGACCGGGTTTCCAATTTTTGGCTTGCCACCATTCATGTGTGCCTTGTTCCTGTTCACACGGTCGACTGGCTTGACCGCGATCGACTAGTGCTCTATTTTGTCCGAGACCTATGCCAGTTGATTCCTCTTTTCCTTTTCATTTCTTTTTCTATTTTTCTTTCTTTCTTATTTAGGAGACTTATCCCCCTTTTATCTCCTTTACTTTTTCTTTTTCTTTTCTTTATCAAACTTAGTATAAAAGGGAGACATATCTCATTTTTAGGAGATATCTTGGAATAATAGATTTTTTAGGTTTGTTTTGTTTGGGAGCTAGGGTTTGGAGAGTTTTGGGTGTGCCATTTTCTCCTTCCGAGGGTTTTCTCGTATAGATAGGTTTGCCCGTAGAGGTTGTGTAGAACAATATTCATTATCTCTTCCATCAATCGAAAACATCATTGTTTGTATTTATTTAATTCCTGATTTATATTAACAAGCTTTCTAGTGTAGATTTAATGCTTTCCATTGATTTCATGCGTAGATAATTATTTATTATTTCTTATTGAATTAGTTGTTTTAATTAATTAGTTAACTTTAATTAATGTTGTTTATCATGCTTAGTGGCTAGTTTAATAAAGGTTGTGTTGGATTGAACTCACCTAGGGTTGATTTGGTTGCTTTTCTTTGGTAATGGAGTTTTACGTGGTTGTTTCTATTGGGTTGTCCTAGTTATTACGCCTAGGAGATTTAACGGGGTATATCATGTATGCTCCGTATTTATGACCTCTTGTGCATCATTTTTGTGGGTATTTATTGACGCCAAAATATTATTAGGCTTTTATGCGAATTTAGGAGTCTGACAACTCTCGATTTAATTAATTGACGAAACGAGATTCAATCTTAATAACTCGTGAACCCATGTAATCATTTTATGCTAATTAACTCTAGGAGATGGATATTCGACGCAACATATAGTTTTTATTCTCTTTGTTAATTTATTTTAAATACACACTCACCTAGAATAATCTCCTCTTTTAGTTATCTTTTATTTTTTTAACATTTACCATTTACACTTTTATTCGAGAAGTAATAAATCAATTAAACTCTAGCTACTCGTCTCTGTAGATTTTCGATAACCGGACTGGCCGCTATACTCTAAATACATGTGTTATCTTGTGGATGAATTTTTTTATATGTCTCATATCTATCACATGCAAAGAATGGTATTTAATTTAGTGTCGCCCGGTATAGTTTTTGTTACGTACGGTGGAAGAATTACACGGAGTGTCATAGAGATTTGGAGGAGGATCAACTAAATCTATAAGAAGAAATAGAAGATGATGGGCCATGACTAAGGAGGTCTTCCATAAAACGGAAGACTAATCCAAAATATGCAGATGTTGCACTTACAGAGGACACTAAAAGAGAGCCTGCAACGCTTGAAGAAGCCTCACATAACAAGGATTGGAAAAAGGCGATGGAGGAGGAGTTTTCAGTACTCAAGCAAAATGAATCATGGGATTTAGTACAAAAGCCTAAGGATTTGAAACCCATAACCTGTAAGTAGGTATATTAGTTAAAGACTCGTTCACATGGATCAATTAAAGATACCATGCTAATTTGGTTGCTAGAGGATTCTTGCATCAATATGGATTGGACCACAATGAAACATTTAGTCCAGTATCAAAGATCACAATAGTTAGAGTCTTATTAGCACTTGCAACCAATAAGTCTTGGAAGATGTGGGAAGTGGATGTAAAGAATGCTTTTATACGTGGAAATCTTGATACAAAAATATTCATGGAACAATCAAAAGGTTTTGAGAGTAAAACCCAACCAGACTATGTCTACAAGCTGAGGAAGGCACTCCACGGGCTCAAAGAAGCTCCAAGAGCTTGCTATGGAAAGATAGCAAAGTTCCTAGTAAAAAGTGGATACACTGTACCACCTTCAGACTCGAGCCTATTCGTGAAGAAAAATGGTGGAAAAGTCTCAGTAGTACTATTGTATGTAGATGATTTAATCATTAAAGGAGATAATAATGAGGAGATCCAGGGGGTAAAAGAGAACCTATGGGTTAGATTTTAAATGAAGGAACTAGGAGAGCTTAAACACTTTCTTTGGTTAGAGATCGACTGAGGTAAGGAAGGGGTATTTTTGTGTTAAAAAAATTATGCAATAGATCTGCTGAACAAGTACGAGATGCTGGAATGAAAGTCAATATCAACACCAATGAAGGCCAACACCAAGCTATATGCTTTATATTTTTCCTTTTTGCGTATATGTCGTTGTAGAGTAAAAGACGGAATCGAAATCCCTTTTGGTACCAACAAACACACTAAAAATGTATATTGGCAAGTAAGGGGTAAATCCTCACTCTCTAATCCGGACTAGAGAAAAATGAAGACAAGTGTGATTTTTAAAACAATTGTGAAGGGATCTTTATACTACTAATTATGAACTAAGAATTGAAACTACCCAAATGAATAAAGAAAATGATAAAGTGAGCTAAATATGAGGAGAAAATAGTTATGATGGATACACATGTCCCATGGTGGGTTCGGATTGATAAATAAGATATGTACACTTATGGGACAAGTGATAGGCATGAAAACAACGTGTGCACAACAAAGCATGGGAGTCGTTGATACTCGTCATCAGAGGTGATGAAATTTGATATGCGTGCATGGAGAATGCATGAATAACAACAGTACTCGTGAGAGAGCTGAAACCACTAGGTATATCATGAAGAGACGGCTCGGGATCACTCTCACACGTGTCGCGTGACAATGTAAAATGACCAAAGTGGTCCCGTAAGGGACGTTCTTCATCCATGTGGAGAGAAATATTTTTTTGGATTTTTTAAATATTTTTCAAAAGGAAAGAAAATATTTTTGGATTTTTCTGAAAACGAAAGAAAGAAAACATTTTTTGGATTTTTCTGAAAAATAAAGGAAGAAAATGTTTTTTGATTTTTTTGAAAAATAAAGGAAGAAAATATTTTTGGATTTTTTAAAAAACAATTGGAAGACAAGATTGGGAAAAATATGGGGACTCTTTGAATTGGACGAACTAAATAAAATCAACTACTGAAAGAATGAATTGAACAGACACAAGTCAAGGATAAATCTGAACTAGCCCATAACCAATTTTTATCTTCAATTAGGTGAATGGGTAGCCAAATTTTAATTACTCCACAGGCGAGAAAAACCATGGAATCTTATACCTCGCCTGTGGAAAATGGTGCTCCTACTTGGCTTGCTAGTTGATTGATTTTAAGTAAGTGATGCGATGGGTTAACAAGCAAGTGGAGTTAAGTGATTGAGTCGGGTGATGAAATCCCTTCTCGTTTCAATGACCGGGTCTAGGTCTTAAGTTCATTTATTCATCAAACTATTCAAAGTAAGACTATGCAAAAATAAAATCACATAGGAGCAAATAGTCAAACAATAAATGGACTCGCTAACAGGAGATGCGCGAGCGATAAAGAAATGTACCTCCTGCGGCTTTTAGACACATAGGGTGAAGACCGAGTTGAGTCGACTAGGGGGAATTTCACCTAACTTAAGTCATCCCTGGGTGTCCTACGAATCCAAAGTAGAGAGGCTTCAAAATTCCACTCCAAGGGCGCTCTCTCTCTACCTTATCCCGTTTTTCTTTTCATTTTTTTAATTTAATTTATTTATTACAAATAATTGGTGTCCAAAGCACCACAAATAAATATACAAGGCCTCAATATCCTAATACAAAAAAATATGAAAAATAAAGAAAAATATATATGTAGGAACAAATATACAAGTCTTTAAAATGCTCCCTAACTCGAAAAGTCGACCACGGCACTTCCTGAAAGTCAATCGCCAGAGGTTTGAGTAAAGTGCAACGCTTAAAAAGCCTGCAATGGCCCCATTTTATATTTGACAATTTTTGTGTATATGTCGTTGTAGAGTAAAAGACGGAATCAAAAATCCATTTTGGTACCTATAAACACACTAAAACTGTATATTGGCAAGTAAGGGGTCAATCCGCGCTCTCTAACGTGGACAAGAGCAAAATGAAGGTAAGTATGATTTTTAAAATAATTATGAAGGGATATTTACACTACTAATTATGAACTAAAAATTAAAAAAACACTAATTGATATGCCCCAAGTGTCACCTCGGCCCAGAGGCACCAACCTCGGCCAAGTCCATGGCTGACGTTGGAAATCCCTTGGATCTGTGACAACAGGCCTCGGCCATAGCAAGGTCGGCCAGGGCCGACACTACCTCAAGCCCCACCAAGAAGACACTGGAGGCATCATAAGGGTCAGCAGCACTTCAGTTCACCTGAGGACGACAACCTCGGCCACGGGTGGGACGAGGTCTCAACAAGCCTTACTTCTACCAAGGCCAACATCATCAAGATATCAGTTGATGCTTCAAGCACATGCCAGTCTAACCTCGGCCCAGGCCGACCCCTATCCATTATCTCGGCTGAGCTTAAGCTGATACCTTCACGGCTCACCTCGGATTGAACGAGGAACTAGACTTATCAACCTCGACTTCTCCCAAGTCGAGGTCATGACCAAGCACGATAGGCGAGCACCTACTAACATTAAGATAAGGGCACGTGGACACAAATCAGTTATAACAAGATTATTCCCCACACGTGGGGAGAATATTTCATCATCGTTCTCTACATGTGACAGTGACATATGGCTTCTCCATATTGGCTAGATCAACGCACACATAATCATTGCATGCATGAGGGGTACATTACACCCCCTAGGTTATATATATAGAGGTCATCCTCTAACTTGTAAAGGGATCCCCTGAAATTAGCAACCCTAGCTGAAACTCTCTTCAAATACACACTAGAGAGAGAAAGCTTGAGAGATTGTATCTATGGTCGTTAGTGCCCTCACATATTGATACACATCATACACTTGCACAGTGGACATAGGCCTAATTGGCTGAACCACTTATATTCCGGTGTAAATCCTCTTCTCCTCATCTCCTTCTACTATGTGTATATATACCCTATGCTAGCATTGTTAACATTGAATTGAGCTCACAAACACCTTGAAGGGTGGCGCAGTTTCCTTCATCATCACTAATAAATAAAGAAAATAGGGACCCGTTGCAAAGGGGTTACTCAGAGGGCTCTCCATTTGTGGCTAGGATAGTGAGCTTCCCAACTCCAGCTAAGTTCAAGCCTCTTATGGTGTCTCCCAAGTATGATGGCAGCACCAACCCTGTACATCACATCGAGATGTATCAGTCGGTAGCAGACATCGACTCGATACCCGATGAGATGAAGTGTAGGGACTTCTCTGGGACCTTAACAGGAGAAACACACAGCTGGTTTGCCTATCTTCCGAAGAACTCAATTGAGAACTTCAAAGTCTTGGCTGAACGATTCATCCATAACTTATGCTTTGGGGTGAGACCTCAAAAGAAGACTACTCACATGCTGTATGTCAAGTAGGGCAAGGACGAGAGTCTAAGAGGCTACATAGCCAGGTTCAATAAAGAGAAGCTGGAGGTCAAAGATTATGAAGAGAATATATCCATGACTGCCCTCATTGGGGATCTTCAGAAAGGGAAGCTATTGTAGAAACTCGCGGAAGACCCTCGTAAGTCTATGGCGGAGCTACTGGCAACCGCGGGAAAAGTCATGAATGCAGAAGACGCAATGGCCACCAAATATGAGGATGATAATCGCGATAGTAGTGGGATGTCCCAAAGAAAGAAATATGGAAAGAAGAGTTCAAGTGATGACAAGTTCTCTCACTATACTCCTCTAATCGTGAGCTATGAGCACATCCTCAACGAGATTAAGAATGACAGGACTCTGAGATGGCCACAAAAATTGAAGGCTCAACCACATAAGAGGAATAAAAACTTATGGTGTGAGTTCCACCAGGACCATGGCCATAAAATAAACTGATGCTTCGCCCTGAAGGATGAGATTGAAAAGATGTTAAAATCTGGAAAGTTAAGGAGGTATGTGTACGGTAAGGCTCCTAAAGGGGGAAGAGATGACCTTAAGAAAAGGAGAAATGACAGATGACGTGATAATGCCCTAGCCATAAGAGATAATGATTCAAGAGGTGATGATGAAGACGATTTGGATCTTCTGCCGAAAGACAACAACACCCCGGTGAAGAGGGTAGGTATGATCTTGTTTGGTGTTGACACCATATGCGGAGGATTTGTAGGAGGTGGCTCTGAAGTAGCTGATAGGAAGGCTCATGTGGAAGAGCCCAAGTCAGTGGCCAAGCTTGAATTTATAAATCTAACGTCTTCCGATACAGTGTAGAAGAGGAAAAAGGTGGACATGGACACCCTTGTAGTTGGGTTCTCCAGACTCAACTTCAAGGGTATCTTGGCCCCCCATGATGACCGTTTGGTAATAACAACAAGGGTGCATGGGTGCGAAGCGTAGAGGATCCTCGTAGATGGGGGAAGCTCGGCAGACGTGATGTTTTGGCCTTGCTTCAAGAGATTATGTCTTAGTAGAGTAAGGTTGGTACCCTATCACCACCCCTTGATAGGCTTAGTGGCAAAAAGATCCACCCTGTGGGCATGTATGAGATGGACGTACGGATGGGTGATGAGTGGCCGAAGAGGTTGACCAAGAAGATAAATTTTTTCGTGATGGACGAGAACGTCTTCTCGGCCTATAACCTCATCATAGGAAGAGTGGCGCTTAAGGAGTTCGTAGTTGTGCTGTCGACAGTCCACTAGATGCTAAAATTCCCGACCTCCTACGGGGTAGGGTAACTGCAAGGTGACCATACCATAGCGCGAGAATGTTACTTCAACTCGAACGAAGAGAGGCTGAGTTTATAAGAGAAGTCACATATCCGGAGTGGTTATCGAATGCAGTCATCGTGCCCAAGGCCAATGGGAAGTGGAGAATGTGTGTTGATTTCACTGACCTAAACAGGTCTTGTCCAAAAGACAATTATCCCTTACCTCAGATAGATTAGATGGTGGATGCTATAGCAGGACATGAGCTTATGAGCTTCATGGACGCATATTCAGGCTACAACCAGATCTTCATGGATGCTGAAGACTCAGAGAAGACAACCTTCATTACCAACAAAGGGACATACTTCTACAATGTAATGCCCTTCGGTCTGAAAAGTGCAGGGGCAATATACCAGTGTCTTGTGAATAAGATGTTCGAAGAGAAAATAGGTAAGTCTGTGGAAGTGTATGTAGACGATATGCTAACGAAGATATTGAAAGCTTCCACTCATGTAGCAGATCTCGAGAAGACCTTCGATATTATGGACTCATACAGGATGAAACTCAACCCCATAAAATGTGTCTTCGGAGTAGGAGCCAGGAAGTTCCTCGGATTTATCATCAACCAAAGAGGGATTGAAGCGAACCGTGAGAAAATCAAGGCCTTTCTTGACATGAAGACACCGGGGAGTATCAAAGATGTCCAAAGACTCACGGGGAGAGTGGCTGCGCTTAACATATTCGTTTTTAGGGCAACGGACAAGTGCCTTCCATTATTTAAGGTGCTGAGAAAGGCCTTCCAGTGGGACGAAGAGTGAGAAAAATCCTTCAACCAGCTCACGTCTTACTTGGGGTCTCCCTTATTGCTATCTCGGCCTGTAGCAAGGGAGAAATTGTACGTGTATCTGGCAGTCTCTGAATCAGCCATCAGTGCAGCCATAATACGTGAAGACGCTTGGATCCAAAGGTCTGTATATCTCAACAGTATGGTCCTTCAAGGGGCTGAACCAAACTACCCTCGCAGGGAAAAGTTGGCTTACACACTAATACATGCTTCAAGGAAGATGAAGCCTTACTTCCAAGCCCACTCCATGGTTGTCCTCATCGACTCCCCACTAAGATAGGTCATACATAAACCTGAGAAGTCCGAGAGAATGATGACCTGGGCCATTGAGTTGGGGGAGTATGATCTTACCTACCAACCTAGGACAACCATCAAAGGGCAAGACCTCGCAGACTTTGTTGCTGAGTTCACATGGGAAAAGGCTGAGGCAGAGAATGGCCTAGAGGGTGTTAAAAAGACAAACTGTGGTGTCTTTTGAAATCAGGAAGAGACGACACCAAACGTCTTCCGAGATCAGGAAGAGGTCGCATCTAACAAGTTCAGGGGCAGAGTAGCAGAGAACGAGGAGGATCGATACCTCTTCAAACAAGGAGTCATGTCAGAAGGGGCCTTCTCATCAGATACATACATTTGGACTCTCTTTGTGGATGGTTCCTCCTGTGACAGTGGAAGCGGTGCAGGGTTGATACTTTCAGCTGCAGATGGTGCCAACATTTAATACGCTTTGAGATTCAACTTTCAGACTTCTAACAATGAGTCCGAGTATGAGGCCATTATAGGAGGTCTCTCATTGGCAAAGACTCTTCACGTAAAACGACTCCTACTCCACAGTGACTCAAGGTTAGTTGTCAATCAAGTATTGGGAGTCTACGAGGCCAAGGATGAAAGGATGGACAAGTATCTAAAAAGGGTGAAAACGATGTTAGAATATTTTGAAGAGGCAAAATTGAAGAGACTGCCTCGACAAAGTAATAGCCACGCAGACGCGTTGGCAAGGTTAGCCTCGGCGATGAAGACAGACATCAGAAGGACAGTTTCGGTGGAGATCTTGAGGAAGGCGACCATCGAGGAATAAGAGGTATGTAACCCTTGTCACAATTTCAACCTAGGAGACTCGTGGATGGACCCCCTCGTCAGATATATCAGAGAGGGAGAGCTACCTGAGTCCAAGCTAGAGAGGAGAAAATTAAGATATAGGGTTGCCAAGTTCTCGATGATAGGAAACGTCTTATAGAATAAGGGATTTCTATTACCTCTCCTTAGGTGTGTGCATCCCACGGAAGTTCCCCAGATCTTACAGGATATTTAGGAAGGTTCTTGCTCTATCCATATAGAGGGAAGACCCTTGGCCAAAAGAATCATCACAAAGGGGTACTAGTGGCCAGCCTTATCCAAAGACTTTGCAGCCTACATGAAGAGGTGTGATAAATGTCAAAGATTCACCACTATTACTCATCAACCTCATCAACCTATGATGTCAATCACCTCTCCATGGCCATTTTCGATATGGGGGATTGACTTAGTAGGACCCCTGCCAAGAGCTGCTAACAGTTATCGATTATTGATAGTTGCCATTGACTACTTATCAAAGTGGGTGGAGGCAGGGCCGATGATAACAATCACAGAACAGAAGAACTTCCAATTTATTTGGAGGAACATCATATGAAGATACGACCTCCCAAACACTCTCATTTTGGACAACGGGACCCAGTTCAAGAACTCCTCTTTAGAAAAGTACTACCTAAGAGTTGGGATAAAGCAGTTATTCTCATCTCCTGGATGACCTTAGGCAAACGATTAGACCGAGGTCACGAATAGAAAAATTCTCGATGGAATCAAGAAGAGGTTAGAAGGTGCGAAGGGAAGCTAGACTGAAGAGGTCTACGCTGTGTTATGGGCTTAAAGGACCACGGTAAGGGCACCTACAACAGAAACCCCGTTCATGCTTGCACATGGCTCAGAGGCTGTCATACCAGCAGAAGTTGGACTCCCAACTAATAGGGTTAAGACCTATGCCCCCGATAAAAATGGGGGAAGAGAGGAGGCTAGACCTAGATCTAATTGAATAAAGAAGAGAAGACGCAGAGATCAGATAAGCAACCTACCAACAGAGGGCAAAGAAATTCTACAACCAGAGGGTGAAGTCAAGACCCATCGTGATGGGAGATCTAGTGCTAAATAAGACCTTACAGAAAGAAAACAAACTCCACCCAAACTGGCACGGTCCTCACAAAGTGACAGAAGAGGTTGTACCTGGCACCTACAGGCTAGAAAACCTAGAAGGGGAACCTTTCGCTAACCTATGGAATGCTAATCATCCAAAGAAGTATTACATATGATGTTGCAAAGAGTTTTATATAAAAGTACCCTCTTATTATAAATAGGTTATCAATAAAAGATTAGTTCCCATGATGATTCTTACTACATTGTACACTTACGTCAGAACTTATGACGATAATATCTTAGGTGATAACTCAGACCCTTATAACATCACTCAGTGGTGACGAGGTCTGAGCTCAGACACCATAATGAGCTGACCTCAAACCCTTAACATCATTAATTTGGTGAGATTAATTATGAGGATAACATCTTAGGTGATGACCTCAGACCCTCATAACACCATTCAGTGGTGACGAGGTCTGAGCTCAGACACCATAATGAGATGACCTCAGACCCTTAACATCATTAATTTGGTGAGATTAATTATGTGGATAACATCTTAGGTAATAACCTCAGACCCTTATAACATCACTCAGTGGTGACGAGGTCTGAGGTCAGACACCATAATGGTATGACCTAAGACCCTTAACATCATTAATTTGGTGAGATTAATTATGAGGATAACATCTAAGGTGATGACCTCAGACCCTCATAACAACATTCAGTGGTGACGAGGTCTGAGCTCAGACACCATAATGAGATGACCTCAGACCCTTAACATCATTAATTTGGTGAGATTAATTATGAGGATATGATCTTAGACCCTTATAACATCACTCAGTGGTGACGAGGTCTGAGGTCCGATACCATAATGGGATGACCTCAGACCCTTAACATCATTAATTTGGTGAGATTAATTATGAGGATAACATCTTAGGTGATGATCTCAGATCCTCATAACACCACTCAGTGGTGACGAGGTCTGAGCTCAGACACCATAATGAGATGACCTCAGACCCTTAACATCATTAATTTGGTGAGATTAATTATCAGGATAACATCTTAGGTGATAACCTCAGACCCTTATAACATAACTCAGTAGTGACGAGGTCTGAGGTCAGACACCATCATGGGATGACCTCTGACCCTTAACATCATTAATTTGGTGAGATTAATTATGAGGATAACCTATAAGGTGATAACCTAAGACCCTCATAACACCATTCAGTGGTGATGAGGTCTGGGGTAAGACTACTAAATTAATGCATACAGATCCATCACACAAGCTTCAGATCTAAAATATCACAAAAATTTAACAAAATAAAATATTCAGATGTTGCAAGATTCAAAAAATGAGTCAACCATGTTCATTCAGAGACTACAAATGTTCATGGGTTGCAAATAAGCTTCACAATTGAATTCAAGGGTTTGAGGGGGGAATGTTGGTGTCTTCGGCCTGGTCCTGTTGGACGACATTGGTCACCTCAGCAATGTCATCATTGTGGTCTGCCCCTGCAACCTATATGCCGTCCAACGTTGTAGTCTCGACAGGCACGGAAACCTCCTCCTCAACCTCCTGAAGGGCCTGGGCAAGCTGAGGATTAACAAAGCCAAGGCCTAAGAAATCACAAGCTTTCAAACTGCCAGCCTCCTTCTCCTTGGCAGCTGCGCACTTGGTAGTATCTTTGATACCTCTCTCGTGGTATTCAAAGTCAAAGCTCATAAACTCATCAGAAGTTTTGTATTCAACTATTATCCCCTCAGAGGCATCATCGAGGGCTGCCTTCACATCTGAGTTAACCTTCTACTGCAGAACATCATCCTTGGCCTTTAGTGTCATAACATGGTCCTTCTTGAGCTGAGAGATCTCCTTCTCCAACCCCTTCACCTTCTTCTCAGACTCACCCAGATCAGACTTCAGGCGGTCAATTTCTGCATTCAGTGTGCTTTGCACCTTCTCGGCCTCTTAACCCTTCTGGATGAGGGGAAACTTCCTCAGAGTCCAGTTGGAGAGGTGGTGCATAGCTGGCAAGACCTACAAATTTTATGATCATGAATAAGTTGGAGACAAGTCAGAGGTTACACTTGGAAATTACAAGAAAATATGAGGTCATACCTGAATGGATCTATGAATACCAAACTCCATCAGCAAGGGAGTATCCAGTGACCGGAAGAAACGCTTATCGACCTCAATCATTGTAGAGCTGAAGGCGTCCAGGGCCTGCAGACTGTGGCCGACGATGCAGTCAGTAATCTTCAATTGATCTAGACGAGCCGATAGGGCGTCTGCTGAAGAGATTGGGATGGGAGAATCAACGCTCTTTATCTTCTGCCTCTGATCCTCGGGGGAGTGTTCAGTATTATCCCTCTTCTTTGTGGCTTGGGGCTTTGAGGCAGAGGGAGATGGAGGAGGAGCATTAAGACCTTCCTTCTTTGCGAGCTTCGTTAAACTCGGAGCTGCCATTTCCCAAAGATCGTCTGAGATATCCTTCGGGCGCTCTGCAAAATTGAAAGGTCTGAGTTAGAAGATCAGAAATAAATAAACTCAGAGGTTCAACTGGGAATAAAAAATGATTACCAAACTTGGCAAGAGGACTTCCACATAGGTCGGTCTCAGAGAGGTAGTGGGGGGTCATTAAGTGTTCGAATTTTATGAGCAGACCATGCTTCCCCCGATTTTGAAGGCTTTTCACCTTTTGATGATTCTACGGGCTCCAACCAGGGTCGGCCCTCACAGACATTGTGACCTTACCCCATCTCAGGGGCATCCTCGGCTCTAGCATGGATGAGGGAACACATGGACCAAATTCCCATGGCCCAGAAATGAAAAAGTATCGAGGCTTCCAGTTGTGGTTGGATGTCTGAGTTATTTAGAGAATCATTTTCTAAGGCTTCCGAGCTATTAAATGATAGTAGCTTGGATGATTTTTGGCAGAGGAGGGAACATAACAACCAACAAAGACCTGAACGGGAAGGTCTGAGTGGTGGACAACCCTCCACAAGACTATGGCCCCTATTATGACCCTCCAAGCGTTAGGGGGCAGTTGGGAACGGGCCAAATTGATGAAGGCAAGTATGGACCTAATAATGGGATGAATGGTCAAACGAAACCCTAACTTGAACATCTGCTCATACAAGAAGATCTCACCGTCTCGTCCATTGTAAGCCCTCTCTTCCCTCAGAGGTCTTCGAAGCTTTATGGAGGGGCTGATAGAGTACAGATATCTGAAGCAAAGAAGATCTACCTCAGTAACGGTACTCTCAATCTCGGCCGCCTCAGAGACGTCGACATCGCTTTCAGCCTAATCATCATCATCTAGCTCAACGTCGGCTGGAGAAGACGTTGATGGGTTGCTTGGGAACCTCTGAGCGAATTCAGCCCCAGTGATGGCCGATAGAGGAATCGCGTCCAGTATGGGTGGAATAGCCACACTCGTCTCGACAATCTCAACCTCTGAGAAATAGGAGGAGGTTCTTGAATTATTATGGGATGAGGCCCGGCTAGAGACCTCAGCTTGATCAGGGGCCTGATCTTGCCGAGTTGAGAAGTCCATGGCCTCCTAGAAGGAATCCATAAGCATAAGGTCTGAGGTCGAAGACTCAGACTTAGACATCGGCACTGGTTCGGTAGGGACCTCTGTTTGGCTAAATGGCTCTAATGGATAAGGATATATCACCTTCAGGGGTGGTGGAAATATGGGTATAAGAGGGAATTCTTGTGACCTACGAGCCTCGTCCTGTCCTCTCTCTATTTGCCTAATTTTTTCTAAAGTCTTCTCTCTAAGAGAAGGGAACTCCTCAAGAAGTTGGTAGAGGGGTCTGAGCATAAGAGGCAGACACTACACTTTAAAGATCAAACGATAAACAAGATTGGCTACAGAAATAAACAATTTTAAAGATCAAACTACCCTAAACTTAGCAAGAGTACTTCTCCTGAAACTATGGTGGTCTCACCGAAAAACTCAAAAACTCACCGGAAAACACAAAGTAAGGGAAAAAGACGAGGAAATGAAGACAAATAAGAGGAAGAAGATACCTGAGGATGAAATGGTAAGGGAGAAATGAGAAGACGCGAGAAACCACCACCAAAATCCTAGAGCAAAGATCTTTCTAGAGAGAGAAACTGTTGAAGTCAAATAGTGCCAGGAAAGAGAATTAAGGGAGAAGGAGGGAAAAATGAGGGTTTAAACCCTTAAATATGCAGGCAAATTTCCCAAGGCCCATCATTGCCTTGGGATCCCCAAAGGGCGGCTGACAACACCTGATTGCCAAGCAAGCCACACTTCAGCATTGGACAAGTGTCAAGCGAACATTGGCTCATAGGAGAAAGGCCTCGGAGGTTTAAAGATCCCACAGTCACCTGCTCTCACATGTAACTAAGGGCTGGGGTGATTGATATGCCCCAAGTGTCACCTCGACCCAGAAGCACCAACCTCGGCCAAGTACATGGCCGACGTTGGAAATCCATTGGATCTGTGACAACAGGCCTCGGCCATAGTAAGGTTGGCCAGGCCGACACTACCTCGAACCCCACTAAGAAGACACTACAAGCATCGTAAGGGTCAGCAGCACTTTAGTTCACCTGAGGACGACAATCTCGGCCAGGGGTGGGCCGAGGTATCAAGAAGCCTTACTTATACCAAGGCCAACATCATCAAGATATCAGTTAATGCTCCAAGCACATGCCAGCCTAACCTCGGCCCAGGTCGACCCCTATCCATTATCTCGGCTGAGCTTAAGCCGAGACCTTCACGGCTCACCTAGAATTGAACGAGCAACTAGACTTATCAACCTTGACTTCTCCCAAGCCGAGGTCATGACCAAGCACGATAGATGAGCACCTACTGACATTAGGATAAGGGCACATGGACACAAATCAGTTATAACAAGATTATTCCCCACACGGGAGGAGAATATTTCATCATTCTCTACATGTGACAGTGACAGATTGCTTCTCCATATTGGCTAGATCAACACACACATGCTCATTGCATGCATGGGGGGACATTACACCCCCTAGGTACTATATATAGAGATCATCCTCTACCTTGTAAAGGGATCCCTCGAAGTTAGCAACCGTAGTTGAAACTCTGTTCAAATACACAGTAGAGAGAGAAATCTTGAGAGATTGTATCTATGGCCATTAGTGCCCTCACATACTGATACACATCATACACTTGCACAGTGGACGTAGGCCTAATTGGCTGAACCACTTATATTCCGGTGTAAATCCTCTTCTCCTCATCTCCTTCTACTATGTGTGTATATACCCTATGCTACCATTGTTAACATTGAATTGAGCTCACAAACACCTTGAAGGGTGGTGCAGTTTCCTGCATCATCACTAATAAATAAAGAAAATGATAAAGTGAGCTAAATATGAAGGGAAAATAGTTATGAGATAATTCAAGGGATTAAACATCACCACTTAACCTATTTATTTTCATGAATTAGTTTGTCTATTTGAAATACCCCAAAACATATATAAAAACTTAAATCAACTCTCGTTGCAAATGTAAATTTACATATAGTTTTTTTAGAAGATTAATATTTAAATTTCACATACTAACAAAAATTAAATTTAAACATTTTCTAATAAATCACCCGCTAGGGAAAATCTACTAAAAGTATTTTAAATCATTAAAAATTAAATTTTTAGAGTAGAGAAATTTGAACTATAATATTATTTAAATATAGCCTATGACTAGTTTTATTAATAAAGAAATATTACAATCTGAATTTTCGATTTTCTCTCGAAAATAATTCACCCTCTCTCAAGGCGTAAATATAAATTGGAAAATTTCAATATTAATATTCAAAGGGACATAATAAATAAACAAACTGAAAATAAAAATAATTAAATTAAGGGTTTCATTTCACCCCTTGAATGGGTACTTGGCCTCCCATTTTTGTATTATTACACATAGAATATAATAATGACACAATAAGAGGCATAAAAAATAAAATAGAGTGAGAAATAAAATAAATAAACCAAGTCTCCTTGAGTTTAATATTATTTTCCCAAACATGAACAATTAATTTTACCCACAAATTTGAGTTTATGAACACTGAAATATAATACCAACTCTAAATTTGTATTTCACAATAATCTCCCTCACACTAAAGTCATTAAACAAATATTAAAAGAAGAAACAAAAATAATTACAAATCTGCTCCTAAAAATGCGCCCCAAAAAAATGGAGCTCCAAAAAAAAACTGCACTAAAAAAATGTGTTTCTCTCTCAAATGTTGCTACTGTATTTCTATCTGACCTGCATAAATGAATGGTCTTCTTTAATATAAGATTACATGGAGCTAGGGGCAAATTGGAAAGTATAATGGGCGAGACACGTGATTTTTATTTATGAAAAATTGACAGATGCTTGGGTCTCGTGATCCTTGATTTTTGCTGGACTGGGAAAGATTTGGGATAGAAATGTCAGGTACGAGTTCGGCTATTTATTGGGACGGATTGGGACAGTAGGTTGGATTTGAACCTGTGACGGATTGCGGCTTCTATGGGTTCGCAGGTGGGTACGAGAGTAACCGGGGGAGGGGTTCTTAGGTTTGGGTCGGCATAGTTTAGAGATATGAAGTAGTATCGAGTTGGGGTTGGCAGGCGACGGGTTAAGTCTGGCGGGTTGACATGTCCGAGTTTGGTTGGCCTGGGTAAGGGGGTCGACGGGTTTTGAGTTAGTAGGTATCCGATATTGAAATGGGGCTTCACGTGTTGGGGATTGATAGGGGTGAGAAGTTGGTTGGTGGTTTTAATGGGTTTCGTGAATGTGGGTCTCGGATTTTGTGCATATGGTTTTTTTCGGGTGTTGAAATCGGGGCACATCTCAGTTTGGATAAGTTCTTGTTCAATAATTTTCGGTTTGGACAAGGCTGATTGAATGGTTGGTATTGCCATGGGAGAAATGGGTTGCTTACTTGGGGTGTCAATGGAGGTGAGAGAGTGTAGTTGGTATTGGTGGGAAATAGGTTAAAGATGATGGGGGTATGATTAGGTGTCTGTGTGTGTATAGGAATAATGGTGTGAGTGGGTTTTTGTTTAGGTATGTGTAAGGTGCATGGGAGTGGGGTGTGAGTGGGTTTATGTATGTGTGTTTAATTTATACACTAAATAAAATAAAATAATAAAAATAAACCTAATAAAATAAAAACAAGTAAAATAAAAGTAAAAACTAAACTAAACAAAAAATCAACTAAAAATAAAACTCACTAAAAAAACTAGAAAAATAAAAATAGCACGACACATACTACAAACTGTAAACATTAAACACGACTCAAGTAAAAACTAATAAAATAAATTAAAACAAAACAAAACAAACATAATAATAATAAACTAACTAAAAACTAAAAATAAAGGAAAACAAATAGTCGAAGCAGAAAGATAAAAAAATAAATCCTCCCAAAATAAATAAAATCTATTAGAAATAAAACTCAAATAATAAAAATAAAAACTACTAAAGTAAAAATAAAACCTAAAGTCCTAAAAATATAAAATCTGCCAAAACTAAAAAGAAAGAGAAAAATTAAAAACTAATAAAAATATAAATTCTAGAAAATTCTAAATAAATAAAAAATAAATCCTAAATATAAAAATGACTTAAAATAAAAATCTAAACAAATCTAAAAAGCATGAACTGAACACACACGGGGTTCGGGGTAGTTTGACATCAAAAATAGGTCATCCTCAAGTTAGATCCCTAATTTTTTTAAATAAATGGCATGCCATTCATGTTGACAATTGGCATAGAACACCTATTATTTGTGTGAGTTGTCAATTGTCAAAAGGTTGTAAGTTGCCATTTAGATTAAATGAAATTATTTATAGCCCATTTTGAAAAGATTCACAGTGATTTATGGGGACCTGCTCCTATAACATTCTCAACCCTCTTAATCGTAAGTCAAATTTTTATCAAGTATTTTTAACTTGTCACAAAATGACTGAAACACAATTTCAAAAGAAATTAACAATCTTCCAATGTGATGGTGGTGGTGAATTTTCAAGTGATTACTTTATTACATATCATGAAAAATGTGGCATAGTTATAATATCTCATGTCTGAGAACTCGAGAACCAAATGGAGTAGCCAAAAGGAAACATAGACATTGTCGAAATTGGTTTAACATTGTTTTTTTATTTCCACTATTCCTATTAATCTTTGGGTTGAAGCATTCTTAACTGCTGTTTATATTATAAATCGTTAACCTTCCGCTCCTATAAATCACACCACTCTGTTTTGTCAAAATTCATTGTAAACACCCAAATTATTCCACATTACGTATTTTTTCTTGTGGATGTTTCCTTTATTTAATGTTGTTTAATGTGATGTGGGTCCAGCATAAAACATGCCATTTTTATGGTTTATGTTTTGTGAAACTTTACTTTCTTTTTATTATTTAAAGTTTAGTGCATAATATCCACACATGTTTTGTGGAGAGTGTTTTATGGAGGCTTGTCTCCTTGTTTTATGGGATGTGTCCCAACCCACTATTATGTATTATATATGTGTGTTTGAATTGTAGGGAAAGTAACGGAAGAAATGAAAAAAAAACTTTCATAAATTAAGAGTCTTTCTCCTCTCTCTCCAGAATACAAATTCATCTTCTTTCTTATTCAACTTGTTATAAATACAGAATCACCTCACATAAATGGTATCATATCTTTATATCAAAAGGGTATGATTCTATCCAAAATAAAAATTCAACAAGTTGTTGTCCAAAAATTTCAACTGCTGTCCAATTTTTTTTCATAAAGTTGCTGTCGTTGTCCAGAAATTCAAGAAGTTGCTGTCAAAAATTCAAAAAGCCAAGGAGTGAACGATTTGAAGAAAAGTTTTCATGGCAAGCTCAAATAATTCCACTCTAAATATTCAACAACCTTCAATCCCAATATTTGAAGGTGCGAATTGTGATTTCTGGTGTATCAAAATGAAGACTCTCTTTATATCCCAAGATGTTTGGAATTTAGTCCCAAATGGGTATGACGAACCCGAATCAACGGCAATGTTGTCAACTTCTCAAAAGGACCAATTGAAATTTTCAAGGAAGATGGATGATAAAGCTCTCCTTCACATTCAACAAGACATAGGAAACTTCATTTTTCCAAGAACTACAGGAGCAACCAAGGTCAAGGAAGCATGGGACATTATTCAAGAGGACTTCCAAGGAAATACACAAGTAAGAGCTATTAACTTCAAGCTCTTAGGAGGGTGTTGGAAAATATAAAAATGAAGGATAATGAAACTCTAAAAGAGTTCTCTTCCAGATTCACAAAACTTCTCAACCAAATGAAGCCACATGATGATTAAATAACCGACGGAAGAGTTGAAGAGAAACTTTTAAACAACCTACCTCCAAAATTTGATTCTCTGGTGGCTATTATTCAGCATACTGAGGATACTTCTATGATAACGGTCAAAGAATTGTTGGGGTCCTTAAATTCATTCGAGCAAATATTTTTACAACTCTTTGAAAAATCTATTGGGAGTGCGTTTCAATCTTAACTTAGTTTCAGACCCCAAAATAGTGAAAGAGGCTCTTCAAGTCATGGTGGAAGAGTGTTTGAAAGAGGTGGTAGACAAGGAAGAGGCCGAGGAAGAGGAGGAAGCAGAGGCAAAGGCAGAGGAAGAGGCAGAGGAAGATTCAATAATTTCAGAAATTTTAGAAATGAAGATTTCTTACGGTCTCAATGATGAAATATATGCAATAAAAGAAGCCATGGGGAAAAAGACTGTTGGTTCAAAGGAAAGCCGAAATGTCACAATTGCAAAGGCTTTGGTCATTTGCAAAAGGACTATAGATACAAGAAAAATCAACAAGCAAGTTGTACAGAAGAAAAAGAAGGTGAAGGAAATTTATTCTATGCATGTCAAAGTGCCTCTGAGAAAAAGAATAATATTTGGTTTCTTGATAGTGGTTATAAGAATCACATGACCGATGATAAAGACGTGTTTGTTAACATAGATACAACCATCAACTCTCAAGTGAAAATGGGAAATGGTGCATTAGTCCATGTAAAGGGCAAAGGAACAATTAGTGTTCAATCCAAGAAAGGAGCTAAGTTCATTCACGATGTTTTACTTATTCCAGACATAGCACAAAATTTGCTAAGTGTTGGACAACTAGTAGAACATGGATATGATGTCCACTTTGAAGAAAACGGGTGCACTATTTATGACAAAGGACAAGGAAAACAAGTCGTGAAGAAGATAAAGATGGAGAAGAACTTTAGCATTCCACATATTTTCAAATATGGTGGAAATTTTTCCTTGAAGAGAGAATCTGTTAATGAATCATGGTTGTGGCACAGAAGACTTGGTCATTTGATTTTTCATGGCCTCAAGTTACTTTAGCAAAATAATTTGGTTCAGGGGCTTCCCACTTGCATTGAAGAAAATAATGAAGTATGTGAAGGTTGTGCTCTCGGGAAGCATCACAGAAAGCATTTTCCAAAAGGAATTTTATGGAGAGCAAATGAAGTACTCGAGCTAGTTCACACTGACGTATGTGGTACAATGACTACTCCTTCTCATGGAGAAAATAAGTACATAATACTCTTTATTGATGATTTCATAAGAATGACATGGGTATTTTTTATGAGGCAAAAATCTGAATTTTTTAAAATTTTCAAGAAGTTCAAAAGTTTTTTGGAAAAACAAAGTGGGAATTTTCTCAAAGTTTTAAGAAGTGACAATGGAAAAGAATATACTTCTAATGAATTTGGAATTTTTTGTGAAGATGAAGGTGTAGAAAGACATCTCACAGTTAGTTATACTCCACAATAAAATGGAGTATCAGAAAAGAAAAATCAAACTATGATGGAGATGGAAAAATCAATGCTTCATAAAAGGGGACTGCCTAAAGTATTTTGGGCGGGATCAGTATACACAACGGTATATTTGATAAATCGATGTCCAATAAAAGTGATCTGGAATCAAACTCCCATTGACGCCGGGAGTGAGAGGAATCCATCAGTGCGTTATCTCAAAATCTTTAGTTGCGTATGGTATGTTCAGATTCCGAAACAGAAGCAGCGGAAGCTAGATGAAACAAGAGAGAAGTGCATATTTATGGGATATAGCTCTAAATCCAAGTGCTATAGGATATTTAGTTTGAAAAGTAACAAAGTGATGACAAGTCGTGATGTGCTATTTAACGAAGGTGCTATTTGGAACTGGGAAGAAGGCAAAGTCAAGAAGAATAAATTCTTGTTGAGGAAGAGGAACAAAAATCAATAATTGATAATGAGAGCAATGAAGATTCACCTCAAACATCTCCATGATCAAGCTCATAATCACCATCATCAAATGTTCGCCATGTTCATCCTCATCATCACCACCCACAACTCCAAAAAAATGAAGAGTTTAAGTGATATATATGAGAGATGCAACTTTTGTACCATTGAGCCAGAAAGCTTCGAAGAAGCCATAAAAGAAGAAACTTGGAGAAAAGCGATGGAGGAGGAAATTAATGTTATTGAGAAGAACAATACATGTCATTTTGTTGAAAAGATAAAAGACAAAGATATCATTGGGGTGAAGTGGATTTACAGGGTCAAGTATCACTCTGATGGCATCATGCAAAGAAATAAAGCAAGATTGGTGTCAAAGGGCTACACACAACAACCCGGTATCAGTTTTCATGAAAGATTTGCAGAAGTTGCACGTCTTAACACTATAAGAGCCATTATTGCTATGGCGGCTTAAAAAGGTTGGTCATTGTACTAACTTGATGTTAAATCAACATTCCTGAATGGAAAGTTAGAAGAAGAAATTTATGTTGAATAACCTTTGGGTTTTGTTACCAAAGGAGAAGAAGAAAAGGTGTACACGTTACAGAAGGCCTTGTATGGTCTAAAGCAAGCACCACAAGCATGGTATAGTAACATTGATGAATATTTCACTGAGAATGGATTCAACAAAAGCAAGAACGAGCCTACCTTGTATGTCAAATGCAAAGGTACATTTGATATTCTTATTGTTGCACTTTACGTTGATGATTTAATTTTTACTGGAAGTAGTGAAAAGATGGTTGAAAATTTTAACAATGAAATGATGAAGAAGTATGATATGAATGATATGGGCTTGCTACATTATTTTATTGGTATTGAAATTTGTCAAGAAAAAGATGGTGTGTTCATTTGTCAAACACAGTATGCTAAAAACATTTTTAAGAAGTTTGGAATGTTTGGGTGCAAACTGACGACAACACCACTGGTTGTAAATGAAAAACACGTGAAGGAAGATGGAGGAAAAAAGGTTGATGAAACTCTCTACATAAGATTGGTTGGAAATTTGTTATATTTAACATTAACATGACCAGATATCATGTTTTCATAAAGTCTTCTTTCTAGATTTATGCATTGTCTAAGTCATTTCCATCTTGGGGCAGGAAAAGAGTGTTAAGATACTTGCAAGGCACACTGAATTATGGAATCAAGTATTATAAAAATGTGAATGTGAAGTTAACTGGATTTTGTGATAGTGACTGGGGTGGCTGTGTTCATGACATGAAAAGAACCTCGGTGTGACACCCTGCCTAATAAAATACCGGGCGATCACTCCTATATCAAATTAAAACAGGAGTCTCATATGGATCATTCTTAGCATCACTGTCGAAAATCCATTTAATTACTAATAACCTATTAGGCCGGTGTCACAATTTTAACTTTACTACTCTTTTTAACAATAATAAATAAAACATCCACACAGTTTTGCGAAAATGAAACTGAAATGAAAAAAAGTAACCGAACACTCGGTTAAAATATACAACCATATCGAATGATGTACTAAAAGAATAAATAAATGAAATTGGACCATTGGCCCGAATATTTATACAGTACCTCCTATCTAGAGTACAATAGTGGAAGCGTCTATTGAAAATCCTGCACACATCCACAGCTGCTGCAGCTGACGTCTGACTTGAAGGAAGTGCCATCCAGGTGTCCCTGTGTGTGGACACCTATATATATATATATATATATATATATATATATATATATATATATATATATATATATATATATATATATATATATATGATAGAAAGAAAGGAAAAGTAGATAAACGGGTCAGAGCCCGAGTTTTGAAAATATTTAGCAAGTGCATAAATGCCTTATTATTTTAGAAAAGGTTTTATCTCATATTTAAGTTTGGTATCACACTCCTATGAGATACCCCTCACCTCTCCTCTAACAGTGCACTCCTAGCGCATCCATCTAAACATCCTAGTCAAGATACCCTACTAAACTAGTCTATCACCCAACCACTATCTATGCTAGATAGTCCAAGAAATGTACTAAGGGCTAAACTTCACCCTAGTCTCAACGTTATGCCCTGTTCGTGCATGGGGTGTCTCGCAAAGCGAAATCCAAACAAGGAACCCCCCGATACACTACTATGCGGCAAGGTCGATCATCGAGATCAGCCAGTCCCTCAGTACAGAATATATATATATATATAAATAAATATGTATGCCACGAGAAATACTAATATTAGAGCACTAAGGATTAAACTTCTCCCCAGTCTCAACACAGTTCCATATTCGTGCGTGGGGTGTCTCGCAAAGCGAAATCCAAACAAGGAACCCCCCCGATACATTATTATGCGGCACGGCCGATCGTCGGTATCCATTAGACCCTCGGCACTCGATTTATACATATACATTCATTTTACTATATACATCCGGATCTATCTCGCGGAATGAGAATACATTTACAAAGTATTTATCAATACTTATCATTTTTATCTCAAAACCTTCCATTTCCCTTCTGATATTCAGGAAATGTATTTAAAAGCCAATTCATTATCATGAATTGCTTTAACAAATCATATACCTTTTTAAAAGCCAATTTTATTATCATAAAAATTCATTTCCGTTTCAAAATATCCCATTTCCCTTTTTATATTCAGAAAATGTATTCAAGGCCATTTTTATTATCATAAAAATGCTTTGATCATAACATATGCTTCCACATCCCTTCTTCCATCCGGGAAGTGTTACCGAAGCCAATATATATAACCCATTTCCCTTCCTATATCCAGGAAATGTAATTAAAGCCAATCCATTATCATGAATTGCTTTAACATAACGCGTTCTAAGACCGCCTATCCGGGTTTCCCCACTGTGCGCGCCCCTAAATGGCTATCATCTTCCAGGTCCTATCATAAAGACAACCTGGGATCCTACAACGCAAGACGTCGGTAAGCGGCCATGTGCCTGCGGGGTAGTCAAGACCACACCCGAAATCTCCTACCCATCGCAGAAAAATATATATCAACAAGCGCTCACATGGCCTATAGGACTATATCCACCCTGCGTTAATTTGTCAGGGGCCTTCACCATAGGCACGCAACTTCCCTTATGATAGTGATTTAGAGAGGTGTGTATCCTCATTTTTATTATTTTTGAAAATCATTTGTCTTTCCATTTTGAAAACATTCATATTTTATTTTCAAAATCATTTACATCATATCATATATACTTTAATCACATAGTTTATACATATACCTTATATTCATCCTCGAATGTACATAAATGGTCACATTTGCCAACCATATATAGCGATGACCATTAATCCCAAAGATTCCCTCGAGGAATCATAACCATGCTTTCATATAAGCATGATACCAAACCCAAAGTATTTCCTTACTTTGTTCAATACTAATTACCTCAATCATCTCTGAAAGGTTTATTTATCCTCAAAACCTTATTTAGGAATCCCCATAAAAATCCCAAATGGTAATTCAACTGCCCATACTTTTAAAAGGAGAAAACTAGAAATTCTGACCTAAGCGAATCGATTCGCCCCTTTAGCGAATCGATTCGGGTGGGCGAATTGATTCGATTCCCAATCCGAATCGATTCAGAAAGTATTCTGCAAACAGGTCTGTAAATGGAGAATCGATTCGGTCTGTACCCGAATCGATTCGTCCCATTGCAGAAACCCAATTTCCTTTAGGCGAATCGATTCAGCCTGTACCCGAATCGATTCGGCCAGTTCGAGGGCTACAGTTTGGGCGATTTTTCAATCTCCAAAATACCCAAAATTCAATCCAATATCCATTTAAATCCTAACTTGGTTTTATTACTACAAACCCAAAGTTTTTATATCTCCTCAAATTCTGTAGAGGTCCTAACAATCCTTTTGAGAACCCCTAATATCTATCTCCAATAAGTTCTAACTAATGATTTTAATCTCGGACAGCTTTCCGTAGAAAAATCACTATAAATCCAAATCAAATCAGAAAAATACGCAGTTAGCGTCCACGCGACCGCGTCAAAAAGATATACAATTTTTATTTTTTGATCAAGACCCGAATCGATTCGGATTGGGGCCGAATCGATTCGGAAAGCCCATTGCTCACTATTCATCATCATCTCCAACGATCCCAAACCTCCATTAATACCCCTCCAAGCTTTTTATCGCCTCACCCAATGTCCTACAACCTCAACCAACTATAGATACACATATATTAGGGGTTCTAAACATCCTAGAACCCTAAATCAGCAATTAATTTTAGGTTAAAACCTAAGTTCCACAAATCTAAACATTATTGGGATTTAGTTGTTTTAACTCCCCAAAACACGTTTTATCCACGAAAACCCAACCCAAAACATTTAGGGTTTGTTTATACCAAACTACGATATGAGATTTTTGCTCAAAAGTAAATAAAGCAAGTAAACACTTGCCTCGTGGATATAATCCGACGACCTCGAGTCGAATCCGGCGGAGTTTGACCATAATCTTCCTTTTTCTCCTCATTTCTTCCTCCTCTCTCTCTTCTCTCTCTTTTCTTTCTTTCTTTCCTCTCTTTTCTCCCTCTCACTCTCTTTATATAGAAAGAAAAGGGTTTAACCACTTAAAAGCCAAAAACGACTCGTTTACTCAATTACGAGCTTATTTAACTCCAAAATTCCCCGAAACTCAATTTCGACAACCGGACACTCTTTTCCGACTATCTCAGACATTCCGAGCCGCACGGCGTAGTCAAAATTCCCATCCGAGGTACTTGACAACAAATCACTATTCTAACCCTTATAATTTAAATGCAGGTTTTCCAATTAAAATTTTACATCGTTTATCGCTTTACTCGACTGCGACATATAATTAAAATATTTCGACCTATTTAGCCCCAAAAGAAATTACAACACCCATCAGAATTCATCAAATCCTCGAAAATCCCAAAAATCACTATTTCGAGAAATTCTCCAAATTGCCCATTTATATTTAATTATGAAATTTAATCGTCTCCAAAAGGACGGGTTATCAGACTCAAGTTGTGCCTTCTCTCTAGGTCTTGGTATATTTTCATGGGCGTCAAAGAAACAACAAACTATGGCTCAATCCTCAGCTGAAGCGGAGTACATAGTCGGATCATTAGCAACTTCTCAAGCTATCTGACCATGGAGAATTTTGGAAGACGTGAAAGAAAAGGAAGAAAAGGCACATAGTTATTTTGCGACGACAAATCAACAATAGCAATGGCAAAGAATCTAGTCTATCATGGAAGGACAAGACACATTTCTATCAAATATCCTTTCATCCGGGAAGCAATTACAAATGCGGGTATAAAACTCAAATATTGCAAGTCAGAAGATCAAGTTGCAGACATTTTCACCAAAGTTCTGTCGCCAAGAAAATTTCAGCAATTAAGGTAACTCTTGGAAATTAAGGAGCATCACATGAAGAGGGAGAATGTTGTTTAATGTGAAGTGGGTCTAGAATAAAACATGCCATGTTTTATGGTTTATGTTTTGTGCAACTTTACTTTCTTTTTATTATTTAAATTCTAGTGCATAATAGCCACTCATGTTTTGTGGAGAGTGTTTTATGGAGTGTTGTCTCCTTGTTTTATGGGATGTGTCCCATCCCATTATTATGTATTATATATATATATGTGTTTGAATTGTAAGGAATGTAACGGAAGAAATGAAAAACAAACTTTCATAAATTAAGAGTCTTTCTCCTCACTCTCGAGAATACAAATTCCTCTTCTTTCTTATTCAACTTGTTCTAAATACAAAATCATGCAATATTTAAGAACAAAAACTCAACATAAGTTTATACAAAAAAATATCATTGTGTATTTATTGGGTATAGTTCTCTTCATAAGGGTTATCCTTGTTATCAACCATACACAAAACATGTTTTCATTTCGTGTCATGTCAACTTTGTTGAAATTGTTTTACCCTACACAAACAACCCATTTCTCTCCTAAACGTCAATCAATTGATTTCATAACATATTAGGAATACTTTAGAGTATCCGAGCCAAATACCAACCCATCAGTCCCTAATCCTCTATCCTTTTTCAATACTATGGTTGAAATACTACGCCCACCAGCACTTATATCTGTGTTACCTATGTCATGCATTGCTAAGCCATTACTTGATTACACATCACCTCAAACTTATACACACATTTTACCTATTAATTTTTTTTGGTAAACACATTTTACCTACCGATGATACTTATAATGAAGACAACTCGCTAACTGCCCTCCCTTTAACCCAGGGGGTGGGGTAGAGCGGCAGGGGATCTTCCACCCTTAACCAAGTGTCGGGGGTTCGATTCCTGCCTTGGCCATGGAGCAGCCTTAAATTCCTGGGCCAGCTGTCCCACCCATCGAGGTGCCTACAAATCAGCAAAGGAATTATTCACTATGTTTCTAGTGGATACCCTGGTTTAACCAAAAAAAAACTGCCCTCCCTTTACCGATGCAAGTACGCCTAACTCACATCACACCTACCCACATACAGGTCTGACCAACCCAAAGCCTGTTCCCCTACTTAATACCTTCTCCACCCTTCCTAATGTACGATCAACTGACCCAACTGTCACCTCCCCTCACCCAGTAATAAACAACCCAAAACCCTTGATAGCATGATGTCAATCCCTTTCTCGATCCCAGTTGAAGGCAATCAAGTCACTGAGTCACTTTCTTCGTTCCCACCTAGTCCTGTCAAACCTTTTTTCTCTCCCTATGCAAGTCCTTCCATTAACCTTATTATTGACCTACCAATTTTTCGTAATCCTTCATTACCCTCATCCACCAATATCCATCCTATGCTCATTTGGTCCAAATGTTAACCCAACTTTCCAACTGCCCTTTATACTTCTACCACCTATTCTGAACCTCATACGACGCAAATATTGCGTATTTCACCCGTTAACGTACGCGTTATTAGCCCCCTCGGGTACCTTAATTCATATATTTATGCTCGATAATCAGAAAACCTCCATTTTATATGTTAACACGCTATATGAGGTATATTTGGGCTTTTGTAGGGATTACAGGTGCTAAGTATGAAGTTGGATGCATTCCGGTGATGTTTCGTACAAATCCGCACGCATAAGGGCATTTTAGTCAATTCATAATTTGGTAAATAGTCCCAATGTCTTCATGGAAGTTGTATCCCTCTGAACAAGCTTCGCGTGTCCGTAAACGGTGCGCGATTCCGAGTCCGAACGAAGAAGTTATGAGACTTTTAGAGGAAGACGATTCCACAGAGACCAAAACCAGGAAGCCAAATCGATTCGGCTCCAGGCCAAATCGATTCGGCCCCCTAGCCAAATCGATTCGGAAATTTCCAAATCAATTCGGCTTGGACCAGTAGCCAAATATCGGGGGGCCAAATAGATTCGGCTCCAGGCCAAATCGATTCGGCCCTGCTGATATTTGGCAATTTTCCTTTTTATTTACAATTTTCCCATGGG
Source organism: Sambucus nigra (assembly GCA_949130495.1). NCBI lineage: Eukaryota > Viridiplantae > Streptophyta > Magnoliopsida > Dipsacales > Adoxaceae > Sambucus > Sambucus nigra. The sequence goes on along the minus strand of OX422219.1, from coordinate 476,187,672 downwards.
ATATTTTGAATTTAACCCTTATCTCTTCATTTTGAAGAGGGGATCTTAGATAACTTCATTTTGGCTAGATTTAGGTCTTTTATAATTGGGAGTTAAACCCTATCCCTCTTGCTTTGGATGGTTGTACTCTTTGTTTTGTAAGTTGTACCTTAACCTTTTCTTCCTTAATATAGTTGTTTTACTTGTTTTCCTTACTTTCTTTCCATTTTCCATGCCTAGATATGTTTATCTATTGTTATTTATTGCTTTTATAGTGTAATATTAGTGTAAATTAGTTTATTTCCATGATTTGTCCGTAGATAAATAGGTTTGGGATTGTGTTCCGCCATTTACGGGTTTAGAACCTCGAAAGTTAGTTTTTCGTGTGAAATTGCATTTAATTGAAACCGCGTGTATTAAAGTTGGATTATTATGTGTTTAAATTTATTTGTCACGCAACTTTAGTGTTTATAGCGATATTCTGAATTTAATCCGCGTGTGACCATTTTTCGTTAAATGTTTAATCTCGCAACTTTGGAATAAATTCCTTATTGTGTGATGTTTATGCTTAATTAAAAATGCTCAATTAAATTGCATTCGAGCCTTAACTCTAATTAGTAGTTGTTTCGATCCGTGTTGTAGAATGCGATCCCGATCCTCGCTTTACTTTTGTGTAGCATAACTTATTCTTTTCTTTTATCACCATTTCCAACCTATCATCTTTTACATTTTTATTCTTGAAGTTTTTAAACAATTAACATCTAAAATTTAACCACTCCCTGTGGATTTCTTACGATAACCGACTTACCGTTGTACTTTCTTGTCAAGTGTAGTAGTAGCTTAGGTTTTTGCATCGCGGCGGCGAAATGCACAACGATTGTGTCCTCACACGAACACACTTTTACCGCTCGATCATTTTGCCCTGGTGAAGCTTGCGAGCTATGACCAACAGCTCTCAAGGCACTACCAGAAAAGGGTTAACCCAAGAAGATTCCAAGTTGGAGACTATGTTCTAAAAAAAGTCCTGGGCAACGCGGTGAAGTCATCTGAAGGCAAGTTAGGCCCAAACTAGGAAGGACCCTTTAAAATAACTAAAGACGACCTGCAAGGTGCCTATCATATGGAAACGATGAAGGGCAGAGAGATACCATGAGCATGGAACGCAGCTAATCTCAAGAAATTCTATTTTTAAATTCTCAAGGAGTTCTATTGTTGAATCTTTTTCTTGTATTTTTTATGTGAAAGAACGGTCCATTTCCCTTATTACTAATGAAAGTTACTTAATTGATTGTCCTCTGATCAGTAATAGTTGCATTTTATCACACATCCTTTCCAAATCACAGGCAAGATGGTCGTTATAGCAGGGGAATACCCCTCCTCAGGGCATCGTAATGAAGCACTAAAGACCTCTTAGCATTGCCGCTGGCGATATGTAAAGCCCTACAGAGTATTCTTAGGCGTCAAACCTACTTTGGTTGAGCAAAATCTTGATCGGATGAAGACATCCAATACCAGGTGCGTCCTCGCCAATTTCTCTACTTAGGCCTAAGGTAGTGTGACGACACAACCTAAAAGGTAATGTGGGGCACAATGGTATTTTGGTATTATATTGGACTGGGAGCACACTTGTACGACAAAACAAAAAGGATTATGAAGCAGCAAGAATATAAAAAGATTTGATGAACACGTTTAGTCGGCAAAAATTGCCCAAAACACAAACTTTTCATTAATCTCTTATATTTACAACAATGATAATACATGTTTAGTCGGCGATGCTCTCCGAAATAATTTACATTATCAAAAATACAAAAGAATAACAACTTGCAAAATCTCATGGAGGCGGAAGCCTTCGAACAAGATAATCTGCCACTCTAGCTCTTGTTCCATCATCAGGAGCGGGGGCTAGCTCTTCCACAACCTCATTTGCGTCCAACTCCAATAGTTGTCGAGGAATAGCATCAATGGGGATCCATCGATCATCCCTCCTGAATGGATTGGGCATCGGAGTGGAGGAGGACATCTCATGACGATACCATAACACCGAGTTCCTCGGGACCTGCAGCTCTTTCAAGGCACTTAACCACCGTCTGATGAAAGAAAGTTCCTCAAACTCAGATAGTCTTGTTGGAGCATTCAGCCATCCTTGATCATAACCGTCTGCCCACGGTTGCCGAGGACCTTTCTTAAATAAATTTCGCAATCGGGTAACGTCCCTTTGAAGCCCAGCAGCAATTACATATGCTCACCGGACATCATCGTGAAGCTCTTCGATCTCCTTATCACGCTGTTCTTCGGCTTCCCTGTTCCAGCCCCTGGTGACCCTACCAGCTTGCGGAAGGGGAGGACGAGTGGAACCTCACGGCATAGGAGGAATGTATCCAGCTCACGATGATGAGGAGCCTTGCAAGACTGCTGAGACAGTGCTCGGAGCATGCTCCCTAAGTTGTAAGACTTCCCTCCTCGGGTCCTCATTCTCCTGCTGTAGGAACTCCCCAACTTCGTTGATCTCGGTGGCCTCTAGTAACCTTGCTCTTAGTACATTGACTTCCTCTTGCATTGAGGCACCAATGTCTTCCATTTCCTGGAGCCTGTCCTTTATCTTATCCACTAGCTCGGACTGCTCCTTATATTTTTTATTTCTAGACCTAAGAGACTTGCAAAGTTTAACGAAGGCCTGGCAAACTTCAGGGCTCACATTGGGACCGAGGGTCCTGCCCAGTTGGGAAGTAGAAGGAATGTAATCATCCACATCAACTAACTACAAGTAAAATAAAGATAGAGGAGAGAAAGATATCAGCACAAGAAAAATTAGAGTCTTTTCATTTCACTGATGAAAGTCAAGTACATCGAGCAAAAACTTGGAAAATTACAAGAAGAAGTACAAAAATAAGTCCTAAAAGCAGATTAACTAGCAACCTCAGGCTGCCCAGAGGTGGTTGATTGCTTCCCCTTGTCAGCAGCAGCAGAGGCATCCCCCTCTGTAGAGATGCCCTCAGTAGCCTGGGCAGGACAAGCACCGGCAGTAATTGTTTGAGAAGCAAGATCAACACCCTTGACGGCTGGGGCAGGGGCTTCTTCATCCACAGTTGGCTTCAGACCCGGGTCATGCTCATCAAACAGAGGAGACTCAACATCAACACCAGTAGCTAAGAGGGCCTTATTCCAGCCCTTCTTGAAGTTCAGACGGCTGATGTAGCCTATCTGAACCTCGGCGTCTTCGTAAGAAGTAATCCACCCGAAGTTGTATGAATCCTCCTTGATGGTGGCTACCTGGGACTCTTTCTCCTTTAACTGCTTGGTCAGAACCTTATGGTCCTCCACGACATCCAGTATGCTAGATCAGACTAGGTTATAGGCCTTCCTCAGCTAGTTTAGCTCCTTAACCGCCGTATCCCTCTTTTGATTAGAATTGATAAGGGCCAGATCAGAGGAAGCTCGGGCAGCGTCAGCAGTCTTTAAATCAGCCTCCAACTGAGAACCCCTGACTTCCAGAGCAGACTTCTGCTACTCCAACTCACCATTCCTGCTCACCAACTCATCACAAGAGCGATAGAGCATGGCAAAGTCAGTAACAAACTATCAGAAATAAAGAAGAGATCAAGAAGGAGTAATAACTAAAACTTGTTAAAGAATTGAAAAATGGAGAAGATCTTACCAAAGCTAGCCTCTCGCTAGCTTATAGGGCCAATTGATCAGACCCCAGCGCCCTCTGGTGATCTGCAGGGAGAACTGACCTCTCGAGCAACGTAGGAGCCAGCTGAGAAGAAATGGCAACTGAGGTACCCTCAGGCAAAAAAGACAGGGACTAAGGCTTGCCCAGCCTTTGTTCTTGAATCCATATTTCTCCTCTCTTCCTATTTCTCTTTCTCCTTCTCCATTCTCTTGCTCTTCTCCATCCTCTTCTTTTCCTCTACCTTCTTTCTTTAATCCTCCTTTTTTCTCTCCCTCTCTCTCACCTGATCTTCTTCTCTCCTCTTCCTCTCTTGCTCCTGAGTAGAAGACTGAGAGCCAGCAGCCCCAGTGCTGGACTTCTGCTTCTTTGACCTCTGAGCAAGGAACACTTGATCATCGTCATCATCATCCCGAATCAAATTCTTCCTTGGAGGCATCTCTTCACTTGAACTGCTGGAAGTACTCGACAATCCTCGAGCTTCCGAATCCTCCTCACAGTTAGAGGAACTGCTGCTGTCAAAGCTCCCTTCACCAAAATTACTCGCAGCTCCTGCAGGCTCCCTCTCAGAGCTACTGTCCTCTTCGTCCAACTGGATAGGCTCAGCAGTAGTCTCTTCGGAGGAACCAAACTCTGTCACACTATCCATAGGTCGTGCTATGAAGTTGGATCCTACGTTCTTATACTCCAGAAAAAAGGCAGCAGACCTGGGATGCTCGCCATCACCTAGAGGCTCCCTGATATTCTAAGCCTTCACCAACTCCGAGACACGAACCTCGCTGAGAGGAGGCTCCAAATTTTTTGACCTCGCTGTGGAAGAAAAAGCAAAGAGGGGTTAGAAAAGTCACAAATCAGCAAAGGTTGAAATAACAGTACAATGTCTACCTATATATTCTTCCCCATAAAAAGGAACAGTGAACCTCTCAGACCTCGACCCTTCAAATTGGGGAGAGAATTGCCAATTTCCAACAAGGAACCCTCTTGCCAGTAGTCCTTATGGGAATCAGGTAGATTTACTACCAATACCCTGTCCGAGCTCCTAGCTTTGAGGTACAGGACACCCGAGCTAGTTTGAGAAAACGAATAACAAAAGTAGACATCTAAAAGTCCTAACCTAGTGCCATGCAATTGATTTATCCTATGCACATCGTTCACTATTTTCCATACATTGGGCGAGCATTGTGCGGGAACAATATTAAAATAGCTAAAAAAATGCAAAAATATATCATTAGGGGGAAAAGTAAGTCCCCCATGGGAAAGCAACAAAACATGGATCCAGTGGGTATCCTCTATATCCCTAACGTTCCTAGGAGGAGAGGCACAACACTCAATATCTACCGACTCACGGATGTTGTAGCACTTCCTAAATTCAGAGATTGACCTATTTCCAATCTTCGCCATTGAAAAACTCAAGAAAAGCTATAAACCAAAGAGAAAGTGAAAAGAAAGGGCATGAGAAACTTACAAAACAGAATATCGGTTCAAGTGATGAAGAAGCACGAGCTCAAGATGACTAAGGAGTGATGGGAATGGGGATAGAGAGGAGAAGGTACGAGGTGCTAGAGTTCTCAGAAGATAGAAGAATGCTGGAAAGGCTGCAACGACGGAAAAAATGTGGCTATTCCAACAAGCCTTCAAAATCTAATCATAGTGCACAGTAAGCGAAGCGGCTGCCTCCAAAATTAACTCCAATGCTCCCGAGAAATTGCAACACAGCCATTATGGCTAATCATTTAAATTTATTGAGCCCAAAAACATGGAACAACAAATTTAGGGGAAATTGTGGGTACCCGGAATTTAAAACTGTGGGCCTAGACGAGTAGCCCAGTCCTGGCAACCCAAAGTCCAGGCCCCTCGTCTTTTATATTGATCCGGTCTCCCCCCACGATCCCATGAAGGGAAGTTATAGGGGAGATGGAAAACATAGAGGAACCCATCACCTCCACTCACCTACATGTACCTGTATATATTAAACCCTAGGTCCGAGGCAGAAGGACAAGTTGTATTCTCTATAATTACTCTCCGGAGTATATTGATATAATATTGACTTCACCACCGTGGACGTAGGCTAATCATTGTTGAACCACGTACATCCTTTGTTGTGTGATTGACATTTTATATTCCTTCTCCCTCTTTGGTAATTTGTTCCCTTGTACTTATTTGTGTTCCATAATAATTGTCACCATAGTTAGGATTTATCATTTACTTGCACGTGTCTAATTCATATCCTTTTGTAGTCGGTTTTATGTGTTCCTTCCTTCTGTGTGTCAAAGAGAGTTAATTTGTATCCCTTTAATATAAAGCTACGAATATTTTTGATTCTTTTTCTTATTTTCAAAAAAGAAAAAAACATTTTTCATTTTTTTCTTATTGTGAAAACGCAAATAAAAAAAATCATTATTTTTCCTATACTAAAAAATCCAAAAAATTGTTTCGTTTTTTTTTCAAAATTCAGAATTCCAATATGATTTTTTCCTTTTAAATTATCCATTATATCATGGAGGAAGAACGTCCTTTAAGGGGCTACTTTGGTCATTTTCCACCGTGTCAAAGCATGTTTGAAGTTAAGTCTGAGTCCAACCTTCATTCTTTACTTAGTGGATTCTATGCTCTCACACAAACCATTGACACTCTTACATGTTGAGTGGCTCAATATCAAATTTCACCTCCCTCGTTGATGAGTACCAATGAATTTATTTATTTTCCAGACACCTATTTCTTTCAAGCTGACCACTTGTACCATGTGTGCCAATACCTTTTCCATTCATCCGAACAAATCAATAACCAAGTGCATCAATATGAAACTTTTTTTGGGACTCCGCCTATTGTCATGACATATCCAATATCGAGTAGTGTGAGCACCAAAGCTATTCGTGGAGTCTATATTACCCTCCTATGAAATATGAATCCCGAAAACATATTGTGGATCCTCATTGGTTTCGACAATTGCTATGGAAACCACGAGCACCCCACCCCGATCACTTTCTTAACTATTATAAAAAAATTCATGAATCATATTTCTGTCCTAGGGGGCCGCCTCTTGTGTATGAGCAATCTGATACAAACCCACCTACTTTATACGAGTATTCTTCTCTTCCTAGTGTGTATTGTGAGCTTGACCCAACTCAACTGTATACCACTGCACCACCACAATCCATATTCGCTCTATAAAGTCTCTTGAAAAAATTAATCGTTCACCAAGAGGAAGCCAGTCAATATCAAAATTGATAAGCACCCAAAAGTGTTAAAATAATATCCCAATTATACGTTTCTTAATTGATGATCCTCAATAAACTTGGTCTTATGTTCGCATATGTCTTCCTAGTAGGTCAAATGCCATTTGCGATTTCAAAAGCTTAAATTTAAAGAAAATCTGCGGTAAAATGGCCTAAACCGATCCTATAACCAGGCCCAACCCATCCCTTGTCCGTTTTGTAAATGCTCAGAGTGTGTGTGGTATTATTATTATTATTATTTATAATATAGATATATATTTTATTCAGGTTATATCATTTATATTTCTTTTCATTTTATTATTTTCATTTTATTTTATTTTATTTTAGGGCCAACATTTTTATTATTTCAGTATTTTATGCAAATATTATATGAACATGTATGTCGTCATGTCAGTGTCTATATATATTTAGGTGTGTTTGATATTTTCTTTAGTATATTTTTTATTGTTCTTTGTTTTATATTTATTTTATTTTATTTATATTATTTTATTGCGAGTCATTTATATTATCTCTCTCTCTCTCTCTCTCTATATATATATATATATATATATATATATATATATATATAGATAGATAGATAGATAGATAGAAAGAGAGAGAGGGAGAGAGAGAGAGAGGCCCACCTACATCATGATGTATACATCACACCATACATCAATCCTATTTGTAGATCTTAAGAAAACTTTTCTCTAAGTTTTTTATTTTTCTCTTGAAATTAACCTTCTAATCAACCCATATTTAAAAAATTATGTCAAAATACATTATTTAGCTATTTTTAAAAAATCCACAAAAAAATGCTGGCGCAAACCCTTATAAATAACACAAACCGGTTTGAATGTACGACGTAAATTTCTAAAAAATTAGACTTAAGCATAAAAACTTGTCATCGAAGGGTGAAAACATAAAACTAACACAAAACAGTCCGGTAAGAGTCACGAACACTTAGCACGGGACCAATGTGACTCGTAGGAACCGATCGCATAGTCACGGGGCTCCCGATTTGAGTGTACGACATGAATTTTCAAAAAATTAGACTGAAGCATAAAAATATGCCATCGAATGGTGAGAACGTAAAACAACAACAAAACGGTCCCATAAGAGGTACGAACGTCTTTCACGGGACCAATGTGACTCGTAGGAACCGACGGTGTAGTCACGGGGCTCCCGATTTGAGTGTCCGACGTAAATTTGCAAAAAAATATACATAAGCATAAAAACATGCCATCAAAGGGGGTAAACGTAAAACAAACACAAAACGGTCCGGTAAGAGTCGCGAACACCTCGCACGGGACCAATGTGATTCGTAGGAACAGATCGCGTAGTCACGGGGCTACCGGTTTGAGTGTCCGATGTAAATTTACAAAAAATTAGACTTAAGCATAAAAACATGCCATCAAATGGTGAAAATATAAAACAAACACAAAACGATCCGGTAAGAGTCACAAACACCTTGAACGGGATCAATGTGACTTGTAGAAACTGACCGCGAAGTCAGGGGGCTACCGGTTTGAGTGTGTGACGTAAATTTGCAAAAAATTAGACTTGAGCATAAAAACATTCCGTCGAAGGGTGAAAATGTAAAACAACCACAAAATGGTCCCGTAAGTGGGATGAACGCCGCTCACGGGACCAATGTGACTTGTATGAACGGACCGCGTAGTCTTCTTAAATATGTTTAGGTTTTCTATGGTCTTAATTATTTTTGTTGCAACTAAAGCGTCATCGAGATTTGGTTCAGACTTTAAGCAACTAAATTCATGTTTTATTCCAAATTTAAAAAAATATAAGTGTTTAACTCCCAACCTCGGTTTTGAACAACAATTGACCTCGAATTCAGTGGTGGATTCAACCCATCACACCCATCGATTTCAACAATAGCCAGACTCAGTTTTGATTCAACAGGTAATAGTTGTGATTTAGTTTTGCTTACATAACTGACGGTATAAATTAAGTTTTTGGGGGAAAGTCACTCAAATGATTTTTGGAGATTTTGAGGTTTACACTGGACTGACTGTACACAAAATCATGACACCCAAACAACCCGGGGGGCACTAAAATGATTTTGGTCTGCACTTGCATAGATCACTAGTGCAGTTTGGTGTGCACTTGCAAGAATGTCATCCTTATTCCAAAACGCTCATCTCGGACCTCTCAACGTACATCTTTCGTGGTGCACCCCCCTCAATGATGGTTGCAGCTATGGCATTCTCAATGTCAGGGTACATCTCGCATCTGTTGCGGCTGTTGCTTTAGCTGCAGCTAGAAAGATATCATGTATAACAGTATATATATAAGTATATAACAATTATATACATATATATACCTGTTATATACTATATATATATATATATATATATATATATATATATATATATATATATATATATATACTGTACTGTTATATATATATATATATATATATATAATAGTATACTGTTATATACTGTTATTATATAATAGTTATATATATGTATATAACAATATATATATAATAGGTATATACATGTATATATTGTTATATACATATATATAACTATTATATTATAACAGTATATAACAGTATACTATTATATATATATATATATATATATATATATATATGTATGTATTTTATAACAGTTATATAAGTATATATGCATATATATAACAATATATATGTACATATATACTGTTATATATAAACTATCATAATTGTTGATATAACAATTATATATATAACTATTTATATATAAATGTTTATATATATATAACTATAATAGTTATAAATTATTATTATCTTTTGAAGTCGGATAGATTATAATTTATTTTGTTTTTGGTGTAGAATGAAAATGGATTTGCGACACATGGAAAAGTCAATGGATACGGAGGATCGAGGTACGTAGCTATTTGGATAATTATTTAAGTTTATGTAGCTACTCGGATACTATTTTTAGATGTTAAATCGGTCGAAGGGATTTTTTGGTGGTTTAGCTGTGGTTTTTGTTGTTGTTGGGTTTATTTTAATGTTAAAAACATGTTGGATTTCATGAATAAACAAAGGAAACTCTGTCAAAATTTTCTAAAATTAAATAGTGTTTCAAATTGATCAGGTCAAACATACATGCATCTGAAGTTATACAAACCCATGTAGTCATTTATTTTTTTATCTTGTGCAGGTTGATGATGGATTTTTCTTAGAGTTATTATGTTCGTGGTGGCTTGGAACTGCGGTTTCTTATAGTGGAGGGGAGTGATATTGTCGTCGTCATTTTAGTTCACGCGGATTTTTTAACATCTTTTGATGTGTTAATGTATTAGGTTAGATCACGTTTACATCTTTTGATGTGTTAGGATGATTATGTTCTTATTTGGGAGGCATTTATTTTGTACCTTTATACTTGGATGGTGATGAAATATTATTTTGTAATTCATATTTACGATATTTAATTGAAATTTGTGAAACATTGTATTACTTATGATTGTATGAAAAATGCGCAATGTAATTTTGGATTACAAGGTTGCACGTTTTATGTAGTGTAAGTTTTGATGAAAAAGGTGCAGCTTTAAAAGTGGTTCCAATTACGAAAAAATAATAGCTAGTAAATAAAAATATAGTACTTTTGGCAACACAATTTGTTTTTTTTTGTCGAAAGATAACTTTTGGCAACATAAGAGTTGCGTGGCCAAAGATATAGCTTTTGGCAACACAACTCTTGTTGTTGCCAAAAGCTAAACCTTTGGCAACACAAATAAGGGCGTGTTGCCAAAGGTATAGCTTTTGGCAACACAATAGCTGTGTTGCCGAAGATATAACTTTTGGAAACACAATAGTTTTGTTTCCGAAAGTATTGCTTTTTGGAAACACAATTATTTTTGTTGTTGTTGAGTGACCTTTGGCAACACAAATAATATTTTTTATTATAAATTTGACAAATTAAAAAATACTTTTGGCAACACAATTGCGTGTTTCCAAAAGTATACCTTCAGCAACACAAGCCTGCTGTGTTGCCAAAGGGTTTCCTAGACAGGCAATGGGCAACAAGCTGGCAACATAGTGAAATCTGTTGCCGATACCTTTTAGCAACAAATTTCTAACTTTAGGAACATAATTTTTATGTGCGCATATTGTTTTTTCTTGTAGTGATTGTTTCTTTATTATTTCTTCTTCGCTTCTTTTTCATTTCCTCTTAAAAAAAATTAATTCTTTCTCCCACACCTCTATTATCGGCAACCCCCTTCTCTCCATAAATTAGTCCTTCACCCATAACTCCTTTCAGTAGTTAATTAATTAGAATTTTATTTTGTAAAATACTACAAGTAACCTAAAACCAAAATTTTCTACCTATCTAACGGAACCAATTTAGAGACAAGTTTGGTAGAGAGTAAACAGTCCCCTTGTTAAAAATTGTATGGTAATTAAGGTTTTTATTAGTATAGTCTTCTAGTTATTTCATTTGTAATCTTTTGTGTGAAAGAATTTATATTTCTGGAGGAAAATTGTGAGTTTGTGTGACATATTCAAAGAGGCAAATATTATTAGGAAACTCAGAATTGTGCATATTCTTCAATTTCTAAGCTTGGAGGTTCATGAAAATGCAACAATACTTAGCTTATATATTGTTCAGTTGATTGTTTATTCTCTTTTTTATAATTTTAATTGATTATTTTTAAATTTCACTGGTAAATAAATTTGACAAGTTAGCCTAAATACCCCATTCGAGGTGTGTGATGAAACCCATGTTGATATTAATTTAATTAATTTATTTCATTTATTTGTTATGTTAATTGGAAAATTATTTTTTAGAACATTCACTTTTTAATTTACGACTCGAGAGACGGTAAATGATTTAAAGAGAACAACAAATTGAAATTTAACATTCATTTTAAAATCGATGTATAGATACGTATTCACAAGTGTATTATTATATCTTAAATTTCAACTCTAAATAATTTTTCAGAGAATTAAATCTTTTTTAGTTAGTCGATCCTGGGGGTGATTTATTAAAGTGGGTTTAACTCTAATTTTAAAGAGTTGGTGAATGTATTGACATTAATTATCTAAATGGGTAATATTGAATATGCATTTGTGACAAGAGTTCACTTGTAATATTACTATTATTTTGGGCTATTTTAAATAAATAAATTAATTAATTAAAATATCTAATATATATGCGGTATAGTCTCATCCCTTGTTTGTTCTCATTTTTAATAACCTCACTGGTTTTTTATTTTATTTATTTATTGATCTAGTTTAAATAGTACCACAACATTAGTTTAAATAAACATCCTTCAACCCCTTATTTCAAAAATCATACTAAGTCTTCTCTTTGCTCTTGTCCATATTAAGAATCACGGATTGACCTCTTACTTGGCTGCATACATTTTGTAGTGTATTTGTAGGTACAACCGGGATTTTTGGTTAATGAGTATTTCCGGCAACAATATATAAGAATAAACAACTTATCAAATGGCGCCATTGCAAGCTTTTTAAGAATCGGACTTTGCTCATTTTTCGAAGATAATGATTCCTTCAAATGCCCTTAATGAATTCTCCAGTGAAGGAGCGAATTAAAGACTTGTACATTTGATCATTTGTATATATTTTTTTATTTTTCATAGATTGGTTGAATTATGATAAGTATATCATTGTACATTTATTTCTTCTGATTTGGACCACAATTGTTTATAATAATTGAAAAGAGTAAAAAAAAAAGTAAAATGGGAAACGAGACAGATAGAAAGAGTGTCATTACAGTGGATTACAATTCTCTTTATTTTCGGTCCTTAAGACACCCTGGGATGAATGTAGTTAGGAGGACTTTTGCCCATTCGACTTAACTCGGGATCCACCCCGTGCGATTAAAAAGTTGTGGGAGGTATCTTTTTTTTATCACTCTTGCATCTCCATATAATGAGTTCATTTACTGTGAATAGTTTGAAGAATTAAATTGACTTAATACCAGTACTCGGTCATTCAAACGAGAAGGAATTTTTTCACCCGACTTAGTTACTTATCCATTGGGTGCAACCCTAGCTATCACTTAAATTAAAAATTAATCTATTAGCTAGCCCCATAGGATATGGTGTTCATTTGACCCTTTTTGAAAAATTTAACTTGAAGGACAAACTGTAGAGTACTCTCCACCTGAAAAATAATTGATCAATTTTCTTCAAGGCCCATTAATGGCTAGGGAAGTGAGGTCACCCAGTAAATGGGCTTGTGTCATTAGCATGGTACCAACCAATCGTTTCATCCTAGTATCTTTGTGGAAAATATATGTACAAAGCCTGTAGTTGCATTGTGAAGGAAGAAGGGAAAAAAATTCAAAGGCAAGGTGTAAAACTACGTGCTTTTCTTGCTATCGAATTTGTTACAATTTGACTGCCCAATCACTTAATTAAATATAAAAATTGGCTACGTGCTAGTTAAGTTTCATCATTTCTATTGTTCGTGTCTAATACAAATCCTTCGGTACTCAATTTTGTGTGCTCCATCCTTGTATGTTTCATAGTAAGGAAATTTATATCCCTTTTAAGAAAATCCATAAAAAAAATTCATTCTTTTTCTTATATTCAAAAATCTTAAAATTATTTCCTTTTTTTTCAATATTGAAAACCCAAAAAGATTTTCTTCCTTTTTCTAAAATTTCAAAAGCCAAAAATATTTTTGTAGAAACTTTCTTCTCTTGTTATCCATGCATTGATGGCTGAAGAGCATCCTTTAAGGGATTACTTTTGTCACTTCTCACATTCATCGTGCACCTCTTTCTTTTAATCCACTAACTTGTCCCACGAGTGAACATAACTGCCTTATCCATTTAAACAAACCATGGACCAACTGTATCCATATGACATTGTTTTGGGACCTACTGGAGCATCTTCTGATTACATGTCCAATACCGAGTGGTGTGAGAAACCAAACTATATATGGTGGATTAATCAACCTCTCATGAAATATCAATCCCAACCCCATGTTGTGGATCCTCATGATTTTTTACAGTTTTCATGGCAACCACGTGCACCCCATCCCGATCAGTCCCCTCACTATGCTTTAAATAATTATCAATATTTTGTCTCACATGGAGGCCCTGCTCTCATGCATGACAAACTTGACTCCATTCACCACACTTTATATGGGTATTCTCCATTTAGTCATGTTAATAACGAGATGTGTACACCTTAACCATACGCCATTGCACTTATACCCGTCACATTCCCACCATCAACCCGACCTAATCTGAAAAGACTTTTGCAAAAGTTCATCCTTGAACCAAACCAAGATACTCAATATAAAAAACTAGCCCACCCGAACATTTCCTAAATGAATTTGAGTGTGTGAGAGTCGAATTTCATCCCTGATCAACCCATTGTTGCACCCATGTGAATTAATGATGAGTCATATTGTGACATAGATGTTATGTCTGAGAAATCGTATCATAGCACGGGAGATTTATCCATACCATGAAAATCCAAATGACCCCGTATTTGAGGTTCTGCTACCCGTTATATCCAAAAATATGCACAAATTAATACTTATTGAGCCCTGTGTGGGTGTCCTCTAGGAACCTATTACTTATTCATTAACTATGGGTATGAGTGACACCCGTTGCACCTTGAATCAGAGATGGTTCTTAGTTCTCTTCATATGGATCCCCAACAAACATATTTGTCTCACTTCGAGTCTGGTATCACGCATCTCATATTCCTAATGCCTCGTCATTTTATTTCACCACCACGAATGGTGACTCATTAGTGGATAAGTTGATACCCACCCCTCTCTTTAATAGGACTTTGAGGATTATTTATATCCTTAAGATGAGTGTGTATAGACCACTCTCGCGTTGATTAATCTTCCTCCCCCCATTGTCATGCTCGACATATATATTGTCCCAGTCGACCCTCGACTATGTTTGGACCCTATTGTCGTACCTCACACATTCCAATCTATCTCGTTAGGACCTTACTTGAACGCACCTTACATCCTTGAACTACACAAGTGATCTTTTGAGATCTTCATCCATCCTTCCCTCTATGTGAGTATTTATAGTGCTACTCTGCACTTATGTGACACCGAGGTTAATCATCCCTGCGCAACCATTCCTTGTGGTGCTTCTTAATAACGTCTACTCATCGATGTTTCACAACGTGACCATTATCATCGCTCATTTATAGAACGGTTACACGCATTCCATGAACCCCATACCTTCACTATTGCCACAACTACCTATTTTCCCACTCATCCTTAGTACACTGATGCCTTGCATCCTGTGAAGAACATGGCCAAACTAGTGTATTAACGATAAAGACTTAATACAATAAAACTGACTTTTCAATTTGCTTTAGGTGTGAGTTCTATCATCCATACCTTCTTCAACCTCATGTTATCGTAGTTCAAATCTTTAGTGGAGAATTCTTGTGTTTTTCTAAAGACATTAAACTTAGCTATACTGAGAGCGATCTCGTTATTTCTTATTTCTATGTATGTGTCTTATCCTATTTGGATGAAGTGTTCTACCCTCTCTCGGAGGCTTTATACTTTTTAAACTTGTACGTATTTTCATTGGTGATTCAATAGAGAAAAATGCATCGCAAGAAGAAGAAACAAAGAAATATAGAAAAAATGAGAGAGTAAAAATGGAAAAAATATACAGAAAAAGAAAAGTATGCAATCAAAATGTTGTGAAATCAAGATATAAAATTTTCAGGTTGTAATAAAATCTTATCAAAAAACCTAAATCATTTTATCATCCGTGTTACCCATCTCATTTCCCCTCATAATTTAGATTAGCGATATTTTTTTACCATTGGTGAGGTCATCGGGCGAATGAAAAGTCAACGTCGTGAATTACTCGATATTCTCAATTTAGTGTTTTGCATTCCTTTCAGGAGATCAAATTCATTATAGTATCTATCTATTACTTATATGTGCGTGAGATACATTAGCTTGTTTATATTTACTCCTCTCGTCACACAAAAGAGAGATAAACTTACCCAAATCTTGAATATTTCACTGTTGAGTGGTATATCTTGTGAGATCTGATGTTGAAGCTGTGATTATGACAAAAAATTAATAATTACACTTATAGCACATAAAACTATTTGTCTAAATTCACACTACAGAAGTTGAATTTTAGGAAGGATTTACCTTGTGTATTAAGTAAGTTTACCATTTCATATACTTCAAAGGTCATTGTTTTTATTCCTTAAAGGGCAGATTATGTGGCATTTCTATGGATAAAAGAAGATTAACCGCCCTTTTTATAAATTGTTTTCAAATAAAATATTTTCAATTTTTTGGGTATATTCACTACAAACCATCACGAGGCCACACTCGTCCTCTGGGGAAACATAAAGGTTTAACGGCTTATTGCAAATGCTAAATGAAATCGCCTATATCCTCGAAAGTGGCACACTTTGATTTATTATCTTTCCTTATTTATATTTTTTCTCGAGGACTAGCAATCTTCTTTATTGGGGTTGTGTGATAAACATCCAAATTGTTAAATTTATACCTTATGGAGACGCATCTTAATTGTTATTTCTTGATAAAATTGTCATTATGTGAGTATTTTTCAATCTTATAGGTAATTACATACTTGCATATTTTGAACGTGCTATTCCAAGGCTATTTAAGCAATACACAACCGCATATGCACTTTCAGGGGTAAAATGGTAATTTCATATGACTAAATTCGTACACGGAGAAATAAAAAAAATTGTATGCAATTCAAACGACATATCATTCTAAGCTCAAATGAAGAATTTATGACTGCAAAATTTGAAACCAAAAGAAAGTAAAAGAGAAAGCCCCCGATCATACGCGATGTCAAACTCCATCACTCGAGCACTATTAAAATATTATCAGCATGAAATAGTGGTAACGTTGCTTTTTATAGTTCATCAATTGGAGGTTGAATCAAGCTGTTATAAGTATTTGGGTATATATTTTTTCGCTTATTACAATTAGTGAGTCACATGTTGGCTAAACTGGTCAAGCGAGCATTTTGCAACCCGAAAGTCTGGTCTTTAACTCATGGGAGAGGGATTTCCGAATTTTTTGTTAAATAAATATGGACGTCACATGCCACCATTCGGGCAAACCACAGGTTTTCACAAAATCCATAGAAGTATGTCCCTAACACGTGCACGCACCTGCACATCCACTGTTTAGCCGATTCCCTTTTCCAATTATTCAAATTATCACTCCAAAAGTTTAATCTCTAATATTTCCCCCATTATTTCTTCTTCATTTTCTTTTCATTTACTTTTTAAACAAATAGCAAATTAAATTCTTTCCCCACACAGATATTATCTGTTGCCCACTTCCCTTAATAAATTTGTACTTCACATTAAACCTTTTTTATTATTTAATTAATTAGAATTATATTTTATAAAATACCAAAAAGTGTCCTCATACCCTAATTTGTACCTATAAAAGGGAACCAAATTGGATCCAAATTTTGTACAGAGTAGATATTCCCCTAGTTCATAATTGTTGAGTAATTTTGAGTTTTTAATATTCTCTTTTAATTATTTTTTCACAATCATTCGAGAATTGTGTGAAATAAATGGTATCCAGAGAGGCAAATTGTGAGTTTTTCAGGAGGCAAATTGTGTGAGAAAAATTAAAATTGAGGCATAACTAGGGGGTGGGTAAGTATATCCGCAAGTTGTGACGAGGAAGGCACAAATTGAGTGATAATTAAGTCATATGCCATTTTTTTCTGAATAAAGTGGAAATCGAGTTCGACATTCTTAGTATGAGAATGAAAACCTAGATCAACAGTCATATAGATAGATCATAAATTACCAAAGTATAAGACTGGGGGATCAAAATGGAATGTCCCACATCACGTAATTGGTAGGTGAACCACATAAGTTCTGGAATTATAACAGGAATGGAATGATATTCAACTCATAAATTGAACGGACGAGACTAGGTTACTTTTTAGAGGACCACAAAATGCAATTTGCATCACAAAATCCAGATGTTGAACGACGAGTAAGTGGGTAACAATCCCAATCAAGATCCGAGAACCAATATAAATGAAGTGATGACTGGGAAAATATGTGAAGGCCTATAGTAGGAGTGCCGTTAAGATACAGAAGAAGTAGCTCAACGTTCTGGAAATTGGTCGAAGTGGAAGAATACGAGGACTGACATATTATCTTGATAGTATGAGTGATGTCCAATCATGTAAGTGTGAGATACTGAAGAGCATAAAAGCTTTGAGATCATGATAAGGAGATGAATTTTTCATACTAGGTTTAATGAGTTTAGGAGTTTGGATTGGGTGAGAGTGAAGCATGTCATACATAGTCAAGGGGATAACACATACAAATGTTGGGATAAAAGCAAGCCACCATTAGAGGGAAAAACTTCAATATACAAAAACTAATGGAGATCATCAAGGTATTTTGATGAAAATTTTGTTACTAATTTTTCAGTGAGGGAGTGAGAATAGACCGACTACTGCTAATAAGAATAATGTCATCCACATAAAGGAATATAAATATAGTAACATGGGCATGATGGAGAATAGAAATATAGTACTAGCGGAAGCCACGAACCATGAATGGGAATTAGTCGAGGTGCGCGTAAGCTGGCCCGAACACTTCATGGTATGCAACCAAAAAAAATGGAGGGAAGGAAATTGCTATGGGTTGTTTGTTGTTGTGTTAGTGGATGTGATAGCTAGGTCAGTTAATCGCCTGATGAAGGGTGGAAAAGGTGTGAGGTGAGGTGATAGCTAGGTTAGTTGACCCTGCAGGATGAATGGTGGATAATGTATTAGGTTTGGAACAGGGTTTGGGTTTGTCATACCTATATGTGGGGAGGTGTCATGTAAGTCAGGCATCAATAGAAGAAAATTTGGTTTTAGCAACGAAATCTTTAGGAAGGAAATACTTTTCGTTACTAAAAGTGTATTTTTAGCAGGGAAAAAAAATTGCAAAAAATATAATATTGTTATAAGAAATTTGCAACGAAATATTTCCTTGCAAAATATAACTTTTAGCAAGATAATTTTAGAATTCTGACTAAAACATGTGGAGGTAAAATTTCCCTCCCTTTTTTTTACTATTCATAACATTTACTCCAATGTTTTGATAAAATCCCTTGCAAAAAGTTGCACATACATTAAAAACGTAATTAAAAATAGTTACTATCAAACGCTTAGGGTTAAAAAATGAAATTTATTTTAACCATCCCTCCTTCTCTCAATCCGCGGTCGGGGTACCTATCAATCCGTCGATCGGGGCTATCCTCTCTCTCCTTCTCTCAATTTGTCGAGTGTTGGTAACATCTCTCATTCTCATTATTATTTTTATCCAAATGCTTCTCCACTGTGCTTTAAGCCGAAAATCCAAATTGTTACACACACACACACTCACACACACACACACACACACACACACACACATATATATATATATATATATATATATATATATATATATATATATATATATATATATATATATATATATATATATATATAACTCCAGTTCTTACAGTTGTTGATAAATTTGTTGAGTTATTTTCACATGATGGAGTAATGCTTTTTACATTCAATCAATCCCTTAGCTCTTTTCGTTATTATATAAAACGGGCAACCTAAAACCCGATTCTACCACTATAAATCGGTTCGTTCGTTATAATTTTAAATGTATTCTTATAAACTAATAATGTCTTTATTCGTTATGATATAACTCTACTTGTATAAATAACTATTCTTCTGTAGAAAATGGTATTTATACAATTTATAGATATAACTGTTATTATCATAATCTATTTGATAGTATGGCATTTCAACCATATTGAATCACATGTTAGACTGGTGACTCGGTCCCTTTACTATGTTGGCACCCATGTAGTTCTGATATGATAATTATGTTTAAATTAGTCTTAAAAATATCCCAATTGTGTGTATTTCGTATAATAGTCTGACACCTAGAATTGTTACAAAGTTTTATTAGGATTATTTTTCAGTATTAATGAAATAATTGTGTTTATATATTATACAAAACTTTCTGAGTCGACTCAACATATATATTATACAATCTCTTATCAGTAGCCCTACCTTTTGATTGGTTAAGCTTCTTACATCTCGTAAGCATGATTCTCTGATAAATTTGAAACATATATATAATTAGTAAATTAAGGGATCAAAAAGTCCAATAGAAAGAAAAAATTAAGGAAAATAAAGAGGGCCTCGTTGCCTTGATTCTGTTCGTTCAAACTTTAAAATAGAAAAGGTCACATTGTATTTGCTTAGATTGATCGTGTTTGGCTCGAAGACAATGAATTGAAGATTCTTGGAGTCTCTAAAAAGGGACTGTATTATATGAAAAATTATCTACAATATATGATAAAAAATAATTATGTTATTAGCCATTTTAATTTTAGCAAGCCTTTCTCTGTTTTTCATTCATTTATGTAACCACTCTTGCGTATATATGTGGCTTTCGTGAGAAAGCATTATTTGACTCTCTCATATGTAACTTTTTTATTTTCTCTTATCTTCCACTCATTTTTCTTTCCCAATAACTCAACTTCATCAATATGGGCATGCTAAATGATCTTGCATAGAACCCCTAGATTAATTTTGATAATAAAGATAAATTTTTTAATTATAAGAAACAAAAAAATTTGAAAAAATTATTATTAAGTAAATATAAATTCCAAGTACACGAACAAAAATAAGCTACGAATTTTCATAACAGAATATGTCAATCCATGGAAGGTGAAAGGTTTTTCATAACCTAAAGAGATGACCTTTGGTATATCAAAACAACATATTAAGTTGTCATTCAAAGAGAAATTTCTACAACGCGTATTTGTTTTTTTAAATTTCAGGGGGAGCTCGAGTATCTATATACTCGTTTTTTAATAAATTAAAATGCCCAATTATAGAATGGGTTCTTAAAATATTTAATAGCAATGATGTGTTAGAAGTTCTTAGACTTCATGAGGTATTCCCTTCTGACATCTGTGTTACTATAATCATGCTATTTTGACTCTTCCTCACTTATTCTTACATTCTTATGTCGAGATTGCAAGGTCATATTTGAATGGTGTACTCAGTTATATAATTCTGAATAGAAAAATATTTGGGTAGAATTTGACTTTGCTAATAGGAGAGTGGGATTTGGTAAAGACTATTGTGCAGAATTACTCAAGCTATTATGATGTTGTGTTATCTGTCTTAATAATGATTAATTATGACAATCATAATTTATTTCTCCCAACAACAAAACAATTAATGATATGTTAGTGTTAAATAACAGGAAGATAAATATGGAAAAGAGTTGGATGTTTGTTCCTAATAGGTTGTCTAAGAAATATAAATCTGGTGTTGATTCGTTCATCGAGCTTAAAAGAGATCACCTTGATGAAAATAACAATTCACGATGTCCATGTAGAGATTTTCAAAACACACATTTCCATAATCTGATAACTATTAGAAGACATTTGGGGAGTTGTGGAATGTTTTATAGTTATACTTTCTGGATAAATCATAGAGAGGAGGTGAATGATGAACAAAACTTTTCAAGTGCACAAGTGCAAGAAAATGTAGAAGTTAAGGAGGAAGATGATGACATGTTCGGGTAGTTAAATGATATGTTTGGCCCCAATGGTTATCCAAACAGAGTGAAAATGCTACATTAGTATACATAATAAATTATTTGTTGAATTTTGAGAAGAGCTATATCATGGATGTAAAAAATACTCCTCATTTCAGTTTCTTATAAAGTTTATGCATGTTAAAATTCTTAACCACTAGAGAAACAAATCCTTTGATACGATACTCCAACTATTGAAGGAAACCTATCCAGATTCAAACATCCCCTCTTTGCATTATCAAGAAAAACAAAAGTTACGAGATTTAGGACTCGATAATGAAACGATTCATGTGTGTAAATATTATTGTGCATTGTTTTGAAAAGAGAATCAAAATGCGAATATGTGTCTGGAATATGATGAGGCTAGGTATATGTATGATAATATGAAAGGGAAAAATGTTCCTCATAAAGTTCTACTCTACTTCCAATTGAAACTAAAGTTTCAACGATTGTATATGTCAAAGCATACAACTGCTTATATTAGGTGGCATAAGGAAAAACCAATCGATACACAAGATGTTTTAAGTCATCCGGACGATGCCAAGGGATGGAAAGACTTTGATAAGCATTACCCTTGGTTTACGAATGATTATTGCAATGTGAGGTTAGGCCTTGCTTCCGATGGTTTCAATCGATTTGGAAATATGATTAATTCATACAACATGTGGCCGGTAATACTCGTGCCTTACAATTTGCCACCCCGGCTATGTATGATTCAATATTTTTTCATGATGACTTTGTTAATTCTAGGTCCACAAGCACCCTGTAAGGAATGTTTTCATTTACATGAAATTGTATTATGGATGATTAATGACTTCTTGACATACGGTAATTTGTCTAAATGGAGCACGAAAGGGAATAATCCGTGTCTAGTATGCAATGAAGACACATTTTCACAATGATTGAGAAGTAAAATATTTATATGGGTCATTGTCGTTATTTGGATTCTAACCATTCTTGGCGAAAGAGTAGAGTGCATGATGGGAGAAAAGAAGAGAGACCAGCATCGAGGGATTTTACTGGAGATGACATATTGGAGCAGTTAGAAAAAGTGAAAATTTTGAAATCGGGTAAGCATCAACACAATTAGGATAAGGAGAGAAAACATACCTCGGAGGAACTAAACTGGACGTAAAAAAGCATATTCATTGAGTTAGAGTATTGGTCAAAGTTGAGATTAAGACATAATCTCGACGTAATGCTTATTGGGAAGAACATATGTGATAGCGTTATTGGAACATTGATGATCATGGAAGGAAATATAAAATATAAAGACAAGTCTCATCTGGATTTAGTTGATATGAAGATAAGAAAGGAGTTGCATTTTCAAGGACAAGGTAACAAATGGCTGAAACCACATGCATCTTATACATTAACATCAGAAGAGAGAAAAGGCTTTTGTGCGTTCTTAAACTTAGCCAAATTCCCAGATGGTTATGCAACAAATATATCTAGAAATGTGAGCATAAAGGATGGAAAGATATCGGTCTTAAAAAGTCATGATTGCCATGTTATTATACTGAATTATGAAACTTTTTTCTCCAATTGTGTGCAAAAACTTTAAGTGTGAAGGACATGGGGAAACTAGAGGAAGAGATTGTCCTTATGCTTTGTAATTGAAAGAATTTTTTTTCCAGCATTTATTGATGTTATGGTCCGTTTGTAAATACACGATGGATGTTCCCTTTAGAGATGTAGTTTAAAAATATTTCTTCAGATGTTTAATTATGAAATTTCAATGTGCAAAATGATTTATCTATATAACATTTAATGTGTCCAGGAATTTGGGATTGCTTAAGTTAAGCATAAAAAATAAAGCTCGACCCGAAGGATAAATAGTAAAGGCGTACATCGTTAATGAAGCTATAACTTTCTGTTCAATACACCTTCATGAGGTCGAAATAAAATTCAATTGAGGAGAACAGAATGATGATACATGTGGGGGAAAATGTAATGCAAAACTCTTTATTTTCTCTCAATCTGTTAAACCCTTGGATGCTGCAAAACCCACTCGATTGTCCCCAAGCATTATTAATAAGGTCCACTAGTATATCTTGAATAATTGCGAAGAAATACAACCTTTTCTTGAGTAAGTATCATTTTACACAATCCTTTATTAATATTTCACAAAATAAAACTAAATATTATTTTGCATGTATACTGAACATATGTAGGAATTACAGATTGAATCTCCCGATAATATATTTCAAAGCCAAGAACGTGAATTTCAAAAGGAGTTTGTGAACTGTATAAGTTGATAATTTTAAATATGTGTTTGTTAATTTTATGTTGTTAAAACATGATAGTAAATATAACACTAACATCTTCTTTATTTAGATGAAAACTTTGAATCATCAAGGGCCACTAGAAGCCGTAAATGACTTGTATTCATTGGCGTAGGGTCCAAATATTCGTGTGGACAAATACTATATTTGTATTGTTAATGGGATTCGATTTCATGCTAAGTATCGTGACGATCGTCACACAACTCAAAATAGTGGAGTTCTTGTTCCTGGAGGGCACAATGATGAAGTGGTTGATTTTTATTGATGTTTGTGTAGTGTTAGGCAAATAAAGTGCCTAATCATTACATTGGTTATATATTTAGGTGTCAGTGGTTTGACACTGATCCCAAGAAGAAGATAGTACCAGCAGACTATCACCTCAATTCTGTTAATGTTAGTTCAACATGGTATAATGATGATCCCTTTGTGATTACAACTCAAGAAACAAAAGTGATTTAATTAGGAGACTACAAACTGGGTCCTAACTGGAAAGTAGTACAAAAAGTGAAATATAAACACATTTGGGACATTCGAGAAGAATCTGTTGCAGGAGATACCAACGACTGTCTAAGTAATGCTGAATACTAAGAAGAAGAATCTTCTGATATTCAAATTGTTATTTAAGAGGGAGATATGGACTTGAGTCAAATGACAAGAACCAATGCTCTACCAGACATTATTGAAACCAATGATTTGCAAGCACATGATTATGATAATCTTGGCAATGGTGAGGGTGATGAAGAGTAGCGATGAAGAAAATTACAGTGATGATGATTATAACAGCGAGTGAAGCAAGATAACATATTTGAGCTTTTTTTATTATTTAAATCAAAATGCACTTGTGATTATGTGATGGAACCTGTTAAATTCCTACGTACTTGTTATTTGTTAAGTTGATTCAACTTAGTTAAATTTATGTAATGTGTGAAGGATTTGTGTTTATTTTATTTAAACTATAAATTATATGTTACTTAACTGAGTTGGTTCCGTTAGCATTGCTTTTCTAATTTTATATTTATAAATTAATTATTTTGATTAATTGATCAGGATTATTAAAATCTACATGGCACCTGATGGAGATGGACGTGGTTCTTCAACTACTGCTTTTGTAGATGCATCGAGTATGAAAGATTCAATTATGCATGAGGATTCAATACCTAATGAAATTGCATCTAGGACATCGAACGGGGCACAAATGATGAGTGAAAATTCTACATTTGAGCCTAATTCTAACGGTACATGTCATAACATTTAACTGCTATTTCCACTTTATATCATACTTGTAAATCTTCTTAGCACGTACTTTAATTGCATCGAGACTCACGTTTTCCTTTTGGTCATCTAGTGTGAGACATTACAATGGGGGCATATGAAATTCATAATTCCTAGGTCGTGTCTTTACGAAGCAACATTTGCTCAATTAACATCGTTAGTACTCGCTTCGCTAGTGTATAGAAGCCTCTTGCCTAAAGGTGGAGAGAAATAGAATGACTAAAGAGTGAAATATTATAGTACCAAAAGTAATTACAAATAAAAACATTAAGGAAGAATATGTACCTAATAATAAAAGGGAGTAAGGCGAGATGACAGGAAGAAACACCAGAAGTTAGTGTGAATAGTGTATCATTCAATATGTGTCAATGCATAACTCTTAGAAACCGAGATAAAGACCGAGA
Organism: Sambucus nigra; assembly: GCA_949130495.1. NCBI lineage: Eukaryota > Viridiplantae > Streptophyta > Magnoliopsida > Dipsacales > Adoxaceae > Sambucus > Sambucus nigra. The sequence goes on along the minus strand of OX422219.1, from coordinate 476,162,222 downwards.
TTCTGTAGTTTGTTCAGAATATTCACTAATACACCTCTCAGTTGTAATAAGTTCATGATCAGGAACATTTTTTATACATGAATTGAAACCTATGTTAAGATTTCAAGGCAAAATAATGGGGGGCATCAGAGCAGTAACACAAGATAGTGGAAAAGAAGTAATTCGGGTATGGTCGTGAATAGGGAAGCTTATCAAAATATGTGTAATGTAATCATCTTCCTTGTATTGTATGTCACATTCATTAATCTATACCGGGGGATAGGTTTCACACAGGCACACACTCAAATCTTACTTGCCCCTCAACTTGGAATTCAACCCCTAAAATTCAGCTGCCAATTTGAGTGAAAAGGAAAAAATAAATCAAGTTAAAAATGTGTTGAACTCTTGCTCGAATGCTATGAAGTTGGCTGAAATTAAATTGGGTATGAATTGTTGTTATTAAACATATTAAGTTGGTTGATCATTTTTTTAAGCTAAGAGTTTCTTTCATTTGTTATCTTAGTAAAGACCTTCTTGCAATTGTCGAACACCTACATTTTGAACACCTCCTTGCTTGCATTTGTTTGCAAGCAAGCTATGTGTAAGGACAAATTTTAAATCAAGTCAATTTGTAGTATTGGCTTAATTCTGGACAAAACAATTTGTGATATCGGATAGAAAGTTCATGTTGAAGATGTAGCGGCCAGAAATTGAAGAATAATCCTTGCCGATTTTCGTACTAAGTTTCACGTAATCAACATGTGGATCCCAATGTCTCCTAAAGGTATGAATGCATTAATATATATATATGTATGTATAGGATCTTGGAAATTTAATCTGGGTGTTAGTATTTTTCTGTTAATTTTTTTTTGAATTCATAGTTCTAAAGATTTTGTTCTCAGATGCCTTTCCATAGAAAAATCATATCAAATCCAAAAAAAATAGAAAAATATGAATGACCTCGTTAGAAAAGTCATTTGAATGACCTCGTATCGAAATTATATACAATCAAGGCCCGAAATCTCATTAGAAAAGTCATTTGAATGACCTCGTTCGAACTAACTTCAAACTAGATTTCGGAATTTTTTTATGTTTTCTCGTTACAAGTTTTGTTCGAACGAACTCGTTTGAACTAACTCGTTCAAACGAACTTCTAACGAGATTTCAGCGGGAGCAGTTATTTTGCCAGTTTTTCCCCACTTTTCCACTTTTCCCACTAACTTTCTACCAGCTTTACTTAGTGTAGGAAACACATTTTTGGAGGTAACTTTTGTGAGATTTCTAAAGATTTTTAGAGAAAAAAATACTCCCAACAAAAGTTCATGTTTATGTGTCCTTCATTAATGACTTTATCAATTCCAAAACATAATTTCACACCCAAAGTTCTTTAAATCCAAGTTCTTTCATATATAAAACTTGCTTGGATAGTTTGTTTGGAATTGAGTTTTCTCTACACCAACAAGAAGAGAAGTTTGGATTAATTGTTTACACACAAAGGAGAAGAAGTTTATGCTGTGGCTTTATCACATGGTGAAAGGCACCATGTGTGGTTGACGGTGGGCTGTACCTCAATTGGTGGACTCCAAGACTGTGATGGACTTCATGGTTATCAACTAGACAGATGTATTTGCAAGAAGAAGCGTCAGTGCTTGAAGGGAGTCAAGTCGAGTGTTGTTAGTCTTTGGTCTTCTAATTATTAAACCGTATCTAGTGGATTTATTAGGCTAGGGTCGTTCACGGTTTTTCTCGTTGTGGGTTTTCCTTGTACATTGCCGCATAGTGAGATTGTTTCTATTATTTTGTTTAACTCACCAAGAACATATGCATAGGTTAAAAAGATAAATTTGGTTTCATTTGCAATCATGATTATTTTGGTGTTAAAATATGTTTGGGTGAATTTAAATTAATTTAACTCTCAAGTCGGAACAATTTAATTTGATAAAATTTGGTTTTACCTATATCAAAAAAGAATTAATTATTGTTAGGTAAATTTTAGGACTTGTGTTGAATTAATTATGTGCAAGTGAAAATTAATGTTTGAGTAGTTTTATTTCACTTCTAGTTTAGTTTAATCTTAATTTGGAACAATTTAAAATTTGAAGTTTTCTTTTTTTTAAATTTGAAAAAGTATTTTAAAATTAGGCGCCATGTATTCCAATAAGCGCTATTAGAGATAGAAATGCTAAGTTATTGCCTCTATGTCCTTTTTGTATTTAGCTAAAAAAAGGAATTTTTCTCCTTATCAAAATTTCCATTTTTTTTGTTCTAATTATGCGTACTAGAAAGCGCATATGAAATCAGCACTAAAGTCCATATATGAGAGGGTTTGGATATTTGTTGTTACTGGGTGGTCCCCACCTCCATCTTTAGTTGAAAATGAGCGTGTCCCTAAACCCTTAGAGATATGGACTGAGAATGAACTAAAATCTGCAAGTTTTAATTCTCGAGGCTTGAATGGTTCATTTAGCGCGGTCCCACCGAATGAATTCTGACGTATCTTGACGTGTGAAACCCCTAAAGAAGTTTGGGATATTTTTCAACTCACCCATGAGGGAACTAGTGTCATAAAGGCTTCAAAAATCTAAAACCTCACCACTCAATTCGAGACCATAAAAATGTTAGAGAGTGAAACTTTTGATGAATTTTATGTTAGACTCTCCGACATTGTTAATTCATATTTTAATTTGGAAGAAAAGATACACGACGACCGAGTAGTACCGAAAATTTTAAGGTCCTTACGGGATAGATTTATTCCTAAAGTGACCATGTTAAACTCTTTACCCACTTTAGCCTCTATGAAATTAGAAGAGCTCGTAGGTGATTTACAAACCTATGAACTTGACATGTTTTCCTCTAAGACCGAAAAGAAGAAATATAAGGTCATCACTTTAAAAGCCCAAAATGAGGAAAAACAAGTTTCGAATGATGAGAGTGATTTTAACTCGAAAGACATGGCTATGTTTGCCAGAAAATTTAGAAAATTTCTTAAGTTTAACCAAGATAATCTTAAAAATTATTTCAAGAAATTTGATAAATTTAAGCATGGCAAAGCCGAAAATTCCCTAAAAGGCAAAACGAAGATCTAAATATGGACGAGTCAAAGCGTTGTTTTGGTTGTAAAGGGTATGTTCATAGGGTTTTTGAATATACCACTAAACTAAGGAAAGATGAAAAGCAACAAATTTCCTAAAATGATACCCTTAGTGATAGTGATAAGGAAGAGGGACCCGAATACCCCATTGAGCCCAATTTTACATCGTTCATGGCAAGTCATGTGAGTGATCGTGAGAGATCATCCAATGACGACAACTAAATACACGACACTTTAGAGGCCAAAGTTTATAATTCACTTATTTTTTTATAGTTGTGAGACTAGAGAAGAGAAGAGAGTGAATGTGAAGAAGAGGTTGATGAGAGTGAACCTCAAATTTCCTTTAGAGAGTTATATGAAGAATCAATTAAATTAAAAAGGTCTAATTTGAAGTTAGAAGCTAGTTTGAGAGAGCGTGTGGAGGTCATTGATGAGAGTGCTTTAGTGGAAGACCATAGTATATGTGAGAGAGCTCTTTAAGAGAAGCTTGAGTATGTTGAAGGGGGGAGAGATAGCCTTGGAGGTTTAATGGAAACAATGAAGAAAGAGATTCTCATGTTTGAAGAGAGGAAGGTGGTTCTAGAGTCTAGGGTCTTAGAATTAGAAGAAAATTTGAGAGAGTCTAGTAACGTCAAATTTGATTTGGAATGTAGGTCTAAAAAAATAAATAAAATCTTAGGTACAGTCCAAATAAAAAATGACACTTGTGGTATAGGCTTTGATTCTTATAATGCTTCCGCTAATAAAGCCAAAAAAACTATTTTGAGAGAATCACCCAGGTACACTTCCAAAGATCAATCCTTAGGTTCTACCTTTCACCGAGCCTTTAGTGGCTCATATTGTGGTGGAAATGGTCATCTTAGGAAATTCTATTTTTATCTAAAAAGGTATCCTAGGAAATCCAAGGGTAGAGTCACCACGGTTCCCAAATCTTAAGAGCGTCAAGTTTCACTAGTTTGGTTTAGGAAATTCGGCTTGGGTGCCGTAAAAGATAGGTATCATGATTACCATTTGCTATCACGTGAAACCTCCCATTTTAAATTGAAAGGTTAAATGCGTTAGTTTTATTTTCATACTCTAGCTTACGTGCATCATGATATATTATTTTGCTAGTTGTTTGTTTTGTTCTCTATTTTCTAGTATATACTCCATGCTTAATCACATGCTAGAATTACGATGTGAGTATATCTTTTGTTTTTAGTTTATTTGTTTGTGTCTTACTTAGAAAAGTACAAAAAGATTTTTTTTTGTTTATTTTTCTTTTGAGTTAAATTTTTGTTCATTGATTTTTTTTTGAAAAACTCAAAAAGACATTTTTTGTGTATATTTTAATTTGACACACTTTATGTGGCATATACTTGTGTTTAAATCCTTTCCTTTTTCACTTCCATGTGGCTAGAACCTTTGGTTAAGATTGCCAATCCTTAAAATGTTCTTTGTCACGCTTGCATGGAGTAGTCTGAATTTGACTTGCGTAATGGATTAACTTTTCATATGCCTTCTCACACACATGCACAAGCTCACTTGAAATTTAAACGCACATTTATATTTGAGCTAATGGAGATGTTCTCCTATCAATTTAGTCATCGACATTTTTCAAGGACTATGAATGATTTGTGCATGTAATAACCATTTTTCGGATTTAAAAAAATATAAAAATATGTTTCTCTGGTGTAGTTGTTTATCAATGGAATCGAGCTGCGAAAGACAAAATTACTTTGCGTGAAAATCCACCATTGAATATAAGGCCTTAAAAAAGGTGGCATTAAAAAGAATATTTTCCAAGAAAAAAAATAGTTTATTTAGTATGTTCAAAATAAAAAGAAAAGTTAGTTGGAGTTATGTTAGATGTATTAACGGGTTTGAGCAATGACTTTGTATTCTAGTTAAGATTCTATTGTCATGACTCTATTCATTTGTAGAATCATCAAAATTCTAGGCTTGGGTGCATTGTGTATGTTTCTTCATTGAGTTCAATTTATATTATCACGTGAGGCTATATCTAAATGTGATAAAGTTTTGCAATCAAATGAGAACCCCGTGAACATGTTTTATATGATTGGGTCGAAATTTAATTATTACAAGTTCACACCCCTATACTTCCGTTTACCACATGTATTTGGATACATTTTTTCCATACGTGTGTGAAAAGATTAATGTATTTTGTGTCATGTGTAGTTTTTATACCTATGTATATGTGAGTGTGCTTTAGTAATATTCATTATGTATACATATATATGGTATAATTTTTTTTTGAGTCTTTGCCTTGCTTGCTAGTCCATATATGCTTTCAAGTCATAATTGGTACCTATATCGTTGCAAATTTTGGTTGGTATCCCATTCTTATGTGTCATATATTTTAGTTGGTATCATTTTTGGTATTTATTTTTGTCTGACTCTGGATTAGTTCTTGTTATATGTTGCCCATATGATTAATTGTTCTTATCACCTTAGTCACCATTGCAAGTTTAACTTGTTTTCCCTTATCTCATATCCCTTGTGTAGATTTAAGGGGGAGAAATGGTATTTGCATTAAATTGTGGGAGAAATAAGTTTTTTATTTATTCCTTAACCTTTGTCTATTCCTAAAGAAAAAGGGGGAGAAATGGTATCTAAACCTTTAGTTTAGGAGATCTAACTTAGGGGGAGAGCGCTATCTGTCTAGGTAGATTATTGTTAGATAAAAGGGGAGAATTTAATTTTATGCACTTTCTATTTTTTATATTCCCTATGCATTTAATGGTTTGCTTAAGTGTACAAGAAATTTATCTTAGCGGCATCTTTAATGCGACAAAGCAGTTTATCCTTGGGTCGAGTCACAGCGTCTCTATTTTATCTTATTTTGGGTGGGATGTTGTGTCTAGATGAGCTTGATGACCCTTTAGGATTTTTGGTTTGGTTTGGTCCCGGAATATCCAAAGGGGGAGATTTGTAAGAACAAATTTCCAATCAAGTCAATTTGTAGTATAGGCTTAATTTCGGACAAAACAATTTGTGTCATAGGATAGAATGTTCATGTTGGATCATTTTAAGTCTATGACAAGTGTATGTTGAAGATGTAGCGGTCATAAATTGAAGAATATAGCTTTGCTGATTTTTGTGCCGAGTTTCACGTAATCAACACGTAGATTCAAATGTCTCCTAAAGTTATGAATGCTTTCATATATATATACGAGCTTGGAAAATTTGTGTGTTACTATTTTTTTTTTTTTTTTGAATTCATAGTTCTAAAGATTTTGTTCTAGGACGCCTTTCCGTTGAAAAATCATATCAAATCTTAAAAAAAACCGAAAAATATGAACTGGCGGCCACGCGTGCCTATTTAAATTATCTACCATCAAGGCCTATAATCTTGTTGGAATAGTCGTTCGAACGAACTACAAACGAGATTTCTGAATATTTTTATGTTCTCTCGTTAGAAGTTTCATTCGAACCAACTCGTTCGAACGAGATTTCAGCGGGAGCAGTTATTTTGCCAATTTTTCCCCATTTTTCCACTTTTACCGCTAACTTTCTACCATCTTTACTTAGTGCAGGAAACACATTTTTGGTGGTAACTTTTGTGAGAATTCCAAAGCTTTTGATAGCAAAAATACTCCCAAGAAAAGTTCATGTCTTTGAGTTCTTCATTAATGACTTAATCAATTCCAAAACACACTTTCACACCCAAAGTTTGTTTCATATATATAATTTTCTTGTACAGTTTGTTTGGCACAGGGTTTTCTCTACACCATTAAGAAGAGAAGTTTGGGTTCATTCTCTACCCACAAAGGAGAAGAATTTGGGCTACGGGTTCCTCACATGGTGAAAAACAACATGTATGGTTGATGATGGGTTGTGACTCCATTGATTGAATCCAATACTGCGATGGACGTTGTTGTTATCAACTCGACATAGGTATTTTCAAGAAGAAGCGTTGGGACTTCAAGGGAGTCAAGCCGAGTGTTGTAATCTTTTTGTCTTATAATTGTAAAACTGTATCTAGTGGATTTGTTAAACGAGGGCCGTCCGATGTTTTTCCCATAATGGGTTTTCCTCGTACATCGCCATGTAGTGAGATTGTTGCATTTATGTTGTTTAACACATCTAGAATGCATGCTTAGGTTAGAAAGATAAATTTTGGTTCAATTTAAAATCTTTCTTATGTTGGTGTCAAAATATATTTGGGTGAATTTAAATTAACTTAATTCAAGTCAGAATAATTTAGTTTCATAAAATTTGGTTTAACCTATATCAAAGATCAATTAATTATTGTTAGGCAAATTTTAGGACCTGTGTTGAATTAATTGTGTGCAAGTGAAAAGTAAAGTTTGAGTAGTTTTATTTCAATTCTAGTTTAGTTTACTCTTAATTTGGAAAATTTTAAAATTTGAAGTGTTGATACCAAAATTAATATGCTGATGTGGACGAATAATACGAAGACACGTGTCAATCTACGTGGCACGATAGCATCGAGGAAGTTCATTTCCCGACCAACCATGCTTCTTTCCGAGCAACGAGGATACACCGAGGAACTCTAGCGCACCGAGGAACTCTAGCACACCGAGGAACTCTAGCGCACCGAGGTACTCTAGTTCTCCGAGGAACTCCTGATCAGCGAACAGCTATGGCGGTCCGAGCTGCACCTCGGTCGTATCATTAATTGCCAAATAATCAAGAGTTCAGATATTCATTGAATGCTTATATTCTTGACGCGCACGCTGCATTAAATGTATTACCCTTTCACATGTATATCATTTAATGTATCGAACCTTTCATGTACAGCCTCAAGGCTATAAATACCTTGTATCAAACCCATTCAAGGGGACCGGAATTTCTGGAGAGAACATGTAATCAAGAATTCTGCAAACACTCAGCAATAACATAACAGTGGACGTAGGCTTTATTCCTGAACGAACCACTTTAAAAATCTTTGTCTTATTTATTTATCTGTGATTGAATAATTAGAGCAATCTAGTTTTTTACATCAACAGATTGGCGCCGTCTGTGGGAAACGACTGTTACTATCGTTTTTCGCAACAATCATTTGTTATCAATGGCAGATAATCCAGAATCCAGTAATCGAAATGCTAGAAATGCTGGAAATCCTCCAAATCCATCTGCAACTCCAGATCTGGCTGGAATTATGACAAATCTGGCTCAAGGACAAACCGCCATGCAAGAATCTATGAGGCAACTCATTCAAACTCTTCAAGGCGGTGCACCTACCTATTCAGGACAACGGAGTGATCATGGGCAATCATGATCCAGATGTACTGCGTCATATCACAATGGGGAGTCTAATGATTATTCTTATCAACCTGGGCGAACTTCATCGATACGGGCTACGGATACAAATCAACCTATATCTCTCTCTCCGGAGAGAACCAGCCCTTTGGAAAGATTAAGCAGGGCGTCTCCTTTCAGTCAATTAGGACCAAGGAGGAATATGAGTCCACCTAGAGCTCCATCAAGAAGTTTTCGGCCACCATCAGGTTTGAGAGAAGGATCAGCACAATCACGACCAGCTACTCGTCGAGATAAATCTCAGGAAGCTACGTCAAAACAATCAGTTGCTCGGACTAAGCGGCCTGAGGAAGGAAATGAAGCATGGAAAGGTTCCATTCAGCGGTTGGAGGATAGACTGGGCGAAATGGCTAAGGCAAGAAACCCCTTACAGAGAACTTTTGTTCAAGGGACACCTTTTGTGCAAGCCATTGTGGATTTTCCTACACCATCGAAATTCAAAGCACCTGTGGTGACCCCCAAGTATGATGGAAAGACAGATCTTGTACTTCATATAGAACAATACCAAGCTGCCGCCGACATATATGCCGTCCCCGACGAGATGAGGTGTAGAGCATTCTCGGAAACTCTTACCGGATCTGCACAGATATGGTATAACAATCTTCCTCGGGGTAAGATTTCAACTTTTATTCAATTAGCCGAGTTGTTCATTGGGAATTTTTTTTTGGGGCGAAGCCGATAAAGCGAGTAGCACATTTGTTAAGTGTTAGACAATAATCAGGTGAAAGTACTAGAGACTACATAACTCGTTTTAATAACGAGAAGTTGGAAGTCGTAGATTACGAAGAAAAGACAGCAATCACTGCTTTGATGAGTGGTTTGCTGCCTAATAAGCTGTACTACACCTTAGCCAAAGATCCAACTAAAACTATGTCCGAGTTGATGGCAAAAGCAGCCAAAATTATGAATGCCGAGGAGGCTATGGCTGCGAAGAAGAATATGGATAAATAAGTAAAAGTGGAGGTCGACAAGTCTAAGAAGAAAGATCAGAAAGGTAATGGTGGTGACAAGCATTACAGGAATAATAGGACAACGTTGGAAGTCCTAAAGAAGTACGATAATTATACCCCATTGAAAATGGGTATTAATCATGTTTTGGAAGAAATCAAGAATAGCGAGGAAATCAAGTGGCCAGAGAAACTGAAGACAAATCCCGATCTGAGGAATAAGGCCAAATATTGAGATTTTCACAAAGATCATGGCCATATGACCAAAAATTTCATAGCCCTTCAGAACGAGATTAAAACACTCATCCGAAGAGGAAAGTTGTCAAAGTATGTAGATCGTAGAGGTGAAAGGAAGAATGATGACAGAACTAGAGAGAGTTCTAGATCTCCTCGTCGTGCGGAGGAGAAAAAGAAGAGGGATCATGAAGATGATCCAGATGATGACCCTGATCTTCCCAAGAAGCCAAGTCAGCCTGAGCGAGAGGTATTTTCCATTCGTTTTGGGTCATTTGATTGTAATGTTATTACAGGAGGAGATGCAGGAGGAGGAGACCTTACTGCAGAAAGAAAAGCTTACCTCGGAGAGGCTCAAGCTTGTTCATATATTCAGCGAATAAATCTGGCCGAGGATGATCGTCCGAGGAAGGTAAACAAAGAGAAGCTAGTGATTGGTTTTTCAAAAAACGACCTGGCAGGTGTTCTTTACCCTCATGATGATCCTTTGGTGATCAAAATGAGGATGAAGGATGTGGTTATTTCAAGGGTGTTAGTAGACAATGGTAGTTCGGCAGACATCATGTACTATTCATGCTTTGATAGCTTGAATTTAAATTTATCTCAATTGGAACCTTATCACAGACCCCTTCTGGGTTTTGCTGGCGAGAAAGTTTTTCCACTTGGGACGATCAAGTTGGATATACTCATTGGAACTTGGAATGCTTGTCGAACAGAAAGAATACGCTTATTTGTGATGGATAAGAATGTGCAGTCAGCCTACAACATCATTATGGGAAGAGTTGGATTGAAGAAGTTCGAAGCAGTTCCATCTATAGTACATCAGTGTTTGAAATTCCCAACGAATTTTGGAGTCGGAATTATAAAAGGTGATCAAAAAGTAGCTCGGGAATGCTATTATTCGTCTGCCGAGCAAGAAGAACTTGAAGAATCAAGGAAAAAGACTACTACTTATCAAGTGGAGGAGGGTACAGAAATTGAAACTCTTGACCCTAGGGATGAATCTCAACTTGTAAAAGGACAGGTGGTGGAGTCTACAGAAACTGTTATTCTGGACGACGAGCATCCTGAACGAGTAACCCAGATAGGATCGTCGCTGGATGTTTCAATAAAACAGGAATTGATAACTTTTTTGAGAAACAGGAAGAATACTTTTGCTTGGAGTCATGAAGACATGCCAGGAATAGATCCAAACTTCTTATGTCATGAGCTCAATGTGAATAAGGAGATCAAGCCTGTGAAGCAAAGAAGAAGAGTGTTTAGTCCCGAGAAGAACCAGGCCATACAAGAGGAGGTCGAGAAACTTCAGAAAGCCCAATTCATTGAAGATGTGAAATATCCAGATTGGTTGGCAAATGTGGTGATGGTAAAGAAGAAGAACAACAAATGGAGAATGAGTGTTGATTTCACTGATCTCAACAAGGCATGCCCAAAAGATTATTTTCCATTGCCCAGAATTGATCAACTAGTGGATGCTACCTCGGGACATGAGCTACTCAGCTTTATGGATGCTTATTCTGGCTACAATCAGATCAAAATAAAGCCGGAAGACAGGGAAAGTACTTCTTTTATCACCCCAAGGGGAACTTATTGTTATAATGTTATGCCTTTTGGTTTAAAAAATGCAGGTGCAACATATCAGCGGCTGATGAACAAGGTTTTTGCCGAACAAATCAGTTGCAATATGGAAGTCTATGTCGACGACATGCTCACCAAAAGCAAGAGAGCTACTAATCATCTAGTTGACTTAGGCCAGACCTTTGATCAACTGGACAAATACCAAATGAAGCTCAACCCGACGAAGTGTACCTTTGGAGTACGAGAAGGAATGTTCCTCGGATACATCGTCAATCAACGAGGTATTGAGGCAAATCCAAAAAAGATCAAAGCTCTTTTAGGGCTGCGATCCCCAACGACGAGGAAAGAAGTACAGAGTCTTACCGGACGAGTTGCAGCGCTCAACAGATTTGTATCCCGAGCAACTGATAAATGCCTCCCATTCTTCAAAACACTGCGAAAAAGTTTTGAGTGGACTGATGAATGTGAGAAGGCCTTTCAAGATTTGAAGAAGTATTTGGGAGCCCCACCATTGTTGTCTAGGCCAATAACTGGAGAGAAGTTGTACTTGTATTTGGCAGTATCAGAGAATGCAGTTAGTTCAGCATTGATCAGATTGGAGAATGGAGTCCAGAAACCTATCTATTACACAAGTAAAGCTTTCCGAGGTGCAGAAATCAGGTACCCAAAGCTAGAAAAATTGGCATTGGCATTAATTGAAGCAAGTAGAAGAATGAGGCCATACTTCCAGGCCCATACAATCATTGTGTATACCGACATGCCATTAAGACAAGCCCTTCACAAGCCAGAAAAGTCAGGAAGATTGATGTATTGGGCAATAGAACTCGGTGAATATGACATTGTGTATGAACCCAGATCATCATTGAAGGGGCAAGCTGTAGCAGATTTTATAGCAGAGTTCACATACCCTGATACCCCCGAGGAACAAAAGGTACTTGCTGACCTACCTGTGGACGATACAGTATCAACTGACACAAATCCAGACCAACTAAGGTTGGTAAAAGGACTTGTGGATATAGAAAAATCATCATATTCAAACCCAGACCAACTAAGGTTGATAAAAGGGCGCGAACAGATGACCGATGAGGAACGAAAGATACCAGGGAATGATGAAACAAAACAGCAGATATTTTACCGAGGAACTCTGACGGACAAGAAATTTGAAGACGAGGTACCTACATGGAAATTATATGTAGATGGATCATCGTGCACAGCTGGTTATGGAGCAGGAATTGTTTTAAACATCCCAGATGATATTGACATGGAGTATGCCCTGAGATTCCAATTCAAAGCTTCCAATAACGAGGCTGAGTATGAGGCTATGATAGCAGGATTTCATTTGGCGAAAGTTATGGAGGCACGACAAATAATTGTTTTCAGCGATTCTCAATTAATTGTGAATCAAATGATGGGAATATATGCAGTTAAAGGAGAATTAATGGTGAAGTACCATGCGAAGGTGATGGAGTTATTGGCAAAATTTGATGCTATTCAATTGGTGAGAATACCGAGGATGGAGAATGCTAGAGCAGACGCATTAGCCCGTTTAGCGTCAACTACGCGCACCGAGCTACGAAGAACGATACGAATTGAAGTATTAGAAAGTCGGAGCATAGAAGAAGACCTGATGGTGAATATAATAACCCTTGATTTAGGTCCATCTTGGATGGATCCTATCAGGGCATACATTGAAGAAGGAGAATTACCAGAGGACAAGCTAACTGCAAAGAAATTGAAGTATAAAGTTGCTCGGTATGTGTTAACTAATGGTGTTTTGTATAGACGAGGAATTATGGCAGGTTTGCAGAGATGTGTGCATCCATTAGAAGTCAAAGAATTGGTTGAAGAAATCCATGAAGGATCTTGTGGAGCTCATGTAGCAGGTCGGACACTTTTGCAAAGGGTAATGACACAGGGATATTACTGGCTGACGATGAGAGTTGATTGTATAGCCTATGCCAAGAAGTGTGACAAGTGCCAACGTTTATTCTCCATCCGAAGAACTCCACAAGCATTGTTGACACCGATAACTTCACCTTGGCCATTTGCCATGTGGGGGGTTGATCTGGTTGGACCATTGCCGACGACCCGAGGAAGGTTCAAGTATCTCGTCGTGGCAGTGGATTATTTTACTAAGTGGGTGGAAGCTGAACCACTCATTGATATGACGTACGAGAAGGTATATCAGTTCATTTGGAAGAACATCATTTGTCGATATGGTCTCCCCCATGCATTCATCACAGACCATGGAACACAATTCGATAATGAAGAATTTGCTGCCTATTGTCATCAATCGAACATTTTGAAGTATCATTCAGCACCAGGCCATCCCCAAAGCAATGGACAGACTGAGGTGACAAATAGAACATTACTAAATGGTCTGAAGAAGAGGTTAAGTGAAGCTAAAGCAAATTGGATCAATGAGCTCCAATCAGTACTATGGGCTTACCGAACAACTCCCCGAGTAGCAACTGGAGAATCACCATATATGCTAGCATTTGGAAGTGAGGCTGTGATACCTGCCGAGTTGGGTCTCCCAACGCATAGAGTACTGAATTTTAATTCCCCGGTCAGCGATTTGATGAGAAGATTGGATTTGGATATGCTCGAGGAGGTTAGAGAAGAGGCAGCCATTTGGAATGCTGCTTACCAACAACGTACAGCTCTATTTTACAACAAAAGGGTGAAGAAATGTGATTTAAAAGAAGGGGATTATGTGCTAAAGAAAGTCATTCAGAAGAAAAATAAGTTGGAAGCAAACTGGCATGGACCTTACCGAGTTACAGAGGTGGTTCGTCCAGGAACTTACAGAATAGCAACTCTAGAAGGAGAAGAATTTAAGAATGCGTGGAATGCTGAACACCTACGCAAGTATTATCAGTAATGTAAAATGTAAAGCATTCCCTTCATTGTGAATAAAGCGAGGATGTTTCGCCATTTTCTTTCTGGTTGAAAGTTTTTTGTGGAATACTAGTGTAATACACTATGCACACAAAAAGTGCTCTAAGGAGCCAAAAAGTGCTCTAAGGAGCCAAGTGCTCTAAGGAGCCAAAAAGTGCTCTAAGGAGCCAAAAGCTCCTTAGAGCCAAAAAGTGCTCTAAGGAGCCAAAAGCTCTAAGGAGCCAAAAAATACTCCTTTGGTTAGGAGGCTCTCTAAGGAGCCAAAAGCTCTAAGGAGCTAAAAAATACTCCTTTGGTTAGGAGGCGCTCTAAGGAGCCAAAAGCTCTAAGGAGCCAAAAAATACTCCTTTGGTTAGGAAAAACAAAATATTCCAAAATACACCAAGTATAGTTGGTCGGGGATAAAGACCCACTAACTGTAGTTGGTCGACGAGGACAAATTATTGACCTTAGTTGGTCGGACACATTTTTATATTTGAAATTGAACCAAGTATGGCTGGTCGGGGATGAAAATCCATCAACTGTAGTTGGTCGACAAACATTATTTATCCACCTTGGTTGGTTGGAAACAGTTTGAACAATTTATACTCATTACTTTATTATTAAGTGATTGAACAACCTTGATACTTGTAAATTTTTATTATTAATTTGATGGACAGCACAATATTGTTATCTTTTTAACAGATACATAGATACATATGCACAAATATAAAGGTGTTTTGATAAACACAAGACAATAGCAAAATTGGCAAACAGAAAATGAAAGTTTTTTTTATTAAAAATCCAGAATAAATTACAAGTTACATGAATGTACTAACTGTTACATTGAAAACCTATTCTATTGGTTTCTTTCCTTTATTTTTTGAAATAGGCTCCTCGCCAGCAGGAGGATCCTCTAGGCAAAGAGGAGAATTAATGAAATTAACATCCCTGAGCATTCTGACGTTCATCACAGAAGGTGTATCCAAGAGATGCTCAGGACGAGACAATTCAACCTGAGAATGAAGGCTATAATCACCAAGGTACTTTGAAATCAAGCTACGAGGAATGGAACGAGCTGGGATCCATGCCATGTCCAATTTGAAAGGTGGTACAGGAAAGTCTAATAATCCTGGAGCATGATAATCCCATAAATAATGCCCTTGCTCCAATTTTAACACACCCAGTGCATTCAACCATCCTTGCTTGTAACCTTCATTGTTGGCATGTTCAATACGAGCATCCAGATGAACAAGAGCTTCATTATATCCTGCCATCCAGAATTCCCTGGGTTGTTTATGAAATTGAAAGGTTAATCTATCGAATTGCTCGAGAAGGTTTTTGGCAAAAAGATCCTTAGTATGAAGAGCAGACTTTGTCGCAGCCAGTTGATCTTCTAAAGATAAGTTTTTCTTGGACAATTTAGATAGAGCACGATCCTTAGCCTTCAGTTGGAACGCTTGAGTTTCCAGAGTAGATTGTGTGCGAGCCTCTTTAACGTTGCGACTAAGAACTCTTGATCGGCTCCGAGAAGCAACTGGAGAACTTTGCTCCTCGCCAATTCTTCCTCGTCCCCGAGAACCTCTTCCTCATCCACAAGCAGTCCCAGAAACAGCAGATCTTCTTAAATCATCCAGCTCTTGCCTTAATTTGGAATTTTCGACCTCTAAGAAAGAGAAACCCTCATCAGTAATGGGCACTAGAGCATTGGAAGATGACGCTGCAGATTCATATTGAGCCAACTTTTTTTGTAAATTATTATTTTCTTGTTCTAGGATCTCGGCAATCTTCCTGCAAGCTTCAACTTCACCTTTTTGGGTCCTTTCCCTAATATCATATCCAGCAATGATCTTCTTATGGCCTGTTTCAGAAGAGAGTTGCTGGTATCTATTTTCATAATCCTTGTGCAATGAAGCCAATGATGCATTGTGTTGATTTTGAAGATCCTCTATGGAACCATGAAGTTCCTCGATCAATTCGTAGTATGCCACATTATTGGCCACAGATCTATCAAGTAAATCCTTCAGATATCGGTAAGCCTCAACTGCTTGTTCTGAGGCATCGTGACCAAGGATGTCAACAATCTCTGATACACTTAGGTATGTATGACCAGCTTTATAATAGCCATTGCATTGTCGCATCAATTCAGTATCAGGAGCAAATATCAATTCCATTCTGGCCAAAAACTAATAAAGAAGAGGAAGCAGGAGTTAATAAATAAAAGCAGACAGAGTATCAATAAAGAAGAGAAACGAAGATGTATTTTATTAGATCATCAAAAAGTTACATTGTTCGATTACAAGTAATGAAATATAGAAATGATACCGAACAACTTCACACCTTTTCCTTGTCCCCCAAGACTTTCTCGGGAGGCTGGGACGAGGAGCTCGGTTGCTCGGTGGTAACAACGGTTTGATCAACAGGAATCTTCTCGGCAGGAGGAGGCATGGAAGAAATGTCCTCGTTGACAGAGGGTTGAGAAGCAGAGACTGGGTCACCCATAGCCATAGCAGATTCATCTGAGACAGGCTCATCTTCTTCTTCTTCTTCCACAATTGCTGGAGGAGGACCAGGGAGGTGTTGTTGGAATAGCTCAGAATCGTCTTGGACCTTCAACTCTTGCAGAGCAGCTACCCAGCCATCGTGGAAGTATTTCAACTTCCCATATTGGACTTGGGATGTCATTGAAGGAATCCCTTTATCCCAACCAGCACTGAAATGTTTCTTGATTGCGACCTTTCTCCTCAACTTCTCCGAGGAGAGCTTCACATCCAATTCCTCTTTTTTGACCTTGATATCTCGCAGGGTAGATAACTCTTCCTCTGCCTTTTTCAGCTGGCCATCATATTCCTGATGTTTAACCTCTAAACCTTTTACTTTCTCCTCCAAATTCTTGGAGGTTTCGGCCATTTTCACCTTCTCAGCTTCAGCCACAGCTAATTTCTTCTCCCAAACAGCTTTTTCGTCAACATACTGTTGACGAGATTCCTTTAAAGACTGGGTCAAACCCAACAGAGCATCCTCTACACCTGACGAGGAGCTTGAAGCTTTAATAGTTGCATCCTTCTTCACAATATTATTAAAACAGTTCACCAACTGAAAGATGAGAAAAATAGCAAAGTCAATACAAAATGCAAGCTTTCAGAGAAAGAAAGAAAAACCAGAAGTATAAGAAATTTACTGAAGCAAGGTGACGAGCAGCTAAGGATGTCAGCATATCCCTAGGAATTCTTTCATCAATACCATGGACCTCGGGTAAGACCGAGCTCATTGCAGAACTTGGAAGAATGATGTTTGGAACATCAGTACCACCAGCAGGTAGGGAGGAGGCAGTTTCAGCCGGAGTAACTAAGGATGATTTCCTCAATCTCTTCAACGGGCGGTCAGAACCTTCAACCAAAGAGGTCTTGGTCGGAGAGATTGTAATTACATCTACAGGAGCATTTTTCTTGCTCGGAACCATTGGGGGCTTCTCGACAGCTTTAGAAGACCCAGCATCCACTTTTTTAGTCCCCTCTGGGGCATCAGTTTTACTTTTCTTGGCCCCAGCAACAGAAGTAACATCATCAAAGAGAGCAGGAGGAGCTCTTTTCTTACCCATCCTTTGACTTAAAGGAAGATGAGAATCTGAAGATGAACCTTCTGGAGTTAAAGCTGGTTCAACAGGGCGAGCAGTATAAAAGGTTGTGTAACTCTTATAATGTAGCAGATATGAGGCAGACCTGATGTGTTCGTCTGCAATGTTCTTGTGCAAACCCCAGATAAGTTTCAGATGCTTGATATTAACCTCTGATTCTTTTGGAGTTCTTCTTTTGCTATCAACTGCAAATAAATACATAACGAGATATCAATCATACATTTTGTCAAACATGATGAAAGCATAATTTCATAAATAAAATAAAATGAAAAATAAACCTATCCCATTGCCATATGGGGGGCATCTGGGACCGTTGTATACTTCATCTCCAGTTAAAGGGGCATATTGCCAATTTTTTATAACCAACCCATGTTCAAAATAATCTCTATTTGAGTCAGGGAGGTTAACTACAAGAGCCCTATTCAGAAACCTAGTTTTTAAGTAATAAATATTATCTAGAGTGGCCCACTTATAGCAATACATAATCTCAGGGATCCCAATACGAGTCCCATGAGTTAGATTTAATTTGTGTACCCCATTAATTATTCTCCATGAATTGGGGGCTATTTTTGCAGGGACAAGATCAAAATATTGACAAAACTCAAGACACAACGGATTTGGTGGAAAGGAAAAACCGTATTCAGCAATAAAAAGACTGGGGAACCAATGTCCCTCAGCCAGACGAAAATAATTTTGAGGTTCAGAAAGTTCCTCCAAGATTACCCAAGACGGGATGGAAAAGTCAGAGCGGAACTTTTCAAGAGATTCAATAATGTAAACCATGATGAATAAAAGAAGAAGGAAGAAAATCTTATAGGAAGGAAGGAGGTCTGCTGACAACTAACGAAGGAAAAGATGAACGCACAAGAGAGAAGGAGAGAATAGAAAGCTTGAAGGCAGAAAATTGGAAAATGTAGAGGACGGTATGGTTACCTAAGAAGTTTAAATACTTTGCATTGGGAAGCGGCGAAAGAAATGATTACCAAAAAGAAACTACTGAACTTACGGCGGCTAAAAGGACAAAAAACTGCACGGAGATCGAAGCGCTTATGAAAAATTCAAAAAAAAGGGCGGAAGCTGCGAAATGAGAAGGAAATTTGAACACAATGTTCCTGAAACCCAGGAAAAGTCATTTAATATTGCCATATACCGAGAAAGAATGTTCCATACTCCTCAAAGTTCGAAATATGAAACATTGGGGGCTTCTGTGGATACCAAAATTAATATGCTGATGTGGACGAATAATACGAAGACACGTGTCAATCTACGTGGCACGATAGCAGCGAGGAAGTTCATTTCCCGACCAACCATGCTTCTTTCCGAGCAACGAGGATACACCGAGGAACTCTAGCGCACCGAGGAACTCTAGCACACCGAGGAACTCTAGCGCACCGAGGTACTCTAGTTCTCCGAGGAACTCCTGATCAGCGAACAGCTATGGCGGTCCGAGCTGCACCTCGGTCGTATCATTAATTGCCAGATAATCAACAGTTCAGATATTCATTGAATGCTTATATTCTTGACGCGCATGCTGCATTAAATGTATTACCCTTTCACATGTATATCATTTAATGTATCGAACCTTTCATGTACAGCCTCAAGGCTATAAATACCTTGTATCAAACCCATTCAAGGGGACCGGAATTTCTGGAGAGAACTTGTAATCAAGAATTCTGCAAACACTCCGCAATAACATAACAGTGGACGTAGGCTTTATTCCTAGCCGAACCACTTTAAAAATCTTTGTCTTATTTATTTATCTGTGATTGAATAATTAGAGCAATCTAGTTTTTTACATCAACATGAAGTTTGGTTTTGTTTAAATTTGAAAATGTATTTTAAAATTAGGGGCCATATATTTCAACACATTGGATAAATATGTGGAGAGTGGGGCCAAAATTGTTCTTTTGCAGTTGGCTATAGGTGATCTCGGCACAGTATTTTATAGATCTCGATATATTTTGTGTCGATCGTGTGGCTGAAGAGGATCTGAATTGGGTTGCAGCTGCGACTGGTGGAACTATGTAAACATCTGTCAATAATTTTATTTATGAAGTTCTTGGGACTTGTGAGCTATTTGAGGAGAAGCAAGTTAAAAATGAGAGGTTTAATATATTTAGTGACTACCCCTTGGGGCAGAGAACTACTATCATTATTTGAGGTGGTGCTGATCATTTCATTGAGAAAGTCAAACGCAGTTTACATGATGCATTATTTTGTTGAAAGCATTACTTCCTTTGAAATCCGGATTGCAATTAAATGGTATATTCATTAAACTACCCACACTTCATATTGTCAGTTGTTCTAACACTTTATCACACTTTATCTTGTGAGCTATTCTAACACTTTATCTTGTGAGCTATTAATTCTATTGGATAACAGTCTAAAGAATGTTTAAAATGTACTAGGTTGTTGATCCACCTGACAGTGCCCTAACTAGGAAACTCTGCGTACCAAACTCCCTAAGATTATTTTGTTGTGCATTTGAAACTTCTTCCATTGTTCCAAAAATATTTCTTTAAAGTTTGGTAACCAACTCAAGTGCTTGTTGCTCAGATCTCCCTTTCGTTCCATAAGTAGTTTGTTCAAGAATTACTTAATCTGGGTCAATTCAAGTTAACCACAACAACGTGATCCCTCCACAATTACTGTAAAAATATTTCTTTTATTTTTAACAAACTTTTAAATTAGTAATAACTATTAGATATCATCTTGACCTGTTCTCATTCTTTGTCTATGATCTTGATTGTCTTCATTTTCTTCTTTGGCAACACTGATCTAAGTGGGAAATGAAAAAGTGGATGTTGTAATAGGAGAAACCAGTTTGAACTTTGAATCATTTGAATGAGATATTATAACACTTTATCAAACTTTATCTTGTGAGCCACTGTACTCCATTATGAATATTGTTAAAGTGGGATGCCGAAACCAAGGGTATTATAGTTTGGCTTTTCATTTTATTTATAGTCAGAATTCTTACCAATTTTGATCTCAGAATTCTTATTATTTTGATCTCAGAATAGATAGTGAACATTTATGGCACTTATAGTTTTATTGTTATAGATTTATAAGATTGTAAAGGGTAAGATTCTTATTATTTTTCTTTTTCTTTGTTGAAGGAAAATACAAATAGCTGATTTCTATCTATTTGGTGGCATCATGATGGGATTATTTTCTGTGGAGAATCTCAATTTTTATAGCCGAATCTCTATTATTTGGTTTTGGATTTTTTTTATATCTGTTGATGTAAAAAACTAGATTTGATCTAATTACTTTAATCACAGATAAATATGAAATAAGAGATTTTTAAAGTGGTTCAGCCTTAAGGAAATGGCCTACATCAACTATTTTTTTATTGCTGACTGTTTGCCTAGGATTCTTGTCAAGTGGTTTTCCCAAGAAATTCCGGTCCCCCCCTAATGAGGAGGTTACAAGGTATTTGTGACCTTGAGGTTGTACATGTCAAAGGACAATGCGTTGTTATCTAGTAAACATATACATATGTACGATAATAATGAGCATTTAATGCATGGTCGCCTATTTGATTATTCTGATTTGAGTGTTCTGTACGCTATGTAGCTCAGACTGCTTAAGCTACTCGAATCCTCTATGTAGCTTGGAACACTTGAGATGCTCGGGGCCCATGAGTTGCTCGAGGAGCCTAAGTTGATCAGTACGTTTGTGCTGTTCGGAATGTATGAGTTGCTCGTGGCGCTTGAGTAGCTCGGTGGCAGTGAGTTGATCGGTAGAAGTATTTGTAATTGCCACGTTGGTTGACACATGTCTTCAAATGATGGGTCCATGTCAACCGAAGCCCCCAATGTTTCATAGTTTGATGTCGAAGAAAAATATGGGACATTCTTCTTGAAAACTGCATAGATTATGGTTTGTATGGTTTTTAGGAAAACGATCGTTGTATATAATTCCTTTTTGAATGCATAGTAATAGGCCTCATAAATAATTTGAATGTTCATGACCGCTTCGATATTTGTGCCCCTTCTCTTCTTTTTAGCCATCGGATACACAAACGTACTCCCTTGTAATCATTACTTCTCTCTATTCTCGGGGTAAAGTATTTAAGGGTGGCAGAAATCCTATCGTCTCTCACCTTTCAAATCTGTATCTTTGAACTCTTCATTTTCTCTCTGTCATGTGCCTTCGTTCTTTCCATTGTTCATTGTCACCTGATCTCTTTTTCCCTGTAAGATTTTCTTCCCTTTCTTTTATTTTACTTTGTTCATCATGGTTTATCTTGTTGAGTCTTTGGACAAATTTCGGTCTGAATTTTCGATCCCTTCGTGGGATATTTTGGAAGAACTTTCTGAACCTTTTGATTATGTCTCTTTGGCTGAGGGACATTGGTTCCCATATATTTTTGTCGACGAATGTGGATTTTCTTTTTCTCCAAACCCCCTATGTTTGGAGTTCTTCCAATATTTTGATGTTGTACCTGTAAGAATAGCTCTAAATACCTAGAGGATAGTTAATGGTGTACATAGATTGAACCAGCTCCATGGAACCCGTTTAGGGACTCCAGAGATTATGTACTGCTATAGATGGGTTGTCAGTGATTCCACATTCTATTTAAAAACTAGGTCTTTGAATAGGGCATTAGTTGTCAATCTTCCAGATGCCAATAGGGATTATTTTGAGCATGGGGTTGTTATGAAAAATTGTCAACATGATCCATTAAATGGAGATGATGTATATCAGGGTCCCAGGTGTCCCCCTTATGGCAATGGAATAGGTTGTTTTTATTTTTTCAAATCTTATTTTCTTGGTGTTTGATAAAATGTGTCACTGACATTTATTTTTATTTGTTACAGTTGACAGTAAAAGAAAACCTCCAAAAGAAGCTGACGTTAATTTAAAGCATTTGAAACTTATCTGGGATTTGGACCAATCTTTTGTCGAGGAACATATTATATTTGTCTCATATTTGTTGTTGTACAATAGATATACTTCATCTTTCACTTCTCGTCCTCATCAAGTGGTAGTTAATCTTGACCAAGTGCTAGCTTCTAAGACTAGGGTGGAAGGTTCTTCCTCTGAGTCCAGTATTCCTATCAGTGATCGAATGAAGAGGAGAAGAGCTCCTGACTTTTTTGACAAGTCTGCCTCTCCTGCTGTGGAGACAAAGAAAAGTAAAAAAGATGTCCCAGAAGAGGGGATAAAGACTGTAGAGGTACCCCCTCCTGGTGCTGCCAAGAAATTTGGCGAGAAGCCCTCTGTGGCTCCGAGCAAGATTATTGCTCTCTCTCCTCCGAGTGAGGTTATTGTCATATCACCAATAAAGACAACATCTTTAGTTGAAAATACTCCTGCCCCTATGAAGAGGTTGAAGAAAAGTTCTTCCGAGAGACCTACTGAACTTGTCTCTCAAACTTCAAACGTTGAAGGTAATATTCAATCTTTTGTTGCTTCGAGCTCTGCTGTGAGATTGGTGAAATCCTGGACTATCCCAGAAGTCCAGGGCATTGAAGACACTCTTTCTCGTGAGAGAATCACTACTTTGGGTGCTCAACACATTGCCTCAGAAAGTATTGTTAACTCGACCCCTTTATTTTATAGTACTATGTTCCTGTATTGACTTAAAATGGTTTCTTTTTTCAGCTGGTGATGTGTTTTAACAGCATTCTGAAGAAAAATGAAGCTATCAAGGCTTCAAGCTCCTCGGGAGGAGTAAATGAAGCTTTTGTTGGGCTGACCCAATCTCTAAAAGATTCTCATCAAAAATACGAAGAAGATAAGGTTGCTTGGGAGAAGCAACTCACGTCCATTGAGTTGGACAGAAATCAGGCTATGAATGCCTCCAAGGACTTGGAGAAGAAGTTGAAGGAATCTGAGCAGAGCAACAAAAACTTTGAACAGAGCAACAAGAAGCTTGAGGCTAAGCTCAAGTCTGCTGAAGATGAAGTTGTTAAACTTCAAACAACAGAAAAAGGAGGTGGAGGAGAAGTTGAAGGTTGTCGAGGAGCTCCTTAGGGAAAGGACCTCCTCGAAGAAGGCAAAAAGGAAGAAGGCAGTTAAAAAACCATTCAGCGCTGGTTGGGATAAAGGTTGGAATAAGGGTCAAGCTTCCATCTCCTCTCAAATGGAATACGCCAGTCTTAAATACTTGAGGGATCGATGGGTTATGACCTTGCAGTAGATGAAAGTTGCTGAGAATTCTGAATTATTCCAGCAGCACATTAATGGCCATCCTCCCTCTCTTAGAGAAGAAGAAGAGGATGAAGCTGCCTCAGATGAATCTTCTTTGATGATTGGAGATCAGGACCTTTCTGTCCTAGTTGTTTAAAGTTTCTTCAAGCAACTCCAACCCACCAGCACTTCTATCGAGCAACTACTTTTATCCTTCGAGAAACCAGTCACTTCCTCCAAACTTTCTAAGGAGGTCGTAGGGAATAAGGAGAACGTGTAGAGTTGTTTGGGTGTTTATTTTGTTATTTTTTAATGTAACCTCAGACTTTGTATTTTCTTCTATGATGAAATAAAATTCAAAATTTGGTTGCTCACCTTGAATTTCTCTTTTACTTCCTATGTATGTGTTATTATGGATTCTTTTTATTTCTTCTCATTGCTAGTTTATGGCCAGGATGGAGCTCTTATCAGCTCATGACACTGAATTGATGAAGAAATCAAATGACTATTTTAAAGCTGGTCCTACAGACCTTAATGAGGCTCATATCATTAACATCCTTGGTCCAGATACTTCTAAACGAGCAGTTGAAGCTTACCAATACCTTAAATGATTGCTCGATCATGCTGTTGCCAACAACGTGGCCTACTATGAGATGATTGAAGATCTCCAAGGAACAATCAAGGAACTTAAGCAAAAGTACAAAGAGTCTTCCACACTTTTGCATCAAGGATACGAGAATAACTATCAGCAATTGAGTGCTGATAAAGGGTAAGATAAATTTATTTCTGTTTATGACAAGAAAGAGAGTGTTTTGAAGCTTGAGGTTGAAGAACACAGGCATATCGCCAAGTTATTGGAGTAGGAGAACATTAGTTTTCAAGAGGAGATAAAACATCTCAAATCGGATGCATCCTCCTCGGGAGCCTTGGTCCCTGTTAATGATAAAGGTTTCTCTTTTTTGGAGGTAAAAAATGCCCACTTAAGAGATGAGTTGGAAACTTTATAAAGGGATGGACTCTCCTCATCTACTCGTGGACGAGCAAGGTCTTCTTCTCGTGGACGAGATTGGGTTGGTCGGGTCACCATTGAAGATGCTAGAACGCAATCCGCTTTAGAGAATCAGTCTTTTCAGTTGATGGCGAAGAACTAAGCCTTAGCAGAAATGTCTAAGAAAATTTTGAATCTCAGCGAACAACTTACTACTCAGAGTTCTGCCTTGGAAAATAAGTAAATCCCGATAAAGAATCTCCACGAGCAACTGGAGAGGTTAACTTACCAATTCCATAAACAACCCAGAGAATTTTGGATGGCTGGGTATAATGAAGCTCTTTACCATCTTGATGATCGGATCCAGCAGTCGAATAATGAGGGGTACAAGCAGGAATGGTTGAATGCTATGTGTGTGCTACAATTGGAGCAGTGACATTACTTATGGGATTATTATGAGCCTAGAGTGCTTGATTTTCCCGTGCCTCCTTTTAAGCTTGATTTTAGTTGGATACCTGCTCGGGCAATTCCTCGATGCTTAATCTCCAAATATCTTGGCGACTATAGTCTTCATGCCAACATTGAATGTTAGAATTCTAAGAGATGTAAATTTTATAAATTCTCCTTATGCCTTAGATGACCCTCCTGCTGGAGTATAACCTGTTTCAAAGGCAGAAGGGAAAAAACCGATGGAATAGGATTTTTTATAAAGTGTATTTTTCACAGCATATGTAATTCTTCTTGTTTTGAATTAAGTAATTTGCAGAATATCCTTGCTTGTTTGTTTGTGAATATGTGTAAATTTAGAACTTGTCCTTTTTATTGTTGGATTATAGTGACTTGTCACTCTATGGGTCTAAGCAATGAAATGATTTGCATCTAATGTTCCTGGTTAATTTAATCAATCGAAGTTGATTGTAATTGGTTTACCGACCAACCGGAGTTGGTGGTAATTGATTCCCGACCAACCGGAGTTGGTGGTAATTTATTCCTGACCAACCGGAGATGGTGGTAATTTATTCCCGACCAACTGGAGTTGGTGGTAATTGCTCTGAATTTGATGTGTAGTGTGTAGCACTAATATTCTGAAAAAATTTCAACAAAGAAAGAAAGTGGATTAAGCATCACTTTATTCATATTGAAGAGACTGCATTACATATGAATTACAATTACTGATAATATTTGTGCAGATGCTCTGCACTCCATGCATTCTTGAATTCTTCTTCTTCCAAGGTTTTAATCCTGTATGTCCCTGGCCAAACTATTTTTGTTACTCTATAGGGTCCGTGGCAGTTGGCTTCTAGTTTGTTGTGCTTTTGGATCCCTTTCTTTAGCACATAATCCTCTTCCTTCAAATCACACTTCTTCACTCTTTTGTTATAGACAAAAGTTGTTCGTTGTTGATATGTTGCATTCCTGATTGTTGCTTCTTCCCTAACTTCTTCGAGCATATCTAGGTCTAATCTTCTCATCAAGTCACTGACAGGAGAATTGAAATTTAGTACTCTATGCATAGGTAGATCCAATTCAGCAGGTATGACATCCTCACTCCCAAATGCCAGCATGTATGGGGACTCTCCAGTTGTTGTTCGCGGTGCTGTGCGATAAGCCCACAACACAGAGTGTAGTTCATTAATCCAATTTTCTTTTTCACTATCTAGTCATTTCATCAATCCATTTAATAGCATTCTATTTGTCACCCCAGTTTGTCCACTGCTCTGGGGTGACCTGGTGCAAAATGGGTTTTCAGTATATTGGATTGATGACAATATGAAGCAAACTCCTCGTTGTCAAACTGGGTTCCATGGTCAGTAATGAATGCATGTGGGAGACCATATCTGCAAATAATGTTTTCCAAGTGAATTTATAGACTTTATCATATGTCATATCAATAAGGGGCTCAGCTTCCACCCATTTTATAAAATAATTCACAGCAACCATAAAGTACTTGAATCTTCCCCTAGTCGTTGGGAGTGGCCCGACCATGTCTATCCCCCACATGGAAAATGGACAAGGGGATGTTATGGGTGTTAACAATGCCTGGGGAGTTCTTTGGATGGACGAAAATCATTGACATTTGCCGCACTTTTTAGCATAAGCTGCGAAATCAGCTCTCATCGTCGGCCAGTAGTACCCCTGCGTGGTTACTCTTCATAAGAGCGTCCGACCATCTACATGGGCTCCACAAGACCCTTCATGAACCTCTTCGATCAAATCTTTCACTTTTGAGGGATGGACACATCTTTGTAACCCTGCTATAACTCCTCGTTTGTATAAAATGCCACTGGTTAATAAATAACGAGAAGCTTTAAACTTTAGTTTCTTGGGTGCGAGTTTATCAGTTATAAAGTTCCATCTTCAATATAGGCCCTGATGGGATCGATCTAAGATGTTCCTAAGTCGAGGGAAATGAAATTCATCATTAGATCTTAGTCTATGTTCCGACAAACTAGGATTTCTATTGGTATTATTCTTCATAGCTTGGTACATGTGGCTGATGCCAATCGAGCTAGTGCGTCTGCTCTTACATTCTCCAATATTGGTATTCTAATCAACTGAACTACATTAAGACTTAATTCAACCTCCATTACTTTGGCATGATACTTGTTCATTAATTCTCCTTTTGTTGCATACACCCCAGAATTTGATTTACAATTAACCGAGAGTCAATGTATACAACGATTTGCTATGCCTTCATGGTTCTATCCAGGCTTAGTCCCACGATCATTGCTTTATATTCGTCCTCATTATTTGAAGCTTTAAATTGAAAGCGCAGACCATACTCCACATCAATCTCATCCAGACTTTTCAAAACGATCCCTGCTCCACTACCCGTAGTTCACGAAGAGCCATCCCTATACAAATTCCATATGGGTAACTTATTATCAAATTTTTTATCAGAGAGAGTTCCTTGGTGGAATATCTGGTACTTCCTTTTGTCCTCCTTTAGTACTTCTCGCTGCTCTTCAATCATCTTTTCATGATCGATAGGCATTTCTTGCTGCTTGCCTACCGACGTAAGTTGGTCGGAGTTTACATTTGATGATCCTGTAACATCTACAGGTTGGTCTGTATTCAACTACTATTCTTCAGAGGCATTTTCTTGAGTAAACTCTATGATAAAGTCAGCTACTACCTGCCCTTCGAGCGATGAACTGGTCTAATAAACTATATCATATTCACCGAGCTCCACTGCCCAGTACATCAATCTTCCTAATTTTTCAAGCGTATGCAGAGCTTGCCTTAATGGCATGTCGATGTACACCACTATAGTATGGTCTTGGAAGTATGGCCTCATTCTTCTGCTTGCTTCAATTAGTGTTAATGCCAATTTCTCCAGCCTTGGATATTTTATTTACTCTCCTCGAAAAGCTTTGGTGGTGTAATATACTGGTTTTTGTACTCCGTCCTCCACTTTTATTAATGGCGAGCTCACTGCGTTTTCTGAAACTGCCAGGTATAAGTACAGTCTTTCTCCCATCACTAGTCTAGATAATAGTGGAGGCATCCCTAGATACTTCTTCAACTCTTGAAAGTCCTCCTCGCATTCATCATTCTACTAAAAAGTTTTTCATAGTGTTTTGAAGAATGGGATATATCTGTCTATTGCTCGTGATACAAATTTGTTAATTGTTGCAACTCGTCCTGTGAGACTTTGTACTTCCTTCTTCGTAGTTGGAGATCGCAGCTCCAATAGATCCTTGATCTTTTCAGGTTTTGCCTTGATTCCTCATTGGTTAACAATATATCCGAGAAACATGCCTTCTCGTACTCCGAATATGCATTTGGTGGGATTCAACTTCATTTGATATTTCTCAAGTTGATCGAATGTTTGACCTAGGTCAACTAGATGATCAGTAACTTTATTTCTCTTCATCGTCATATCGTCAACATAAACCTCCATGTTACGACTGATTTGCTCTGCAAACACCTTATTCATTAGCCGCTGATATGTTGCACCTGCATTTTTAAGTCCAAAAGGCATAACATTATAACAATAAGTTCCCCTTGGGGTGATAAAAGAGGTACTCTCCCTGTCTTCAGGCTTAATTTTAATCTAGTTGTAACCAGAATAAGCATCCATGAAACTCAACAACTCATGCCGTAGCATCCAGCAGTTGATCGATTCGGGGCAAAGGAAAATGATCCTTTGGGCAGGCTTTATTAAGATCAGTGAAGTCCACACACATCCACCACTTATTATTTTTATTTTTCACCATGGCCACATTTTCTAGCCAATCAAGATATTTGACATCGTCAATAAAAGAGGCTTTTTTCAATTTCTCTACTTCTTCCTATATGGCTTGGTTCTTCTTGGGACTGAATACCCTTCTTTGTTACTTCATTGTCATGATTTCCTTATTCACGTTGAGCTCGTGACATAGGAAATTTTGGTCTATCCCTGGCATACCTTCGTGACTCCATGCAAAAGTCTGCTTTCTGCGTCTTAGAAATGCTATCAGCTCTTGTTTAATTAATACATCTAGCGATGCACCGATTTGAGTTGTTCATTCTAGATGCTAGTCGTCCAGAATGATATTTTTGGTAGCCTCCATGACCTGGCCCTTAATGAGTTGAGACTCATCTCTAGGGTCTAAAATTTCAATCTCCGCATCTTCTATTTCATCTACCTCATAAGTAGTAGTCTTCTTCCTGGATTCTTCACGCTCCTTTTGCTCGGCAGATGAATATTAGCATTCTCGAGCTACTTTTTGGTCGCCTTTCATAACTCCTACTCCGAAATTGGTTGGGAATTATAAACATTGATGTAAAGTAGATGGTACTGCTTCGAACTTCTTCAGGCCTACTCTTCCCATAATTATATTGGAAGATGATTGGACGTTTTTAACCATTACAAAAAAGCATACTCTTTTTGTTCGGCCAACAGGCCATGTACCGATAAGCATATCCAACTTGATCGTCCCAAGTGGAAAAACCTTCTCGACAATAAAACCAAGGAGGGGCCTATGATATGGTTCCAACTAGGATAACTTTATATTCAAACTATCAAAACATGGGTAGAACATGATATCTGCCGAGCTACCATTATTCACCAGTACCTGTGAAATCACCACTTCCTTCATTCTCATCTTGATTACTAACGGGTCGTCATTAGGACACAATATGCCTGCCAGGTCGTTTTTAGAGAAACCAATGACTAGTTTATCTTTATTCACCTTCCTCCGGCGATCATCTTCGGCCAAGTTTATTCGCTGAATGTACGAGCAAGCTTGAGCCTTATTGAGGTTAGATTTCCTCTCAGCAGTCATGTCCCCACCTCTTCAATCTCCAACTGTAATAACATTACATTCAAATGATCCAAAATGTATTGAACATACCTCACGTTCTGGCTACTTTGGTCTTTTAAGGAGATTGGGGTCATCTTGGTCATCTTCTGGGTCTTCTTTATGACTTCTCTTCTTGTCTTTTTTGCTCGATGAGGAGATCTAGACCTTTGCCTTGCTCGATCATTGATTTTTCCACCATTTTGATGATCAACATATTTAGCTAGCTTTCCTCGTCTGATGAGTGTTTAAATGTCATTCTAGAGAGCTATGCATTTTTTGGTCGTGTGACCATGGTATTTATGGAACTCACAATATTTGGACTTATTCCTCTTGTCAGGATCTGCCTTCATTTTTAGGGCCAGTTTAGCTCCTCGCTATTCTTGATCTCTTCTAGAATGTGGTTTATTCTACCTTCAAAGGAGTATAGTTTCCAAACTTCTTCAACTGTTCCAGTGTTTGTTTTGCTTTTGACTGCCTGTTGCCACCATTATTCTTCTTATCCTTCTTTTCAATCTTGTGAGCCTTGACCTTGGTTTCCTTAGTATCTGCATTCTTCTTAGCAACCATAGCCTCCTCGGCAATCATGATTTTGGCTGCTTTTGCTATCAGTTCAGCCATGGTCCTAGGCAGATCCTTGGCTAAAGTGTAGTATAATTTATTCTGCAACAGTCCACTCATCCGAGTAGTAATTGTTGTTTTCTCCTCGTAATCAATTACTTTAGTTTTTTGTTATTGAAACGAGTAATATAGTCCCTAGTGCTTTCACCTGTCTTTTGTCTAACCCTTAGCAAGTGTGCTACTCGTTTGATGGGCTTTGCTCTAAAATAGAAATTCCTAATAAAGAGTTCTGCTAGTTGAAAGAAAGTCATGATTTTCCCCCGAGGAAGGTTATTATACCTTATCTGAGCAGATCCGGTAAGAGTTCCTGAAAATGCCCTGCATCTCATCTCATCTGGAACGGTATAGACATCGGTAGCAGCTTGGTATTGTTCTATATGAAGGACAGGGTCAGTTTTTCCATCATATTTAGGCGTCACCATGGGTGCTTTGAATTTTGATGGTGTGGGGAAATCCACAATTGCCTATGCAAACGGTGTTCCTTGGACAAAAGTTCTTTGTAGAGGTTTCTTGGCCTTGTCCATTTCCCCTAATATATTTTCTAACCTCTGAATAGTGCCCTTCCATGCATCATTTCCCTCCTCGGGCCTAATGGTTCGAGTAACTGATTGCGTTAAATTTGCCTCTTGGGATCTTTCATGATGAGCAGTTGGTTATGATTGGGCATAGACTTCCCTTAGATCAAATGGTGGTTGAGAGTTCTCCGACACAATCTTAGGGGGACTTATATTCCTTCTTGGTCCCAAACGATCAAAAGGAGAGACTTTACTCAATCTTTCAAGAGCACTGGTCCTCTTTGGAGATAGAGTAACGTTTTGTTGAGTGTCCGTAGCTCGTACTGAGGAAGTCCGTCCAGGCTAATAAGAAGGATCATTAGATCTCTCAGTACGATATGAATTAGAACGTCTGGATTGAGATTCTTCTGGAAATAACATTCGCTTAGTTCACGAAGAGGGTAAACGAGTATTTCTCTGAACACTTCGTTGTCCTTATTGAGTCGGCACTCCGCCTTGAACGGTTTGTATAAGTTATCGCATCGTTTCTTGCATGGCCATCTTTCCTTGGGTCAAATTAGCCATTATACCAGCCAGATCTAAAAAATTTGGGGGAGTAGATGGATTTGGAGGGATACCAGTATTTCGACTACTGGATTCTGGATTATCAGCCATTGATGATGAGTAATTTTGGTGAGAAATGCTAATTATAGTCGTTCCCATAGACGGCGCCAATCTATAGATGTAAAAAACTAGATTTGATCTAATTATTTTAATCACAGATAAATATGAATAAGTAAATATGAAATAAGAGATTTTTAAAGTGGTTCAGCCATAAGGAAATGGCCTACATCCACTGTTTTTGTATTGCTAACTGTTTGCCTAGAATTCTTGACAAGTGCTTTTCCCAAGAAATTCCGGTCCCCCCCTGATGAGGAGGTTACAAGGTATTTATAGCCTTGAGACTGTACATGTCAAAGGACAATGCACTGTTATCTAGTAAACATATACATCTGTACGATAATAATGAGCATTTAATGCGCAGTCGCCTCTTTGATTATCATGATTTGAGTATTCTGTACGCTAAGTAGCTCGGACCGCTTAAGATGCTCGGACCGTCTAAGTAGCTCGGCATGCTTGAGTTGCTCGGGGCCCATGAGCTGCTCAGGGAGCCTAAGTTGATCGATACATTTGAGCTGTTCGGAATGTATAAATTGCTCATGGCGCTTGAGTAGCTCGGTGGAAGTGTAATTGCCACGTTGATCGGTGGAAGTGTAATTACCATGAGCTGCTCAGTGAGTTGATCGGTAGAAGTATTTATAATTGCCACGTTGGTTGACACGTGTCTTCAAATGATGGGTCCATGTCAGTAGACTAAATTTGGTATCAACAATATCCTTTACCACAAAAAGGTAGATGTATGGAAACTTCCAATTTAATATATTTGACTTTAGTATTATAGTGGTATACTTGCATGTTTATGCTATTGTGGATACAAAATTTATTAGATAAATTTGTGGTGTTTTTCAGAACTTGGAACCACCTCCAAGTAAAAAGTTTATGGCAGAACACATGGGATAGAAACTGATGCTCTTATTAAAGTTTTGGAAGTTCTAAAATTCCAGTTCAATGGGAATCTACGCATAATAAACTGATTGGACATACCACAACCTCTTTGGCTAATGCAATTGGCTTTGTCATACGACATTTTACCCCATTAAAGGTGAAAAAATGGGGAAATACTGAAGGGAAGGAGAAGACATCAATGATTGATCGAGTTTTGGTATATTTCATTTTTTGGTTCTATTCCCTTACAAATTTGTGATTTTATATTCTAAACTCATTAGAACATGTGCAGTCAAAATTTGAGTTAGACATCATAAATCCAGCGGTTGTGAGCTATTCGCATACATTAATGTCCGCACGTTATAGTGGATTCCGTAACACATTGAAAAAACATTTTTCTAAATTTTTGAATATTGAGGGGGCGAACAAGAACAAACCTAGTGATGTGGAGAAGGACAAAGATTGGAGATTTCTTTGTTAGTTTTTTAGTACAGAGGAACATAAGGTAATAATTTTTTATGTGTGTTTTATGTTAAAATTGTATGGTTTCTTAAGTTTCAGTAAATTAACTTGGATGTATATCACTTTTTGTAGCATAAATGCGATGCTTACTCTACTAGTCGATCAAATGCCAAGTATGTTCATCGCAGTAGGTCAAAGTCTTTTGTCCAATACTTGTATGAAGACAGGGTAATTTTTTTAGCACTTAAAATTCGTTAAATTTTAATTTATGCGGATACATGTACTTAATTTTATTTTCTTATTTTAATAGGAAGGTAATGCATATTAGACATCGAAAGGACAAATTGAAGTATTTTATTACATTTATTGGACGAAGGACAACGTGTTGATTAGTGAAGAAGCAGAGTCTGACTATGTAAGTATATAAAAGAAAAAAAAATTACATGGTTAAACGTACAACATTATTTCCTAGTCATGCGGCCTTAATTGATTTTTGTTGAAATGGGTTGACGGGAGTTGTTGGATTATTGACTTGTGTCACAACAACTGGATTTCATGAATAAATAAAGGAAAATCTGGCGATTTTTTTTAAATAAAGTAAAATCAATGGAAGGGACGCATTGATGATTTACTTGTATCTATAATTGTTGGATTAGTGATTTGTGTGTCTCAATATGTTGGATTTCATAAATAAACTCAGGAATCTCTGCTGATTTTGTTTTTAAAGTTTATAAAATAGTTAAATCGAGAGTATAACATATTATTTTCCTTTTCTTTGTAGAACGAGATGATTGAATTGCAAAAAAGCATAGAACATTCTGAAGAAGTATTAATATGTTAAAAATTCCTTGGAAAGAGGTCGTCATACATGAAGGTCCTTGGTACCCGACCTTTGAAATCACTATGCAGACAAAAATTTGATTTGGGGAACAAAAAATTACAAACACAAATCGTAAATTTTAAAAACCTAGGCCAAGGTATTGTGTCAGAGATAGCTACCATGAAGGCTAGCTTACTGCCAGATAAAGATGTTGCTCCTGAGGAAGATGTGCCTGGAGGATCTTCTGTCCCTTCAAATCAAGTTGCATGATGACAAGTGTTTATTTTATCATTTTGTTTGTAATGAGAAAACTAGTTTAAATGCATCTCTTAGTTATGAAGTATTATTTACTTTTGAGCTTCATTGTGACATGAACAGTAGTATATTTATGTTTTGAATATAATATAACATCTTTTAATTATGTGTGTTTACTTAACTTTATTTTTATTTGTTTCATCATTTAATATAATTCTGCAACGAAATAATTGTTTCTATGAAAAAGAGTGTTACAAAAGACTATTAGCAACGAAGAATTGACATTTGGCAAGGACGTTTAACTCCCTCAAAATGTCTTTTACGAGGATTTATTAGTATCTTTTGCAACGAAACATTCATTGGAAAATAATTTTACTCGAAATATGAGTACTTTTTTTCAACTAAAAAGAGTGTTACAAAATACTTCTACCAATGTATAATTAACATTTTGCAAGAAATTGTAATTCTCTCAAAATATTATTTCCAAGGATTTGTTAGTATCTTTTGCAACGAAATGTTCGTTGTAAACGTTTTTTTGTCAAAATATGAGAACTTTTTTGCAACGAAAGAGAGTGTTACAAAAGATTTGTAGCAATGTAAAATTAACATTTTGCAAGGAATTTTAATTCTCTCAAAATATCTTTTACGTGGATTTTTTAGTATTTTTTGCAACGAAATATTCACTGCAAAAGATTTTTAATAACGATATGAGAATTGGTTTGCAACAAAAAATCTTGTCTTACCCAACGAAAATTTTCATTGCAAAATATTTTTAGCGACATGATGGATAGTACGAGTAGCGCTGCAAGGACAAAAATCATTGCAAAAGGTGTTTTGCAATGAAAACATACATTTTGCAACAATTTTTTTTCCTTTCTAAAAGTCATAATTCTTGTAGTGATTTCTTGGGGAAAGGGAGGGAAGTTAGTTGAGTTGTCCGCACTAAAACTTTCATAAGTATGTAGGGTGTATGTATAAGTTTGAGGTGATGTGTAATCAGGTAATCGGTTGGCAGTGTAAGACATGAGCAATATAGATATATGTGTTAGAGTAAAATTCAATATATGGGCTTCTGTATAAAATAAATATGAATTATAGGCTATAAAATAAATTTTCGCCAATTGAAGTGATAAATTTACGTTTGGGGGACTTAATAATGTATTATTAAAGTGTGGGGTTTAATGTGTAGAGACAAATGTAATTTCTGTTTTATGATGGGTTAAAATAGAAATATATGAAATATGAAAAGACACGATTGTCTTTTAAATAGGGTCATGGTCCCTAGATCACACAACACCATTCTTTCGATTCCCATTGTTAGAGAGAAATTTAGAGAGGAAATAAAAGTGTTGACCAGGAAGAGCATAAGAGCTCAGACTCAGATATTTTAATTTTCTCATTATGGATTCAGGTACACTTCTGTAAAATCAATATTTATATTTTTTGATAATTCCATATGAATGTTCATGTTTGTGTGATGGTTTTCACAAAATATAAATCAATCCATCATGTGGTATCAAAGCTATTTCACACTGAATTGTTAAGAATATATTCAGAAGGTATTTATATTAATTTTGGGATGAAAATATTTTTTTCAAAAACTTCAATATTTCTGAAAAAAATATTTCTAAAAATTTTTTGTATAGAAAT
The DNA here is from genome assembly GCA_949130495.1 of Sambucus nigra. Taxonomy (NCBI): domain Eukaryota; kingdom Viridiplantae; phylum Streptophyta; class Magnoliopsida; order Dipsacales; family Adoxaceae; genus Sambucus; species Sambucus nigra. The sequence goes on along the minus strand of OX422219.1, from coordinate 476,126,308 downwards.
ATTCTTCATTTCATTACGATTCCAAAGATATAAAATTCATGAAATTTGGTCTAATGTTTGATTTTATATAATTTTTTCAAGATTAAGAAAAACCTTCGATTTGTTGTTAATGGAGGTTCTGGAACAGCACACTAGATGATACAAAACGACGTTGTTTTGGGTAACCAGATGACCATTTTTTTTCATTATTTAATCACATAATATTAATGTAACATGATGTTGGTTCATTGACAGAAGGTCATTTAGAGGAGTTAGAAGGTCAAGAGTTCGACTATTGCCATACCCTTTTTTAATCCAGTAAAATGACAGAAATTATGGATTCTGGAGCCTAAGAGGACTTGAACTCTTGACCTTCCATTTCTAAGAAGTGCATTTAAGACCATCAGCCACTTGGGCTAAGCCACTCTTTGGTTATCTTATTATTTGCCAATATATAATACTTATATCTGCAAAATATGACATCCAGTTTACAAATTTAAATTCAAATGTTAGTGTTTATATATATATATGGAGATAAATTAATTTAAACAATATGTCACCAAAGTGACATCTTTTGTTAAAAAAAATATTAATTAATTTTATTTTGAAATATAAAAGGATTATGTGCATGAAATTTATGTGAATATTAATCGGCCCAAAGGAGGATTATTTTTTAACAAAATTGCATGAGCCACTTTAATAATAAGCGTGTGATAATTATTTAGTTTACATATGAATAATAATCAACCCAAAAGAAGAGTTATTATTCAATATATTCTTATTATCAGTGTTTGATTATTACATCACGATATCACTTACAAAATAATATATTTTCCAACGATAAAATATAAATAGAGTGTCTGATATCTTAAAATGGGGTTTTCTCTTTATTTGAATTTATTTTTTATTTAAGACTTATTTGAGCTACTTTTATTTGTTTGTTATTATCTAATTCAGCTATTAGTTCTGCTTCTCACATTGCTGCCAATATTAATTCTATTCCTATGTTAAATAGAACAAACTTTAAGTGATGGCAAGAGAACCTTCATATAGTTCTCGGTGTCATGGATCTAGACCTTGCGTTAGGGGTTCATTCTCTTGCACCTCTTATGTATAAAAGTTCTTGTGATGACAAAAAGGACTTTGAAAGGTGGGAGAAGTCAAATCGCATGTGTTTGATGATGATTATGAAGGACATTCCAAAAGCATTCAGGGGCACAATATTAGAAACGATAAAGACAACCAAAGAGTGCCGTATAGAAATTAAGAATAAATTTTTCAAGAATGAAAAGACTGAAACAAGTACACTTCTAGCATATATTATCTCAATGAAATATAAAGGTAATGGGAACATTAGTGAGTAAATTATGGAAATGTCTCATATCGTTTCAAAGTTAAGGGCACTTAAGCTTGATCTCTATGAGGATTTTCTTGTGCATTTGGTTCGGATATCTCTTTCCACACAATTTAGTCAATTTAAGGTGAGCTACAACTTCCAAAAGGAGACTTGGTCTCTTAATGAGCTCATCTCACATTGTGTGCAAGAAGAGGAAAGACTAAAGCAAGATAAGACAAAAAGTGCCCATTTGGCTAGTACTTCCTAAGACAAGGGGAAGAAAAGAACGAAGGATAAAGAAGATGCAATGGTTCCATATCCAAAGAAAAAACATAAAGAAAAAACTATTGATGGATGTTTCTTCTATGGAGTTGTGGAACGTAGGAAGAAGCAATGTACCAACTATCTTGCTTAACGTGTAAAGAAAGGTACACTTCTTAATGTAGTTTGTTCTAAGGTTAATTTGACTTTGGTACCTAAACACACTTGGTGGATAGATTCTGGTGCCACCCTCACATCAGTGTGTATATGCTGGGTTCCCAGAGTTATTGAAAGCGAAATGATGGTGAAAGATAGATTTTTGAGGGCAGTGGAAGGAAGGTTGAAGTTCAAATAATTGGGATATTTAAGTTATTATTGAAGTGTGGTATTTATTTGGATTTGAATGAGACATTTATCGTACCATCATTTAGACGAAATTATGTTCTTATTTCTGTATTGGTCAAATTTGGTTAGACTTGTTCCCTTGGAAATAATAAATTTATTCTTCTTCATAATTCAAATTTGGTTGGTAATGGTTCTTTATCTTCTGTAGATAACCTTTATATGCTGGATATTCTTGTTGCATATCATGAAACCTTGCAACTAAGTACTCGAGGTATTAAAAGGAAATTAACCAATAATAATTCAACATCATTTTGACATAATTAGGACACATCTCCCAAAGGAGAATGGAAAGACTTGTGTCAGATGGAATTCTTGATTCCCTTGATTTTTCAAATTTTCAAATTTGCACAAATTGCATAAAGGGAAAACAGACAAACATATGGAGATTTGGTGCTAATAGGGATACAGACGGCATAGAACTGATATATACAGATATTTGTTTGACATTCCCTATGATTTCATGAAACGATCAATAATATTTTACCAAAATCAAAGATGATTTTTCTCGTTATGGATACCTTTATCTCATCCAGGAAAAGTCCAAATCTTTGGACCTGTTCAAATAATTCAAGGCTAAAATTGAAAATCAACTCAGCAAAAGTATTAAAAGAGTCAGATTTGATCGTGGTGGTGAATACTACGGTAGGTATGACGGTTCAGGTGAACAATGCCCATGACCATTTACTAAATTCCTAGAGGAGTGCGGTATCGTCCCACAGTACACCATATGAGGATCTACAAGCGAGAATGGTGTTTCTAGGTAAAACAGAATTCTTAAAGACATGGTAAAGCGTATGATCAATTACTCTAACTTACTAGATTTACTCTGGGGTGAAGCATTAAAGACTGCACTGTACATACTTAAAAGAGTACCAACTAAAGCAACTGCTAAAACACCTTTTGAACTTTGGACAGGAATGAAACTAAGTCCGAAGGACCTTCATATTTGGGGATGTCCAGCTGAAGTCAGGCCTTATAGGACACATGAAAAGAAACCGGATTCCATAATGATTAGTTGTTATTTTATTAGATACTCTGAAAGATCTAGGGGTTACAAATTCAATGATCCTACTACTAGAACAATTTTTGATATGGGAAATGCCCAGTTCTTTGAGGATGTTGAGTTTGTCGGGGGGGGGGGGGAAGGTTAGGGATTTTGGTTTTGAAGAGGAATATGTTGATATTCCTAGAACTGTTATTAAGATTGATCATGCTCATATTCCTGACATTGTTCCAGAAGCATATCCTAATCAAAACAATATCCAAGAACCTCCTATTCAAGAAGAAAAAACTCTACCACCTCCAGAACCTATGCCATTGAGGTGATCCACTAGAGAAAGAAGAACTTATGTGCCAGATGATTAAATTGTATTTCTTCTAAGAACATGAGTTTGACATTGGTGCAGTGGAAGATGATCTTATCACCTTCCGTCAAGCTAGGGAAAGTTCTAAATCTCAAGAGTGGATTGATGCCATGAATGAATAGATAAAGTCCATGAAGGATAATGACGTTTCGGATCTTGTCCCATTGTCTGATGGTGCAAAACCCATTGGTTGCAAATGGATATTTAATACCAAGAGGGATTTGAGAGGTGATGTGGAGAGATACAAAATTCGTCTTGTCGCTAATGGCTTTACACAGAAAAAAGGCATCGATTATAAAGATACTTTCTCTCCGGTTTCATCGAAAGATTCTTTTAAGATAATAATGGAACTTGTGGGGCACTTTGACCTTGAGCGTCATCAGATGGATGTTAAGACTGTGTTTCTTAATGGTGACATTGATGAAATAATATATATGGTACAACAAGAAAACTTTGTGTCGGGAGATGCAAATAAAACGGTTTGCAAGTTAAAGAAATCCATCTATGGGCTTATGAAATCTTCTCATTAATGGTATTCCAAGTTTCATCAAGTTGTATCTCGTTTGGTTTTGAGATGAATATGGTTGATGATTGTATATACCATAAGTTCAGTGGGAGTCAGTATATTTTCTTTGTTTTATATGTTGACGACATCTTGCTTTCGACCAACGATATAGGTATGTTGCATGAAACCGAGAGATTTATTTCAAAGAAATTTTTGATGAAAGATGTTGGTAACGCTTCTTTTCTGTTAGGTATACAGATACACCGATACCGCTCTCAGAGTAAACTTGGTTCATCACAAAAGAGATTTATCGAGAAAATTCTTAAAACATTTGGCATGCATTATTGTAAACGAGGTACACCCCTGTTGCTAAAGGAGATAAATTTAGTCTCAGTCAATGTCCCAGAAATGATTTTAAGATTCGGGAGATGCAAAAGCTTCCTTATGCGTCAGCAGTAGAAATTCTTATGTATGCTCAAGTATGTACCCGTCCGGATATTGCGTACATTATTAGCATGTTGGCTAGATACTTAAGTAATCCTAGATATGATCATTGGATAGCAGCCAAGTGAGTCATGAGGTACTTACAGAGAACAATAGACAACATGCTCAGCTATTTGAAGTCAGATCAGTTAGAGATCATCAGATATTCTGACTCGGATTTTGCTAGATGCCAAGGTAGGACGAAATCTACTTCAGGTTATATCTACTTACTTCGTGGAGGTTCTATATCTTGGAAGAATGTTAAGAGTCTATTATAGCTTCTTCCACCATGGCAAGTGAGTTTGTAGCTTGTTATGGGGCGTCCAATCATGGAATATGGGAATGAAATATTATCACGGGGCAGCATATTGTCGATGGTATTGAAATACCGCTTAAGTTATTTTGTGACAATAAATCGGTAGTATTGTATTCCAACAACAACAGGAGTTCTACAAAGTCAATGTTTATTGACATTAAGTTCCTAGTTATAAAAGAAAGAGTTCAGAGTGGAATTATATCTATAGAGAGCATTGGGACAAACTCCATGATTTCGGATACTCTAAATAAGGGATTAGCACCTAAGGTCTTTTATGACCACAATGCTCATATGGGTGTAATTTCTTTTCAGGATATGTTGGTTGAGTGGGCGTTTGAATTTTATCTGCTTTCATAGACATATTTGATTTAATGTTTATTTTATAATAATTTACTTCAATAAAGTATTCAGTTTATATCCACTCTGACTTTATATGGTTTAATCTCACTAAGGTTTAAGGAGGACCAGTTGGAAATAGGCATGTTAAGATCACAATGGATGAAACTACCATGATACACATCCACACTTTATCGTTGTCATTACTTGCATTGATATATGTCATCATTTATGGGTCTACTTACGAAATATGTAATTATAATCGCTTTGATTCTATATTGGTGCAATTAATGGACAAGATTGTTAAGATACATAAAGTTTTGATAGCAAAAACTCACGAGATCATAAATTATAATCCAAATTTATAAAGTTACATATATATATTGCCCAAGTAGGAGATTGTTAAAGTAAAATTTAACACATGGGCTTATATATAAAATAAATATGAATTATAGGCTATCAAATAAAATTAGGACCATTAAAGTTATTAATTTAAGTTTTGGGGCCATAATAATGTATTATTAAAGTGTAGGTTTTAATGTGTAGAGACAAGCGTAATTTCTATTTTTATGATGGGTTAAAATAGAAATATACGGAATATGAAAATACACAATTGTGTTATAAATAGGAATCATGGTCCCCACATCACACTACACCATTCTTCTGATTCCTGTTGTTAGAGAGAAATATAGAAGAGCATAAGACCTCGCACTCATATATTTTAATTTTCTCATTATGGATTTAGGTACGCTTTCGCAAAATCCATATTTATATTTCTTGATATTTCAATATGAGTGTTCATATTCGTGTGGTGGTTTTCACAAAATAGAAATTAATCAAACAATATAGGCTAGTGGGTTTACTATTTCAGTTAAAGTAAGGGTAGAGGATACATGATTAGGGATGAATGGGTTGTCATGCTGTTCGACAACTTTAAAAAATTCCTGATATGTTATGAAATTAATTGTTTGAGGTTTGGGAGGGTTATGGGCTGGGTTTGCGCATAGTAAAGCATTTTCATCAAAAATGACTTGGCGCGAAACTAATATATTTTTCTATGTGGTTGATAACAGCGATAACCCTTACAGAGCAAACTATACCCAATAATTACACAACGATATCTTTTTTGTCTAAACATATGTTGAGCTTTTGTTCTTATATAAGGGAAACATTGACAACCAAAAACACATAATGTGGAATAATTTGGGTGTGTACCATGAAGTTTGAAAAACGGAGTGATGTAGTTTATTAGAGCCGATGGTAAACGATTTATAAGATAAACAATAGTTAAGAATGCCTCACCCAAATATTCATAGGAATATTCACATGAAACAACAATGTTAACCCTAATTCGACAATATGTCTATGCTTCCTTTTGTCTGCTTCATTTTGTTCTGGAGTTCCCGGACATGATATATGTTTATTTAAGACACATTTTTCAAAATATGTGATAAACTCATTTCTAGAAAATTCACCACCACTATCACACTCGATAATATTTTATTTCTTTTCAAATTATTATTTAGTCATTTTTTGAAAAGTTAAAAATACTTGCTGAAAATCTGTCTTGCGATTTAATCATCAACAAATATAACATCAAATTTAGATCCTTGAGAAGATGTTATAAGTGAAGGTCCCCATAATCATAATGAATCTTTTTAAAAGAAAAACTAGAAATATTTTTATTTAATCCAAATGGAAACCTACTAACTTTTCCCAATTGACACCTCACATAAAGAGTAGGTGTTTTATTCTAATTCTCAAAATAAAAGCCGTGACATTTATTTCAAAATTTTACAGACTTGACATCCGATTTGTTATGGAAAACTTGATCACATTCTTTCTTTTCATGGATAGACTTAAGTGCCTCATGAGACGATTTTCTTTAAAATTGTGTTGAGTATCCCATTTGTTATGGCGCAGAGTAAGTCAAAATCCGAAAGAATAGGTTTTCTATTAAAAAACATATATTAGGCATAAGGCTATAAATTGGGTTGGGTGAGCCGAGCTTGGGATTGTTCAGGCTTGGCCCGAACTACCTTATCCAAGCTCAAGCCCGAGCTTGACCCGAACTAATTTTTTCCACCTAAGCCCGAACTCGACTAATAAATATTACGGGCTCATAAATATTACAGGCTTTGGGGCTGATTTCGTGGAAACCCGATTTCAGTTTTTTTTGTTAAAAAAAATTTGAATTAGTGCTTTTTTCCTTCTATTTCCATGATGGAAAAAATGTACTCTCTAAAATCAAATTTATATTTCATAAAATAAAATGTATAATTATGAAATGCATTCAATTAAAAAAAAGGAAATAAGAGTGTAAATTTACAACGGCCAATTAAATTTCATACATAAATAATTATTTCATCACTAATAAAGGTTTATTGCGACTGGAGTAATTAATAAATCAAGTGACCACAATGAGATTAACAATAAAATCACGAAATTGAAAGTCACTTGTCACTTAATGGATTATGAGAAGTGAACCTTTTTTAAAAAAATAGTAAATGAAATAAAACAGTAAAACCTAATTAAAAAAATGTTAATATAAATGCATTATATAATATAAAATTATTTATTTATAAATTCAATGTTCGGGGTTCGGCCCAATTCGGGCTTGGCAAGGTTTGGTTCAAGCTCGGCTCGAAATTCATTCGGGCTTGAAATTTTGTCTCAGGCTCGACTCGACTCAAACTCAAATAAAGCTCAGTCCAAACATAGCGGGACGAACGGCCCAGCTTCGGGCCTTCTTGGCTCAATTTAGAGGCTAATTAGGCATAGTAGAAGGAGCAAATCTCATGCACGGCTGTTAATTGCTATTCAGGTGTTCGTAGTAGGTACATTTGGAGAGGACTCTTTCATTTGATCAGTTATCTGAATAAAATCCACCCACAAAAAAGACCAAAAAATCTATCTCATTCGCACATCATCACATTAAAATCAAACCAGCTACACGTGATTTAAGTGTACTAGTTATAGCTTGGCCAATGACGGGTCAGATTCATTTGCTGCACCAAAAGAATCTATGGATGTTAACATGACTTGGTAGAATGTGTTAAAAAATAATTCAAAAGATGTTAGTAGACTTCGTCCACTTGGATTAATTGTTTGTTCCACTTATTAAGGGTGATGTGCTTAGCTTTGAATTAATCTTTAATTGTCTCATATTTATGTGTGAAGTCATGGGACAAGTGTCAAGTTTTATTTGAGTTTTTCTTAAGTAATGTTGCAGTTGTTGCTGGTTTATAGGTAGTGGGTATATGGATGTAGGTAGTGGGTATTTGAGTTATATGTTAGCTACAACTTTAAATGTAGGTGTTGTGTTTGTGTTTTGGGATGAATAGGGAATTTTCTCCCTCCCAGACTATTGTTTCCTAAATGACTATCGGGGTGAAGCTGTTGTAACGGCGGTTTACTTGATCAATCAGTTTCTTACAACTGCAGTCCAAGGGATAACACAATATGAAGCTTGGTATGGAGAAAAGCCCAATGTAAGTCATTTGAGAATTTTCGGCTCTATAGCATATGCATTTGTACCATCTAAAAAAGGGCAAAAGTTGGATGACAAAAGAAAAAAATGCAGTTTCATACGCAATAGTTTTGAAACTAAGGGCTATAGACTTTATCATCCAATTTTAAAAAAAAAATCATAAGTCGTGATGTGATTTTTTTTGACAATGAGGCATGGGACTAGAAAACTGAGGACATAGCGCCTATTGGTGTTGGAGAAGAAAATACAGGGGCTGATCTAGCTATAACTGAAGTTTTGTCACAAGATTCCAATGAATCAATGAGTTCAAGTAGTGATTCACCACCTACTAAGGTAAGAAGTGTTGTTGATATATATGTTGATTGTCAATTTGCATGTTTTTATATGGAGCCTACTTGTTTTGAAGATGTAGTAACTAATAAAGAATGGTGCAATGCAATGGATGAAGAAATTGAAGCTATAGAGAAGAACAAGACTTAGAAGTTAATGGAGTTGCCTCCCCAAAAAGAAACTATTGGGCTTAAGTGGATCTACAAAACAAAGTTAAATTCTGACGGATCACTACAAAGTCACAAAGCAAGATTGGTTGTGAAAGGATATGCGCAACAACAAGGTATAGATTTCTTTGAAACTTTAACACAAGTTTCTAGAATTGACATTATTAGAACTGTATTGGCTGTAGCTGTTAGAAATAGTTGGAAAGTTTTTCAGTTAGATATCAAATCATCCTTTCTTGATGGGTTACTTAATGAGGAGTTTTATATGGTACAACCCTAAGGATAAGAGGTGAAGGGGATGAATCACAAAGTGTACAGACTCGAGAAGGTGCTCTATGGGCTTAAGCAAGCACCGAGAGCATGGTACAGTAGAATTGATAGGTATTTTTCTAAAAATGGTTTTCACATTTAGGTCTGTTACATTATTTCCTTGGAATTCACGTAGTTCATAATGAGAATGGGATTTTTATATGTCAACAAAAGAATGCTTCTGATTTGATAACAAAATTTGGAATGCAAAATTGTAAACATTCAAAGACACCTATGAATGTAAATGAGAAGCTTTCTTTAGTAGATAGTAGTGGAGAAACTGATGTCAAACACTTTAGAAGCGTCGTTAGAGGATTGATTTATCTCACTCATACCAGACAAGATATTATGTATGTTGTGATTATCATTTCAAGGTTTATGCACCAACCTAGTAAGCATCATCTTGGGGTAGCAAAGAGGATTTTAAGATATATAGCTGGGACTCTCAGTTATGGGGTTTAATACACGAAGAACGATAATTTAAAACTAATATCATTTTCTAATAGTGACTCGGTAGGTTGTATAGCCAACATAAAAAGCACAAATGGCTTTGTACGGAGCCTTGGTTCCGGAGTGATATCATGGGCGACAAAGAAGCAACACGCAACAACACTTTCAATCACAGAAGCTGAATACATTTTAGTCCCAATGACTGTGTGTCATGGTATTTGGCTTAGGAGGATATTGTGTTATTTAAAGGAAGAGAAAACTGAAGCAACATGGCTATTCTGTGACAACAAATCTACCATTACAATGACTAAACATCCAGTTCATCAAGGAAGGACCAAACATATCGAAATTCGGCATCATATCATAAGGGAATTTGCGGCGAAAGAATAAATAGAGATGAAGTTTTGCAATACTGAAGATCAATGGGCCGATGTTTTCACAAAAGCTATAGCAGAAGAAAAGTTTAAGAAGTTCGGTTGCATGATGGGAGTTAAGCCACTACATGTTTGAATTAAGTGGATGTTGGTTCCTAACTACGATAGGTCCCGTGGAGAGGGATGCGAGTATGGGACTTCACGTGAAATGGATAGTATTCAGTGGACCACTCTGAGAGGGCCTACGGTGACATATGCATCCACGAATAGAAAGGAAATATGTTTTAAAAACAATACTAAAAAGATGGATTTTGTAATGTTTTATATATGAGTGTTATTGTCCATATTTGTAATTCACTTCCATCTATTTTGAGACCTTAGAATTACGTGCTATGAGAGATGTCAGACAACTGCAATAGGGAATACTCTCGTATTTAATTTTATGTTTCTTCTTGTTTTTTACATATTAAAATAATATACATCATTTGTTGGAATTAATCCACATGAATAGGATGCATAGACTAAAAATATTTGATCCTATTTTTAAAAATAGATTTGTAATCAATCCCAAGTTGTCTTTTTTCAGTTATTGATCATGTTTTAATAAATAGGAGACATGTGTCATTCTCTTCGGAAATGAAGAGGGGGAGTTAGAATTGATGATGGGACAATTTTGGCTTGTTGTGATCCAATTTTTGGTGGTTATGAGCCTTGATGCAATTTTAAAAATGTATGGAATGAGAGGCCATCAATTTTAAAAGCAATAATCGATTATTGGGCCCAAAATATTGATTACTTTGAAAGCATAACCATGGGAATTTACAATTAACCCATTTACATGAATTGTTTAAATACTAACAATAAGAAGACCAACCCTCTCTAAATTCAAAAAAATTGTACCAAAATAAGAAAGACAACTGAAATTTCTACAAGTACTAGAAGAACTAGTTGAGATGGTATGATTTGCAAGATTGTCCGGAGCCGTGTTTGACTCCCTCCATATATGATGTATATAATATCCTTGAGATATCAGTAGAGTTTGAATGTCTCCGATGATTCCTTTCATCCTGCATAGTGGTTTCAAAAGATCTCTGTTATATTGTACAATAGCTTTTAAATACGACTCAATAACCACTTATGAATCACCTAGTTGAATACCTAAAAGAATACCCCTATGAAGTTCTTCTACCTCATCATTAATATTTGTAGTAATATCAATAAATTCATAGAAACCACCAATAATCATGCCTTGATCATTAGGTATGATTCCTCTTATTCCACTGTTAACTGGATTCTATACCAACCACATTGAGTTTAAATATTTTAAGAGAAGGTCTAAGACACCTTATGATCAGCATTTTAGGAACATGATTTTATGCCTTGATATTGAAGCATTGAAGTATCCACCCATACTCCTTACTTGACTTGGTTCTGAAGTTACTCACTACTGAAATAGTTTGAGTTGTAAAAACAACTTGAGAAATAATCTTCCCTACTGACATAGCCACTCTTTAAAAAATATTCCTTTATACCTTTCCATAAATACAATAAAATGATTAGAGGTATTATGTTGAGGAGTCATTTTATCTAGTCTTTCTTTAAATTTTTAATTCACCGAGATATCAGCATTACTTTTGGAGAATTAAAATTTATGTCAAAAAGACTACCAAACCACTACCACGTAGAAGAAGCAATAGGGCTAATGGGAAACTAGTGTTCTAATGATCCCTCTTTATTATAGCAATGTCTGGAATGTGAGGCCTATCTAATTACAGTTTTTATGAATTCCTTGTCTGGAGGATCCTCTTTATTTAACACCTTCCAAATCAAAATAGAGATTTTCTTATTATATAACTTGTTCCAAATGAACTTAATTGGTTAACACACAAGTCTCTTTCTTCCACAAATATCAAAAGCTGACTTAAATGTGAAATTGCCTACAATGGGTTAGCACTGAACCAAAGAATTACTGAATTCTACAATCTGATCTGATGCAATATCATGCACTAATCTAATTCTTTTGATTTTAAGGGGGCTATTTTTACGATTAAATAATCTATCTTTGTACTTATCCTTCACGAACTTAGACCACAAAACTTCCTTATTGATCAACTGCTAATACAATTTGATACTGCCGGCCGTGATAACATCATTAAGACTCCTCAATCCAAGCCCTCCATCTTTAGCAGGACTACAAATGTTATCCTAAGTGACCCAATGAAATTTTCTATAATCAAAATTCCCACTACCCCAAAAGAACTTTGCAAATAGATTGTGAAGTCTTCTTATGATCATCTTTTGAGGATTAAGGGATATCAACATGCATAATTGAATGGAGGAGAGAACATGTTTAGTGAGAACAAGTATGTCGATTTAATCCCCGTATTTTTAAAATAAAAGATTATGACATAAATAAATTTAATAAATTCAGACTTATTTTTGGGAATAAATTAAATTGGGTGTTTTTAAAATTTAATGGGTAAGATGAAAATTTGAAAATAATTTTTTATTCATTATTATATAATTACATTACTCAATTTGGTGCAATAATTTCACCAGTAGAAAAAAATCATACATCAATAAACTTATGGGTGCGTGTCGTTTAAACATAATAAAAATTTCTAAGTACAATAAAAATATTTGGGACGCGTTTTCGGAGGATTTATGGCTTGTTTGAGTGTTTGATACTTTAAAAAATTGTCTCGGGGTATAGGTATATGAGTTAAGAGATTTTTGGGATTGTCTAATTATGGGTTCGGGCCCATTTGGGGGTTCAAAAATGGGGATATATGCCTAACTCGGGATTAAGGGTTTTTATAAGTTAACTAAGATTTTGGGGGGAAAAAAATTTACACGACAAAAGAAACCCACGCATCCCCACCCACAGAGAGGAGATACAAAGTTCAAAAAAAGGAGGAGAATTGGAGATTCCAGAGGAGGATTCAAGAACATGAGTTTCCACCTCCACCCTAAGGCAATAATTTCCTTGCTTAAATTGATTGCCTTGTTATTTCTTAATTTATTTGTGCAGTCTCCCATGTAGATTTGTGGATTCAATTTATAATTAGTGATGTGGAATATTTTTAACTCTATGCGTGGAGAGGATCTCACTTTGATGATTAGAAAATTGTAGAATTGAGAGATTTATTAGAAAATTTGGAAAAAAATATTAATAGGAATAATGTTGGTTAAGAGATGGATGTTGTGATTTTACGACGTGGTAATATAGATCTAATGTATACCCCTAAGAAAGAGTGTTTCTTGACATAAATCTATGCAAAAATACGGATCTTAAAAGTTAGGAGTCGTCCACTTTATAACTCTTGGAGAAGAAAATTGTTGTTTGGTGATGTAAAACTCGTTGATCATAACTGATATTGGGATTACTTTTGAATGATGAATAGTGACTTAATTGTGAAGAAAATATGTAAATTTTGCCTAAAACAGGTAGTAGCTCCGAAACTGTAGGGGCAAACTAGTTCGGCTCTAGGGGAGAACCGATTTGGATGCCCTATTCACTTCAGGTTGGTTTGTTTGTGTTCTATATTAGTCGTCTGAGATCCCCACGGATTTAGGAGTTACAAAATTTTAATTTAACATTTATGGAATACTGTTAGGATGAAAATGTATCCATTTAGGATAACAATAAAATTTTGATAAAATTGGAAGTAAAATGTATTCATTAGTTATAGGAGTTACGGTATGACTTGGAAGACGAGTGACTAAGCCAAAAAGGTGTAGAAATTTAGTAACATTGAATAACAATTCAAATAGAGGAATTTATATTTAATGGGAAGGTCAATAAACACGTAAATTAATTCGGGGATAAATTCTGGGACTGTTAGCTAAATACATAAACTAATAACTAACGAGATGGTTACTCAAGTGGAAAATAAGACTGAGAAAATAAATAATATATTGTGTTGGTAATTATAAAGAAATTACCTATATATGTATCATGTGGTGTAGATATGTAGCTTTTTATTTGTGTGGAACATACCTACGTTCGTGGACGGTCCTATCGATCGAGGTTGCGTTGATCGGGATCAAAGCACACATCAGTACAAGTTGGACAGTCGTAGTGTTAAGTTATATTATAGGTACTTCGTAGCAGCGCCACTTACACTACAAGAAAAAAACTTTTTATGACGCTCGAAAAAATTATTCAATGACATTTATTACAAAAATGTCATTTAAAGCTCAATTCTATTATTAATGCGACAAATTTAATATAAATTGTCATTAAATATATACACTAGTATTATTTTTTATGACACTTTAAATATAAAAATCATATTTGATTTAGATATTATGACCTCTTTTTGTGAGAATTTTTAAAGTGGATACATATTATGACTTTTTTTTCTCCCACAAAAATTTTAAAACGTGCTATTTCTTCCCCGTAAAAATTTAGACCACGAAAAAGTAGAACCTGCTCTCTCACATTCACACCCTCTAAAACTTCAGAACCCCCAAAAAATTTCGCAGACAAAATTGAAACCGTAATTTCTCTCACCTCTTCACTCCTCTTATCCGCCCTCTCTCTCTTTAACCCATCCCTCTGAATCCCTCTCGGCCCTTCCCTACCTCTCAACCAAGTGACTTTGTTTATTTTTTGTTCACATATAAGAGCTATTTGTCGCAGTTGAGGGAATGTACATAGGCCAGTTTGTTTTTGTAGGAAGAAGGCCAATCTCATGGTCGAAAATGTCCTTCCTCTAAAATCTATCCCTGAAGGGGCTGTTGTTTGCAACGTTGAACACCATGTTGGTGATCGTGGCTATAGATTTTGGTGAGTACGCTATTTATTAGTCATAAACCAGACAATGAAACCTCTAGGTATTACAACTAATATCAACTTTTTTTCTTTACGTGCTTATATTTTCCATATGCTTTTAAATACAAAATAATTATATTCGGGTAAACTCAAAACCCCCTTTAAATATGGCATTAAGTAAACAATTTCAATAATTTACAACGAAGATTGTGATTTTTGAATGGGTAGCTTTCAATAATAGATGTTTTCTACTGTTGGATTAATGGGTGATTGTATAATTCCATTGAAATTAGAATATTGAACTATGAATTACGAATGTTTTTAATTAGGTTGTTGTTGGTATCCATATTGTATAATTACATTGAAATTTCTGTCAAGATCCGTAACTCATCCACGATTTGTTCATTTTTGAGGCGCATTCTCTTCCCTCTCACTCTAAATTTTCACAACTTTGGCAACAATACTTTTGTGGAGATCTTTAAGTATTTAATTTCCATTCAACTTGACTTTTCTGCCTTTGTCCAATGCTTCTCAATCGTTGTTCACTTTGATCTTAGGACCTGTAACATCATCATATCCAAGTTAGTATCTAGAGCCACTACAAGAACAATGACTTTTAGTGGAAAAACAAAATTGTTACTAATCATTAAAAATTTGCCACTAAATCATTTGGTGGCAAAAAAAAATTTGACACAGCTTTGCTCCTAAAGATCTGCTCTTGATACCTTTAGTGGCAACTTTTTGGCATTTTGTACTAAATGTTACAAATTTAGCGGCAACCAGTTTTTGACAATAAATTATGTACTATTAGTGACAAATTATTTGCTACAGAAAACATTCAAAATTGTCACTAAAAACATGTTATTTGCCACTAGATGGTTCTTTTTGTAGCAAATATATGATTTGCTACTAAAAATAAGTTTTTGCATAAGGTCAACATAATTTTGTGCAATTCAGATTTGCAAATAGAAAGTTCTTTTTGTAGAAAATATAAGATTTCCTACAAAAACTAAGTTTTTTCTTAAGGTCAAAATAGTTCAGTGGCAATTCAAGTTTGCCACTAAAAATATTTTTTTTGTAGCAAATTATTGCTTCCAATAATAGTTATTGCATTTAATATTCATATTTTATGCATAAAATAATTAACCAATAATATTAAATGCATTCAAATTTCTTATTTAATATTTGAGATGAGTAACCACTATAAGAAAAAAGCATTTTATCACAGCTTTGCTATTAAAGACCTGCAGCTAATACCTTTGGTGGCATTTTTTTGGCATTTGATACTAATGTAACAAATTTAGTGGCAACCAGATTTTGCTACCAAATCATGTACTATTAGTGGTAAATTATTTACTACAAAAAACATTCAAATATGTCACTAAAAAGATGTTATTTCCCACTGGAAGGTTCTCTTTGTAGGAAATATATGATTTGCTACAAAGACTAAGTTTTTGCTTAAGGTCAACATAATTCTGTGGAAATTAAGATTTTCCACTAAAATGTTCCTTTTGAAGAAAATATAAGATTAGCTACTAAAAGTAAGTTTTTGCATAAGGTCAAAATAGTTCACTGGCAATTCAACTTTGCCACTAAAAATATTTTTCTGTGGAAAACTATTGCTTCCAATTATAGTTATTGCATTTAATATTCATATTTTATGCATAAAGTAATTAACCAATAATACTAAATGCATTCAACTTTCTTATTTAATATTTGAGATAATTAATCAATATAAGAAAAAAAGCTTTTTATGACTATTAAAAATGACATAAAACACCTTTTATGACTCTTTTTTTAAGATAAAATCAGTCATATCATGATGGTTTAACGTAAACTGTCATAAAAAATCGTATAATGTAAAAAACATATTCGAATCACGGGTGGAAAATAAACCAAAATACAAAACAAAAGGTGTTTATTCATTTAGTCCACATTCAATGTTATACATTATAGCCAAATAAGTTCCTCCGTAGTAATAATCAAATAAAAAACTACAATTAATCAAATTGAGCTAATACATCAACAAAATTTTATTCATTTATAAAAAGTAAGTGTTCCTCTGTAGTAATAATCACTTCATAGTTTTAGGGAACAATGTGTCCAATTTCTCTTCCTCCATTCATGATCGCTCTATCCGACAATGATACTCCTTTCACACGTCTTCCTCCTGCATAAGTTCAAAACAACATATATAAATCTCTAGTGCAACGTAAAACACAACATATGAATTTGACTTTTTCCAAAGTATTAAGTCGTGTGTAATTCAAGTCGAAAAGACTTTTTTATATAACACAAATAATTGTAAATAATTTACAAATTTTGGACAGATTTTACTTTGTTTATAGGACTATCTTTGTTTAAGAAATAAATAAATAAAACACCAAATTCAGTCAATGTTTCCAATCAATCGCAACGTTCTCGATCACCATCTAGAAAGAACCTAGACTCCCATTTCTCACAATCCATCAAGAAGACAATTGAAGAATGATGCACAAATATTTATATTAACATAATACCATCCCAATATGAAGATCGAATGCAATTCACAAAGCCCCAACACAAAGACCAGTGTAATACCCCGTATTTTCTGTAATATTTATTTTTGGGGATTAATTGAATTAAATGTTTATTAATTGGAAATTAATCCGGATATATATATATTAACGTGATGTGATTTAGTATTTTATTATAATGTGTATACTTAGCATTATATAAATATGGGTAATATAGAAATTGTCACGTGATTGAAATACGGCAATTTGGGAATTTTGTTGAGACGCGTGTGACCGCCGCGTCATGGTATTTTTATTAATTTTAAAAGTGAATTTTAGTTCCATTAACCGTATGGTCATTTTGAGTGCGCCAACGCGTCCGGAAGGGTCGAGATAGTCAGAAAACACTAGTCGGCAGTTTAGTTTGGGTCCCGGGGCATTTTTGGGTCATACCGGTAACTTATAGGGCCATTTTGGTAAATTGCATTTTTGGGAATTGAAAAGTGACGAAAATTGGAATTACAATCTGACTATTTCTTTAACCCACTTAACCCACTAACTACACTATGTGACAATATGGGCTACGGGAGAAGTTGATATACCATTCCAACTTACCAAAAACCAAAACACACCTCCATACCTCCATTGTCTTCAACCTTAGGAAGAGCTTGAGAGAGAGAGAGAAGGAAAGAATTCTGCAGAAAGATAGAGAGAGGACAGACTTAACTTCAAGATTCAACACCAAATTCAGAGATTAATTAAGGCAAGTGATTTAAACTCATTTGATTCAAGATATGTTTTCATGTTTAGGAATTTTCGAAATTATTCTTGGGAGATGATTTAGACCCATAAATTGGAAGTTAAAATCTTGGATATATGTTAGGAATTGCATGTAGTAATATTCTGGACGAAATTTATGTTCTAAACAGAACCTTTGATGATCTAAAAATGGAGTTAGAAGAAGTTTAATGATGTTCTTGAATGGAAGAATTCTGGAAATTATTTTGATGTAGTTTTGATCTAAACTAAACCTTTAAATGATGAATTATGGGACTTAGAATGTTAATACTGTTGTAGGATGATAGTATAATGTTATAGTAACCTTGTCTTGGAGTTTCATGCTTAAAAATGGAGTTTTGGGATGAAACTGTAACTGCAAAACGAAGCAGTCCGTAACAGACCTGGTGCAATCGATCGATCGACATTCATCAGTCGATCGATCAACCACCATCGATCGATCGACCTTCCCAGAATGAATAAAGTTTTCCTTAATTGAATTTTAATGGTGTTAACCCTTGGATAATATTATTGGAGACATTGTGAATACCCTTAACCTTAAGGAAGACCAGTAGGCATGATTATGAGATTGGACTTTAATTGGAATCTAATTTGAGGAATTATTCTAAATTAATGAAATTCGTTATGTGAAATAATATTTGGGAAAATAGTGCAAATTTGAATAATTTGATGGAATAAGGTTTGGGGCGGAAGTAAACACCTTAGGTATTAAGATGTTATATGTGGGAATAATGGGAACTTAATAGTCTATTCGAGATAGGTTTTAAGTTTAAGAAATTACGACGTGAGACGTGTCGACTATTTTATTGATATATTTTCGGGATACTTGAAATATATGAATTTGGAATAATGGTATAATGAAGTAGAGTATACCTTTATTAATATTGAGATATCTAAGATGTGTGAATGCTTAGTATATGACTTTATGTGTATGACATACCTACCATACTTGCTATCACCGGAGGTTTACGTTCGCTTAGGGCCTTCTTATCCTTGTGTTGCCCGGATTTAGATTGGTTACCTCGATGAACATAGGTCATTGAAGGACTTATTGGGATATTAATAAGTTTTGCTGATTATGGGAGCGTAGGTATGTGCGTGACCCATGTGATGGTGACTGTGTTCGCCTCCACTATTTGTGATGTTGTTATCTGAACGATTCTTGAGAGATTCGGAATGCGTGATCCTTATGTACGTGATGTACCGGGATGGATAGCAGAGTATGTGTGCACCACAGCTTAGTCTTTGGATGCTTATATTGTATATTTATGTTGTGAAAATATACGGTTAAATGAGAAGGAATTTACTATGTTAAATTGTGAGTATAGTTATGGTAATGTTTTGAAAAGATAAAAAGAGAGAACTGTTATCAATAAATGGTTTTGTTAATAATTGGGAATTCGAGAATTAAAGTAGAACTCTCTATTTAATTGTTAATGATGGAATTTATAACGTGAACCGAGTAGAAGTGTTAGAAACTCTTTAGATAGTTATGAGATAACACATGAATGGGTACAGGAACAATAGGAGTGCAAAGTTAGACGAGAGGTGAGTATCTCATGTGAGAGCACGTCCTAACATGTATTTTGCATATACTGTTTTAAATTTTTTTAAAGCACTTGCAGGTTTTTAAAATATCTCCACATTCGGGCTCTGACCCGTTTGCTTTCAAATCTATCTTTTTGTAAATACCATTTTAGGTGCCCAGCCACAAGGTCACCATGCATAGGATTCTCATTCTGATGACGAGTTGTAGCTGCTTGTGGAAGCTACAGGGATTTTCTTTTAGACGCTTATATCATTTGGATTCCTTACTCAGTATTCCTCAGCTGTAGGGCATGTTGCCCAAATTCTATTAGATACATTTTCATTTCAGTTTTTAGACTTTGGCATGTATTCATTCAGTATTCAGTATTTCATTATTTACTTCAGTTGTGGTATTGTGTTATGAGGAGTTTTTCCTCCAGATTTATTTATATCATGTGACGGTTATTCTATTTACTTCATTATAGTGAATGGTGTTATTACTCTTGCTTTAAATCGTTTATTGCATGTTATTCAGACTTTAATTAAAATTTGGCAACTTACTTTTTAAATACTAGGTGGTTAGTAATACTAAAAATTTTTTCGACAGTGATGCTATTAACTGAGCCAACTTGGCGTTTTGTTTTAATTTAATAAAGGAGTAGCTACCCGGTATTTAATTAGTCGGGGTGTCACAGGTGGTATCAGAGCATCAGGTTCTAGTGTCCTTTAGGATCTGAACGACTTATTATGTTTCAGCTGAGCTTTCTATGATGTAGAGCCCTATATTTTAGGACTGTGGTATTCTTTTATATATGCTTCGTTCTTCAGCTATTTTAAGTTTATAACTTCTAACTTATAGACCTTACTCTTATTTCGGAGATGCCTCCATGAAGGGCACCACGGATTCCTAGGAATGTTGTGTTTATCTCTTTACATTGGAAGTTCGTATTCTTGTGATTTGTTTATTTGAATGATGAACTCATCCAAATTTACTTAAATTTTCAGATGGGTTGTCAGGAAGAATTAGCTAAAATGGTTAGGGGAGCCAGCGAGAAAGATCGACTCACACCTCCGGTATTCCCAGTAAGAATGTCCACCTCTGAGTTAGTAGGTATTGTGGCACAAGCAGTTACCA
Organism: Sambucus nigra; assembly: GCA_949130495.1. Classification (NCBI taxonomy): domain Eukaryota; kingdom Viridiplantae; phylum Streptophyta; class Magnoliopsida; order Dipsacales; family Adoxaceae; genus Sambucus; species Sambucus nigra. The sequence goes on along the minus strand of OX422219.1, from coordinate 476,105,471 downwards.
CTGCAGTATTACAATACCAAGAACACAACATACAATTTAGAGGAGGCAAAAGACCTAGAGAGGTTAGCCAAATGCATGTGATTAAAGCTGACAAATGTGCGAAGGCCCCAAAATTTCGACAACAAACTACCCAAGACCGAGTCAGTTCTTGTCAACAAAGTGGTGAAATTGAACAGTTTCGAAAGAAGAATAAAGTCCCAAGTCAGCAAGGCCAACACCGACAACAACAGGGTCAGAGGGGGAGTAACATCAAAGGCCGATGTTTTGCGTGTCGCGAGCATGGCCATCATAATTATGAATTTCCTAATAAGGGCAAGGCCCCACAGCAGCAACAGCAGGGTGCCCGTAATGAACTACAAGGGCCACTTTCTTCAGTCGCTCTCCCAGCACCAGATCGGGTACCATCCCTATCAATCTTTCCAATAGCTCCAGTGCAGCAGGGGCAGTTACAGTTCAGTCATATCTATAATGTCCGCCAGGCAGCCGCCCCACAGGCGCCACCCACTATTTGGGGTATGTTTTTTTTTCCTATCCATGAGACTTTGGGTCGAATTTCGTTTATTACTGGATCAACGCGTTGTTTTTATAACTACATTTTATGCGAAGACCTTAGGGCTATTAACCACAATATTGAGTGCGGTAACGTGGGTAGACTAACCACTGGGGAATGATTCTTTTTCTTTTATGACCGGGGAGTGGGGGTAGAGATGGGTAGTTTGGTATTACCTGCGAACATGTTGGTATTAGATATGCATGTTCACGACGTGATTATCGGTATGGATTGGCTCGCTGATTAGAGAGCCATGATTGATTGCTTCGGTGGGAGCATTATTTTTGCCATTCCGGGGCAAGAGATGTTTGTAGTGATGATGCCTCGCCCAGAGGGAGGCTCGACCGCTCATTTATATTACATTGAGGAAGATACCTCTAAGGAGGTTGTGATTCCTTTAGATTCCATCCCAGTTGTCAGGGAGTATTCTGATGTGTTTCAGGAGATACCAGGCCTACCCCCCAGTCGTGAGATAGACTTTGTTATAGACTTATTGCCAGATACGAGACCTATAGCACGCGCACCGTACCGTATGGCTCCAGCTGAGATGAGAGAGTTACGGGATCAGATTGAGAAGTTATTGGGTCAGGGGTTTATTCGGAGGAGTACTTCACCGTGGGGTGCCCCTGTGTTGTTCGTGAAGAAGAGAGATGGTTCGCTGAGATTGTGTGTGGACTACCGGGAGTTAAATAAGGTCACGATACGGAACAAGTATCCGTTGCCTAGAATCGATGACCTATTTGACCAGTTGAGAGGAGCTTCTTGCTTCTCAAAGATTGATTTGCGATCTGGGTACCATCAGTTGCATATCAGGGAGGAGGACGTCTCGAAGACTGCGTCCTTATCGAGATATGGTTCGTACGAGTTTCGGGTTATGCCATTTGGTTTGACCAACGCTCCGGCAGTATTTATGGACTTGATGAATAGGGTGTTCGGGGATTTCCTAGATCAGTTTGTCATTGTCTTCATCGATGATATTTTGGTTTACTCCCAAACAGAGGAGGAGCATGCCGAGCACTTGAGACTAGTTTGCAGACACTGCGCCAGAATGAGTTGTATGCAAAATATGAGAAGTGCGGGTTTTGGCTGAAGGAGGTTCAGTTTTTGGGGAATATTATTTCCGACCGGGGAATATCTGTTGATCCGAGGAAGGTATCCGCGGTGAGAGAGTGGGGACAGCCCACGACACCGACAGAGATCCGTAGTTTCTTAGGCCTAGCAGGATAATACAGAAGGTTCATTCGGGGTTTCTCCACGATAGCGGGTCCCATGACACACCTAACCCGTAAAGGTGTGCCGTTCATTTGGAGTGATGCCTGTCAGTTGGCATTTGATGAGTTGAAGGACAAGTTAACCTCAGCACCTGTGTTAGCTTTGCCGAGACCGGGAGTTGAGTATCTTGTTTACACCGATGCGTCCTTACAAGGACTTGGAGGTGTACTGTAGTAGGAGAGTCAGGCCATAGCTTATGCTTCCCGTAAGCTTAAACCTCACGAGAAGAATTACCCTACCCATGACTTGGAATTAGCGGCAGTGGTATTTGCCCTTCGTATTTGGAGATATTACCTGTTGGGGGAGAAGTTTCGATTGTTCACGGATCACAAGTCCCTACAGTACCTATTCACGCAGAAGGAGTTGAATATGCGGCAACGGAGGTGGCTTGAATTCGTGAAAGATTATCAGTTCGATATCTAGTATCACCAGGGGAAGGCTAACGTGGTGGCAGACGCGTTGAGCCGTAGACCGGTAGAGGAGGTGGCAGATGTGTGGAAGGCCAAGTGGAAGGAATTGGGACACCAGGATGTAGTGGCCCGATCATTCATGTCTGTGATAACTGTTACACCACAGATTGTCACGAAGGTGGTAAAGGCCCAGGCAAACGACTCGTTCTGTCAGGAGCAGATAATCCGATTATTGGCAGAGGGAGCCGAATCCTATACCGTTAGCTCAGACGGGGGATTACGCTTCAATGGGAGATTGGTGGTTCCGGAAGGGGAGGAATTGCGGCATGAGGTGATGGCAGAGTCGCACGGCTCACGGTACATCCCGGAGGGGACAAAATGTACCAAGACATGAGACGTCAGTATTGGTGGAGCGGGATGAAGAGAGATATTGCCGAGTTTGTCTCAAAATGCGCCACTTGTCAGCTCGTAAAAGTGGATCATCAGAGACCGGTAGGACTGCTACAGCCGTTAGAGGTCCCGATGTGGATGTGGGAGAGCATCTCTATGGACTTTATCACGGGGTTGCCTACGTCACAGAGACGTCACGACTCCATTTGGGTAATTGTGGACAGGTTGTCAAAAGTCGCCCATTTTCTACCCGTAAGGACAGACTACACTGCGGGACAGTATGCCTAGCTCTTTATTGCAGAGATAGTGAGACTTCACGGTGTGCCCTTAAATATTGTGTCTGACCGAGACAAGATATTTGTTTCACGATTTTGGGAGAGCTTTCCGCAGGCCATGGGCATGGAGTTGCGGTTGAGTACGGCGTACCACCCGCTGACCGATGGGCAGACCGAGCGCATAAATCAGATGTTGGAGGACATGCTACGTATGTGCACCATTGACTTTGAGGATGGATGGGAGCAGTATCTTCCACTGGTGGAGATTGCTTACAACAACTCCTACCAGTTCACCATTGGCATGGCACCATTTGAGGCGTTGTACGGTAGACCTTGTCGTTCTCCAGCATGTTGGTTGGAGGTGGGGGACAACAAACTACTTGGGCCGGAAGTGATTCAGGATACTTCGGCAAGGATAGAATTGATTCAGAGTCGCATTCGGGTAGCTCATGACAGACAGAAGAGTTATGCTGATGCGAAGAGATTCTTCAAAGAGTTCCAAGTGGGGGACCAGGTTTTTTTCAGAGTATCTCCTATGAAGGGGATTATGCGTTTCGGGAAGAAAGGGAAGTTGGCACCGAGATATGTGGGACCATTTCCTATTATTGAGCGGATTGGACCGATTGCGTATAGACTTGGGTTACCGGAGCATTCACATCGGATTCACGATGTGTTTCATATTTCCTCGCTTAGGAAATACCTTAGAGATAATTTGGCTCATTCTCTCATTGCTGTGGAGGACATAGATCTCCAGCCGGATAGCTCCTACGAGGAGGGGCCTATTGCTATTCTAGACCGAAGTGAGAGGAAACTGCGGTCAAAGATAGTTCCGTTAGTGCGTGTTTAGTGGCGACATCAAAATGTCGAGGAGTCCACATGGGAGCACGAGGATGAGATGCGCGAACGTTATCCAGAGTTATTCTTACCAGGTACTTTCTAGTTCCGAATTTCGGGACGAAATTCAGTTATTAGGGGAGAAGTATGTAATACCCCGTATTTTCTGTAATATTTATTTTTAGGGATTAATTGAATTAAATGTTTATTAATTGGAAATTAATCCGGATATATATATATATTAACGTGATGCGAGTTAGTATTCTATTATAATGTGTATACTTGGCATTATATAAATATGGGTAATATTGAAATTGTCACGTGATTGAAATACGACAATTTGGGAATTTGGTTGAGACGCATGTGACCGCCGCGTCATGGTATTTTTATTAATTTTAAAAGTGAATTTTAGTTCCATTAACCGTATGGTCATTTTGAGTGCGCCAACGCGTCCGGAAGGGTCGAGATAGTCAGAAAACACTAGTCGGGAGTTTAGTTTGGGTCCCGGGGCATTTTTGGGTCATACCGGTAACTTATAGGGGCATTTTGGTAAATTGCATTTTTGGGAATTAAAAAGTGACGAAAATTGGAATTACAATCTGACTATTTCTTTAACCCACTTAACCCACTAACTACACTATGTGACAATATGGGCTACGGGAGAAGATGATATACCATTCCAACTTACCAAAAACCAAAACACACCTCCATACCTCCATTGTCTTCAACCTTAGGAAGAGCTTGAGAGAGAGAGAGAGAAGGAAAGAATTCTGCAGAAAGATAGAGAGAGGACAGACTTAACTTCAAGATTCAACACCAAATTCAGAGATTAATTAAGGCAAGTGATTTAAACTCATTTGATTCAAGATATGTTTTCATGTTTAGGAATTTTTGAAATTATTCTTGGGAGATGATTTAGACCCATAAATTGGAAGTTAAAATCTTGGATATATGTTAGGAATTGCATGTAGTAATATGCTGGACGAAATATATGTTCTAAACAGAACCTTTGATGATCTAAAAATGGAGTTAGAAGAAGTTTAATGATGTTCTTGAATGGAAGAATTCTGGAAATTATTTTGATGTAGTTTTGATCTAAACTAAACCTTTAAATGATGAATTATGGGACTTAGAATGTTAATACTGTTGTAGGATGATAGTATAATGTTATAGTAACCTTGTCTTGGAGTTTCATGCTTAAAAATGGAGTTTTGGGACGAAACTGTAACTGCAAAATGAAGCAATCCGTAACAGACCTGGTGCAATCGATCGATCGACATTCATCAGTCGATCGATCGACCACCATCGATCGATCGAAGGTAAAGGTCGATCGATTGACCTTCCCAGAATGAATAAAGTTTTCCTTAATTGAATTTTAATGGTGTTAACCGTTGGATAATATTATTGGAGACATTGTGAATACCCTTAACCTTAAGGAAGACCAGTAGGCATGATTATGAGATTGGACTTTAATTGGAATCTAATTTGAGGAATTATTCTAAATTAATGAAATTCGTTATGTGAAATAATATTTGGGCAAATAGTGCAAATTTGAATAATTTGATGGAATAAGGTTTGGGGCGGAAGTAAACACCTTAGGTATTAAGATGTTATATGTGGGAATAATGGGAACTTAATAGTCTATTCAAGATAGGTTTTAAGTTTAAGAAATTACGACGTGAGACGTGTCGACTATTTTATTGATATATTTTCGGGATACTTGAAATATATGAATTTGGAATAATGGTATAATGAAGTAGAGTATACCTTTATTAATATTGAGATATCTAAGATGTGTGAATGCTTAGTATATGACTTTATGTGTATGACATACCTACCATACTTGCTATCACGGGAGGTTTACGTTCGCTTAGGGCCTTCTTATCCTTGTGTTTCCCGGATTTAGATTGGTTACCTCGATGAACATAGGTCATTGAAGGACTTATTGGGATATTAATAAGTTTTGCTGATCATGGGAGCGTAGGTATGTGCGTGAGCCATGTGATGGTGACTGTGTTCGCCTCCACTATTTTTTATGTTGTTATCTGAACGATTCCTGAGAGATTCGGAATGCGTGATCCTTATGTACGTGATGTACCGGGATGGATAGCAGAGTATGTGTGCACCACAGCTTAGTCTTTGGGTGCTTATATTGTATATTTATGTTGTGAAAATATACGGTTAAATGAGAAGGAATTTACTATGTTAAATTGTGAGTATAGTTATGGTAATGTTTTGAAAAGATAAAAAGAGAGAACTGTTATCAATAAATGGTTTTGTTAATAATTGGGAATTCGAGAATTGAAGTAGAACTCTCTATTTAATTGTTAATGATGGAATTTATAACGTGAACCGAGTAGAAGTGTTAGAAACTCTTTAGATAGTTATGAGATAACACATGAATGGGTACAGGAACGTTAGGAGTGCACAGTTAGACGAGAGGTGAGTATCTCATGTGAGAGCACGTCCTAACATGTCTTTTGCATATACTGTTTTAAATGTTTTTAAAGCACTTCCAGGTTTTTAAAATATCTCCACATTCGGGCTCTGACCCGTTTTCTTTCAAATCTATCTTTTTGTAAAAACCATTTTAGGTGCCCAGCCACAAGGTCACCATGGCTAGGATTCTCATTCTGATGACGAGTTGTAGCTGCTTGTGGAAGCTACAGGGATTTGCTTTTAGACGCTTATATCATTTGCATTCCTTACTCAGTATTCCTCAGCTGTAGGGCATGTTGTCAAAATTCTATTAGATACATTTCCATTTCAGTTTTTAGACTTTGGCATGTATTCATTCAGTATTCAGTATTTCATTATTTACTTCAGTTGTGGGATTGTGTTATGAGGAGTTTTTCCTCCAGATTTATTTATATCATGTGACGGTTATTCTATTTACTTCATTATGGTGAATGGTGTTATTACTCTTGCTTTAAATCGTTTATTGCATGTTATTCAGACTTTAATTAAAATTTGGCAGCTTACTTTTTAAATACTAGGTGGTTAGTAATAATAAAAATGTTTTCGACAGTGATGCTATTAACTGAGCCAACTTGGCGTTTTGATTTAATTTAATAAAGGAGTAGCTACCCGGTATTTAATTAGTCGGGGTGTCACAACCAGTTACACACTTTCTAACTAGTTCTTTGCCATTACAAATAAAACAATCTCCTCATATGTACACTATTAAACAAAAATGAAAAATTAAAAATAAAGGACTACATAACAACCATCAGACTCACTTACAACTTCAAAATGCATTCATTAAGTTCATGAGATGCTTGCAGGTCCATAACAGAGAGGTAGACCATCGAGTGAGAGTACATTCAACCCAGTCCGCAACTGAAAAAGCATAAAAATTTGGAGATGATTCTCATAAAAGTCTGCATATATAACAGATTGACTTGTTTATTTTTATTTAGCTTAACTTGCCCCAAAGAATAAGGAAGTTGTATTCTACATATTCACATTCCCATGATTGCAAAATTTCGTAGAGGCCAACTGAGAAGAAGAGTTACAACTTATAATATGATCCATGTTAGCATGGGAGATGAAGAGGAACACTTGAGAGATGGCGCGCTGCGGACACTTGCCGATGTCGAAAGCTAGGCTTAGGGATGGGAGTATTATGTAGGTATCTTGTCCAGTGATCGACAACCCCATACGAGCATTACTAAAATATTGGCAGTGCTCTTATAATTGACTATATATGGATTCCAAACAAATTAGACAGGTTGAATTATACCATGAGTAAACAATTATTTGAAATGTTGACACTGCTCCTCGAATTTCAGCAACGTTCAGTACTGAGTTACTTCTTTATATTTTTGAAGCGATGGAATGTATTATTTTGTATTTTGTATACTCACAATAGGATATGTAATGGGAAATTACTAAAACCTAAACCCCATTTTGTAATTAAATTTAAAGTATTAAAAATTTTAATTCTTCAAAATTCAAAAAGGGGAAGAGGTGTCCCATAACTAAATTGGTCCGTAAGTATAACATGGAAGATCTAATGAAACAAACAAAATTATCCTTTGCATTCCATTTAAAAATCTAGTGGATACGATAGCGCTTGCTTGTGGATGAATATTTTATGACCAAACAAATAAAAAATAGGATGGAATTATAGATAGCGAGCAATTCGCATTGAGCAAAAACAGTTGCAAGGCATACCTTCTTAGCCTTGCCGTTTGTAGTCTGAAATTGCTGCCAAGCATTTTGCCTCTTATTCTGTGCCACCTCAAGTTGGTTGAACCACATCTTTGACTTGAAATCATGTATTTTCTTACATTAGGCGGCTTTCTGAATATATAATAGAATTTATAGTAAACAAACATAGCTAATACCTTTTATTTTAAATCAAGCAAATGTGAGTGTGAATTTTTTTTATAATTCTATCAATTTTTATCAAGTTAAATAGGAAAATAGGTAGAGTTATATAATTAAGAAGGAGATCAGCCAACAAAGAAAAAATGCAGTTCTACTTACTTTACCACGATTTAATCACATTATAGAGGTAGGGAGGTATGGAAAACTAGACACCTTATTCTATTATGCCTGCTAACACTTGTGATATGTTTTAAAGGAGATCATTTTGTCTCCTTCATACTTTTTTTATATTGTGATCAAATTGTGGTAAAATAACTAGATAAAATATACCACTATAAAGTTAAGATAACAACTATTTGAGAACCAATGACATTAAACCTATCTCAATTTGAGAATGTCATTTCCCTTTAGGTCAGCATTCAGTGTTAAGAGATTGTGAAATAGAATCATTCAAACTAGCATTAAACTCTTCTATTTCTGATGTAGAATGTTTTATGGTCAATAGTCTGTGATACTATATTATTTAATTTAAAGGTAACAATGTGTGACTATGTGTGTTCATATGATATGTGGGTACCTCGATTTATCATTCTGGCCCAAGACAAGTAGCCCAATTAAAATGGGCGAAAGTCTAGGTGCCTCGCATCCCAATCAATTAAGTTACGAATGAGTCGAGTTCCTAAAAGCTCGTATGCAGATATTCTAGGGGTTATGGATTTACATGGGGGGATCCAACACCCCCACTCTCCGAGAAAAAACATATATATAACCAACCCTAAGCCTGGGGCAAAGGCAATGTATTATTTTTTCCTATAAAACACTCCTCGGAGTATAGAGATATAATATCGAGAGCACCACTGTGGACGTAGGCATTCTTGCTGAACCACGCAAAATATTGTGTTGTGTGATTGACGTTCTTTACATTCTTTATTTTGTTTAGTGATTGCCTTTTCTTGTTAATTTGTGCTGAACTTAATTGTCACCACAATTGGCGCCGTCTGCGGGAACGTTCGTCATCCTTTTAGAAAACCCTCACCAATAAAGAATTTGGAATGTCTGGTCACAGTAGCAATGCCCCTAAATCTGGGGATATCCAATAAGGGCATGCCCTTCACAGGATTAGATCTGAAGTTCGACGTTCAGATCAAAGGGCTCGCCTAGAGCGGCAGGCGTCAGCGGAAAGTCAGGGAGTTACTAAGTCTACACAAATCTCCATGTTGATCGATGCCTATGAGATATGGCTCCAGGAGCAAGGAGAGGCCGCTCGCAAGAAAGAAGCTGACAATCCTGGCCTCAAAAGAAATTCAAAAGGATGGAAAAAGAGCTCCATCGTATCACCATGCGGCGTCAATATCGCACTCCTAGCCCTTAGGTGAACAAGTCTCACAACTGAGGAAGGAGCCGTAGATGCGGGTTCCAAAAGATTGAGGAACACTTGTCATATGATGACTTGATCGAGAAACAACGACCAACTCTCCATTGCAGGAGCCTGGCTCGAGGAAATGATGACATATGAAATTTGGTCAGAAGAGAAATGGACCAGCACCCAGCGCATTGGGGTGTCAGATCGACCCAATGAGCTTGATCGATGACCTCTTAGGACCCAGATGAAATCACCTTTCTCAAGGGAAATAGAAGAAGAAGAAGAATCCCCCAAGAAGTTTGTGATTCCGAGATTCAAGATCTATGATGAAAATACTGACCCTATCGATCACGTTAGGCCGTACAGGTAGGCCATGACTCTCTGGAACCATAGGGACATACTAATGTGTTCGATATTTCCCTCGAGTTTGCATGAAGTTTCCCAGGAGTGATTTTAGAGACTCGCTCACAGATCCATCAGGAGCTTTGAGTCCCTGGCAGAGCTCTTCAAGTCACACTTTATTACCAGCAGCTCCCATCCAAAGAGGATGGATGCTTTGCTAACAATGAAGAAGATACTCTAGGAAAGCCCCTGGGACTACACAAAAAGGTACTGGGAGTTGTTCGACAAGGACGAGGACTACTTGGAGCAGGTAGTAGTGGCCTCTTTGAAGATTGGCCTACCCAGCTCTTGCCTCTTGCACTAATTCCTGACTAAGAAAGAGGCCATACCATCGATCCCTGATGGCTCTTATCGAGAAGTACACCAAAGTTGAGGATATGACCCACCTCTGTGCATGGAAGAATGGTCGAGCTAAGATCACTGCCAAGGGAAATAATAAGTCCAAAAACTAGAAGAGAGGAGGCAATAATGGGGGAAAGTCTAGCTCCAAAAATGGAAACAAGAATGATGTTTTGAAAGCATTTTAGGCAGTAAAAAATGTCTTCAAAGAACCAATTTATAAGATTCTAGCAAAGATCAAGGACGAGCCATTTGTTAAGTGTCCCAAAAAGATGGGAGGAGATCCCTAAAAAAGAAACAACGCGCTGAGATGCGCTTTTCACAAGGAAGGAGGACATAAGACTGAGCACTGTAAGGATCTTCAGTACCACCTTGCAGAGTTGGCCCAGACCGGGCACCTGAACGAGTTTGTGGAAAAGAAGGCAGAGAAATATACTGCCAACGAAGACACAAGGCCCAACAAGGTGCTCGAAGAAGATGCTGGTCATGAGCTGGCAGTGATTCATGGGGCATCTGATCTAAAGCAGATTCAGGGAAACTCAGCTCGGATGGAAGTGAAAAATCTTACAGCAGTAATGCAAGATTTTCAAATCAATCCATCAAAGACACAGTCAGGGAAGCGGCGGTGAGCAGATGACATTGTCTAGATCAAGCACATCATGTTCACGCACGAAGACCTAGTGGGGGTAAGAAGCCCACATCATGACAGTTTGATCATTACCCTTTGGATAGCGAACTACGACGTTGATAAGTTGCTCATCGACTAGGGAAGCTCATCCAAAGTAATGTATCTCAACCTGTTTAGGAAATTGAAGTTAAACGTTGTCGACTTGAAGGAATCCACCATCCCTCTAGTTGTCTTCGCTGGGAAAGTAAATATCTCTTTAGGAAAGATCGTACTGCCAGTGAGGGAAGGAACTATCTCCAAAATGATCAAGTTTCTAGTAGTCGACATTGACTCACCCTACCAAGCTATCCTTGGTAGAGGATGGCAACATGCGATGAGGGTTGTCCCCTCGACCTACCATCATAAGATCAAGTATGTGACTGAGCGAGGAGTGATGGAGATCCACGGAGATCAAGAGATGGCAAGAAGGTGCTTTATGGTAGCAATCCGCCCAAAACAAGAGAAGAAGGCCAAGAAGGCCAAAAAGAAGCTTGTGGAATAGGAAGGTTTGATTCCTTCAAAATAGAAGCTAAAGGTTTGAGAACCTGGAAGAGGTCGCAGTCGGTGGTAGTGAAAAAAACATGATGTTCTTGATCGGAGCTTCTCTCACAGATCGAGAGAATAAGGAATTGATGGTACTATTGAGGAGCAATCTAGATATTTTTTCTTGGGAACCATACAAGTTGCCTGGAATTGACCCCGGTGTGGTTTGCCATCGGTTTCATGTTAACCTCTCCTTTAGGCCTATCGTGTAGAAGGCACGATGAACTGCTCCCGAGAAGGCCAAGCCTATAGAAAAGGAAATAGAGAAGGTACTAGATTCAGGATCCATACGGGAAGTTCAATTCCCTAAATGGTTGTCCAACCGAGTAGTGGTTCCCAAGAACAATGGAAAATGGAAAGTTTGTATCGACTTCACTTACCTTAATAGGGCATGCCCTAAGGAAAGTTTCCCCCTCCCAAAGATCGACCAGTTGGTGGACGCCACAGCAGCTCATGAAAGAATGAGTTTCTTGGACGCATACTCGAGGTATCACCAGATTCCTTTGTATGCACTAGACCAAGACAAGACAACGTTCATCACCACCGTTGGGTTATATTGTTACAAAGTTATTCCCTTTGATCTCAAAAATGCAGGAGCAACCTACTAGCGACTGGTAACCAAGATGTTTAAAGACCAAATGGGAGATACAATGGAAGTCTACATCGACGATATGATCATCAAGAGTAGGCAAAAATAAGACCACCTCTCAGACCTATCAAGGACCTTCGAAATCCTCAAGAAATGCCGAATGAAACTCAACGCGAGCAAATGTTCCTTCGGTGTCAAGTCAGGAAAATTTTTAGGGTACTTGATTAGCGAGAGAGGCATTGAAGACAACCCATACCAGATTGATGCGATCAGTAAGGTACAACCTCCCCGCACGATAAGAGACGTACAAAAACTCACAGGAATGCTCACCACCTTGAATCGATTCATCTCGAAGTCAATCGAAAAGTGTCAGCCATTCTTCCAGCTATTGAAGAAGAGAAAAACAGTGGAGTGGAATCAAGATTTATCAAAATCATTACAAGAGATCAAAACTTATCTCAGCACACCGCCCTTGCTTGTGATACCTCAACATAACGATTCCCTATACTTATACCTTACTGTTTCCAGCTACGCTGTCAGTTCTGCACTGGTATGCTAAAAATAGGAATCCAACACAAAGTCCACTACGCGAGCAAGACCCTATTGGACATCGAGCAACGATACCTACCACTGGAGAAGCTCGCCTTTGCACTACTGGTAGCCTCGAGGAAACTGAAGCACTACTTCGAAGCTTATTCTATCATTATTCTCACATCACACCCTTTTAAAGCAGTACTGTAGAAAGCGAATTTTTTCGACAGACTGTCGAAATGGTCTGCCGAGCTCGGACAATTTGACATCCAATTTCAAATAAGGAATACAATCAAGGGGAAAGTCCTCACAGACATCATCATGGAGTTCACAGGCGAACAGCCTCGTGACCAACCTCAGTCCATGGATCAGAGGAAAGATCACTCCACAACAGGTGTTTGGCAAATGTTACTGATGGAGCCTCCAACTCAAAGGGGGAAGGAGTATGCATTGTGATCCTTACCCTAGAAGAAACAATTCTCAAGTAGGGGATCAGACTTGGATTTCTAGCCTCTAATAACAAGTCATAATATGAGGCTTTGATAGTAGGGCTACAGAAGGCATAGGCGTTGGGTGAAAAACAACTATAGGTGTTTGGCGACTCATAATTGGTCTCCAATCAGATAAGTGGGGACTTTAATGTGAGGGATGAAATAATGGTAGCCTACCTAGCCTTAGCAAAGAAGTTAATGTCCAACTTTGAGGAATTCAGTGTCCAACAGTGTCCCATAGGAAAAAATAGTCATGCCTATGCCCTAGCAGCCTTGAGTTCAGAAATCGACTCCGAATTAAAGAGAACAATACCTATAAACTTCCTCGCCTAGCCGAGCATCAACCAGATCGAAGAGCTGGAAGACATGGGCCATATTCTCCAGATCAAATCAGCACCCAGTTGGATGGACCCTGTAAGGGACTATTTGAAGGATGGTGCACTACCAGACGATAAGAAGTCCGTTGATCAGATAAGAGTCAAAGCTACCCGCTTTCACTTATCTCCTGAGGGCAAGCTGTATAAGAGAGCATTCACCGACCTTTACCTCTAGTCTATTTACCCAAAGGACTTCGAGCAAGTGATGTGCAATCTTCACAAAAGGATCTGTAGGAGCCATATTAGAGGGAGATCGCTAGCTTTCTGAGCAATAAAGGAAGGCTACTGGTGGCCATACATGTAGAGAGATTATGGAGTATATGCTCGCAAGTGAAAAAAATGTTAGTTACATGCTCCTATGGTCCGCCAACCTACCAACGACCTAATCTCGCTTACCATCCCTTGGCCTTTCGTCCAATAGCGAATGGACATCGTGGGACCTCTTCCTACCATTATCGGTAATAACATGTATCTATTGGTCGTAACAGACTACTTCACCACATGGATTGAGGCAGAGTGGTTGGCAAACATCAGAGATGCAGATATGATGAGATTCTCATAGAAGAACATAATTACCCTCTTTGGAATCCCCAGAACAATCATCACTGACAATGGAACACAGTTCGAGAGCGGCCCCTTCCAGAGTTTTTGAACGACCACGGGATCAAGCACTATTTTATCTCGATAGCCTACCCCCAGAGCAACGGCCAATATGAAGCTTCCAATAAAACAGTAATCAATGGATTAAAGAAACGACTAGATCGAGCCAAAGGCGCATAGGTGAGCGAGCTTCCGCATATCCTGTGAGCTTACCACACTACCCCACGGTGAGCAACTGGTGAAACCCCATTCGTACTAACAAATCGAAAGGAAGCAATCGTCCCTTTAGAAGCTGGCCTCCCAACCATCAAGTCCACCCTAATCGACCAGGGCCAGAATGATGCAACATTACTCGCTGAACGTGACCTAGTCGACGAACGCGGATAGCTAGCCCTGCTGAGAGTAGCGAGCTATCAACAATAGCTCGCAAGGCACTATCACAATAAGGTCAATCCAAGGGCATTCTAGGTTTGGGACTACGTCCTAAGGAAAGTCCTTGGAAGCATAATAAAACCATCCGATGGCAATCTAGGTCCAAATTGGGAGGGACCATTCAAGGTGACAAGAGATGACCTACAAGGAGCCTATCACTTAGAAACAATGGAGGGCAGAGAGATACCCCAGGCTTGGAACGCAACCAACCTAAAGAATTCTATTTCTAGTTTTTTCATTCACCTTTTGTAACGTTATTGGAACTAGCAACTCATTTTTTTGTTATTTTTAATAAAAGATTATTCGACAGTGGCATTCTATGAAGTTTTAATTTTGTTTCGTGGACTTTATAACTAGCACACCTTTTTCGAGCGACAGTTACATTGATCGATATATAAAATTAGGGAGTCACCTTCCTCAAGTTTTTGTTATCAAACACGAACAACCTCTTAGCATTGCCCCTGGCAATATATGAAGCCCTACAGGGGACCCTTAGGCAGTTCGGCGAAATCGAATTAGTCACCAAATAATGTTTGGCTCAGAAAACCTGATCGGATAGAACATCCAACACCAGGTGTGTCCTCTCCATTGCCACACATAGGCCTAAGGGAGTGTGATGACATGAACTAAAAGGTAAAGTGGGGAAGAATGGTATCTCATAAGCATACTCGACTGGGAGGATACTCACACGATAAAACAACTCTACCCACATCAAATCTAGTCAGCTACGAAGAGCCTAAGTTAATTAAACAAAAAATTAATGAAGTAAAAAATACAAAACACATGTTTAGTCGGTGAAATGCCCAAAACATAAATATTTTATTACTTCATTACATTTACAAAAGTTACATTGAATTAAGAAAATCTTAAAGAGGATTAGGCCTTTGAGTAAGATAATCAGCCACTTGCGATCTTCGACCATCGTCCGGATGAGGAGATAATTCTTCATCACCTTCATTCGCACTGACTCCAATAGCTTACTGGGGATAGAATCTATAGGGACCCATTGGTCGTCCTTCCTGAAAGGATTAGGCCTCAGAGTTGAATGGGAGATCTCGTGATGATACTAGAGCATTGAGTTCCTGGGAACCTACAGCTCCCTGAGGGCACTCAATCATCCCCTAATAAAGGGTAGCTCTTCAAACTCTGCCAACCTGATCGGAGCATCTGTCCAACCCTGGTGATAACCATCAACCCACACTCGTCGAGGTCCTTTCTTAAACAGATGCCTCAGTCGCGGATATCTTTTTGAATCCCAACAACAATCATGAATGCTCGACTAACATCTTCTCAAAGATCTTTCATCTCCCTATATGGACCCCCTACATCTGTACCATCTCGTGGATCGGCCGTTGAAGTAGAACCTCACAAAACTTGAGGGGTGGCACTCGGCCCTTTGCCAGCTTGCGGACTAGCTGATGAAGAAGAACCTCACAAAACTCGAGGTGCGATGCTCAGCGCATGCTCCCTGAGTCGTGACACCTCCCTCCGTAGAGTTTCATTCTCTTACTGAAGAACTTATCCAACTTGATTGATTTCGAAGGCATCCAGAAGTTTAGCCCTCATAAGGTTCACCTCTTCTTTAACAGAAGCACCAACCTATTCCATCACCTGAAGTCTATCCTTCAGTTTGGCAACGAGCTTGTAATGATCTTTAAATCTCTTGTTCCTCGACTTAAGGGGCTTACAAATCCTTACAAAGGCTTGGTGAACTTGACTGCTCGCATTAGGATCGAGAATCCTTCCCAATTGAGAGGAAGTAGTTATATATTCATCCACATCAATCAACTACAAGCCCTAAAAAGGATTAAAGAATAGAAGAATAAATATGTAGAAAGGAAAGTGTATTCCTTTCATTAAAATAGAGCGGTCCATCTACATCGATAATAAAAAAAATTGTGCAAACAAAGCAAAAATACACAAGAAGTCCTCAGAACAGGCTAGCTAGTAACCTCAGATGGCTTTGAGGACGTTGGTTTCTTTCACTTATATATCACACCAGGAACACCTCCCTCAGAAGGGGCACTAGCTGGAACGATCTGAGAAGTAGGAACACCTCCCTCAGAAGGGGTGCTAGTAGGAACAGTCTGAGAAGCAGGGAAACCACCGTTAATGGACGGAGTAGGTGCCTCATCCAAAATAGGTTTTGGTCCTGGATCCTGCTCATCAAATAGTGGAGAATTGATGTCCACTCCAGCAACCAAAAGAGCCTTATTCCATTCCTTCTTGAAGTTCAATTGACTGATGTAGCCTATCTAAACCTTAGCATCCTCGTACGTAGTAGCCCACCCGATATTATATGATCTCCCCTCCAACCTCTTCACTTTCTCTACCAGCACCATGTTCTCCTCCACCACACCTAACTTGCTAGTGCAGACCAAGTCATAGGACTGCTACAGCTCGTTGAGCTCTTTGACCGCTACCTCCTTCACTCGATTGGCTTCAGTAAGGGCGAGAATGAAAGACCGCTAAGCATCATTAACAATCTTCAAATTGGCCTCTAGCTCGACACTCTTCCCCTTCAACTCAGCATTTTGCTTCTCCAAATCAACATTTTTCTTCACCAACTCAACGTGGATGCGATAGAGGACGGTGAAATCAGTCACGAACTGCATAAAAGAGAAAACATTAAGAAAGGGAAGCATTGAACAAAATATTGCAAGCATAGAAGAGTGAATACTGACTTACCAAGGCTAGCCTCTGACTCACCTACAAATCTAACTGGTTGGTCCCCATTGCCTTCTGACAATCAGTAGGAAAAATTTCTCTCTTGAGCAATGGAGGAGACAACTTGGGAGAGATGGCTAGATAGGCTCCCCCGAGCAAGGAAGACACAGGCACCAGTGCTTGACCTGCCTTCATCCTCCTCTCATTTCTCCTCCTCTCCTCTTTTTTCTCCTTCATCTCCTTTTTAGCTCTTCTCCTCTCCTCCATTTTCTTTCTCTCCTCTACCTTCTTCATCTCTTCCTCCTTCTTTCATCTCTTTCAACTGCTCTTCCTCTTTCTTCTTCTTCTACTACTCACGAGCAGTAGACTGAGAACCAATTGCAATCTCTCCACCACCAGATTTCTACTTCTTCGATCGGTGGGAGAGAAGCACATTATCATCATCATCACGAATCAGATTCTGCTTAGGAGGATCCATGTCTTCCTCATTGGAGATGATCAACTCACTGGAAGACTCTCAAGCTTCTAAAACTTCTTCCTAGCTAGAAGATCCTTCACCACCTGAGCTCTATTCACTAGATCCACCTTTAGCACTGCCCCCGTTATCACCCTCGCTATCCTTACCAGAGCTTCTCCCTTCCTCATCCAATAGGATAGGATTTGTTGTAACTTCTTCAGATATGTATAGCTCAGGGATGCTATCTACAGGTCGCGTAATAAAGCTGGACCGAACGTTCTTATATTCTCAGAGAAAATACATTGATCAAGGCTATTCACCATCAGCCAAGGGTTCCCTGATATTCTAGGTTTTGACCAACTTAGCAGCTCGAACCTCGCTGAGAGCAGGTTCCAAGGTCTTTGTCCTCACTAAAGAGAAAGAGAGAATAATATCAGAGAAATCATACATTAACAGAGGATTGATGAGTAAAGGAAGAACTAAGCCTACCTATGAACTCCTACCCATAAAAGGGGACCAGGAACCTGTCAGACCTTGACCCCTCAGTATGGGGAGGAAACTACCAATTTTTGGCAAGAAAACCCTCTTGTTATTAATACTTATGGGAATCAGGTAGATTTACTACCAATACATAATCAGGACTCCTGTCATTGAGGTAAAGAAGAACAGAACTTATTCACGAGAAAGAATAACAAAAATAGATCTGAGCAAGCCCTAGATTGGTGCCATAGAGCTGATTAATTCTATGGACACCATTAACAATCTTCCAGACATTTGACGACCACTATGCAGGAATAATATTGAAATAACTAAAGAAATGCAAAAATAAATTGCTTGGGGGGGAAGTAATACGCCCTTAGGACAATAAGAGAACATGACTCCAATGATCATCCTTAATCTCTCTAACATTATAAGGGACTGGGGCACACTCAATATCTACCCAATCTTCCTAAATTCAGATGCCGACCTATTGCCTATTTTTTCCACTTACAGACCCTAACTACAAATGCGAAGAAATATCAACAAAAAAAGCAAAGAGAAAGAGCAAGAGGGACTTATGAGGTTAAAACTTAGCTTAGGATGATGCAAAGTCATAAGAAAAGATGATGAAGAACAGTGAAATTGGAAGACGGAGACCTGAGAATGAAAAGCGCAACAGCTGGAGCTTGAAGAAGGTTAGAAATATGGAAAAACCTGAAGCGACAACAAGAAAACACTTCTCCGAATGATTTTTAAACATTTCTAATCATAACGCACAAGAAACGAAGCGGGCCGCTGGCAGTTCAGAAGAGGCGCCTCAATCTTGGAAAGTGTTGCACAATTTACAAAAATGCCATTATGACAAATCATTTAAAATTATTGAGCCCGAATTGTGGCCCAACAACTTTAGTAGAAATTGTGGGTACCTCGATTTATCATTCTAGCCCAAGACAAGTAGCCCAATTAAAATGTCCCAAAGTCTGAGAGCCTCGTATCCCAATTAATTCAGTTACGACTCAGTCAAGTGTTTAAAATCTCGTATGCAGATATTCTAGGAGTTATGGATTGATGTGGGGGGATCCAACACCCCCACTCTTCGAGAATAAAGATGTATATAACAAACCCTAAGCCTGGGGAAAAATGCATGTATTATTTTTTCCTGTAAAACACTCCCCGGAGTATAGAGAAATAATATCGAGAGCACCACCGTAGATGTAGGAATTCTTGGTGAACCACGTAAAATATTGTGTTGTGTGATTGGTGTTCTTTACATTCTTTATTTGCTTTGGTGATTTCCTTTTGTTATTAATTTGTGCTGAACTTAATTGTCACCACATGATACATTTAACTTTGTATTTATTATACATAGTCATAAGTCATTAATCATTAAACTTTGTATTAATTGTACCGAGTCGCCTTAAATATTGTATTGATTGGAAAAAACAACAATGGCACTACAATATGAGCTAAGACCAACAATATGAAATCAAATCATAGTGATAATATCTTTTACACATCAAATGTCTGACTTTTGTGAATTAATCAAAGGACCGGAATATATAAAATCAAATGATGTCCGAGCTAAAACAAAATGTAATTAAAAGTAATCATAAAATAGAGAAACATTAAATCTTAATAATTGTGTTTCATAAAAATTGCACACAATGAAATGATGTAATAAACATGGGATAAATAATAGAAGTTTGAAACGACAATAGACATCAACTTATAATTTTTATAACATAAAAATTTTAGAAGCTCTGAAAAAAAATTGTTCAATAAAGTATGGGAACCTTCATTCTACCTGCTTGAATAACGTATGGAAAACATCCATAGTTATGCAGTGGTCCATTTAGGATGGAACTCTTAAGGATAAACCATGACTCACTCGTAGGCACATATCGACCAACACCGAACCAACAATAAGGTTGAAAATACAACCCAAGTTTCATCATGTTCAACACTCATTCGAGGATGATGACGAACCCATTCTATAATAAATATAATGCCAATCACATGTGTGGATCCTAGCATTCATATGCTAAATCTAATATATAGGAGTATTCCATCAGCTCCACCATTTTTTAAACCATTGTCGCAGGAGTATTTACTTTCCCATCATCTTCTAGTAACTGTCGCGATCCTCCTGCTTCCACTTCCTCTTTGTGCTTCAACTTCATCATCTTCAGTGCTTCCTTTTGGATTTATAACTTCCAGGTCTTCAGAGAAAATCATACAATTAATTAATTTATGAAAAATATACAAACAAAATAAATACCACATTACAAAACTAAATATACAGTCATACAATTTATTTTAATAATTAGATTATCATAATTTGAGATTTCCTAACCCCATACAGTATCATAACTGATAAAATAAAAGTTTGCATCGTGTTATCTTTCAGTATATACCCCGATTTAATCGAGATGATTTTTATATATATAACGCACATCAATTATTACTGCGACATGGAATCAAGTATCATGTAAATTATAAAGTGTTTAAAGACTAAGTTCTATGTTTAATAAGAAAACTTAAAAAAATATAGAGTGTTTACTGATCATTCAAATCTAATAGTGATAAAACATCTGGAAGCTCAACCTTAATCATTTATATCCATTATACCGTGTAGTCATGAAATCAAAATAACAATGAATGTACAGTTTATCACTCAAGTAAGATCACATACATACATTTTCCTATATCAATTCTGAATATAAAATTAGATTTAACACAACATAGTGCATTTCTCCATAGTTTGCAACAAGAAATTTGATACTAAAAACATGAACACTGGTATAAAGAATGAAAATCCCCCAAGAAATAGAACTCAACCCACAGGTTAGAAGGTAGACATTATTATCAATCAGAGTACACACATAAAGTTATGCATATCTCCATGAAATCTATAACGGACACTAATTACAATTTGAATACACACATATATTGGGGACCTTTGTGATGATCGAGCCAAAATCAATTCCATATTTAATTTCTTCTAATCACAATAACAGAGGACTCCGACCACGAATCATGGGCTTCTATTAGCCCTGGACAGGGAAAAAATTATTACATACTCGCAAACAGTTTAAGAAAATTACCAAATCGTTCGAACTCGTGATCCAAAACAGTGCGCGGAAAACATGTGTTATATTGAAATTTAAGTCATATTTGTTTTATAAGAACGATATATCCAATTTATATAATAGTTTACATAACCCCTATTTATAAACATGGGCATATCCTAAATGCATAAAGGTGAAACATGTTTATATAAAACCCCTACCAAATCCATGTGTGTGTGAGGGATAAGCACTTGCGTGAGGGATAAGCACTTTCCTGGTACGTAAGAGAGAGGTAGAGAGTGGTGGCTCTGCATGACAAAAAAAATGAGGTAGTGGGTGATGAGAGAGTAGAGAAACAATGTGTGTGCTTTGTTTGCATGATCATGTAATAAAAGAGATAAGAGAATGGTGAAATGGTTTTTGGAGTGGAAATGAGTGAATGAATTTGTTGAAAAAAAAAGAGAGGGGAAAATGCATTAGGTGGGAAATATTAGAATTCAAAATTTGAACGAAAATATAAGAGTTAATCTAAGCCCTTCATTTTTAGTGGGAGATGTGGCACAATCTAGTCTGTTATTGTGATTAGACATTTGAGAAACCCTGTTATCATATTAAAAGTTAGAAGTTCTTTTAAATCATATGAAGAAACTCCAATGGGTTTGAACCCATCCCAACAAATCGAAGGCCTAGAGTTTGATCACCTTTTGGAACATAATCAGACCACCGATTCCCTTAATTTTGTGTACATTCTTCCTATTATCCACACTCTAACCCGGATCAACTTTGGTCGAGAGGGTGATTCGGTCCCACTTACGGGACACCCTGGTTTTGTGACGTCCTAAGACTCCTTATTGTTGAACTCCCATAAACTTGAACTTAAGAAATACCGAGACTTCTATCAGGGTTGGTAATTTAGTTTGCATGTAAGATCTTGAGATCTACTCTGTGGACTATAAAATGGCAATAACAGGGGTTGAACTTCGTCGTGACAGCCGGGTACCATGTCAAAGTATATATGTGTAAATCTTCCATATAAGCATGGAATTCTTTTCTTTAAGTAGAGATAGGAAATCTTGAACATAGTTAGGACTTGAAATTAGACTCAATTGTATCATAGTCAAATATTTTGTACCACCTGAAGGATCATCTAGATTGGACCTATAATCATTTAATAAAACTGGGTTAAGACACATTTGACTCCCCCAAATGAGAAACCACAATAATAATACCACTAAAATTGAAGTCAAGTGGTGTGTCAATTAACACATTAATCTCTCACGTTTTCAACAGCATACTCAATCATTGAATTCATCAAAAGATTCAAGCAATCAACAACGGGTTGGACAGGTTAAGTATGTGTCAAATGGGCATGTGTTTTAAATGAAGAAAGGAGGTAGAGTCAGCATAGGTAAAACAAGGTCATTTCAATCCTAACTATTAAAAGTGTACCGCATCCCCTCAACAATAGAGACATATACTTGGGTCATTTCAGTCGCAAGTGTGCTGAGTCAATAATTGTACTAAAATTAAAATTTACACTTGTTCTAAATTTTATTTGGGAAAAATATTACGTGCCTTTAAGTGAAATGTTAAAATTAAAATTTATTTGTGATGCGATTATTTTTACAGGCCTATTTGCATGTCTCTTTTACCATTGTATATTGAAACTTACAACAACTATAGCAATTGCCCATAACCCAATAATAACTATACCAAAAAAAGGAAAAAAACCCAAAATAAAAATTTATTTCGTCTCAACTCTTGATGTCATCATTAATCGAAAAAAAACTACACATGGAACATCTTCTCGGCTATGTCCATTGAATAAACACACAAGAGATAAAATCTTAGTTCAGTACCGTATGTGCCAACTTATGTATGTTCAACTAACATTGAATTATATTCAACTAACATAGAATAATGAAGTTGTGCTCCTACTCATCAATCACCATTTTCAGTTGATTCAAAAGAGCAACCCTTCTCACAGTAACAAGATAAAAATCAACATAAAAATAACCTATCAACCATATAATCACCAAATCATAGGCATAGAAAACTGATGTAAAAACTCACAAAGGTAAATAAATACCAAACTAAATATTTTATTGCATACCAATTTTGGATGCATAATTTCCAAAACGAGATTCAACCAAAACTTCACTTAAGCATAATTAGCAGGTAGCCAAGATCTAACAGCTAAGATGAAACAACCAAGATGAATGTGTAATAAGCCAAGATGGATGCCTGAAATTTATACAAAAACGCATCAATATGCCTACCAATTTTGGGGGGGATGAATCATCCAAGGATACCTAAGAAGGAAGAATGGGAGATGAATGGGTTTTGGGTAATTGATTTGGGGAAAAATCATGAGTGTTTTGGGGGGAATAAATCTAACAAATGTTTTTTTTTGTGTTTAAAATATAGTAATTTTTAAGCATAAATTATCTATTTAAAGTGGCAAGCTAAAATATTTTGCTACTAATGAATCTGCATTAGTGGAAAACTAATATATTTTGCTACTAATGAATTGGTAGTAGTGGCAAAAAAAATAAATTTGCAACTAATTAGAATTTTTAATCCCTGCTAAGTGTCTAGTTTTTCCCTCCTTACATTTAGTGGCAAAATTAGTAGCGATTTTAGTTTGTTTCTACTAATACATTATTTTTTAGTGGAAAACATAAATTTTGCCACAAATTATAAGTTTTAGCAGCATTAAATGATTAGCCACAGATAAAATTTCCATGAAATCATATTTTTCTTAAATTGAAACCGAACATTTGTCATGACACTGTGAAACAATGACATTGCATAACTATTTTCATCAAGAGGGTACATGTTTGTACAATTTTTTTCCTTGATGTCAAGTAATATATCTTGGTTAAATATCAATTAAGGATTGCATAGTGGAAATCAAAACTTCAAATACATCTTCGTTGCAATTATATCCATCTATGAAGCACGGACATGTAATACGTCTTTCGACACGTGATTGATCGAAAAAATAAGATACAACATAGTTTGATATGTATAATATATAGTATATATTTAAATATATATTAATGGCATAAAACATATTTACCCCATATAATACATTATTAGAACATGCCAAACATGAAATTAAGAAAATTGACCATACAAAATAAAATTCAAACGCACTTTGACGTTGCGAATCAGAAATAAATAAGAACCTCAATCATTTGAGTCAAAACTAACTCCTGGCTTCCAGGAGAGTGTTCATGATTTATAGGTGTTTGACACGTTGATACATGGACATGTTGACTTTCGTGA
Organism: Sambucus nigra; assembly: GCA_949130495.1. Taxonomy (NCBI): domain Eukaryota; kingdom Viridiplantae; phylum Streptophyta; class Magnoliopsida; order Dipsacales; family Adoxaceae; genus Sambucus; species Sambucus nigra. The sequence continues at coordinate 476,081,111 of OX422219.1, read as the reverse complement.
GATTATCCGTGCTTCATCGATATCCATCTAAAAAAAGAGTGGAAATAGTTTATTGCCAAGTTTTGGAAGGGGAAGAACTTTGGATTGTTCCGTATAGTCCATCTCTTTTGAATCTTTAGTAAATTTCTTTTTAATATAAAGTACTTTATGCTTGATGATAGATTGACTTATTTTGCTAGGATACTTTTCAATACCTGATGAGTTTCCTGATCTCATTAAATTAATATAGCCATATATGAGATTGAGCTCCAGTAGAGGTATATAGGAGTGCTAATAAACAAGAACAAAACTCAAGCCAATTAACAAACTCAAACAATACTTACAAGCCTGAGGCCATCTAAGGACTCAAATCACAAAAGCCCACACTCAAACCCTCATGACCAAACACCCCCTACTCCACCGATAATACTCTCCACTCTCTTGGTTCCTAGTCATGTCAATTATTTAGCCGTTAACATATATCCGAAGGACACAGATTAAAAATAGCAGTATTTTTGCGTTTGTCGTTTTACAATTTGTTAAATTCTCGTTGCCTGTTAGGGGTATGACCCTTGCTATGATTATGTTCATAATAGGTGTCCATAGGTCACAATATATATGTATACATACTGTTATATTTGTTTTAGTATGTTCTTACTTATATAAATTGTTTCCATTAGCTGTATTGCAGTTTCGAATCATTCGAGGCCCATTCTGTACTAATATTAGACTTGTAGCAATGAATTTTTCTGCCAAAATTTCTTTTAGAATACCCAAAATAAGTTGGCTTTTGGATTAAATCTCATATCATGTCCAAAATTTCCACCTTAAAGGACAAGAACACAATAAATGACGCCCCTTATCGCAGGTGAGGGTTAAATACCATAGACTATTCATAGCTTTATTAGATAAACTAAGTTAGAATGTAGTCACGAACATGTGAAGCCCAGGGATGAGCAAACCAATGACAAAAACTCTGTGGTGGATCAAATAGTCGAGGTCCCTGTGGTCGGAACTAAGGTTGCAAAACCTTAAGATTCGATTAGGTCCACTGTCCATCTACAAACACTCTAAGTCGACAGATCCTAGTTGAGATGGGATGAGATTGGATTATACATATCTCTGGGTAGTGTTGGGTATATAAAATAGTTTGTGCCCTAGGAATCTACTCAAATTATTCATTCGATTCAATTTACCACGTTCTTATAGACATATAATGAATATGTGAAATTTGGGTTTTGAATTTCTTGGGTTCTTTGTATAATTTGACATCATACTGAATCTCACAAAAATATTAGTGAATTTTTTGTTTTTGGGTGATGGAATAATTGTGCTTTTCGATTTGAATTATGAGTGTAATTATTGCACCAATTATTCCACATGATGGAATTGTGGTGGCATTTAATTATTTGAGCGTGTCCTCTCCTGTAATTATGAGGATGATGCTTTGGTCCATTTTATTTCTAGCTAGAAAATTTTGTTTTAGTATGCTTATGATGTTTCACTTATGGGCTTCTAAGCTTTGTTTTTAAACATTTTTCCTGTATGGTAATGGATTTTCCCTTGGGAAAGTTTCATTATTTAAAGAAATGGATAAAGTTGTGTTGTGTTATTTTATAATAAGTATGAGTCATTTTATTACAGAAACAAAGTATAACTTGTATTGGTTTTCAAGTGATTGTTTACTCTTTCTAGGTTAGAATTCGTTTTTGAACCCATTATCAAGGCTTTACTCTTTATTTTTATCCCTTACTGGCTTCTTAAAAGTTAGATGCAAAGTAAGTGTTATTTATCGTAATTTTGAATCCATTATCCGAGGCCTTAAATTTGGCATTAAGTGATTTAGTTCTTGGGTAGTGGTTATCGACCAAAAAGGTAGATATCGCAAGAAATTTATCATAATTTTGATTTTTGTGCTGAGTGGAGATTAGAACAAAATGATTTGGTTACTTTTGATATCCTAAAATAATTAGGACAGTGGTGAAAATTGATTTTAATTTCCTATATATTATAATTTTATGTTGGTAGTGCTCGCGTTTTAAGTGGTCTAAAGGAAATTATCTAGAAAATTATCAAATGAAATGGAAACCAAACATCGAACACCAAGTGTTATTACAAAACTTATGGGTTTTGATGAACTGCCAAGTCAGCAGTCCATCCACAATCAACAGAGAGTGCTCTCCGAGAGTTATGTTTGGCAAACTTCTTCTATAGGCCTATGAACGAAACGATCATTTGATAAAGCCTGTTCAATGAAGATAAAAATTGAAAATAAGCAAGAGTTTAACGATGTACTTCATGTCCCTAAGTTATTGAAGAATGATAAACACCACATTCAATCAAATCTCATAACAATAGTCTTCAAGTCATTTAATCTTCAGAATTATAGATACGGTGAAAATGCAGGAAATTCCAAAAAAAAATCGTGATGGAATGTTTTGACACCACTTCAGAAACTTGAGAACAATTCTTTATTGGATATATGTGGAGGTTTTAATATTTGTTTTTTTGCAAAACATGGTGAAATCTCAATTTCAGCTCAAAGATGAAGCATCTCACTCACGTTAACGGATTGTTGCTTTGAAACCGAGTTCAAAAAATGCTAAAAGCGCTGCAAATTCTTCTATTTTGTATAGTTATATACCAATAAATGGGGAATCGTATAATAAAGTTAGAAAAAAAATCACAATGGAAGAGATGGTGCCTTCTAAACACAGTTTTGCAGTGTCTAGGGTAACTGGAAAGAAAAAGGAAATTGCCACACAAATAAAAGATATCGTTTAGTATTTCTACCAAGGTACTCAAATCAGACGATAGAGTTGATGACACATCATTACATAACACAAAATCTAGGACCACAAATGAAGCTTTTCACTTTGGCATGTGTTTGAGGCCACAAGAAGTTGTTACCAAAAAGTTGAGGAAGCAAACGACTCTCTTCTCTAAAAAGTATATAGTATGTTTACAATACATTCTAGGGGATAGTGATATAAAACAAGGGTTGTGCAAAACGAAAGGGAGAGTTTTTTCGAACAATTTTGACACAAACTCCGTTTCGATGTCCAATTTTGTAGTTTTATTTTAAGAGTAGTGTAGTGTAATATTTTTAGTTGTTTTCTTAAAGTGAGTCGAGTGTGACCCAAAATGTTGTTGTGAGGTAAAATATTGTGTAATTAAATTTCAAAACATTATATGTGTAACTTATATTTATAAGGTCATTTTTCATGAAGATTTGAAAGTGTATGCAAGGAGACTTGGTGTATTTTTTTCATTTCTACAGAATTTGTGTGGAATTATTTCCACTCTTTATTTTTGTGATTTTACCCTTATGTAAGGCTTATCTCCCATTCAATGGGTGAGGTGCAACCTACGGGTCCTGTTTTATTTATTTTAATTGTGTTATTTCTAACTTTATTATGCTCTTCTAAAAAGAAATATTATACTTTTACATATTAAAATGGGTTTCGAGAGAAAGCATTGGCTTCTAGTCATGCTTAGAAAGAAGGTGATTTATTTTTAATGAATCGAAAAACTCATCTCATGTGAGAGTTAGGGTGATCTTATCATTGAGAAAGAATAGAAAATTTTATTACATTATTTTCTTAAGAATCAAATTTGATATATGTTTTCATAAGTAAAATATTCTTTTAGAAATTTCTAACTCTAAAACTAATTTTTAAAGACTTAATATAACTTTAGTAAATGATCTCTAGCGAGTAGTTTATTAAAAAATGTTTTAGTCTTCTTTTTGACAATTTTATGAAAGTCAAAAATTATTTTTCTTCAAAAAATATTTTACTTTGATCACATTTGTGAAGATAGTCAATTTGTGATTTAAATAAATCTACGAGTATTCTAAAATTCAAATTGCTTAATTAAAATTGCCATTTAGGTGGATTGTCTTTCTCAAACTTGAGTTTCTTACTCATCCCTTATTTAAGTTTTTATTTGTTAGTTTAGTATAAATTTCTACCCATTTCGTTAATTAGAATAAACACCGCTTGAACATTTTTTTTAAAAGCCATACATGTCTTCATTTTGCTCTTGGCCTCATTAAGATGTTGGATTAATACCCCTTACTGGACCTATACACGTGTTTTAGTGCATGTTATAGATCAAAAAGTATTATTTATTAACGAGTTTTTGCAACGATGACATATACACAAAAGGCTAATTATCAAATGGCGTCATTGTTGTCTTTTTAAGCGTTGCAACTTTGCACAACTTTTGGCGATAACTTTCTCACCAATTACCATTGTCGGATTTTCTAGTGGAGGATGATTTTGGTGATTTTTACATTTGTTTCTTTTGTATATTTAGTTGTATTGGGTTTTTGGAGATTTGTACATTTATTTGTGGTGAAGTAGACACCAATTATTTGCAATAATTATTTTAAAAAAGTGCAAACAATGGAATGAGACAAAATAGAGAAAGTCATTGGACTGGATTAGAACCCTCTCTAATTTGGGTTTGTATGACTCTCCGAGATGACTAAAATTAGGCGAACTTTCTCCCAATCGACTCAACTCGGTCTGCACCACCCTCATGAAAAAGTCATGGGAGGTACATTTCTTTATCACTCCCGCATATCCTATTTGCGAGGCTCTTTATTGTTTGACTATTTTCTCCAATGCGACTTTATTTTATGCATAGTCTTACATAGAATATTATGATTGATTGCTATATATAAGACCTATACCCGGTCATTAAAAAGATTTGGGATATCATAACCCACTCAATCATTTAATTCCACTTGCTTGCTAGCATGTGCCCTCACATAATTAAAATTGAGGAACTAGCAAGCCAAGTAGGAGCACATTTTTCAAAAGAGATGTATAACACTCCGTGCATTTGTCACTTGTGGTTCGATTAAAATTTGACTACTAAATCACTTAATTGAATATAGAAATTGGTTATGTGCTCGTTAGGATTTATCCTTTGCATGTACGTGGCAAGTTCAAATCCCTTAGCAATCGATTTTATGTGCTCCGTCCTTCTGTGTTTCAAAGAGACTCAATTTGTATCCCCTTAATACAAATCCAAAAATAATTTCCATTCTTTCTCTAATTTTCAAAAAAGCCAAAAATATTTTTCAATTTTTTCTTATTTTGAAAATAAAAGAAAAAGAATCATTATTTTTCTTACACTAAAAATTCGAAAAAATATTTTTCCAATTTTTCTAATTTCAAAATTCCAAAAGATTTTTTTCCTTGTCAAAAAATTAAAATATATCCATCCTGTCATGGTAGAAGAATTTCCTTTATGGGACTACTTTCATCATTTTCCATTGTGTCGAAGCATGTTTTAAGTTGAGTACGAGTTCGACCTTCATACTTTACTTAATGGCCTCAATTCTTTTGCACAAATTGTTGACACTCTTGCATGTTCAATGCCCTAATCTCAAATTTCACCGCCCTTGGTAATGAGTATCAACGAGTTTAATGCTTTGTCATGCACTTATTTCTTTCAAGCCGATCATTTATCTAATACGTGACAATACCTTGCCTATACACCTGAATCAATTAATAACCAAGTGCATTAATATGAATTTTTTTTATAACTCCACCTATTGTCATGACATATGCAATATCCAATGGTGTGAGCCCCAAAGATATATGTGGAGGCTCGATTATCCTCCCATGTAGTATAAATCCTAAACATATATTATGGATCCTTATTGGTTTCGAAAATTGTCATGGCAGCCATGTGCACCACACCCGATCACGTTCCTAACTATAATCATGAATTTAATGAATCATTTTTCTATTCTAGTTGCCCGCCTCTTTTTTTACGACTTATCGGATCCAACCCAACCCGCTTCAAATGAGTATTCTTCTCTTTTTAGTCTATATCATGAGTTTGACCCAACTCAACCATACACCACTTCACCACCATAATCCATATTTTCTCCCGAAAGTCTCTTACAAAAATTAATCGTTCCCCAAGAGGAATCCAATCAATATCAAAACTGATAAAAACCCAAGAGTGTTAAAATAATATCCCAAATAGACAGTTTTTAATAGCAAATTCTTTGGTAAAATTGATCTTATTTGAGTATATGTCTTCCCTATAGGCTAAATGTCATTTCCGGTTTCAAATGCTTCAATTCAAAGAAAATGTGCAGTAAAATAGTCTAAAAATAATCCCATAACCAAGCCTAGGTCAACCCTTGCTCAGTGTGCGTGGTAGTATTATTTTTATTTTTAATATGGATAAATATTTTATTCAGGTTGTATCATTTTAGTTTCTTTTTATTTTATGTTTTGGTCTATATTTGTATTGTTTTATTATTTTACACAAATATTATGTCCGTGTCTCCATGTCAGTGTCTGTTTATATTTAGGTGTGTGTTTGATATTTTCTTTCTTATATTTTTCTAGTGTTCTTTTTTTTATATTTTATATTTTATTTATATTTATATTTATATTTTTTTGTGAGTCTTTTTCTATTTTTATTTTTTTGTGTCTGAGTTTTTAAATTTTTATTCCGTGCGTAGGATATATATATATATATGTGCGTGTGTGTTTGAGTAAATTAAAATGCCTATAAACACACACCCACATTATACTCCCTTATAGCCACCTACACCTACACCTTATCGCCATACACAATCTACACACAATATCATTTCAAACCTTACATGTCAAACACCCAACTAAACCCATTAGATTTTCTTATTTCTCTTTCTTATCTCATACAACTCCGATCATATTCATTTAAAACATCCCTTATTATTTCCTGTATAACCCAAAAAAACATCCATTTTCACCTTATCCCACTAAAATACCCAGATTTACCAACCAACCAGGATACTCCCACTGCCCACACCCAAAACCCGACAGCTCGAATCCCACCCATATCGAACCTACTCTACTATCCTGCTCAACTGCATCTTCGGAAAACCTAAACCCATACTCATACTCAATCAAATCCACCCAGTCCCGAAACCCATTAACCCCCAAAATCCATACCCAAAATACATCACAACCCATATCATACTCTACTTAGTTTTCAACCGAAAACTTAGTTCTGCAAGGGCCTAACCTGCTCAGCTCCCTTACATGAATCCCAACATCCTACCCACGACCCATGATCGACCCACTAGATACCTTCAACCCGTGAGCACCCCATTGCTTCCCCTGTCACGAACCCGAACCACTGACCCAATAACCCACCAAAAATCCATGACCAATCTACAATCCATAGACCCAATAACCCCTCCTTTAACCCCTTTTAAATTCCATTATCCCATTCTCGATTCTAGAGGCCATATTAAACAATTGAAAAGGAACACATAGGTATTAAGTGAATGATATTCCTTTTTCCTAAATTGCCCCTCTCAGCCATCTTCCAATGTGCACACATTCCATTCCTAAATTACCCTTTCGACCCTCAACCAGTATCCTCCTAATTATACCCCTAGCCTAATTGTTTATAATTTGAGAAGGATTGTGGATGTAATTGAAGGAAGATTGATTGGAATTCAACGATTTTTTTGGTTGAACGCTTCTTCTCCCGATTACTGTTGCCTAATTTTATATGATCTTTATTTTTTATCACATGCTTGGATGATCAGTATAGTAGGTTGATCATCATATTCAAGGGATGAAATTAAGCCCCCATTAATCCAATTGAATTAATTCAATAATTTTAGTTTATTTAACTTCTTTTAATTACAATATTTGTTATTCTTACACTGGTTTATGCTTTGAGAAGTGGTAAAGAATCCTTGAGAAATTATTAAGATTCAAACTAGAGATATGCTTATCATATTATTAAAATTATGATCAAACCTTGTCATACTCTTGTTTTATAATTGTTGAATTAAAATTAGTTAGGTTAATTTTCCCTAGGTGATCCCTCATGAAATTCATTTTACTCTCTTTGGGTGAAGAGTTTTTAGGAATTAAGATTACTTTCCTAAAATCATGTTTATGTTAATTCATTAGTTTTATGATAATCAACTTTTATAATAAAAAATATGTTCGAAGTTAACTAAATTGGAGTATTTCAAATTTGTGTTAATTGTGTGAAGAGGGGGTGGATTTTATTCATTGTGTCTTTGTCATATTAATTACATCACTTGTTTTATTTCTCATCATCTTACTTCTTATATTACATTAAAGTTTTAGTCACATAACTACTTAGCTTCTTTCAGGCTTTGAAAATTGTTTTAAAAGAAAATTGAAAACAAAAAGATTTATATATATATATATATATAGAGAGAGAGAGAGAGAGAGTCCTGCTCTTGTACGGACTAGTCCGCATTTTAAGAATGCGGGCCGAACATGTGTCACCTAGTCGTGAGCTCAGAAAAGAGAGAGAGTGTGCCTATAATTTAGACGATAATTTCTAGGCGCACTGTTAGGTGACAGATGTCCGGTCCGCACTCTTAAAATGCGGACAAGTCCACACAAGAGCAATACTATATATATATATATATATATATATATATATACATATTTGAAATTGAATTGCATTTATCTTCTCATTTTGCCTCAATCACTCTTTAAAATTAGTTTGACATCCTTACTTACCATTATGCAAGTTGATATCATGTTCATATCTATTCAAGGGTTTTGAGACTTAACTTTTGAAGAGAACGACTCATCCTACACAAAAAGAAAGTTATCAAATGGTTTCGTTGCACCTTTCTTAAAGTTGGAGGCTCGTGTGAAGAGTTATATTTATGTTTCATTTTGTAATTGTATTTGTTATTTTTTCTCTTAATTAGGTTGGTTGTATTAGGATTATCGAGGCACTATAGTCATTTAGGTTCATTTTTTGACACTACCTTGTTGTAATAATTAATCACAATAAAAGTGAAAACGGAAATGGGTAAGGTGGAGAGAGAGAGACCTTGGAGTGGAATTTTGAAGCCTTTTTACTTTGGGTCCGTAGGAATCTTGGGGATGACTGAAGTTAGGCGAACATCCCCTACTCAACTCAACTCGATTTTCACCCCATGTGTGTAAAAGCCATGGCAGATATGTTTCTTTTACTCAAGAATCTTTTGCAAGAGAGTCCATTCTTTGTGTGCTTAGTTTCTCTTATTTGATTTTTATTCCAACATTGCATTTATGTTTGATGGTTTGATGAATTAATGAAATTATAAACTAGACTCGGTCATTGAAACGAGTTGTGATTTCATCACCCTCTCAATCACCTTATCCCATTTTCTTTTTTCCCGTGCCATCATTCAATTAAAATGAATCAGGTAGAAATCCAAGTAGGAATTGGTGTTCATTAGGAACCTTTCGGAATGAGAAACTCGTAGGATACTCTAGTGATTCCTTTCCACCACTGTAAATCTTTGATCGACTTTATTAAGTCAATGTTTAGGAAAAGTGTGTATTAGGTGAGGCCACCAAGTAAAATGGGTTTTTGCTTTCCCCAGCATCGTATCAAGTGGTTGATCATTGTAGTATCTAGTGTGGAGAGACATAACTAGGATGGCTCTTGTTCTCGGGGAATGAAAGTAGGACCACACTTTTCAAAAGAGACGTATAAGGCTCCGATTTTTTCTCACCCAATTGGAGATAACAAAAAACTGGCTATGTGCTAGTTAAGACATCTCCCTTTCTTGTACGTGTCTAGTTCAATCTTTAGGTAGTCTATTTTACACTACATCATTTTGTGTTTCAAATTGAGTCCATCACTCCCCTTTTTTCCAAAAATTAAAAAAATATTTTTCATTTTTCATAACACTGAAATATTTCCATATTTTCCAAAAACTCCAAAAATAGTTTTCATTTTCGTTCCCATCTTTCAAAAATGCCCCCAAAAATGTACATTCTTCTTCAAAATATTATTCCAAAAAATCACAAAAATATTTTCGTTGCTTTTCAAAATCTTAAAAACGCCAAAGAAAAATTCAAAAAATCAGAAAAAATATTTTCTTTTCAAAAATATTAAAAAAATAAAAATGTTAATCTCATCATGTCCGAAGAAGGTCCTTTAAGGGACTACTTTGGTCATTTTCCATTATCTTGAAGCATGTTTGAAGTTGAGACCTAGACCAACTTCTATACTATACGTAATGGATTTAACTCTCTCACGTATGCATTTCATATTACATTGCCCCCGATGATGAGTGTCAATGCATCCACTGCTTCGCCATGCACCTATTGCTTTCAAGCCGATCACTTGCCCACGAGTGACCTTCCTTTTTGTATCCATCCGAACCATCCATGGCCCTAGTGGATCCATATGACACCTTTTGAAAACTAACCTCGTCCTATTATAATGACTCATCGAATACAGAGTGGTATGAGGACCCAAGATATTCATGGAGTCTTGATCTCCCTCTTACACAATATGAATCCGCACCCCATGTTATGGATCCTCACAATTTTCGACAATCGTCATGGGAACCTAGTGAACCACATCCTAATCAGCCCCCACAGTACACTCTCCATGATGACTAACATTTTGTCTCTCATGTACATGCTTCTCTTGTGTATGAATAACTTGACCTCCTTCCCGATATTTCATATGAGTATTCTTCATCTTCTAGTGTCAATAGAGAGTTGTGTCCACCTCAACTACTACAGCCACCCGCCAAAATTTCATAACCACCATCCACATTCTCTCCCAAAAGCCTCTTGCAAAATTTCATCCTCCAATAAGGGCAAGCTACTCGATATCAAAATCAAGACCTTCAACGTCTTGAACAAAGGTTAAATGGATTTGAGTGTGCGAAAGTGTTAGATTCCACCCCAAGTGAACCCATTGTTGCACCCACGTGGAGTGATGATGAGTCATCTTGTGACATGAATTTTAAGTGTTCCCAACCATATAGCTCCGAGAATCTCAAAGTTAAAACCCCCCTGTGGTTCGGGCCCCGAGTTGATAATTTTGTTAACTTACCCAAAGATTATGAGATTGATCAAACCCCGCCCTGTCATAAAGAACCCAACATTGAGGTTCATATTACGCATCTCGACAAATCCAAAAATACCCTGGGATTTACACCTATTGATCCCACTGTGTGCGTTCCCAAGGAACCAATTCATTATAGGTTAGATTTGGCTATGAGTGCTCATTAATGTCCCGAGATTGAATCCGAGATGGTTCCTACCTCTATGGATGTGGATGTTGTCCAAAGAAGCTTGGCTCACCTTCAGACAAATTTTGATCTGATTAATATATCTCGGATCTTAATGCCTTATTAGATTATCCCACCACCTCAGATGGTGACTTATGGGTGGATAAATTGATCACTACATCCTTTACTTCCACACTCCCTCTTGAGAGTACCCTTGAGGATCACTCTGAGACTCCAGAGAAGTGCGTGTCTCTTACTTTCGAGTTAGATCATATTTCCCCACCAGACCCACCAATTGTCCCTCCCAACCAACCGGTTGGTTTGGACCTAAGTATTATACCTTTCATGTTCCCATCCTTGTACTTAGGTTCTCACCTAAATCCTCAATCAACCATTATGCTCCATGATCCAATTATTGATTTCTTCATCTACCTCATCACCTATAAGAGTTTTATGGATGCCAATCTAAATTTAGGTAACACGAAGTTCGTTCCTGTGACACCCCGCCTAACAAAATACTGGGCGATCACTCCTATATCAAATTAAAACACGAGTCTCATATGGTTCATTTTCATCATCACTGTCGAAAACCAATTTAATTATTAATAATCAATTAGGCTGGCGTCAAATTTTTTTAATTAACTAATCTTTTTAACCAAACCATTCAAATAAAACAATCACAACAGTTTATATGCATCAACTGAAATGAAATAAAATAAAATAACTGAACACTCGGTAAAATATAATACAACCAAATCGAATGCTGCACTAAAAGGCGGTAAAAGAATAAATGAGTACAGTTGGGCCTTCAGCCCGAATGTTTCTACAATACCTCCTATCTAGATATCAATGATAGAAGCGTCTACAATAAACCTGCTTGCATTCACAGCTGCTGCAGCAAACGTCTGACTCGAAGGAATCATCATTCAGTCGTCCCTGTGTCTAGACACCTATATATATATATATATATATATATATATATATATATAGATAGATAGATATAGCAAGAGAGGGGAAAATAGAGAGACGGGTCAGAGCCCGAGTTTTGAAAGCGTTCTACCAAGTATTTAAAATCCATATTTTAAAATATGATATTTATCATACTTAAACTGGTATCGCACTCTCATGAGATACCCCTCTCCCCTCTTCTAATAGTGCATAACTATCGCATACCTTTTTAAACAACCTAGTTAAGCTACCCCTGCCTAACTAAGGTATTTTACCCATCTTCCAAAATCCTCAAAAATATGAGTACTAAGGACTAAACTTCTCCCCATTCCCACCATTTTGTTATGTTCGTGCGTGGGGTGTCTCGCGAAGCGAAATCCAAACAAGGAACCCCTCAGATACACTACTACGTAACAATATTGATCATCGGGATCCATTAGGCCTTTAGTATATACCACATTTATACCATCTTGTATTTATCGATAGTTCTCATTAGAACCTATGATCCATATTCATATAAATCCGGATATAAATCTACCGAAAGGAGTACATCACTTTACTCATTCTTTTCACTTTATGCGAGGTTATGTTATATGATATCTCATCTCATATATAAATAATATACTATACGCAACAAGTATAATAATAAGTCCACCCAGCTATAATATATGTATTTTAGTCATTCTCATCTACTAAGCAATAGTGGGACTTCACAAGTAAACATATATATTTTTCTCAGTACATACATACATATATGTCACCCCTAGGATAAGCTGCGGTGCACACATATATCACAAGTATACACACACACACACACACACACATATATATATATATATATATATATATATCACCCTAAGAACATATATACATATATGGAACCCCTACGCTCACCTGCGCTACACTCATACTCTGCTATCAAATCCCTGTACATCACGCACATAAGGATCAAGTGTTACGCATCACTCAGGAACCGTACCAATACAAATCACACATATTGGAGGCGAACATATTTCATATACCCATGGGTCACACACATACCTACGCTCCCATAGTCAGCAGACTTATCGACTCACAAATAAGCCCTTCACAGTCCTATGTTCTTGAGGTACCAAATCTAAATCCCCCCGACGGCACACAAGATAAGATTCTCCTCTTTCGAAAGCCGACCTCCCGTGATAGCAAGTATGGAAGGTATGTCATACACATAATAAATAATAATATAGGTATCCACTCCACCTATATAAATATAACATCAATGAGGTATTCACACAACCATATGATAACGATAAGTATTCCTCTCACCTATATATACATTAACAACGGGTATTCATCTCACCTATATATAATCCCCATAGGTATTCATTTAACCCATATATATAATAACATCAGGGCATACGCACAACCCATATAATAATGATGGGTATGCCTCTCACCTATATAATAATTGTCATAAATAGACGTATCGGATAACTGCTCGATTTCCTTTAGCCCGTATCCTAAATTTCATCCAAGTAACCTCATAGGATTTTACTCAACCAAAATTGGCATATATGTGTATTTTCTACGCGCACAATTACTTATATAAAATTTAGCCCACCGAAATACCACGCTGAGTGTTACTCCTCCCAAACACCCCTATTTTGGAAAGTCTTGGATTTTACTTTCAACTAACCGAAGATACACGCCTTACTCAAAAAAAATTATATAGAAGTCCCCAAACTATTTTTAGGAAATCCAAATATTTATCTTGAAATAATTCTAGCCTTTACTTTTCCAATTTTCGGTTTGATTTTCTAGTTGAAGATTTCAACCTCGGAACCGCTTTCTTAGAAAAATCATATCAAATAAAAAAAATCAAAAAAATATGCTGCCGGTGCCCACGCGACCGTATAGAAAAGATCTATAACTTCGATGTATTGACCAAGAGCTGAATCAATTCGCTTCCTGGCCAAATTGACCCCGCAAGCTACTATATTACTATTCATCATCTTCTCCAAAATCCCAAACCTCCATTAATAAACCTCCATGCTTTTTATCTCCTCTCTCATCATCATCCAACCTCAAACAATAATAAATACACACATAAAGACGGTTCTAATCATCCTAGAACCCATAACCAACCATTAATTTCAATTAATTCTAAAGTTTCTCAAATTGGGCATAAACCGAGTTTTATCCGTTTAATCTTCCAAAAACCCATTTGATTTATGAAAATTTCAACCCAAAAATCTATATAGTTTTACACCAACTATAATATGAGAAATAAAATACTAAATCATAAAGAAAGTTAAACACTTGCCTCATGGATTAAATCCGATGGACCCGTGTCGAATCCCGCGAAGTTTGGCCCGGAATTCCTTTTCTTCCTTACTCTCTTCTATTCTTCTTCTTTTCTCATTTCTCTCTTCTTTTTATCTCTCTTAGGACACATTTTGGGAAGGGAATGAGGGATGCCACTTATTAAACCTGTAATTGGGTATATACCCAATTGTAAAATGACTCGTGTACTCATTTACGAGTTCCTACTAGTCGAAAAATGCCCGAGTCACTTAACTAAAATTCTATTTTGACTATCTCGGACATTCATAACCCAACGGTGAAGTCAAAATCTCCATCCGATTCACTTAACTAAAATTCACGAATTAGACCCAACTCGTTCAATATGCTTGTTTTGCAATTTCAAATATTTTTCTTTATCGTTTTACCCAACTGCGACACGTAATTAAAATAATCTCACTCACATTCTTAGTCTCGTAAGAGAATATAGTCCATGTAAATATTAATTTGACACTTACAAACTAATATTTACTATTCACTTTATATTATGAATTTATTCAATTTCACTCATTAATTCCAAAATTACTATTCACAGTAATTCCTCAAATTACGCCCACCTTTGTAATTTACATATCTTTAAAAGTACTGGATATTACATACTCCCCCCCTTACAATGGAAATTCATCCCCGAAATTAGGACAATACCGGTACTAAGACTTAGGATTATTTTAAAAAATCACAAAGTAAAAAGTTCCCCAAGTATGCTCATATATATATAGTATCATCATCCCTATATATATATATATATATATATATATATATATATATATATACTAATTCTACACCCACGGGCTAAGACCCATTAGTGCACTTAATCAAATTTTACATCCCCGGGTTATCACCCTTTAGTGTATAAAACAACATAACCTTGCACTCGGGTTATCACCCATTAGTGCACTTAACAAATATATCAAATAATAGGCATACACATGTCCTATTAAAATTTATAGGCGTTCTCCCAACCTATTTGCATACTACCATACGTATTTTATTCCCATTGTTACGTATTGTATAAATCTTCAGATTATTATCTCTCTCATAATCTCCAAGGTACATTCCCTATACCGAATAATTAAAGTATTAATTCTCATATACATTTTTGGAATTTGGTACTACTTACACTCCTTCTTTCACAACCTTTCAACTCATCTCGGGTGTGCTAGCTCTCCTCGCACATAAATTCTTGAATTATCGTCATTCTCACACGAGATTCAATCTGTCGTACCATCTAACCTTGTTTATAGCTGCCCCTCTGTCATATATTCTACACATTCATTTTCACGTCCTTCTATCTGTAACACCCCGTATTTTTGGTACATTTAAAATTTAATTAATTCGGAAATTCTAAATTACTAGTGTGTTGTAATTTAATGAATTAATTATGATAGAATAATATATAAATATTAATCTGGGATTGAATGGTTAATATTTAGGGAAAATTATTTACTGAGTGAATAGTAATAGTGTAATTTCGTCGTTTCGAGTATTAATGACGAGATATGTACTTATCACATCCGGAAGTCAGTATAGACTATATTGGGTGGGGGATAAGTATTTTTATAAATTAATTCGGATGCAAATTTTGAGTGTACAGTTGAGTCCGGATGGGCCGAGATAGTCGGAAAAGTGTACCCAGGGGTAGTAAACGGGTCACGGGACGTTTTTAGACATAGTCGGGCCCACTCGGGGGCATTTTGGTCACTTGGGCTTGGCCCATTAGTCAAAAAATGGGAATGGATTAATTAACTTAATAAAAAGAAATAAGGGCTGGCTAAGCTTAATAAGAGAAACGAATTAAAGGGTTAGGAAACCCTAGCAGCAGCAAAAGCCAATTGGGGATCTCAAAAGAGCCAACAAGGTCATCTTCAACCTTGGAATCCATCGCATATTCAGACACTACGAAACCTAAGGCAAGTGAATAACTTGCAATAGCATTAAATCTGTCTTTCAATTCGTATTTATGTGATGTAATGAATTAAAATTCGTTTTGGGGTTTCATGGCATAAACATGGGGTTTTGATAATACAAAAGAAAACATGAATCTGATTGCCGGAATTTATAAGGATTTATGTAAAAATATGATAATGGAATATTGATGTGTATCTGTTAGAAGGATATCCGGATAAATTAGAACGAGTTTGATGAAGAAAGTTGGAATGAAAATGGGTTTAAAGATAAAAATAGATTTTTCCCCAAAATTATGGATTAGTAGTTTATGGACGAATTAATGATTGTTGTGGACTTTCTGGGGAGTCCTAATAAGGTTTCTAATATGTACTGGTGTTATAAAGGCTTAAAATTCATGTTAGAAGAGATTAGGGTTTAAGGAATCTCGTCCATGGCTGCCCTGTCTTCGCGAAGAAGACGAAGACCTGTTCGATCGATCGATCGACGGTCTGGGTCGATCGATCGACGGTCGCCAGAATCTGGCAGTTTCGCCAGTTGGTTATATAAGAGGGAAAATTTATATAAAAATCTTATGTAATTAATTATTGAGAAATTTAAATACATGAGTTTAAATCTAATTAATTGTAGATAAATTAATTAGGGTTTGAGGCTAATAAATTAGAGTCGGAAATTGTGACTCGGGTAAATTTATTTTGGGCTACGGGAGTAAGTCCAAATTTATGGTGGGGGCGACACCAAAAATAACTAAATTATTTAAAGTGCAATTTAATTAATATTCAGAGTTGGACCATAAACTCTTAATAATTTTAATAGGCTTATGTTACGGATTTTAGCGAACGGTATAGCCGGGACTTTTATATTTATATATACGGAGGCGTTAGTATATATATATATGGTGTGAACAATTAATATCAGTGATTAGATATTTGTTACTATAGTGCTATAGGGGGAGGTTGCGCGTAGTGGATGAATCCCCTAGCTTGAGGAGTAGGGTGAGTATATTCCCGAGGTCATAGCGTCCGTTATATGGGTGAGGGACATCTCACTTTCAGGGAAGGAATATGACCGCCTCCAATTATTTTATTTTATCAAGTTGGTGTGAAAATTCTGACTTCGGATAACTAGGCTATGTGATTGTACCTAGTGGGATAACACTTTATAGAATTTACGTTCCGGGAGTATTTTGCTCGGGAGGATGCAAGTTGTTATATATATATATTACAGTATGATTGTGAATGCTGAAATATGATTATAAGTATATAATTGGATAATTAATTATAGACGGGCTATTAATGAAAAATATGAGTTATTTCACATGTATAACAAGTGTAGAAGTTATACGAACTTAAAAAGGGAAATGATTTAGTTAAGTTGATATTACTAATAACTTAAAAAAAATCATAATCACTACATACTCAGTTAGAGTAGGGTGGGTATAAAGGAACTTTGTTAATTATCTAGTCATGAGATGAGTAACTAGGTAATTTAATTAAAGCGTTCGTAGGGTATAATAGAGGAAGGGTAAGGAAGTCCTCAAGAGAGTGCGATATTAACTAAAAATATGAAGAGCATGCATATTTATTTATTACTGCAAGTTAATCATTTGTTAAATGTTTTTCAAATGTTTTGGGTACTAACCCTTGCTATTAAAAACTTTTAAAAACCTTTTAGGTGTCCAACCACAGGGACGCCAGCCTTGACTATATTCCAGGGATCCGTTGCTGCAGCATATGTGGATGTTGCGGGGTTTTGATAGATGCTTCATTCTTCATTCTTACATGTAGAAGTTCACGATTAGTATTGGAGCATGTTGCTCACTTTCCATTTATTTGTATTAGACTTGTTGGGAGTTTATTTTTGTCTTTATGGGATTTATTATTTGGACCGTTGGTTTATTCGGTCTATTATTTTTACTTGTGGATGATTAAATCAGTTATCTGTGATTGTTATATAGTTTTTTTTTCCGCATGGGTGTTTGTTTAAATAATGAAAGACAAAAATTGGCACCAGTCTATTTTTCTCACTTAGGTGGTTAGTAATTAAATGAGACGACAGTGATGCTAAGAATGGACCAAATGAGAAACCTGTTCTAACTTGATTTAGGACTCATCACCCAGGATTAATTAGGCGGGGTGTCACAGATGGTATCAGAGCATCAGGTTCTAGTGTCCTTAGGATCTGTACGGCTTTCTACGTTTCAGCGTAGCGTTCGGTTGTTATAGAGCCCTATTATTAGGACTGTTGATTATATTTTCCGCTTGTGAGATTTCGTATTCCTGCTATTAGTTTTTGTATAAATTGTGTACTTATACAATTCAATCTATTTCAGATGCCGCCAAAGGGACAGAGAGCGGAGAGGGCTGAGGCTAGAGATGAGGTGAGGGAGGCTCGCCAGGAGCCACAGGTACCGCCACCACCACCACCACCCGAGTTGATTTCTACCACTCAGGTGGCAGTGATAGTGGCCCAAGCGGTCGAGACAGCGATGGGAGCTATGGTAGCTCATTTTCCACAGCCCCAGGCACCGCCTCCATTGGCACCAGCAGTTCAGGCTCCAGTGGGGCCACCATCTTACCAGCGAGTGAGGGAGACCTTTCAGAAGGGTCACCCACCTGAGTTTCGAGGTAGCACCAATGTGGTCGAGGCTTATGACTGGAAGAAGAACATTCAGCGCCATCTGCGCATGTTAGAGGGTACAGAAGTGCAGAAACAGATGCTGGCTACCTTTCGTCTGTCAGGGGCAGCCTTACAGTGGTGGGAGTCCGTAACCACCGCTGAGGAGCAGGATTCGATGCCGATTTCTGAATTCTGGGTGCGGTTTGACCGCAAGTACTTCCCTCCAGCAGTAGAGTCTGAGATGAGAAAGAAATTCAGCGAGTTGGTACAGGGTGACAGGTCAGTAGCAGAATATGAGGAGGAGTTCACCCGTTTGGCAAACTTTGTGCCAAATGAGGTGAGCGATGAGGAGCGAAAGAAGTCAAAGTTCATGAATGGCCTAGCCTGGAGAATCAGGCAACACTTGATTGGAAATACGGCGTTAGTGACTTATACAGATGTCGTTAATGCCGCACTTGTACATTGCCAGGATCATCGTTTCCATGCTAAGGGGAACAAGAAGGCAGGTAAGCCGAGCCAGCAGGGCAAGGCGGTCACTAGTAGTGAGACGAGTGGCACACAACAGCAGGTCATCATTCAGCAAGGGAATCAGGCTAAGAAGTTTAAGCCTGGTGGGTTCCGACCGGGAGGACAGGGGTTCAGGCAGGGGCAACCAGGCCCTAATCAGCAACAGCAGGTTCCTCAGGGCCATCAGGGCCAAGGGAACAACGGGGGAGGCCAACCGGGCCAGCAACGTCAGGGCCAGCAGGGCCAACGGCAGGGTAACGACCAGAAACACTGTTTCGCCTGTGGCCAGCCAGGACACTTCAAGAGGGAGTGCCCGCAGAGGGGCAGAGGCCATCAGTAGGGTGCCCAGTAGGGGCAACAGGGTCAGATGCCGCCAACAGCACCAGCCCCACCCGCCCCATAGCAGCAGGGGCAGATGCACTATGGACGTGTGTACAACGTTCGGGATGTTCCCAATCCTCCAGCACAGCAGGCGCCGCCAGCGGTTGAGGGTATGTTTTTCATTCATGGTCATGAGGGTAGCATTCTTTTTGACACGGGATCATCAGACTCATTCATTAAATCTAATTTTACTAAATGGGATGGGTTATTAGAGACAGCGGGTAGCTTCTGTATGAGTGTAGAGTCACCAGTAGGCAGCGGGGCTTTGATTCGCTCGATTTGTCGATGAGTAGACATTTTGATTGGGAGGCTTAGTTTAGCAGCAGACCTCTTAGTGTTAGATATGGAGGGGTATGATGTCATCTTGGGCATGGATTGGTTGGCAGGTTACCGGGCTACAGTGGATTGTTATGAGAGGACAATCGTGTTCTCCATTCCGGGACAGGAGATGTTCTTGATAGCAATGCCGCTTCCTGAGGGAGGGTCGCGCACTCACTTATACTACATTGAGGAGGAAACCTCACAGGAGGTGGTAGTTCCTTTAGACTCTATTCCTGTAGTGAGGGACTTTGAAGATGTATTCTAGGAGATACCAGAATTACCGCCCAGCAGAGAAATCGAATTTGTTATCGATTTGGCACCGGGGACGAGGCCGATTGCTCGGGCACCTTACCGAATGGCCCCTTCAGAAATGCGGGAATTGAGGGAACAGATTCAGCAACTACTGGGTCACGGTTTTATTCGGCGGAGTACATCGCCGTGGGGTGCGCCGGTGTTGTTTGTGAAGAAGCGAGATGGTTCACTCCGCTTGTGCGTGGATTATAGGGAGCTGAACAAGGTGATGATATGGAATAAATATCCGTTGCCTCGGATTGATGATTTATTTGACCAATTGAGAGGGGCGTCTTACTTCTCCAAGGTCGACTTGAGGTCAGGGTATCATCAACTGCGTATCCGAGAGGGGGATGTTCCTAAGACCGCTTTCTTGTCGCGGTATGGATCATATGAGTTCAGGGTGATGCCCTTCGGGCTCACCAATGCACCAGCAGTGTTCATGGACCTCATGAATAGGGTTTTCAGGGAGTACTTAGATCAGTTTGTCATCGTGTTCATTGATGACATCTTAATCTACTCGCGCACCGAGGAGGAGCACGCAGAACATTTGCGCATGGTTTTACAGACACCGAGGGATCATCAGCTTTATGTCAAATTAGGGAAGTGTGGATTCTGGCTACGGGAGGTACAGTTCCTTGGTCACGTCGTGTGAGATCAGGGTATTGCAGTGGATCCGAATAAGGTGTCGGCGGTGAGGGAGTGGGGACAGCCCACGACACCGACCGAGGTGTGCAGTTTTCTGGGTTTGGCCGGTTACTACAGGCGATTCATTAAAGGATTCTCTAAGATTGCAGGACCTTTGACGAATCTTACCCGGAAAGGAGTACCTTTCAAGTGGGATGATAGTTGTTAATTAGCATTCGATGAGCTAAAGGACAAGTTGACATCTGCGCCCATGCTTGCATTGCCAAAGGGAGGGTTAGAGTATCAGATTTATACAGGCGCATCCTTATGGGATCTTGGGGGTGTGCTCCAGCAGTAGGAAAGGGCTATAGCTTTTGCTTCCAGGAAGCTAAAGCCCCACGAGAGGAATTACCCCACTCACGACCTAGAGTTGGCAGCGGTCGTTTTTGCTCTGAGGATATGGAGGCATTATCTTCTAGGAGAGCAGTTTACTCTATTCACGGATCACAAGTCACTTCAGTATCTCTTCACTCAGAAGGATCTGAATATGAGTCAGAGGCGGTGGCTAGAATTCGTGAAGGACTACCAGTTTAATATTCAGTATCATCCTGGTAAGGCCAATGTGGTAGCAGACGCATTGAGCCGAAGGCCGACTGGGGAGATAGCAGAGGTATGGAAAGCGAAGTGGAGAGAGCTTCAATATGAGGATGACGTAGCCAAGGCTTTCATGTCAGCTTTATCCATCACACTCGAGATCATTATGCGAGTTGTGAAGGCTCAGGCTGAGGATCAGGTTTGCCGGGATAGGGTGGGCCAGTTGTTAGCTGAGGGAGCAGAGGGTTACTCGATTAGCTCAGAAGGAGGCCTACGCTTTAATGGGAGGTTAATGGTGCCAGAGGATGAGGATTTGAGGCACGCTATTATGAGAGAATCCCATGGTTCAAAATTTGTGGTGCATCCCGGTGGGGATAAAATGTACCAAGATATGAGGAGGCAGTATTGGTGGGCAGGGATGAAACGGGACATAGCGGAGTTTGTTTCGAAATGTGCCACGTGTCAGCTTGTGAAAGTTGACCACCAGAGACCATCAGGGATGCTACAGCCGTTAGAAATTCCCGTGTGGAAGTGGGAGAGCATCTCCATGGACTTCATCACAGGGTTACCTGTATCGCAGAGGGGTCACGACTCCATATGGGTTATTGTGGATCGGTTGACTAAGGTGGCCCACTTTTTGCCGGTACGCACAGACTTCGAGATGATGCGTTATGCACAGCTATTCATAGCAAAGATTGTTAAGCTGCATGGAGTACCTATAAATATTGTATCCGACCGAGACAAAATCTTTGTCGCCCACTTTTGGCAGAGCTTTCAGGAGGCAATGGGCACGGAGTTGCGCTTGAGTACAGCGTATCACCCACAGACTGACGGACAGACTGAAAGAGTTAACCAGATGCTGGAAGACATGCTCAGAATGTGCATTTTGGACTTCGGGGGAGGATGGGAGAAATATCTCCCTTTGGTAGAGTTTGCGTATAACAACTCTTACCAATTCACGATTGGCATGGCACCGTTTGAGGCACTGTACGGGAGACCTTGTCGTTCACCCGTTTGTTGGTTAGAGGTGGGGGACAACAGACTCTTGGGGCCGGAGATTGTTCAGGAGACATCTTCCAAGATAGAGTTGATTCGAGGAAGAATTCGGATAGCTCAGGACAGGCAAAAGAGTT
Organism: Sambucus nigra; assembly: GCA_949130495.1. Taxonomy (NCBI): domain Eukaryota; kingdom Viridiplantae; phylum Streptophyta; class Magnoliopsida; order Dipsacales; family Adoxaceae; genus Sambucus; species Sambucus nigra. Next base: position 476,058,419 of record OX422219.1, on the reverse strand, counting down.
ATGCTGATGCTTCTCGAAGACATGTGGAGCTAGAAGTTGGGGACCAGGTTTTAGTCCGCGTATCCCCAATGAAAGGGGTGATGAGGTTCGGCAAGAAGGGTAAGTTAGCACCGCGATACATAGGACCTTTCCCTATTATTGAGAGGGTGGGACCGGTGGCGTATAAGCTTGGGTTACCAGAACATCTTCAGCGGATACATGATGTATTCCATGTGGCATCGCTGAAGAAATATCGAAGGAGCGAGAGAGCCTTTTGGCACGTTCCACTCGAGGAGATCGGCTTACAGCCAGACATCTCGTATGAGGAGAGGCCGGTAGCTATTCTGGATCATAGTGAGCGGAAATTACGATCCAAGGTTGTTCCATTGGTTAGAGTACAGTGGGGTCATCACAATGTTGACGAGTCTACCTGGGAGCGGGAGGAGGATATGCGGGAACAATATCCAGAGCTTTTCAACGCAGGTACGATCTAATTTCGGGGACGAAATTCCTTTATAAGGGGGGGAGTATGTAACACCCCGAATTTTTGGTACATTTAAAATTTAATTAATTCGGAAATTCTAAATTACTAGTGTGTTGTAATTTAATGAATTAATTATGATAGAATAATATATAAATATTAATCTGGGATTGAATGGTTAATATTTAGGGAAAATTATTTACTGAGTGAATTGTAATAATGTAATTTCGTCGTTTCGAGTATTAATGACGAGATATGTACTTATCACATCCGGAAGTCGGTATAGACTATATTGGGTGGGGGATAAGTATTTTTATAAATTAATTCGGATGCAAATTCTGAGTGTACAGTTGAGTCCGGATGGGCCGAGATAGTCGGAAAAGTGTACCCAGGGGTAGTAAACGGGTCACGGGACGTTTTTAGACATAGTCGGGCCCACTCGGGGGCATTTTGGTCACTTGGGCTTGGCCCATTAGTCAAAAAACGGGAATGGATTAACTAACTTAATAAAAAGAAATAACTGTTGGCTAAGCTTAAGTAGAGAAAGGAATTAAAGGGTTAGGAAACCCTAGCAGCAGCCAAAGCCAATTGGGGATCTCAAAAGAGGCAACAAGGTCATCTTCAACCTTGGAATCCATCGCATATTCAGACACTACGAAACCTAAGGCAAGTGAATAACTTGCAATAGCATTAAATCTGTCTTTCAATTCGTATTTATGTGATGTAATGAATTAAAATTCATTTTGGGCTTTCATGACATAAACATGGGGTTTTGATAATACAAAAGAAAACATGAATCTGATTGTCGGAATTTATAAGGATTTATGTAAAAATATGATAATGGAATATTGATGTGTATCTGTTAGAAGGATATCCGGATAAATTAGAACAAGTTTGATGAAGAAAGTTGGAATGAAAATGGGTTTAAAGATAAAGACAGATTTTTCCTCAAAATTATGGATTAGTAGTTTATGGACGAATTGATGATTGTTGTGGACTTTCTAGGGAGTCCTAATAAGGTTTCTAATATGTACTGGTGTTATAAAGGCTTAAAATTCATGTTAGAAGAGATTAGGGTTTAAGTAATCTCGTCCATGGCTGCCCTGTCTTTGCGAAGAAGACGAAGACCTTTTCGGTCGATCGATCGACGGTCTGGGACGATCGATCGACGGTCGCCAGAATCTGGCAGTTTCGCCAGTTGGTTATATATGAGGGAAAATTTATATAAAAATATTATGTAATTAATTATTGAGAAATTTAAATACATGAGTTTAAATCTAATTAATTGTAGATAAATTAATTAGGGTTTGAGGCTAATAAATTAGAGTCGGAAATTGTGACTCGGGTAAATTTATTTTGGGCTACGGGAGTAAGTCCAAATTTATGGTGGGGGCGACACCAAAAATAACTAAATTAATTAAAGTGTAATTTAATTAATATTCAGAGTTGGACCATAAACTCTTAATAATTTTAATAAGCTTATGTTACGGATTTTAGCGAACGGTATAGCCGGGACTTTTATATTTATATATACGGAGGCGTTAGTATATATATATATGGTGTGAACAATTAATATCAGTGATTAGATATTTGTTACTATAGTGCTATAGGGGGAGGTTGCGCGTAGTGGATGAATCCCCTAGCTTGAGGAGTAGGCTGAGTATATTCCCGAGGTCTTAGCGTCCGTTATATGGGTGAGGGACATCTCACTTTCAGGGAAGGAATATGACCGCCTCCAATTATTTTATTTTATCAAGTTGGTGTGAAAATTCTGACTTGGGATAACTAGGATATGTGATTGTACCTAGTGGGATAGTACTTTATAGAATTTACGTTCCGGGAGTATTTTGCTCGGGAGGATGCAAGTTGTTATATATATATATTACAGTATGATTGTGAATGCTAAAATATGATTATAAGTATATAATTGGATAATTAATTATAGACGGGCTATTAATGAAAAATATGAGTTATTTCACATGTATAACAAGTGTAGAAGTTATACGAAGTTAAAAAGGGAAATGATTTAGTTAAGTTGATGTTACTAATAACTTAAAAAAAATCATAATCACTACATACTCAGTTAGAGTAGGGTGGGTATAAATGAACTTTGTTAATTATCTAGTCATGAGATGAGTAACTAGGTAATTTAATTAAAGCGTTCGTAGTGTATAATAGAGGAAGGGTAAGGAAGTCCTCAAGAGAGTGCGATATTAACTAAAAATATGAAGAGCATGCATATTTATTTATTACTGCAAGTTAATCATTTGTTAAATGTTTTTCAAATGTTTTGGGTACTAACCCTTGCTATTAAAAACTTTTAAAAACCTTTTAGGTGTCCAACCACAGGGACGCCAGCCTTGACTATATTACAGGGATCCGTTGCTGCAGCATATGTGGATGTTGCGGGGTTTTGATAGACGCCTCATTCTTCATTATTATATGTAGAAGTTCACGATTAGTATTCGAGCATGTTGCTCACTTTCCATTTATTTGTATTAGACTTGTTGGGGGTTTATTCTTGTCTTTATGGGATTTATTATTTGGACCGTTCGCTTATTCGGTCAATTATTTTTACTTGTGGATGATTAAATCAATTATCTGTGATTGTTATATAGTTTTTTTTTCCGCATGGGTGTTTGTTTAAATAATGAAAGATAAAAATTGGCACCAGTCTATTTTTCTCACTTAGGTGGTTAGAAATTAAATGAGACGACAGTGATGCTAAGAATGGACCAAATGAGAAACCTGTTCTAACTTGATTTAGGACTGATCACCCGGGATTAATTAGGCGGGGTGTCACACTATCTTGGAAATTTTTGGAATTAACTAACCAGGGTACCCATACCCCCTATCATTCGTGCATATCTACACAACCATTGTTAACGTCCGACACATATAGCTCTTCTCTAAATAATGGATCCCATTTCCTTGTCCTGGTACTAACACCTGGGTTTTTCCTAAACCAAATAATTCAAAATTTAATTCTTCGGATACCTAGAAACCCAATCCTTCTTAAGGTTAACCCACCAATCTTCTTGTGGTTAACTCACAACAATTTTCCTATATCAGCACCACTAGTCCAACTGGCCTTATTTCGTGGTAGCCTTAAGATCAATGTGTTTCCAACACACATAAAAATGAGTATTATCCCAACTATATCTTTAGTGCCTAAGACCTCTCTGAACTTTTGACATTTTCTCGGTTTCATGCGTGGGACGTCTCGTAAAGAGAAATCTAAACAAGGAACCCTCCCGTTACACTACTCCATCGCATCGTCGGTCATCGAGATATAACGGCCCAAGGGACAACAACGAGATGTTCTAAATCTTACCTCGATAACTTACTAATGTACTTCTACCACTATATCCTTCCATCTTAACGGAATGAAAAATTTAACTAATCGGGCGCCTACTCTCTGCAAAAGTGCTATGAACATTATACCCACAACATATTTCCTCTGAAATTTCCTTTTCTTCAAGGTCTGGATATAAACCTCAAATCAATTTCCTTCACCTTGCCTCATCCACATACTTGTGGTGAGAGAAACATTTCCAGTGCTTTTCCACATCACATCTAATTTTCATTAGCCCCTAATCATCACATGACTCTTGGTTAATTTCATCAAACCAACATCCTAGCATACTGTAACATCTCTCCACCCCAACGTCATTAATGTTCATATGTGGAGTGTCTTGTTAGCTTCAAATATCTAACCGAGATAATCCCATCCCATCTACCAACAAAATATGGCCGGGATTCTTAATTCTGTCAAGGATCCATACCACAAGCGCTTGCACTAACACTAACTCCTTCGCACGAACATCAACAAGCTTAAACTCCCAGTTTAACTATAAATGCTGAATACCTTAAATTATATCTATAAGGTATCCATGCACTCAAATCATGGTAATGAAACATCTGCTCATCGACGTTCCATCTAAACATATAATAAAGGAGATCTCATCCATAATTTATCTCGCATTCCATTCTTTATTATGTCCGTATATATATGTTTCACATCTCATATAAATATATATACAATATACTATACACATCAAGTATATCCATACTTATATATCATACACTATATAAGTATAATAACCATCCCTCAGAGCTATAACTCAATTGATGCAGTCTCTCAATGCTATCATCTTCCAGGAAATTACTCACACATCAACCTGGGTACCAGTAGTCGGACTATAACACTGATTTGGTAAAAACCAAATCACAACGAATGGGAAGCGATCATAGTTCCTCATCGGAAATGAGAACGAAACATACCCACCACATCTCACTCCGGATAAAAATCACACAATATAGAATGGACACTATGACCTGGGGACTATAAGGTCCCTTCTCCTCAAGCCAGGGGCCTCACCCACATCACGCAACATCCCAAGATAGCACTAGAGGGGTATGATTCATATAAATATACCATTCACACAGACATATATTTATAATCTAATCACATATATACTGTCTTTATACTCGTATATATATAGATATCATTAAATCTGGCTATCCATGCCTATCCCTCGTAGCATTATCCTGTATTCTCGAATATACATATTCAATTTAATTCGATAAATATTCACTTACTTATAATATAAATAAATATTAATCTTACCACAAATATCTCGTATCCCAATTACATCCGAAATTCCAATTCGAATCACAAGAGTCTTTATCCCATTAGACTCTTAAAAATCACAAAGTCTCAACTTTAATTTTTATTGGAGACTTCAAACCTTGAACTAAAACAAGTATAACTCACTCTACATAAGTCCAATTACTAGTTAGTCTATCATTCCACTGGAGAAGCCTATTTCTCCATTGTACCTACCTTACTCCGGTACTAAGTTCATTTAACCATATAACTTTATATTCACTGTCGGTCTCTGACCGATCCTTATTTGAATAACCCCAAAACTGTATTCTCTTCATTCCTAGTAAATCAATGGAACTCGTTGTTAAAACCATCCGTAAGATTCATTTATGAGCAAAGCACACAGCTCCCTCTAATGTTGTGACCACCACTCCCACCATTTCAACATTGCACCGTTGAGTGAGAAAAAAAAACTCCTCAAATTTTCACGCCTGGGCATTCCATACCCTACTCAAAGCCAAAGCTTCCGATACTTCTACTTCCCTTGGATAACACTACACTTCTTACGAATAACCTAACTTCAACGTACGGTCCTTATCAAGGATCCTTTCAAACTTTTTTTTCCATCTAACTTCACTGGGTAATTTAAGTTTAGCACCATTCTCTACTATAGCGGTGCATAGATAATTATAACTACTATTCTATAGTAGTTGTTGTAAAAATCCATGATAATGCCACAAGAGGACTGACCTCTACCGTGGTCCTCATTCCCAATATCAACTTATAGCTCTAACTAATCCCTGCCTCCTACTGCCCTCACAATGGCTTTCCATGGGCGCTCTTCGTTAATCAGCACAAGAATCCCAAATGAGTGCACAAAAGATTTATGATAATGTTACACAATGGAAGGAGAACAAAATCTCACAAGAGGATATCAACCGTCCTAATCATAAGGCTCTATCTCAAATCAAAAGCAACGCTGAAAGCGTAGTACGTCCGCACATATTCCAAATAACACTAGAACCTGATGCTCTGATACCACCTGTGACACCCCGCCTCATAAATATCGGGTGATCACTCCTTAGTCAAATTAAAACAGGAGTCTCATATGATTGATTTTCAGCATCACTATCGAAAACCTATTTAATTACTAATAATCTATTAGGCTGGCGTCAAATTTTTTTAATTAACTAATATTTTTAACCAAACCATTCAAATAAAATAATCACAACTGTTTATATGCATCAACTGAAATGAAATAAAATAAAATAACTGAACACTTGGTACAATATAATACAACCAAATCGAATGTTGGGATAAAAGGTGGTTAAAGAATAAATGAGTACAGTTGGGCCTTCAGCCCAAAGGTTTCTACAATACCTCCTATCCGGATCTCAATGGTAGAATCATCTACAATAAACCTTTTTTCATCCACAGCTGCTGCAGCAAACATCTAACTCGAAGGAATCATCATCTAGGCGTCCATGTGTTTGGGCACCTATATATATATTTATAGATATAGCAAGAGTGGGGAAAATAGAGAGACGGGTCAGAGCCCGAGTTTTGAAAGCGTTTTACCAAGTGTTTAAAATCCATATTTTAAAATATGTTATTTCTCATATTTAAACTGGCATCGCACTCTCATGAGATACCCCTCACCCCTCTTCTAATAGTGCACAACTATCGCATACCTTTTTAAACAACCTAGTTAAGCTACCTTGCCTAACTAAGGTATTTCACCCATCTTCCAAAATCCTCAAAAATCCAAGTACTAACGACTAAACTTCTCCCCATTCCCAAGATTTTGTTACGTTCGTGCGTGGGGTGTCTCGCTAAGCGAAATCTAAATAAGGAACCCCCCGATACACTACTACGTGATAATGTTGATCGTCGGGATCCATTAGGCCTTCAATACATACCACATTGATACCATCCCATATTTATCAATAGTTCTCATTAGAACCTATGGTCCATATTCATATAAATCCGGTATAAATCTACCGAAAAGAGTATATCACTTTACTCATTCTTTGCACTTTATATGAGGTTATGTTATATGATATCTCATCTCATATATAAACAATATACTATATGCAACAAGTATAATAATCAGTCCACCAAGCTATAATACACGTAGCTTAGTCATTCTCATCCACTTAGCAACAGTGGGACATCACAAGTAAACATATATATTATTCTCAGTACATATGTACATATATGGCACCCATAGGCTAAGCTGCGGTGCACACATATATTACAAGTATATACATATATGTACATATGTACATATATGGCACCCCTAGGCTCATATGCGGTGCACTCATAATCTACTATCAAATCCATGTACATCACGCACATAAGGATCACACGTTCTGCATCACTCAGGAACTGTATCAATATAAATCACACATATTGGAAGACAACATATTTCACACACCCATGGGTCACACACATACCTATGCTCCCTTAGTCAGCAGACTTATCGACTCATACTCTACAATCAATTAGTTTTATTTTAGTTTTATTTTATAGATTAGAGGTTTTATTTTATTTCATTTCAATTTTAGTTTTTATAGATTTTATTTTTTAGGATTTTGGTTATTTTAATTTTCATTTTTTTAAGGTCAAAACTTAAACACACACACTACACTATCATACACACAAACACATCCCTCACACTCATATAATTTCCTACACCCTCACCACACACTATAACCACCGCTTCATCTTCTCCAACAACCTTTATCTCTCTTCTATCTTCCGCAATCCACCATAACTCATCTTCCGCTTACCCCAAAACCAAAACCCAATAGCACCATAAATTTCAACCTGCTGCCAACTCCGTCGGCGCCCCTTGCCTATCCCCAGCGATCCGAATCCGCTGAACTTGCTGCCCTGCAACCTCTTACCTCCTATCCCATACCCAAAACCCCCCGCACACCCCCTTCTATCATTCTATCCAACCCTCACCTCTGCCGAACCACCCACAGTGGCAGCGGCGCCCGGATCCGGCCAACGTTAAAACCCCAAAGCCGGACATAAATCCCAAACCCCCTATCAAAACCCACAACCACCACCCAGCCCCCATGACGACCTGACGGATTTTCGCCACCCAACCAGAATCCAGTTCGACCCAAACCAAGATTGTGTCCAACTATATAACCAATTGCCCATTTTCCATCCCCATTTTAACCTCAACCAAGACAAAATGATTTTCTACCTCCCAAAAGAAACCAACCAAATACAAAAAAAAAATAAAAATAAATCCCCACATGTGTTTAAACCCATTTAAACCACTTTACCCCTTTTTCCCAAACAACCCCTCTAACCATATCAGATTTTGTCACCCAAATTCCCTCACCCATGTACCTTCCTTACCTCACACCTTTCCCATGCACATGTGTGCATAATTCCCTAAATACCCTCATCTCAACACCTTACACACGTCTTACACATTAAACCTACCCAAATTACACCCATGCTCCATACCTACTACTTAAAGAATGGAAGACTCAATTTGAAAACGATCTTTAGAATACGAATTGGTAGAGAGAATTTTAGAGAGAGAAACACCTTTTTTTAGTTTATTTTTTTTAGGTTAGAATTTATTTTTCATTTACTTTTTTTAGATTAGTGAGAAAAATAAATTAATGAGAATCCATTTTTTAGTGTAATTGTTGATGTAATTTTTGTTTGATCACACAAATTGGAGGGATGTAAATTGCAAATTCAAGGATTGGAGTCCAATTTCACTCAAAGAGATTTAGTTTAATTATTCTTCTCTTCTACTTTATTTTATTAGCCTTTGATTATTTGATTATCATGTTTGATATTATGTTAGGCTAAATCCCCTTTCAAGGGGTGGGGTGAACCCTTATTTGATGAGATTATGATTTAATTAGTTTGATTACTTGAAAATTACCTTTGAATATTAATTTTGATCTTTCACCCTTAAATTTACACCTCGAGAGAGGGTAAATGATTTTCAAGAGAAAATTGAAATTCTAGTTATAATACCCATTTTAGATTCGAACTAGAGATAGAGGTCTCTTAAGTGGGGTATGATTACTTGAATTTTAACTCTATTTTATTTTCTAAGATTTACATAAATTTTAATTGATCGATCCTAGCGGGTAATTAATTAAAAGGAGTGTAGATCTATTTTTCTTGAGTTGTGGAGGGTGAAACTTAATTTTCTAAAAGGTTAATATTAAAATTACATTTGCAACAAGAGTTGATTTGTAGTTTTGATATTAATTTGGGATAATTCAATTAATTAAATTAATTAGTTAGAATAGCTAAAATTTATGGTATAATCCCATTCCTTGATTGTTCTCACATTTATTTTCCTCATTTATCTCTTATTTTTGTGTTAGACTTTATTTTTATTTAGTCACTTTTTAGCTTGTCATTTTATCTTTCATTTTGTTTAGTGTTATTTCACACCTGACCTCACAAAATTGTTTTAATATTTGAAAAACTAAAAAAAAACTAAAAAGAAATTTTTCAAAAATAAAATAAAATTGAATTACAATTGAGTTTGTCTCTAGCTTACCCCCTTGATGTGGATTGATACCCTTACTTACCTCTACACTTGAGTTTATATATTTTTGTAGATATTTGAAGATTTTGATTAGAGGAGCTTTTCAAGCAACGACGAAATATACACTCAAAAGTTGTTTCTATCAAATGGCGTCGTTTCCATTCTTGGGAGCATGAAGCACTCAGAGCGGATTTCAACTTGTAATTCCTTTATTTTTCGCACTTTATTATTTTTTGTTCCATTTTTATATTTTTATAAGGCTTGTATTAGGATTTTTATCCTTGGCTTGTATTGCAGTGCATATAGACACCTTTATTTTATTTATCATTTTAAAAAATTTGTAATAAATCGAAAACAAGCATGATAGGGAAACCAGATAAGGTAGAGAGAGGGCGTCTAAAGGCGAGGATTTAGAAGCCTCTCTACCTTGGGTCGGTAGGACTCCCGGGGTCGACTAAGATAGGCGTGATCTCTCCCCGGTCGACTCAAATTTTTTGGCACCCCACAGCCTAAAAATTGTGGGAGGTACATCTCTTTAACCCTCGCGCCTCTCCTGTTAGTGAGTCAATTCTTTTGTGTGATACTCTGTGCTCTTCTGTGATTTTATTCTCGCAATTATTTTTTGAATGGTGTGATGAATTAAATTACTAAGACCTACACTCAGTCACTCGTGAGAAGGGATTTCATCACCCGACTCACTCGCTTACCATTGTGTGCTACCCTAGCCATCACTAAATTTAAAATCAATCAACTAGGTAGCCCACTAGGAGAAAAAATTTCAAAGCCGATCACTCATATTCTTTCGTGATTTTTTGTCACCCGCGGACTTAATTAAAATTTGACTACCCCTTTCACTAAATATCGAAGATAAAATTGGCTATGTGCTAGTTAGGAAATTCTCTTTAACTTGTGTGTGTGTCCAATTCATTTTCCGGTAGTCGGTTGTACTTAATTCCTCCATTTAGCGAGTCAAATTTTTTCCCACATTTTCTTCCAAAAAATCAAAAAATATTTTCTTCCTTTATTTTTCACAAAACCCCAAAAATATTCTCTTTCTTTCATTTTTTGAAAAATCCAAAAATATTTTCTTTCCTTTTGAAATAAATTAAAAATTCAAAAAAAAAATATTTCTCTCCATATGGCCGAAGAACATCCCTTACGGGACTACTTTGGTCATTTCCCATTAACACGCGACACGTGTGAGAGTGATCCCGAGCCGTTTCTTTATGGTATTCTTAGTGGTCTCACTTCTCTCACGAGTACCATAGATACTCTTGACCCATCTATGCACTCACCTCCTATTCCATCACCCTCGGTGCCAATTGTCGGCGTGTCCCATACTTTGTTATTCACCCATTGTTATTATGTCGATCATATCCATCCGAACCCACCATGGAACATGTGCATCCATATGACATTGTTCCAGAATCAACTTTGTCCTACTATCCCGATATACCTAATCTCGAGTTGTGTGAGTACCCTAGTTATTTGTGGAGGCCTGATTACCCTTCCACGCAATACGAATCTCAACTCGATGTTGTGGATCCTCACATGTTCCAACAATCATCATGGAACCCTAGTGCACATTATACCGACCAATTCCCTCACTACTCACCCCATGAGTATCAACCAATTGTCCATCAGGAAAGCGATCCTTTTGTGTATGATCAAATTGACCCCGCCCCCACACTTCATATGAGTATTCTCCATGTAGTCCCTATTATTGCGAGTTGGGTCCACCTCACCCACCCGTCACTCCACCATCATCCACCTCTGCTCTCCATTCACTCTTACAATAGTTCGTCATCGAGCAAATGCAAGCCACTCAAATTCAAACTCAAGCTCTCCAAAGGCTTGAACAATGATTAATTCAATTTGGGTGTGCAAGAGAGTCGGACATTCCCATGGATCTACCCATTGTTGCACCCGAGTGTGATGATGATGTGTCCTCTTGTGAGATGGATTTTGAGTGTGACCAACCCTACCACCCCGAGAATCTCGAAGTTAAGACCATTCCAAGGTCCAGGTCCCAAGTCGACAATTGTGTTGACTTACCTTTCTATAGTGAGCCTAATCCAATCCCACCATGTCCACATGAACCCATCATCGCGGTTCAGCTTCCAACTCCCGCTGCATCCAAAAAACTGCTATAGTCTACACTTATCTAGCTTCACCCTTGTGTTCCTAAGACAATTCATTTTAGGTTAGCTCCGGATACGAGTGCTCACCATTTTTCCGAGATAGAATCCGTGATAGTTCCTAACTATCCGGACATGGATGATGTCCCACCTTGCATGGATCCCTTTGAGCCCAATATTTCTAGTGATCCCTCTATATCTGATCTTGGTTCCTCGTCTTACCCACCCACCACATTTTCCAATGCTACTCTTATGGAGAAGTTGACAACTCCACCTTTAGAAACCACACTCCCTTTTGAGTACTCCTTTACTCCTCCCAATAAGTGTGTGTCTCCCATGCTTGAGTTAGATCATCTTCCTCCACCATTTATCCCACCCGACCCACCCATTGTCCCTTCCACACTACCACCTGGTTTGGATCTTGACTTTACACATTTCAAGTTTCCATCAACATTTTTAGATCCTCACCTAAAACCATCATCCACATTCCACGAGAGTTATGGTGCTACTCTCCACTTCCGTGACACTAAGTTTATTCTTCCATGCCCGCCACTTTCTTGTGGTGTTTATCTTTCTTCTCAACAACTTCCTGGCGTGTCACGGCGTGACCATTATCATCGCCCATTCTTAGAACGGTCGTGTAATTTTTCTAACCCCCACTCCATTCCACTTTCCACACCATGTCGCCTCCCTCAAAAACTTGAGCACCAATATTATAGGTCCCTAGTCGCCCTCACCTTTAAGCTCAACAAGGCCCGTGATCGATACCTCCTCAGCCATTCCACCCTCATCCTTACCCTAATACTCACCTGCCCATGGTCCACCGATGCTTTGCATCGTGTGATGCACTTTGCCATAAAAGTGCATTCACCCCTTTAGTCCTTATCCAACAAGACTAATGCTTCACTCTTGTTTGGGGGTGATTCTCATCATCAAAATTTTTCTACCGCCCCACGCCATCATAGATCCTATCATTAGGGTAAGATTTCATCGGTCTGGCAGAAGACATTAAACTTAGGGCTAGCGGGAGGTAGCCTGCGATATCTGAGTATGAGTCTTATCCTGTTTGGGAGTAGTGTGTCACACCACCCAATGCTTTATAATGTTTATAGACTTGTACATTTTTTTTCTCTCACTTCCTGTTCAGGTTTATTCTTGGATACCTCTGTCCACTTCATTAGCGGTTGATTCTGGTAATAACTTTCCTACCTTATGCGCTCAATTTTAAAAATCATTTTACTTAACATCGAGGACGATGTTCCTTTTTGTTTTGGGGGTGGGGAATTTTATCAAAATCGTACCTCTTTTGAAATTTTTTGATTTTTAAACCTAATTTTTAAAATTTCATGCAGTTTCTTTCATTTCACTCATTGATGTGATTTTTCAATCATCCACCTTTTTAAGTCTAGGAATCAAGCTAGAGGATATTCCTTTTATAAATTGTTTATGTAATACGTATTAAGGCATTATGCACCATGAATTTTTAGACTCAACAAAAATTTGCGCACTTATCACATCACTATGGTTTAGAGTTGAAGAGAACTATAATTCTCAAGAGCACCTTAAGGGTCATTAGTAGAGACTTGAGCTTGTGAGATTTGTGACTTTCACCATTTCAGAGAGTTTTACGCAATCTCTGAGTCACAAGTTGATTCGACTTCCTTTGGGTCCACACTTAACTGTTGTATGACCTCATTATTCTTTAAGTTTTGGCTTAATCACTGAGAATGACATATTTTTCGAGTCGTAAGAAACGTGTGTCTTGAAATTTGTCCCTATCACTTGGTTTTCATCCATACACCTACCACTTTTCCATATCACATTTCCATTTACTCACCCATTACATTCCCATGCTTTTCCATACTCCCCACATTCATATATCATCCATCATATTGAGAAAAAAATGGTTTTCAAATGAAAAATGCCTTCAGTGTTGAGAGTACAAATAAATAATAAGAAAAATAAAAAAGAAAAGAAAAACATAAAAATAGAAAAAAAAATAAAAGAAAAATCTAAAAAAAAGGGAAAAAAAGAGAGAAAGGAACAGAAAAGAAGGAGAGTTATAATTAGTTCAAGTGTTATACATTCTTCTCACATATCGCCTCCATATTTTATCCATTACACATCCATCACACATTATTCATCCATACATCACCATCCTTCCCCATATCATCATATTCTTTCCATCCATTTCCCCTCACCCATAATCATCTATATATTCCCCTAGGTGTTTCAGGAAAATGAAATCAACCTGGTGAATAACTCGACGTTCTCAATATAGTGATGAACATTTCTTTCATGAGATCATTTTTCTTTCTAATTATTCGTTCTTTCTTATATGTGTGTCAGACTTTTGAAATTGCTTACATTTACCCACCTACTCACACACAAGAGCGATACACTAAACCTAATCTCAAGAGTTCATTTGAGAGAGCTATATCTAGTGAGATTTGAAGCTGAAGTGTTGATTTCGAAGAGGCAATCTAGGAATTACTCTTGTGATACTCGTCCCATTTTCAATGATTGACACTACACACATTGAGTTGTAGTAAGGATGTGCCTTTAGTATTTACTTAGCTAAACTTTTTACAAATTCTAGCTTGTATTTCTCAAAATATTTCTCTTATGATGGATTGTGCGATTATTCTATGTTTAATAACAGTTTAACTAACTTTCAATAAATTTTTGCAAATAAGAATTTTGTGGGTATATTCCCTACAAACCCTCACAATACATAACTCGTCCTCTAGGACAACCAATAGGTTTAAAGGTTTGTTGTACATGCTAAGTAGAGACTTTAGCTTGTGAGATTTGTGCCTTTCACCCCTTCAGGGAGTTTTATGCAATCCCCGAGTCACAAGTAGATTCAACTTCCATTGGGTCCGCACTTAATTGTTGTATGATCTCATTATTCTTTAATTTTTGGCTTAATCACTCAGAATAACATCTTTTCGAGTTGTAAGAAACGCGTTTCATGAAATTTGTCCCGATCACTACGTTTACATCCATACACCTACCACTTTTTCATTTCACATTTCCATTTACTCACCCATTAGATTCCCATGCTTTTCCATATTCCCAACAGCATACATTCCCCACCACATTCATATATCATCCATCATATTGAGAAAAAAAGTGTTTTTCGAATGAAAAATGTCTTCAGTGTTGAGAGTATAAAAAAAATGAGAAAAACAAAAAAGAAAAGAAAAACATAAAAATAGAAAAATAGAAAAAAAAAAGAAAAGAAAAATCGAAAAAAAGGGAAAAAAAAGAGAGAAAAGAGAGAAAAGAAAGAGTGTTATACTTAGTTCTTGTGTAAAAAAGAAATTTTTTCTTCAAGTGCTATACATTCTTCTCACATATCGCATCCATCTTTTATCCATTACACATCCATCACTCATTATTCATCCATACATCACCATCCTTCCCCATATCATCATATCCTTTCCATCTCATTTCCCCTCACCCATAATCATCTATATATTCCCCTAGGTGTTTCAGGAAAATGAAATCAACGTGGTGAATAAATCGACGTTCTCAATATAGTGATTAACATTTCTTTCATGATATAATTTTTCATTCTAATTGTTCGGTCTTTCTCATATGTGTGTCAGACATTTGAACTTGCTTACATTTACTCACCTACTCACACACAAGAGCGATACACTGAATCTAATCTCAAGAGTTCGTTTGAGAGAGCTATATCTAGTGAGATTTGAAGCTGAAGTGTTGATTTCGAAGAGGCAATCTAGGAATTACTCTTATGATACTCGACCCATTTTGACTGATTCACACTACACACATTGAGTTGTAGTAAGGATGTGCCTTTAGTATTTACTTAGCTAAACTTTTTACAAATTCTAGCTTGTATTTCTCAAAATATTTCTCTTATGATGGATTGTGCGATTATTCTATGTTTAATAAGAGTTTAACTAACTTTCAATAAATTTTTGCAAATAAGAATTTTGTGGGTATATTCCCTACAAACCCTCACAAGACATAACTCGTCCTGTAGGACAACCAATAGGTTTAAAGGTTTGTTGTACATGCTAAGTAGAGACTTTAGCTTGTGAGATTTGTGCCTTTCACCCCTTCAGGGAGTTTTATGCAATCCCCGAGTCACAAGTAGATTCAACTTCCATTGGGTCCGCACTTAATTGTTGTATGATCTCATTATTCTTTAATTTTTGGCTTAATCACTCAGAATAACATCTTTTCGAGTTGTAAGAAACGCGTTTCATGAAATTTGTCCCGATCACTACGTTTACATCCATACACCTACCACTTTTTCATTTCACATTTCCATTTACTCACCCATTAGATTCCCATGCTTTTCCATATTCCCAACAGCATACATTCCCCACCACATTCATATATCATCCATCATATTGAGAAAAAAAGTGTTTTTCGAATGAAAAATGTCTTCAGTGTTGAGAGTATAAAAAAAATGAGAAAAACAAAAAAGAAAAGAAAAACATAAGAATAGAAAAATAGAAAAAAAAAGAAAAGAAAAATCAAAAAAAAGGGAAAAAAAGAGAGAAAAGAGAGAAAAGAAAGAGTGTTATACTTAGTTCTTGTGTAAAAAAGAAATTTTTTCTTCAAGTGCTATACATTCTTCTCACATATCGCATCCATCTTTTATCCATTACACATCCATCACTCATTATTCATCCATACATCACCATCCTTCCCCATATCATCATATCCTTTCCATCTCATTTCCCCTCACCCATAATCATCTATATATTCCCCTAGGTGTTTCAGGAAAATGAAATCAACGTGGTGAATAAATCGACGTTCTCAATATAGTGATTAACATTTCTTTCATGATATAATTTTTCATTCTAATTGTTCGGTCTTTCTCATATGTGTGTCAGACATTTGAACTTGCTTACATTTACTCACCTACTCACACACAAGAGCGATACACTGAACCTAATCTCAAGAGTTCGTTTGAGAGAGCTATATCTAGTGAGATTTGAACTGAAGTGTTGATTTCGAAGAGGCAATCTAGGAATTACTCTTATGATACTCGACCCATTTTGACTGATTCACACTACACACATTGAGTTGTAGTAAGGATGTGCCTTTAGTATTTACTTAGCTAAACTTTTTACAAATTCTAGCTTGTATTTCTCAAAATATTTCTCTTATGATGGATTGTGCGATTATTCTATGTTTAATAAGAGTTTAACTACCTTTCAATAAATTTTTTCAAATATGAATTTTGCGGGTATATTCCCTACAAACCCTCACAAGATATAACTCGTCATGTAGGACAACCAATAGGTTTAAAGGTTTGTTGTACATGCTAAGTAGAGACTTTAGCTTGTGAGATTTGTGCCTTTCATCCCTTCAGAGAGTTTTATGCAATCACCGAGTCACAAGTTGATTCAACTTCCATTCGGTCCGCACTTAATTGTTGTATGATCTCATTATTCTTCAATTTTTGGCTTAATCACTCAGAATGACATCTTTCCGAGTTGTAAGAAACGTGTTTCTTGAAATTTGTCCCCATCACTAGGTTTTCATCCATACACCTACCACTTTTTCATATCACATTTCCATTTACTCACCCATTACATTCCCATGCTTTTCCATATTCCCAACAGCATACATTCCCCACCACGTTCATATATCATCCATCATATTGAGAAAAAAAGTGTTTTTCGAATGAAAAATGTCTTCAGTATTGAGAGTATAAAAAAAATGATAAAAACAAAAAAGAAAAGAAAAACAAAAAAATTGAAAAATAGAAAAAAAAAGAAAAGAAAAATCGAAAAAAAAAGGAAAAAAAAGAGAGAAAAGAAAGAGTGTTATACTTAGTTCTTGTGTAAAAAAGAAATTTTTTCTTCAAGTGCTATACATTCTTCTCACATATCGCATCCATCTTTTATCCATTACACATCCATCACTCATTATTCATCCATACATCACCATCCTTCCCCATATTATCATATCCTTTCCATCTCATTTCCCCTCACCCATAATCATCTATATATTCCCCTAGGTGTTTCAGGAAAATGAAATCAACCTGGTGAATAACTCGACGTTCGCAATATAGTGATGAACATTTCTTTCATGATATCATTTTTCTTTATAATTGTTCATTCTTTCTTATATGAGTGTCAGACTTTTTAACTTGCTTACAATTACTCACCTACTCACACACAAGAGCGATACACTGAACCTAATCTCAAGAGTTCGTTTGAGTGAGCTATATCTACTGAGATTTGAAGCTGAAGTGTTGATTTCGAAGAGGCAATCTAGGAATTACTCTTATCATACTCGACCCATTTTGACTGATTCACACTACACACATTGAGTTGTAGTAAGGATGTGCCTTTAGTATTTACTTAGCTAAACTTTTTACAAATTCTGGCTCGTATTTCTCAAAATATTTCTCATATGATGGATTGTGCGATTATTCTATGTTTAATATGAGTTTGACTACTTTTCAATAAATTTTTGCAAATAAGAATTTTGTGGGTATATTCCCTACAAACCCTCACAAGACATAACTCGTCTTGTAGGACAACCAATAGGTTTAAAGGTTTGTTGTACATGCTAAGTAGAGACTTTAGTTTGTGAGATTTGTGCCTTTCACCCCTTCAGAGAGTTTTATGCAATCACCGAGTCACAAGTTGATTCAACTTCCATTCGGTCCGCACTTAATTGTTGTATGATCTCATTATTCATCAATTTTTGGCTTAATCATTGAGAATGACATCTTTTCGAGTTGTAAGAAACGCGTTTCTTGAAATTTATCCCGATCACTAGGTTTTCATCCATACACCTACCACTTTTTCATATCACATTTCCATTTACTCACCCATTACATTCCCATGCTTGTCCATATTCCAAACAACATACATTCCCCACCACATTCGTATATCATCCATCATATTGAGAAAAAAAGTGTTTTTCGAATGAAAAATGTCTTCAGTGTTGAGAGTATAAAAAAATGATAAAAACAAAAAAGAAAAGAGAAACATAAAAATAGAAAAATAGAAGAAAAAAGAAAAGAAAAATCGAAAAAAAAGGGAAAAAAAAAGAGAGAAAAGAAAAGAAAAGAAAGAGTGTTATACTTAGTTCTTGTGTAAAAAAGAAATTTTTTCTTCAAGTGCTATACATTCTTCTCACATATCGCATCCATCTTTTATCCATTACACATCCATCACTCATTATTCATCCATACATCACCATCCTTCCCCATATCATCATATCCTTTCCATCTCATTTCCCCTCACCCATAATGACCTATATATTCCCCTAGGTGTTTCCGAAAAATGTAATCAACCTGGTGAATAACTCGACGTTCTCAATATAGTGATTAACATTTCTTTCATGAGATCATTTTTCTTTCTAATTGTTCGTTCTTTCTTATAATAGTGTCAGACGTTTGAACTTGCTTACATTTACTCACCTACTCACACACAAGAGCGATACACTGAACCTAATCTCAAGAGTTCGTTTGAGAGAGCTATATCTAGTGAGATTTGAAGCTGAAGTGTTGATTTCGAAGAGGCAATCTAGGAATTACTCTTGTGATACTCGACCCATTTTGACTCATTCACACTACACACATTGAGTTGTAGTAAGGATGTGCCTTTAGTATTTACTTAGCTAAACTTTTTTCAAATTCTAGCTTGTATTTCTCAAAATATTTCTCATATGATGGATTGTACAATTATTCTATGTTTAATAAGAGTTTTACTACCTTTCAATAAATTTTTGCAAATAAGAATTTTGTGGGTATATTCCCTACAAACCCTCACAAGACATAACTCGTCTTGTAGGACAACCAATAGGTTTAAAGGTTTGTTGTACATGCTAAGTAGAGACTTTAGCTTGTGAGATTTGTGCCTTTCACCCCTTCAGAGAGTTTTATGCAATCACCGAGTCACAAGTTGATTCAACTTCCATTGGGTCCGCACTTAATTGTTGTATGATCTCATTATTCTTCAATTTTTGGCTTAATCACTCATAATGACATCTTTTCGAGTTGTAAGAAACGCGTTTCTTGAAATTTGTCCCGATCACTAGGTTTTCATCCATACACCTACCACTTTTTCATATCACATTTCCATTTACTCACCCATTACATTCCCATGCTTTTCCATATTCCCAATAGCATACATTCCCCACCACATTCATATATCATCCATCGTATTGAGAAAAATGTGTTTTTTGAATGAAAAATGTCTTCAGTGTTTAGAGTATAAAAAAAATGATAAAAACAAAAAAGAAAAGAAAAACATAAAAATAGAAAAATAAAAAAAAGAAAAAAGAAAAGAAAAATCGAAAAAAAAGGGAAAAAAAGAGAGAAAAGAAAAGAAAAGAAAGAGTGTTATACTTAGTTCTTGTGTAAAAAAGAAATTTTTTCTTCAAGTGCTAGACATTCTTCTCACATATCGCATCCATCTTTTATCCATTACACATCCATCACTCATTATTCATCCATACATCACCAACCTTACCCATATCATCATATCCTTTCCATCTCATTTCCCCTCACCCATAATCATCTATATATTCCCCTAGGTGTTTCAGGAAAATGAAATCAACCTGGTGAATAACTCGACGTTCGCAATATAGTGATGAAAATTTCTTTCATGATATCATTTTTCTTTATAATTGTTCGTTCTTTCTTATATGTGTGTCAGACTTTTGAAATTACTTACATTTACCCACCTACTCACACACAAGAGCGATACACTGAACCTAATCTAAAGAGTTCGTTTGAGAGAGCTATATCTACTGAGATTTGAAGCTGAAGTGTTGATTTTGAAGAGGCAATCTAGGAATTACTCTTATCATACTCGACCCATTTTGACTGATTCACACTACACACATTGAGTTGTAGTAAGGATGTGCCTTTAGTATTTACTTAGCTAAACTTTTTACAAATTCTGGCTCGTATTTCTCAAAATATTTCTCATATGATGGATTGAACGATTATTCTATGTTTAATATGAGTTTGACTACCTTTCAATAAATTTTTGCAAATAAGAATTTTGTGGGTATATTCCCTACAAACCCTCACAAGACATAACTCGTCTTGTAGGACAACCAATAGGTTTAAAGGTTTGTTGTACATGCTAAGTAGAGACTTTAGTTTGTGAGATTTGTGCCTTTCACCCCTTCAGAGAGTTTTATGCAATCACCGAGTCACAAGTTGATTCAACTTCCATTCGGTCCGCACTTAATTGTTGTATGATCTCATTATTCATCAATTTTTGGCTTAATCATTGAGAATGACATCTTTTCGAGTTGTAAGAAACGCGTTTCTTGAAATTTATCCCGATCACTAGGTTTTCATCCATACACCTACCACTTTTTCATATCACATTTCCATTTACTCACCCATTACATTCTCATGCTTGTCCATATTCCAAATAGCATACATTCCCCACCACATTCGTATATCATCCATCATATTGAGAAAAAAAGTGTTTTTCGAATGAAAAATGTCTTCAGTGTTGAGAGTATAAAAAAATGATAAAAACAAAAAAGAAAAGAGAAACATAAAAATAGAAAAACAGAAAAAAAAAGAAAAGAAAAATCGAAAAAAAAGGGAAAAAAAAAGAGAGAAAAGAAAAGAAAAGAAAGAGTGTTATACTTAGTTCTTGTGTAAAAAAGAAATTTTTTCTTCAAGTGCTATACATTCTTCTCACATATCGCATCCATCTTTTATCCATTACACATCCATCACTCATTATTCATCCATACATAACCATCCTTCCCCATATCATCATATCCTTTCCATCTCATTTCCCCTCACCCATAATCATCTATATATTCCCCTAGGTGTTTCAGGAAAATGAAATCAACCTGGTGAATAACTCGACGTTCTCAATATAGTGATTAACATTTCTTTCATGATATCATTTTTCTTTCTATTTGTTCGGTCTTTCTTATATGTGTGTCAGACATTTGAACTTGCTTACATTTACTCACCTACTCACACACAAGAGCGATACACTAAACCTAATCTCAAGAGTTCATTTGAGAGAGCTATATCAAGTGAGATTTGAAGCTGAAGTGTTGATTTTGAAGAGGCAAACTAGGAATTACTCTTATGATACTCGACCCATTTTGACTGATTCACACTACACACATTGAGTTGTAGTAAGGATGTGCCTTTAGTATTTACTTAGCTAAACTTTTTTCAAATTCTAGCTTGTATTTCTCAAAATATTTCTCATATGATGGATTGTACAATTATTCTATGTTTAATAAGAGTTTGACTACCTTTCAATAAATTTTTGCAAATAAGAATTTTGTGGGTATATTCCCTACAAACCCTCACAAGACATAACTCGTCTTGTAGGACAACCAATAGGTTTAAAGGTTTGTTGTACATGCTAAGTAGAGACATTAGCTTGTGAGATTTGTGCCTTTCACCCCTTCAGAGAGTTTTATGCAATCACCGAGTCACAAGTTGATTCAACTTCCATTGAGTCCGCACTTAATTGTTGTATGATCTCATTATTCTTCAATTTTTTGCTTAATCACTCATAATGACATCTTTTCGAGTTGTAAGAAACGCGTTTCTTGAATTTTGTCCCGATCACTAGGTTTTCATCCATACACCTACCACTTTTTCATATCACATTTCCATTTACTCACCCATTACATTCCCATGCTTTTCCATATTCCCAACAGCATACATTCTCCACCACATTCATATATCATCCATCATATTGAGAAAAAAAGTGTTTTTCGAATGAAAAATGTCTTCACTGTTGAGAGAATAAAAAAATGATAAAAAGAAAAAAGAAAAGAAAAACATAAAAATAGATAAATAAAAAAAAGAAAAGAAAAATTGAAAAAAAAGGGAAAAAAAGAGAGAAAAGAAAATAAAAGAAAGAGTGTTATACTTAGTTCTTGTGTAAAAAAGAAATTTTTTCTTCAAGTGCTATACATTCTTCTCACATATCGCATCCATCTTTTATCCATTACACATCCATCACTCATTATTCATCCATACATCACCATCCTTCCCCATATCATCATATACTTTCCATCTCATTTCCCCTCACCCATAATCATCTATATATTCCCCTAGGTGTTTTAGGAAAATGTAATCAACCTGGTGAATAACTCGACGTTCTCAACATAGTGATTAACATTTCTTTCATGAGATCATTTTTCTTTCTAATTGTTCGTTCTTTCTTATAATAGTGTCAGACGTTTGAACTTGCTTACATTTACTCACCTACTCACACACAAGAGCGATACACTGAACCTAATCTCAAGAGTTCGTTTGAGAGAGCTATATCTAGTGAGATTTGAAGCTGAAGTGTTTATTTCGAAGAGGCAATCTAGGAATTACTCTTGTGATACTCGACCCATTTTGACTGATTCACACTACACACATTGAGTTGTAGTAAGGATGTGCCTTTAGTATTTACTTAGATAAACTTTTTTCAAATTCTAGCTTGTATTTCTCAAAATATTTCTCATATGATGGATTGTACAATTATTCTATGTTTAATAAGAGTTTGACTACCTTTCAATAAATTTTTGCAAATAAGAATTTTGTGGGTATATTCCCTACAAACCCTCACAAGACATAACTCGTCTTGTAGGACAACCAATAGGTTTAAAGGTTTGTTGTACATGCTAAGTAGAAACTTTAGCTTGTGAGATATGTGCCTTCCACACCTTCAGAGAGTTTTATGCAATCACCGAGTCACAAGTTGATTCAACTTCCATTGGGTCCGCACTTAATTGTTGTATGATATCATTATTCTTCAATTTTTGGCTTAATCACTCAGAATGACATCTTTTCGAGTTGTAAGAAACGCGTTTCTTGAAATTTGTCCCGATCACTAGGTTTTCATCCATACACCTACCACTTTTTTATATCACATTTCGATTTACTCACTCATTACATTCCCATGCTTTTCCATATTCCCAACATCATACATTCCCCACCACATTCATATATCATCCATCATATTAAGAAAAAAAGTGTTTTCGAAAGAAAAATGTCTTCAGTGTTGAGAGTATATAAAAATGATGAAAACAAAAAAGAAAAGAAAAATAGAAAATAGAAAAATAGAAAATAGAAAAATAGAAAAAAAAAGAAAAGAAAAATCGAAAAAAAGGGAAAAAAAAGAGAGAAAAGAAAAGAAAAGAAAGAGTGTTATACTTAGTTCTTGTGTAAAAAAGAAATTTTTTCTTCAAGTGCTATACATTCTTCTCACATATCACATCCATCTTTTATCCATTACACATCCATCACTCATTATTCATCCATACATCACCATCCTTCCCCATATCATCATATCCTTTCCATCTCATTTCCCCTCACCCATAATGATCTATATATTCCCCTAGGTGTTTCAGGAAAATGAAATGAACCTGGTGAATAACTCGACGTTCTCAATATAGTGATTAACATTTCTTTCATTAGATCATTTTTTTTATAATTGTTCGTTCTTTCTTATATGTGTGTCAGACGTTTGAACTTGCTTACATTTACTCACCTACTCACACACAAGAGCGATACACTGAACCTAATCTCAAGAGTTCGTTTGAGAGAGCTATATCTAGTGAGATTTGAAGCTGAAGTGTTGATTTCGAAGAGGCAATCTAGGAATTACTCTTGTGATACTCGACCCATTTTGACTGATTCACACTACACACATTGAGTTGTAGTAAGGATGTGCCTTTAGTATTTACTTAGCTAAACTTTTTGAAAATTCTAGCTTGTATTTCTCAAAATATTTCTCATATGATGGATTGTGCGATTATTTTATGTTTAATAAGAGTTTGACTACCTTTCAATAAATTTTTGCAAATACGAATTTTGTGGGTATATTCCCTACAAACCCTCACAAAGAAATAACTCGACTTGTAGGACAACCAATAGGTTTAAAGGTTTGTTGTACATGCTAAGTAGAGACTTTAACTTGTGAGATTTGTGCCTTTCACCCCTTCAGAGAGTTTTATGCAATCACCGAGTCACAAGTTGATTCAACTTCCATTGGGTCCGCACTTAATTGTTGTATGATCTCATTATTCTTCAATTTTTGGCTTAATCACTCATAATGACATCTTTTCGAGTTGTAAGAAACGCGTTTCTTGAAATTTGTCCCGATCACTAGGTTTTCATCCATACACCTACCACTTTTTCATATCACATTTCCATTTACTCACCCATTACATTCCCATGCTTTTCCATATTCCCAAGAGCATACATTCCCCACCACATTCATATATCATCCATCATATTCAGAAAAAAAGTGTTTTTCGAATGAAAAATGTCTTTAGTGTTGAGAGTATAAAAAAATGATAAAAACAAAAAAGAAAAGAAAAACATAAAAATTGAAAAATAAAAAAAAAGAAAAGAAAAATCGAAAAAAAGGGAAAAAAAATAGAGAAAAGAAAAGAAAAGAAAGAGTGTTATACTTAGTTCTTGTGTAAAAAAGAAATTTTTTCTTCAAGTGCTATACATTCTTCTCACATATCGCATCCATCTTTTATCCATTACACATCCATCACTCATTATTCATCCATACATCACCATCCTTCCCCATATCATCATATCCTTTCCATCTCATTTCCCCTCACCCATAATGATCTATATATTCCCCTAGGTGTTTCAGGAAAATGAAATCAACCTGGTGAATAACTCGACGTTCTCAATATAGTGATTAACATTTCTTTCATTAGATCATTTTTTTTTATAATTGTTCGTTCTTTCTTATATGTGTGTCAGACGTTTGAACTTGCTTACATTTACTCACCTACTCACACACAAGAGCGATACACTGAACCTAATCTCAAGAGTTCGTTTGAGAGAGCTATATCTAGTGAGATTTGAAGCTGAAGTGTTGATTTCGAAGAGGCAATCTACGAATTACTCTTGTGATACTCGACCCATTTTGACTGATTCACACTACACACATTGAGTTGTAGTAAGGATGTGGCTTTAGTATTTACTTAGCTAAACTTTTTACAAATTCTAGCTTGTATTTCTCAAAATATTTCTCATATGATGGATTGTGCGATTATTCTATGTTTAATAAGAGTTTGACTACCTTTCAATAAATTTTTGCAAATACGAATTTTGTGGGTATATTCCCTACAAACCCTCACAAGACATAACTCGACTTGTAGGACAACCAATAGGTTTAAAGGTTTGTTGTACATGCTAAGTAGAGACTTTAACTTGTGAGATTTGTGCCTTTCACCCCTTCAGAGAGTTTTATGCAATCACCGAGTCACAAGTTGATTCAACTTCCATTGGGTCCGCACTTAATTGTTGTATGATCTCATTATTCTTCAATTTTTGGCTTAATCACTCATAATGACATCTTTTCGAGTTGTAAGAAACGCGTTTCTTGAAATTTGTCCCGATCACTAGGTTTTCATCCATACACCTACCACTTTTTCATATCACATTTCCATTTACTCACCCATTACATTCCCATGCTTTTCCATATTCCCAAGAGCATACATTCCCCACCACATTCATATATCATCCATCATATTCAGAAAAAAAGTGTTTTTCGAATGAAAAATGTCTTCAGTGTTGAGAGTATAAAAAAATGATAAAAACAAAAAAGAAAAGAAAAACATAAAAATTGAAAAATAAAAAAAAGGAAAAGAAAAATCGAAAAAAAGGGAAAAAAAGAGAGAAAAGAAAAGAAAAGAAAGAGTGTTATACTTAGTTCTTGTGTAAAAAAGAAATTTTTTCTTCAAGTGCTATACATTCTTCTCACATATCGCATCCATCTTTTATCCATTACACATCCATCACTCATTATTCATCCATACATCACCATCCTTCCCCATATCATCATATCCTTTCCATCTCATTTCCCCTCACCCATAATCATCTATATATTCCCCTAGGTGTTTCAGGAAAATGAAATCAACCTGGTGAATAACTCGACGTTCTCAATATAGTGATTAACATTTCTTTCATGACATCATTTTTCTTTATAATTGTTCGTTCTTTCTTATATGTGTGTCAGACTTTTTAACTTGCTTACAATTACTCACCTACTCACACACAAGAGCGATACACTGAACCTAATCTCAAGAGTTCGTTTGAGAGAGCTATATCTTGTGAGATTTGAAGCTGAAGTGTTGATTTCGAAGAGGAAATCTAGGTATTACTCTTGTGATACTCGACCCATTTTGACTGATTCACACTACACACATTGAGTTGTAGTAAGGATGTGCCTTTAGTATTTACTTAGCTAAACTTTTTTCAAATTCTAGCTTGTTTTTCTCAAAATATTTCTCATATGATGGATTGTGCGATTATTCTATGTTTAATAAGAGTTTGACTACCTTTCAATAAATTTTTACAAATATGAATTTTGTGGGTATATTCCCTACAAACCCTCACAAGACACTACTCGTCCTGTAGGACAACCAATAGGTTTAAAGGTTTGTTGTACATGCTAAGTAGAAACTTTAGCTTGTGAGATTTGTGCCTTTCACCCCTTCAGAGTGTTTTATGCAATCACCGAGTCACAAGTTGATTCAACTTCGATTGGGTCCGCACTTAATTGTTGTATGATCTCATTATCCTTCAATTTTTGGCTGAATCACTCAGAAAGACCTCTTTTCGAGTTGTAAGAAACACGTTTCTTGAAATTTGTCCCGATCACTAGGTTTTCATCCATACACCTACCAATTTTTCATATCACATTTCCATTTACTCACTCATTACATTCCCATGCTTTTCCATATTCCCAACAGCATACATTCCCCACCACATTCAGATATCATCCATCATATTGAGAAAAAAAGTGTTTTCGAATTAAAAATATCTTCAGTGTTGAGAGTATATAAAAAGGATAAAAACAAAAAAGAAAAGAAAAACAAAAAATAGAAAAATAGAAAAATAGAAAAAAAAAGAAAAGAAAAATCTAAAAAAAGGGAAAAAAAAGAGAGAAAAGAAAAGAAAAGAAAGAGTGTTATACTTAGTTCTTGTGTAAAAAATAAATTTTTTCTTCAAGTGCTATACATTTTTCTGACATAACGCATCCATATTTTATCCGTTACACATCCATCACTCATTATTCTTGCATACATCACCATCCTTCCCCATATCATCATATCCTTTCCATCTCATTTCCCCTCACCCATAATCATCAATATATTCCCCTAGGTGTTTCAGGAAAATGATATCAACCTGGTGAATAACTCGACGTTCTCAATATAGTGATTAACATTTCTTTCATGAGATCATTTTTCTTTCTAATTTTTCGTTCTTTCTTATATGTGTGTCAGACGTTTGAAATTGCTTACATTTACTCACCTACTCACACACAAGAGCGATACACTGAACCTAATCTCAAGAGTTCGTTTGAGAGAGCTATATCTAGTGAGATTTGAAGCTGAAGTGTTGATTTCGAAGAGGCAATCTAGGAATTACTCTTATGATACTCGACCCATTTTGACTGATTCACACTACACACATTGAGTTGTAGTAAGGATGTGCCTTTAGTATTTACTTAGCTAAACATTTTACAAATTCTATCTTGTATTTCTCAAAATATTTCTCATATGATGGATTGTGCGATTATTCTATGTTTAATAAGAGTTTGACTACCTTTCAATAAATTTTTCCAAATAAGAATTTTGTGGGTATATTCCCTACAAACCCTCACAAGACATAACTCGTCTTGTAGGACAACCAATAGGTTTAAAGGTTTGTTGTACATGCTAATTAGAGACTTTAACTTGTGAGATTTGTGCCTTTCACCCCTTCAGAGAGTTTTATGCAATCATTGAGTCACAAGTTGACTCAACTTCCATTGGGTCTGCACTTAATTGTTGTATGATCTCATTATTCTTCAATTTTTGGCTGAATCACTCAGAATGACCTCTTTCGAGTTGTAAGAAACGCGTTTCTTGAAATTTGTCCCGATCACTAGGTTTTCATCCATACACCTACCACTTTTTCATATCACATTTCCATTTACTCACTCATTACATTCCCATGCTTTTCCATATTCCCAATAGCATACATTCCCCACCACATTCATATATCATCCATCATATTGAGAAAAAAAGTGTTTTCGGATGAAAAATATCTTCAGTGTTGAGAGTATATAAAAATGATAAAAACAAAAAGGAAAAGAAAACCATAAAATAGAAAAATAGAAAAATAGAAAAAAAAAGAAAAGAAAAATCGAAAAAAAAGGGAAAAAAAAGAGAGAAACGAAAAGAAAAGAAAGAGTGTTATACTTAGTTCTTGTGTAAAAAAGAAATTTTTTCTTCAAGTGCTATACATTCTTCTCACATATCGCATCCATCTTTTATCCATTACACATCCATCACTCATTATTCATCCTTACATCACCATCCTTCCCCATATCATCATATCCTTTCCATCTCATTTAACCTCACCCATAATCATCTATATATTCCCCTAGGTGTTTCAGGAAAATGATATCAACCTCGTGAATAACTCGACGTTCTCAATATAGTGATTAACATTTCTTTCATGAGATCATTTTTCTTTCTAATTGTTCGTTCTTTCTTATATGTGTGTCAAACGTTTGAAATTTCTTACATTTACTCACCTACTCACACACAAGAGCGATACACTGGACCTAATCTCAAGAGTTCGTTTGAGAGAGCTATATCTAGTGAGATTTGAAGCTGAAGTGTTGATTTTGAAGAGGCAATCTAGGAATTACTCTTATGATACTCGACCCATTTTGACTGATTCACACTACACACATTGAGTTGTAGTAAGGATGTGCCTTTAGTATTTACATAGCTAAACTTTTTACAAATTCTAGATTGTATTTCTCAAAATATTTCTCATATGATGGATTGTGCGATTATTCTATGTTTAATAAGAGTTTGACTACCTTTCAATAAATTTTTACAAATAAGAATTTTGTGGGTATATTCCCAACAAACCCTCACAAGACATAACTCGTCCTGTAGGACAACCAATAGGTTTAAAGGTTTGTTGTACATGCTAAGTAGAAACTTTAGCTTGTGAAATTTGTGCCTTTCACCCCTTTAGAGAGTTTTATGCAATCACCGAGTCACAAGTTGATTAAACTTCCATTGGGTCCGCACTTAATTGTTGTATGATCTCATTATTCTTCAATTTTTGGCTTAATCACTCAGAATGACATCTTTTCGAGTTGTAAGAAAAGCGTTTCTTGAAATTTGTCCCGATCACTAGGTTTTCATCCATACACATACCACTTTTTCATATCACATTTCCATTTAATCACCCTTTACATTCCCATGCTTTTCCATATTCCCAACAGCATACATTCCCCACCACATTCATATATCATCCATCATATTGAGAAAAAAGTGTTTTTCGAATGAAAAATGTCTTCAGTGTTGAGAGTATAAAAAAAATGATAAAAACAAAAAAGAAAAGAAAAACATAAAAATAGAAAAATCGAAAAAAAAAGAAAAGAAAAATCGAAAAAAAAAGGAAAAAAAGAGAGAAAAGAAAAGAAAAGAAAGAGTGTTATACTTAGTTCTTGTGTAAAAAAGAATTTTTTTCTTCAAGTGCTATACATTCTTCTCACATATCGCATCCATCTTTTATCCATTACACATCCATCACTCATTATTCATCCATACATCACCATCCTTCCCCATATCATCATATCCTTTCCATCTCATTTAACCTCACCCATAATCATCTATATATTCCCCTAGGTGTTTCACCAAAATGAAATCAACCTGGTGAATAACTCGACGTTCTCAATATAGTGATTAACATTTCTTTCATGAGATCATTTTTCTTTATAATTGTTCGTTCTTTCTTATATGTGTGTCAGACGTTTGAACTTATTTACATTTACTCACCTACTCACACACAAGAGCAATACACTGAACCTAATGTCAAGAGTTCGTTTGAGAGAGCTATATCTAGTGAGATTTGAAGCTGAAGTGTTGATTTTGAAGAGGCAATCTAGGAATTACTCTTATGATACTCGACCCATTTTGACTGATTCACACTACACACATTGAGTTGTAGTAAGGATGTGCCTTTAGTATTTACTTAGCTAAACTTTTTACAAATTCTAGATTGTATTTCTCAAAATATTTCTCATATGATGGATTGTACGATTATTCTATGTTTAATAAGAGTTTGACTACCTTTCAATAAATTTTTACAAATAAGAATTTTGTGGTTATATTCCCTACAAACCCTCACAAGACATAACTCGTCCTGTAGGACAACCAATAGGTTTAAAGGCTTGTTGTACATGCTAAGTAGAAACTTTAGCTTGTGAAATTTGTGCCTTTCACCCCTTTAGAGAGTTTTATGCAATCACCGAGTCACAAGTTGATTAAACTTCCATTGGGTCCGCACTTAATTGTTGTATGATCTCATTATTCTTGAATTTTTGGCTTAATCACTCAGAATGACATCATTTCGAGTTGTAAGAAACGCGTGTCTTGAAATTTGTTCCGATCACTAGGTTTTCATCCATACACCTACCACTTTTTCATATCACATTTCCATTTACTCACTCATTACATTCCCATGCTTTTCCATATTCCCAACAGCATACATTCCCCACCACATTCATATATCATCCATCATATTGAGAAAAAAAGTGTTTTCGAATGAAAAATGTCTTCAGTGTTGAGAGTATATAAAAATGATAAAAACAAAAAAGAAAAGAAAAACATAAAATAGAAAAATAGAAAAAAAAAGAAAAGAAAAATCGAAAAAAAAGGGAAAAAAAAGAGAGAAAAGAAAGAGTGTTATACTTAGTTCTTGTGTAAAAAAGAAATTTTTTCTTCAAGTGCTATACATTCTTCTCACATATCGCATCCATCTTTTATCCATTACACATCCATCACTCATTATTCATCCATACATCACCATCCTTCCCCATATCATCATATCCTTTCCATCTCATTTAACCTCACCCATAATCATCTATATATTCCCCTAGGTGTTTCACGAAAATGAAATCAACCTGGTGAATAACTCGACGTTCTCAATATAGTGATTAACATTTCTTTCATGAGATCATTTTTCTTTATAATTGTTCGTTCTTTCTTATATGTGTGTCAGACGTTTGAACTTATTTACATTTACTCACCTACTCACACACAAGAGCAATACACAGAACCTAATGTCAAGAGTTCGTTTGAGAGAGCTATATCTAGTGAGATTTGAAGCTGAAGTGTTGATTTTGAAGAGGAAATCTAGGAATTACTCTTATGATACTCGACCCATTTTGACTGATTCACACTACACACATTGAGTTGTAGTAAGGATGTGCCTTTTGTATTTACTTAGCTCAACTTTTTACAAATTCTAGCTTGTATTTCTCAAAATATTTCTCATATGATGGATTGTGCGATTATTCTATGTTTAATAAGAGTTTGACTACCTTTCAATAAATTTTTGCAAGTAAGAATTTTGTGGGTATATTCCCTACAAACCCGCACAAGACATAACTCGTCATGTAGGACAACCAATAGGTTTAAAGGTTTGTTGTACATGCTAAGTAGAGACTTTAGCTTGTGAGATTTGTGCCTTTCACCCCTTCAGAGAGTTTTATGCAATCACTGAGTCATAAGTTGATTCAACTTCCTTTGGGTCCACACTTAATTGTTGTATGATCTCATTATTCTTCAATTTTTGGCTTAATAACTCAGAATGACATCTTTTCGAGTTGTAAGAAACGCGTTTCTTGAAATTTGTTCCGATCACTAGGTTTTCATCCATTCACCTACCACTTTTCAATATCACATTTCCATTTACTCACCCATTACATTCCCATGCTTTTCCATATTCCCCATATCATACATTGCCCACCACATTCATATATCATCCATCATATTGAGAAAAAAGTGTTTTTCAAATGAAAAATGTCTTCAGTGTTGAGAGTATAAAAAAAAGTGAGAAAAACAAAAAAGAAAAGAAAAACATAAAAAGAGCAAAAGAGAAAAAAAAGAAAAGAAAATTTGAAAAAAAGGAAAAAAAAAAGAGAGAAAAGAAAGGAAAAGAAAGAGAGTTATAATTCGTTCTTCTGTAAAAAAGAAATTTGTTCTTCAACTGCTATACACTCTTCTCACATATTCTTTTTATAAATTCTAATGTAATACATATTAAGGCATTCTGCACCATGAATTTTTAGACTAAACAAAAATTTGTGCACTTATCACGTCGCTACGGTTTAGAGTTGAAGAGTACTATAATATTCAAGCGAACCTTAAGGATCACTAGTAGAGACTTTAGCTTGTGATATTTGTGCCTTTCACACTTTTAGAGAGTTTTACGCAATCTCCGAGTCACAAGTTGATTCAACTTTTTTTGGGTCCGCACCTAATTGTTGTATGATCTCATTATTCTTCAATTTTTGGCTTAATTACTGAGAATGACATTTTTTTCGAGTTGTAAGAAACGCGTGTCTTGAAATTTGTCCCGATCACTAGGTTTTCATCCATACACCTACCAGTTTTCCATATCACATTTCCATTTACTCACCCATTACATTCCCATGCTTGTTCACATTCCCCACCACATTCATATTTCATTCATCGTATTTAGAAAAAAAGTGTTTTTCAAATGAAAAATGTCTTTAGCGTTGAGAGTATAAAAATAGTGAGAAAAACAAAAAATAAAAGAAAAATAGAAAAAAATAAAAGAAAAATCGCAAAAAAAAGGAAAAATAAGAGAGAAAAGAAAGAGAGTTATAATTAGTTCTTGTATAAAAAAGAAATTGGCTCTTCAAGTGCTATACACTCTTCTCACATATCGCATCCATCTTTTATCCATTACACATCCATCACTCATTATTCGTCCATACATCACCATCCTACCTCATATCATCACATCCTTTCCATCTCATTTCCCCTCACCTATAATCATCTATATATTCCCCTAGGTGTTCGGGAAAATGAAAGTCAACGTGGTGAATAACTCGACATTCTCACTATAGTGATTAGCATTTATTTCATCAGATCATTTTTCTTTCTAATTGTTGGTTCTTTATTATATGTGTGTTAGACGTTTGAACTTGCTTACATTTACTCACCTCCTCACACACAAGACCGATACACTGACCCTAATCTCGAGAGTTCGTTTGAGAGAGCTATATCTAGTGAGATTTGAAGTTGAAGTGTTGACTTCAAAGAGGCAATCTAGGAATTACTCTTGTGATACTCGACCCATTTTGACTGATTCACACTACACACATTGAGTTGTAGTAAGGATGTGCCTTTAGTATTTACTTAGCTAAACTTTTTACAAATTCTAGCTTGTATTTCTCAAAATATTTCTCATATGATGGAC
This sequence comes from Sambucus nigra, assembly GCA_949130495.1. Taxonomy (NCBI): domain Eukaryota; kingdom Viridiplantae; phylum Streptophyta; class Magnoliopsida; order Dipsacales; family Adoxaceae; genus Sambucus; species Sambucus nigra. The sequence continues at coordinate 476,024,390 of OX422219.1, read as the reverse complement.
TGTGCGATTATTCTATGTCTAATAAGAGTTTGACTACATTTCAATAAATATTTGCAAATACGAATTTTGTGGGTATATTCGTTGCAAACCCTCACGAGATACAACTCGTCCTGTAGGGAAACCTATAGGTTTAAAGGCTTGTTGCACATGCTAAGTTCAATCGAAAGTGCCCGCGAAAGTGGTACACTTTTGCTTACTTAACTTTCTCTTTCTTTCTATCTTATTGCTCGAGGACTTGAAACGCTCTATTTGGGGGTGGTGTGATAAGCACCCAAAACTGTATATTTTATACCCCAAATAGACGTACTTTAGTTGCTAATTCTCGGTAAAATGGGTCTTATGTGCTTAAATGTTTATCTTGTAGGTCAAACGTCCGTTTGCGGTGTGAAAAGCAATATATCGAGGCAAATGCGCGTTGAATGGAGCTAATTACCAATCCCGTAACACTAGCCTACCCTAACATAGCCCAAACTCTGTCCCAAGCCGTGTGTGTTTAATTTCTTCCCTTTCGTATTTTTTATTTTTTAGATTTTTAGTTGAGTCATTTTTATTTTGAGGGTTCATTTTAAATTTATTTAAAATTTTCTAGGATTCATTTCCCATTTTTAAATTTTTTATTTTTATTTTGATTTTGATTTTGATTTTGATTAGTTTTTAGTTTTTATTTTATTTTATTAAGATTAGTTTTTTGGAGTTTCTTTTTAGTTTTATTATATTTTCCTTTTTTTAGGTCTTTAGTTCTTATATTTTTATTAGGTTTTTAGTTTTATTTTATAGATTAGAGGTTTTATTTTATTTTATTTTAATTTTAGTTTTTATAGATTTTATTTTTTTAGGATTTTAGTTATTTTAATTTTCATTTTCTTAAGGTCAAAACTTAAACACACACATTACACTATCATACACACAAACCCATCCCTCACACTCATCTAATTTCCTACACCCTCACCACACACTATAACCACCACTTCATCTTCTCCAACAACCTTTCTCTCCCACCTCTCTTCCCCAATCCACCATAACTCATCTTCCACTTACCCCAAAACCAAAACCCAATACCACAACAAATTTCAACCCGCTGCCAGCTCCGTCGGCGCTCCTCGCCTAGCTTCAGCGGTCCGAATCTGCCGGACTTGCTGCCTAGCAACCTCTCGCCTCCTCTCCCATACCCGAACCACCGGCACACCCCCTTCTATCATTCCATCCAACCCGCACCTCTGTCGAACCACCCACAGCGCTAGCGGCGCCCTGATCCGGCCAACGTTAAAAACCCAAAACCGGACCTAAATCCCAAACCCGCTATCAAACCCCACAACGACGACGCTGCCCCGACGACGACCTAACGAATTTTTGCCACCCAACCTGAATCCAGTTCAACCCAAACCAAAACTATGTCCAACCATATAACCAATTACCCATTTTCCATCTCCATTTGAACCTCAACCAAGACAAAATGATTTTCTACCAGCCAAAAGAAACAATCCAAAGCCAAACCAAAAAAAAAATAATAAATCCCCATACGTGTTAAACCCATTTAAATCACTTCACCCCTTTTTCCCAAACTACCCCTCTAACCATATCAGATTTTGTCACCCAAATTCTCTCACCCATGTACCTTCCTTAGCTCACACCTTTCCCATGCACATGTGTGCATAATTCCCTAAACACCCTCATCTCAACACCTTACACACCTCTTACACATTAAACCTACACAAATTACACCCATTCTCCATACTTACTATTTAAAGAATAGAAGACTGAATTTGAAAAGGAGCTTTAGAATAAGAATTAGTAGAGAGAATTGTAGAGAGAGAAACACCCTTTTTTAGTTTAGTTTTTTTTTTGGTTAGAAATTAATTTGAAATTACTTTTTTAGATTAGTAAGAAAAATAAATTAGTGAGAATCAATTTTTGAGTGTAATTGTAGATGTTATTTTTGTTTGATCACACAAATTGGAGGGATGTAAATTGCAAATTCTAGGACTGGAGTCCAATTTCACTCAAAGAGATTTGGTTTGATTGTTCTTCTCTTCTACTTTATTTTATTAGCCTTTGATTATTTGATTATCATGTTTTATATTATGTTAGGCTAAATCTCCTTTCAAGGGGTGGGGTGAACCCTTATTTGATTCTATTATTATTTAATTAGTTTGATTACTTGAAAATTCTCTTTGAATTATAATTTTGATCTTTCACCCTTAAATTTACGCCTCAAACGAGGGTAAATGATTTTCAAGAGAAAATCAAAATTCTAGTTATAATACCCATTTTAGATTCGAACCAGAGATATAGATTTCTTAAGTGGGGTATTATTACATGAATTTCAACACTATCTTTATTTTCTAAGATTTACATAAATTTTAATTGATACTAGCGGGTGATTAATTAAAAGTAGTGTAAATCTATTTTTCTAGAGTTGTGGGGGGTTAAACTTAATTTTCTAGAAGTTTACTATTAAAATTACATTTGCCATGAGAGTTGATTTGTAATTTTGATATTAATTTGGGAGAATTCAATTAATTAAATTAATTAGTTAGAATAACTAAAATTTGTGGTGTAATCCCATTCCTTGATTGTTCTCACATTTATTTACCTCATTTATCTCTTATTTTTGTGTTAGACTTTATTTTTCATTTTAGTCACTTTTTAGTTTGTCATTTGATCTTTCATTTACTTTAGTGTTATTTCACAACTCACCTCACAAAATTGTTTTGATATTTGAAAAGCCAAAAAAAAAATAGAAAAGAATTTCTTTAAAAAGAAAATAAAAATTTAATTACAATTAAGTTTGTCTCTAGCTTACCCCCTTGATGTGGATTGATACCCTTAATTACCTCTACACTTGAGTTTATATATTTTTGTAGGTATTTGAGGATTTTTATTAGAGGATATTATCAAGCAAGAACGAAAAAAAATATCGAAAAGTTCTTTCAATCAGAAAGAACCTCGGATGACCCAAGCCAGACAATCACTATGATGTGGTATTTCAAATTACGGATGATAGACTTACTCATTAACTCTATCATTATAAGTCATGAAACAACTCCGATCTTTCAACCACTCCTCCACAGTTCCCACGTAGAAGTCCTTCTACGATACTTTTCCACAGCACACGCGTCCATGAATGCCTCGGTCTCCCCCTATTTTGTGACGACCCGAATATGATTACGATAAACCATGTTTGAATCATGCTTACCGTATGGGATGGAGATAATGTTTTATTAGAATATATAAGTTAAGTTATTGTGTTTAGTCTAATCCTACCTTCATAACTTATGAAATATTGAATTAGTCATAAACACAAATTTGTAAAGCATTTTTGGAGCCCCATAAACATTACGCATTCATACATGAGAGATTGGAATGCAATAAATAAGCCAAACGTGCACCAGATTAATTTTGGCATGATAAATCTTTGAAGCTTGGTCGCAACATCTTCAATAAACTTTATGTCATTGACTGTTTGGGATCCTGACAATAATAAATCTATGTAATGCTAAGAAATTATGTTTTTTTTCTTCTGGAAATAAGTCAAATACTTACAATGGACTCAATTGGATACTTTGTCCTTACAAATCTCCCCCTTTGACTATTCTGGGACAAAACCCAAACAGTGAAATGTTTAAGATGGGCCGTCAAGTAGTATGTCGCCTAAATCTCATACTATAAAACCCAAAATAAAAAATTATGAGATAAGACTAGAAAATGTTGATTCGACAAGCATGGGCGATATGAATGTGATGTAGTCTTGAGATGTTGACTTGCTGAAGAATATCGACACACATGAAACAGAAAAATACCCAGTAAAGTATGGAGGAATAAATGATATAAATATACCAATATATAAAAAGAAATCTTTTTTTAAACATGTGAGCACAATATTTTGATACCAATTTGAAAAACAGCATTGAAATCAGGACATCAGTTTCTACAAACTAATTAATACCAATATATAAGCATGAAAGCATATGATATCAATTTGTAATGCAACAAAAAATATGTGGTCATTAAATAAACTCCCCCTACATCACATACATCTCTCCCCCTTTTTGTCTCGAATAAACAATAAGTGAAAAGGATAAACTAATCATTAAATATCTAGCATGTGATAATTAATGAATCATATCAACATAACCATACACCGCCAGCTAAAAATGATCACAATGTACTAGATCGTAGGTAAAAAATAATGGTCACATGAAAGAAATCATCAAAATCAATAATAATGTGACTAAATGAATATTGCAGTAAAATCCATCATGCACAATCATCCTACACTGCATATAAACTGCCCAAAAGTACGACAACAGTATGATATCATCTGTAAAACAAAGAAGGTACGAAAACAGAAGCATCCAAAAAATTTCCCAACGCTCGCTCAAACAACAATGCTAGTTTGTTTGAATGACTTTTCATGTCTATTGATCCATTCATTATGCGACATCAAACAGTGTGAAACAGGAGGCTCTTACATGATGAAACCACTATTCAAGTGACCTTCGCGTGGCCTTTCTCGCGACCCATACCTAACACTTTATATGTGGTCTCACGAAGCTTGTGATATCAAAACTTCAAGTGGTGTGGACTTGTCGTTCGAATGAGTTCCAGATGTCATTTGACCGACAAAAAAAATTCTCCATTCCAGTCCTAAAAATCATGATGTTTTTTCGATCGAAAAAAGTTCCTGAAAATATCAACTAGAAAGAGCAAATAGAAGCAAAACATACTCAAAATAGGAAAAACAAATAAGCTAGTAAAATAATGTGAGTTTCATGATAACCTAGTTTCAATGTTCTCAAACAGGGATATGGAGTAAATGGGAGTGAACTACAACAAATGAATCATAACTACGAAAAATTCAAACGTTCAAAAACTTTAATTGATAGTTAAATGTCATCAAACTTATTTTTAGCCATAAGTGGCAATTAATATATTGAGCTAAATGAACTAGAAAATCAACATGCACAGAAATCTGGAATATTGACGATGCAACAAGCAATAGCGTCATGATATGATTTTCACTACAAGGGTTCATGCTGCAAACCCATTTATAAATCTATCCAAACTCCCTTAAAAATATATCATATTTTTTCTTTTGGAATGAAGATAAAATAATTTTCCAACTTTGGCTTTTGGAATGATCATGTGATTCTTTTCATTGACTTAAATTTTTTCGGCCTCTTTTAATCTATAGCTTTCACGATGAGTTAGCTGTACTATAGCATCCCTTTGTTGTGATCACTCATCCTTTTTCAATATATGCAATTAAATCCACACGGGTAAATGGTTCTTACATGCACACCTCCTCCTAAGTCTTATTACGCATAGATGACAAAATTGAGATAAGAACGTCTCACCAAACTGAAATATGCATGAGATGTCAAACATTCATATAAACTCGTGCATGTGTGAAAATATGGCATATATACAAAGTCAAATTCAAATGAATATTAACTTCGAAATAACCCCATGATACAATGGTTAAGATCATTCAACCCATCAACAATTATGACACAATGTCCTAGCCATATGGATAATGAAATGACGGGGGTGCAAGCACACCAATATGCCATATTAAACACGAAAAACTCATGATAGAAAAGTAACGAAATTTTTTTAAAGAAAAAAATATTTTTGGCCCAAAATTAAAATCTTTTTTGTATTTTTTGTAAAATTTGATCAAAAACAAAATATTTCTATATTTTTCAATTAAGACTCAATAAATGAACTTAAAAATATATAATAGAAGAGATACACATGTCATAACACTAGCCAGATCTAAATCGTGATGCAAAGACTAGCGTATGACAAACAAGGCAACACAATCATCCTTTACATTCAGTATGGGAAGAATCAAGTGCAACCAAACAAGAACCATGAAGTTTAATTTCTAAAGCCTCTAAGTCCGATTTCTTAACCCAGATAGGTGTGAAATTAATCATTGGGTTTTTGGAATTGAAATGACTTATTCCTAAACTTTCTAGGAGCGTTCCTATGGTCATTGAAAGAACATATAAGGTGACCTTTCCTACCGCAATGGGAACAAATGTAGACACGGGGGAATGATTACCAAATTTTTGACCTCTCCAAACGTTCCTAGTCGGATTTCTCACATGATTGCCATTGGCATTAGGAAAGGGGATAACACTATCATTAGAGACTATACCAAACCTATCTCCCTTGATTTGGACCCTGCCTAACATATAATCCAACCTCTTCGGTCTAGCTTCCAAATCAAACCTCTTCGGTCAAGTTAGGAAGGGTAGCTTAACTAGGTTAGGATTAGACATACTAGGCGTGCACTATTAAAAGAGAGGTGAAGGGTATCTCATGGGAGTGCGATATCAATTTAAATACGAGGTAAACTAAATTTTTTTAAATATAGCATTTATGCACTTGCAAAATATTTTCGAACTCGGGATCTGACCCGTTTCTAAATTTTTGCCATTCTTTCTATATATGTATATATTTTAGGTGTCCAGACACAGGGACGCCTGGATGATAATTCCTTCGAGTTTGTTGTTCGCTGCAGCAGTTGTGGATGTGTGCAGGTATACTTTAGACGCTTCTATCCTTGAAATCTAGATATGAGGTGTTGTATAAACATTCGGCCTAAGAACCCAATCTCATTTATTTATTCTTTTACCGTGTTTTAGTGCGGCCACTCATTTTGGTTGTATAATGTTAAACCGAGTGTTCGGTTATTTTATTTCATTCAGTTCTATTTATAATTTTTGTGGATGTGTTATATTAAATGGTTTGTTTAAGGAGATTAGTTAGATAAAATTTTGATGCCAGCATAATAGGTTATTAGTAATTAATTTGGTTTTCAACAGTGATGCTGTGAATGAACCATATGAGACTCTTATTTTAATTTTGTATAGGAGTGATCGCCCAATATTTAATTAGGCGGGGTGTCACATTTATTCTCCTCCTTCTGGCTTTGAAACTAATGCCATTCTTTTTTCTGTAGCACTTTGCAGGAGGTAAACAAACCGAGTTCATAGGTTGTAGATCACCTACAATCTCTTTAAGTTTTGTTGATTCAAGCATTCCTAAGGACTTGAAAATGGTCACTTTTGCATTAAATCTACTCGGTAACGTTCTTAAGATTTTCTTCGTGATGCGGTTATCGGGTATTTCCAGTTCCAAATTAAACGACGAGTTGACAATATTGTACAACCTCACATAAAACTCATTAAATGACTCACTTTCTAACATCTTTATCGTCTCAAACTGTGTGGGGAGGATTTGAAGTTTAGACACCCTATATGTGCTAGTTCCCTCGTGAGTAAGTGTAAGTATATCCCAAGCCTTTTTGATGTTTCACACATCATGATTCAATTATACTCTTCCAGTGAGACATGTGAGGAAATAACGCGAAGACCTTTAGAGTTGTAAAGTTCTAGTCTATGTTCGACTTCGGTCCATGACTCAACGAGTTTTGAAGTAGCTCCTCACCCTCTTGTGTAACTAGTGGTATTCAACCTTTTTCGACCGCTAACCACACATGCTCACAATTTATTTAAAAGCATCATCAACTGATTTAAAATCACTTCTCATTCGCAATTTCCAATAAGCATAGTTTGTGCCATAAAAAATAGGAGCTCTAAAACATTCAAGATTTCTGAACTTCATCCTTAAAAACATAAAGGATCGACAAAGAAAAAAATTGTATCTGAATCTGATACCAATTTCTAGGCCATTTTTCTTTCAAAAGTGTTTTAAGGACGTTAAAAACACTTTCTTTTAGAAAAAATCTTTTCCAAATTTTATGCACACCAAGTATGTAAACCAATTATAATTAATCCTAATTTTATCTTGTTTAATCCTAAACATACATCTAGGTGACTGAAGCAAGTAAAATAAATAATTTCACAAAAGAGACATCATATTTACGAGGAAACCACTAGGGGAAAAAGACTCGAAAGGCCCAAGCCAGAAAATCACTATGATGTGGTATTACAAAGTACAAACGATAGACTTATTCAATGACTCAATCCCCATAGGTGTTGATGATCCTTTTATCCTTCAAACACTCCTCCATATTGCCCACGTAGAAGTCCTTATATGATACATGTTCATAGCACCCGCGTCCACGAATGCCTCAGTATCCACCGATGCATCCTGGAAATCGCTATGATGTTGAACATGAACTCCTTCTCTTCTTCACCACAAAATACAATGTTCAAAGTTATGATCTAAACTCCAATGATTCAAACCAACATCTCTATAGCATATGTGAATGAAAACTCGAATCCTGAAACTCCAAGGATGTTTTTAGACTTTGAGAACCTTAGAAAACTTGTGTTGAAAACTCACTGAATGTAAATGGTTTTATTGGTTCTTACACTTACAAAAATCTGAGTGAAACACTCCTTAAATAATAAAGTTAAGTCAATACAATTGCTCGAATGAAATAAGTATGTCGTTCGAATGAAATCCCCATGTCGTTTGAATGACACGTGCATCTCGGTTAAACGACCTACAATGTCATTTGAACGATTAAACAAAGGAGATTGTTTTATACAAAACAATAAACAATCCTTATCTCAGATTAAATGAAGTTTAAACTTTTTAAAATCACTTTTTAATAAAAATAACATCCTAAAACATTTTGCGAGTCCCATAAACATTACGCATTCATACCTGAAAGATCGAAATGCAATGAAGACGTGAAATGTCCATAAAATTATTTTTTTCATGATAAATACTTGAAGCTTAGCCGAAACATCTTCAATAAACTTTATGTCATAGACTATGTGGGATCATGATAGTAATAAATCCATCAATGAGTCAAAAACAATGTTTTGTTCGGGAAATTAGTCAAATACTTACAGTGGACTCAATTGGAATTTTTGTCCTTACATGTGGTTTCTAGAAGCCCCACCACATACCAATTTCTAAACATTTTTGCCTCCCCATCAAATTAGAGCATCATGCTTATAGGGCCCTTGTTACCCTCACCTTTACGCTCAATAAGGCCCATGATCAATGCTTTTTCACCCTCACCCTTAACTTTCTATCCTATTAACTTCTTACCACCCAACCTTGGTCCACTGATGCTTTGCATCACCTGAAGAAATTTCCCATACAAGTGGATTGACCATGGATCTTTTATTGAAAACAATAATTTTTCAGTCTTTCTCTGGGGTGATTTCCATCGCCCACACCATTTTCGCCACCCCAATCCATCCTAGTCTTATTTTTTTTAGGGTGAATTATGTTCGATTCGATTGAAAATGTTACACTTAGCGCTACCAGGAGGTAGCCCTCCATGTCTTGTTTCGATGTATGAGTCTTCTCATGTTTGGGGTTGTTGTTCTATCCTCCCCTAATGATTTTTACATGATTTATAGACTTGTAAATATTTTTGTTCCACCTTTATTCTTCAGTTTCTATGATTAATTAAATAAAGTGGTTCAAATTTAAATAATTGTTGATTATAGTAACCTCTTTATTATTCCGTGCTTTCAATTTTAACATATTCTCTTAACATCGAGGACTATGTTCTCTTTTATAAGGGCGTGGAATTTTTTTCAAAATCGTACCTCTTTTGAATTTTTTTGTTAGAAACAAGTCATTTTAACTTTTTGTGAAGTTTAACAAATTTTTTATGACATAAATTTTCTATCATCCCTCTTTTTGACGTCCCTGAATACCTTGTTCAGCCATAAATTATTCTTTGTAGAATCACTACAGCAGAAATATTGGGAATTCTCAAATAAAATACAATTTTAAGTAATCCCAAATTTTAGTTAAACCCTAAAACATGCGTCTAGATGATTTATCAAATAAAATAAAGCATGTAGGATAAAACAAAAAAATTCAGGAAAATCCCCCAAAGGGGCAAAACCCTTTTATTTTCACTATAATTTGTAAAAATGGTTACACGGATTATAATGAAAATAAGAGCGATATACGAAATACCCTCAGGTGTCGGCTTTGATGTCTTGGCTGGAATCTCCCGCAAGAACTCCAGGTGGTCAACAATGAAGAAGAGAAACGTCTTCTCCACAAGTTATTCCGTAAGGACTCCCTCCATAATAGCACGCAGCTCTCCGGTTGTAGAGTTCTCCCCACAAGTTACTCCAGATGAGTAAAAAATCCACTTGAAGGTTTAAAGATTCACACAAATATATGGGAATGAATTTGAGAATCAAAGTAGGTATAAAGCCTTAAAAAAGTGAAGTTTATTTTCTGGGCTATGAAAATGCAGAAACTGGTGAGTAAAAGACTTGAAAAACGTGTAGAAGGAACACTAGTATTTATACGAAAATCGAGGTGGCAGCGTTGCTCGAACGAGATAGGCATCTCGCTCGAACGAAGGACACGTGTCATTTGAACGACTTCTAGCGAGATGCTTATCTCACGCGAATGACAGTGCTAGCTCGTTTGAACGAGCTCGTTGATCGAGGCACTCTGCTTCTACAGTTAGAAAAAATTCTCTTTTGATAAAAATAAATTGGACCTCGAAAAACACATTTTCTGAAAAATTTCCCATATAATTATGCAAATATAAATAACTCCATTAAATCATTTTACCAATAATGCATAGTTTTGTAGTGGGAAACAGTTTAGAACCACGTCGCGTGTAGCATGATGTACGTGTGAAGATGATGGATGCATGGATTCGGATAAAGGCCGTCGTGGATGATCGTGATGACGTTCCAAATGTAGCGGTATCAAGCATACAAACTTTGATCTAGGGAAAACAGAAAATTCCTAGATTTTACCCTGGACATTTTTCAAATTATGTCCTTACAAATCTCCCCCTATGTCTATGCCGGTACATATATAAAAAAATTCGAAGTATGCAATCTCCCTAATACAGAAGACATATAAGTTAATATCCCCATTAAACCCTCAAACCGAGAATACTAAATGACATGTCTTCAATCAAACTTCAACATCTTCAAATCTTCATCTCTTTAGAAACTCCCAAAGCTTTTCTCATCATGGTGTGCAACATAATGATCATCAATCTTTGTACCTACACACATGAGATAAAGAAAAACCTTCATGATTCATAGAGTTTAAAATGATATAAGAATAAATCCTTAAAAAATCAAATCTCCCCCATAATGCAAAAACTCCCCCATAACATAATAATTCTTTCTCCCCCGTTTTATGATGTCCCCAAATAGACAGATAAGAAGAAATAATCAAAACATGGAGTGTCACGATAAAAATGCATAGAAAATATGAATCAATCAACACGCATGCAAAGGTATGTCCCAAAAACATTCACAAACTATTTTTGATTTTTCAAAATTTTCATACCAAAAATCACACCATGGATTTAAACCCAAACAACCAAGTCATGGAAACGGAATGTATGGGTGTGAACAAATTCGATAGGTAAATAAACTCAATCAATCATAAGTGCACTATGCATACCTGTACCCCTAACAAAAGAACATAAAAAATATCCGTAGGTGTAAAATCGTTGAATTTAGATGACATCGTCTTATACAAATCAACAAATCAAAGTCTAAATGATTTCCACACCAATAATGTCCAAAACTATGTAGCGCTTTTTCAGGACTTTTAAGGTAGTGCAAACCCGTTTTAATTCAACATCCAAACACCCTCATATATATATATTTTCTTTTAGAGGTGTATAAAATATATTCTCAAACTTTGGAGAATTGGTGCAAAGACCTAATTGGCCCATAATTGGCATGAATTTCTTTTTATTGGCTTTAAATATTCTCGGGCTCTTTTAGACCTCTTTGGACCGCATATAATAAAATTCCTCAATTTTTTAGGTCCAATTAAACGGAGGCTTAACCGTAAAGGATAAATACTAATTTTTCGTAGCCCTTCACCATTTCAAACAAAGCATAAAAAACCTCACAAACATAGTTGCAAGGTGAACACTTTTATTGTCTTGTTTTATTGCGCTTGGTTCGTTTTAAGGACAGGATTGAGTGAAAGCACCCAACCAACTTGTGATAAGACAAGCAAAATAATCAAACAAATCTGTGCGTGTGTACAATAAAGGATATCATGAGTCAAACATGTAGGAAGTAACTTCTAATTACATCTCAATGACTCCAAGCATTTTATTCATTTGGTTGTTTTGTCCATTTCTCTAGGTGATAAATTACTTATTAGTTAATATCCGTTACATTTGGTTGTTTTCCTATGCAATCAATTGACTTTTTTGGTAGGAGTTTCTATAGTGCATGCCCCTATATATGCATGAGTCTCTATTGTGTATTTTTTTTTAATTCTCTTTGAATCCTCATTTCCATCAACAGTTAAAAGTGGGTACTCAGTTTCTTACATTTTATAGTCACACATAAGGGGGTGTTTGCCATTTCAAACTAATTTGTCTGTATAACTTGCCTTTAATTGGCGTGAATCATTATTACGAAAGGTAAACTCGAAATATCATTTACATTTCATTGACTACTGTGTGTAACTTTTGTTCTTTTGTTCAAGTCTTATTATGGAATCTCTGAGATAAAAAAAGAAATAACCTAGATTATCCGACTGATGTTTATATTTTAATGATTAGATATTATGAAGTTGTCCGTGTTTTTTTCCCATGTGATCCTTAATGGAATTTTCTTTACAAGTGTTCCTAAAATTCTATATTGGTACAATTTTGATTCGAGTTGTGAGGATTTCTAATACAATAGAGGTAAGATTCTTTACAGGTGTTTCAACATGTATGTTTGTTTAGAGTCTCTACTATTTTACATATCATTCTTAGTTCTTCGGTTTCAATATCTATGTTGAATTACATACCTAAGCATATTGTTTTTTTGTTTTGAAAAGAACTGATAATACACTTTGTGATATTTATATTTTCTTAATTTCCCAAGATTTTTATATGTGACACATTAGTTTTGAGGTGTACAATCACATGAGATTTGTTTTTAACATTGGTCTGTGTTATATTGTGTTCGTCTTAAACAGATTATTAGAGAAAATTATGATTTTAGTTGGAATTATTTTAGTTTTAGTTGGGTATACAGTTTGTATTATTGTTATTACATATGTTTAAGTGAAGTACTCGAACATTCAAACCAGATATGTAACATATTATTTGAGGTTAAGTTACTATATATTTGTTGGCAATGTAGAGTTCGACAAGTTGTTATTAGCTCCAATAGAAGCCTTATTGATAACTACATAACTAATGGTAATTGTGTGATCATTGTGTCCTTCATATTTTCTAAGAAAGTATTTTTTTACTTGGCGTATCGTAGGTTATTGATGCTGATCGTTACTGTTTTTTCTACATCTTATTAATCTTTATTTCTTTAAAATATATGTTAATAGTGCTGCTAAGATTTTGGATTGGGAGTTAACTGATCGACTCTTCTTACTTTGGATATGTAGAATGGTATTGTTCTTATTTTGATCTTACTTTTCAACCACTCTCTCTCCTGTCAGACACAACCCCCTAACCCATAGTTACCCCCGCTCTCTCTTTTCGGCTTCTAAAGTGGCTTCTCTTAAGTGATTTTTTGTCATCTTTATTTTTCTGTGTAGATTCAGTTTTGGATTTATACAGTTTTACGAATTAATATACGGGTTTGAAACTAATTTATGTTGTTTTGGGGTATCTGATTTTGTTTTGGGCTATCTGATTTTTCTTCTAAATGCTCACCAAGATTCTATTATGTAATGGTTTTGGCGGTATCATTTGATTTAGTTACTTCTATTAGTTTTGCTTCTTATATAGTTTTGGGGTTTAAAAAATTTATTTGATTTGGATTTGTGTAGTTTTACGAATTAATATATGGGTTTGAAGCAAATTTATGATGTTCTACTACTATTTTGCAGATTCAACACCAAGATTTTGTTTTGGGGACATCTGATTTTGTGTGGGTAGGAGAAAATGGCCTACTATGTGTTCGTGTGAATGCCCCAATGACCTCTAAATTATTGTTGTGAATTTTTTTGTATAATAATAAAATATTCCAGTTTGTGTATTTGTTATATGTATGTCTTATACATTTTTTATGTAGTTCCACATGAGTTTTCACATATTATGAGTTTACACATGTGTTTGTTCACCATATGTTTGAAAAAAATGCCTAAACAATGTTTTCCCTGATCACACCATTTGAATAATTTTCTTAAGGACGATCATACTTTGTGCTTACAGGTCATGGTGAGAGCTTTATTTGGTAACCTTCTTCAAGTGAGTATATTGTGTTGTTATCTGTTCTGATGTATGATATGGAGTTATTTTAAATCATACGATAATGATCTTCATGCGTCAATAGTTGGGACCAAAGAAAGGGTGGCATATGATAATGTGAAAGGACAATGCATCTCGAAGGGCGGGTAGATTGGATGAGCGAAAGGTGTCATGCCATGGAGTGAAGAATGTCAAGTCTCAAGTAAGACAACTAGATGCACCTCTATTAAATTTTTTTTATGATAAGTTAATATTTGTTTTTCTTTATTCTACTTCATTGGTATAATGTACGGACATATTACATTTCTATTGCATGTTTGAAGAAATGTATTTACGTTATAATACCTTTTCATGGTTGTATGGTACATTTTCCAGATCTTTGTCATGTCAATTGTTCTTTGTTATCTACTGACTTTAATTTGAACACCAAGTAGATGGTCTCAAATACCACAAATTGAATTTTCATTGACTTTATCTATTCCATTTTCATATTTTTTAGTACTTTATAACGTATCTTTTTCAGATTTATATAGATTAATTGGGGAGTTGTGACTGGTATGATAATTACTAATTTCTCATTGGTAAGGAAATAAACCTCATATTTCAAAGTAGATGGTCTCAAATACCAGATTTACATGTATATATTTAGAAATCACACTCGAAGAGTGTTGTTGTAATCACTCGCAGGCACACTCGGTACATTACTCCATTTTTTCGAGGGCAGTTAAAAACTCTCGAAGTTGTCCTTCTCTTATGTATGATCAGAGGCTTTCCACTTAATGAAACAAAAATCTCATCTCACTTTTGATGTTTAGAGAATGAAAAATCTGTTAAGGACTTGGTTTTATTAGGCATGTCTTTTAATTGATTGCATCTCCTTTATCTACTAGCATCCTACCCGCTTGAGAAATGCAAAGGTGATCATTTTTTGTATGTTTTCAACCTCTAGAGGTAAACAAGTCACCAATTTTGTGTTTTTTTATCGCAACTACTCCCTGTTTCAAGGACTGAAACAAGAACTGGTATAATCCAACTAATCTCATACACGGTTGTAACTGTGTAACGGAAGTAAGGAAAGAAGCAAGGGTTGGTACATCCGAATATATCTCATATACAAGAACTGTTTAAATGAGGTCTTCAAGTAGTAACTGGTGTGCCAACATCAATACTGCATGCCAGACCATGTTAAATGTGTAGAAATTGACTTTAAAGTCAATAGTTCATTTTTTTCATTACGGGATTTGGTCCGGGTAAGTTTTTTTCTTCAATTTTTTTTTGCCTATTCTGATTGTGTCCTTAGATATTTCTAAGGACATAATTATGTTGTTGCATAGACTTGAAGACTATGGTCATAAACGATTCTTTATTCATTTGGTTGTTTTGTCCATTTTTTTAGGTGATAAATTACTTATTAGTTAATATCCGTTACATTTGGTTGTTTTCCAATGCAATCAATTGACTTTTTTGGTAGGAGTTTCTATAGTGCATGCCCCTTTATATGCATGAGTCTCTATTGGTTATTTTTTTTTAATTCTCTTTGAATCCTCATTTCCATCAATAGTTAGCAGTGGTTACTCGGTTTCTTACAATTTATATTCACACCTAAGGGGGTGTTTGCCATTTCAAACTAATTTGTCTGTACAACTTGGCTTTAATTGGCGTGAATCATAATTACGAAAGGTAAACTCGAAATATCATTTACATTTCATTGACTATTGTGTGCAACTTTTGTTATTTTGTTTAAGTCTTATTATGGAATCTCTAAGATAAAAAAAACAAATGCCGTAGATTATCCGATTGATGTTTATATTTTAATGATTAGATATTATGAAGCTCTCCGTGTTTTTTGCCCATGTGATGCTTAATGGAATTTTCTTTACAGGTGTTCCTAAAATTCTATATTGGTTCAATTTTGATTCGAGTTGTGAGGATTTCTAATACAATAGAGGTAAGATTCTTTACAGGTGTTTCAACATGTATGTTTGTTTAGAGTCTTTACTATTTTACATATCATTCTTAGTTCTTCGGTTTCAATATCTATGTTGAATTGCACCCCTAAGCATATTGTTTTTTTGTTTTAAAAAGAACCGATAATACACTTTGTGATATTTATATTTTCTTAATTTCCCAAGATTTTTATATGTGACACATTAGTTTTGAGTTTTACAATCACTTGAGATTTGTTTTTAACATTGGTCTGTGTTATATTGTGTTCATCTTAAACAGATTATTAGAGAAAATTGTGATTTTATTTGGAATTATTTTAGTTTTAGTTGGGTATACAGTTTGTATTATTGTTATTACATATGTTTAGGTGAAGTACTCGACCTTTCAAACCAGATATGTAACATTTTATTTGAGGTTATGTTACTATATATTTGTTGGAAATGTAAAGTTTGACAAGTTGTTATTAGCTCCAATAGAAGCCTTAATGATAACTACATAACTAATGGTAATTGTGTGATCATTGTGTCCTTCATATTTTCTAAGAAAGTATTTTTTTACTTGGCGTATCGTAGGTTCAACATATTCATTATATCGATTTTAAAAATCAGGAATTATTGATGCTAATCGTAACTGTTTTTTCTACATCTTATTAATCTTTATTTCTTTAAAATATATGTTAATAGTGTTGCTAAGATTTTGTATCGGGAGTTAACTGATCGACTTTGCTTACTTTGGATATATAGAATGGTATTGTTCTTATTTTCGTCTTACTTTTCAACCACTCTCTCTTCTTTCAGACACAACCCCCCGACCCACAGTTACCCCCTCTCTCTCTTTTCGGCTTCTAAAGTGGCTTCTCTTAGGTGATTTTTTGTCATCTTTATTTTTCTCTCTAGATTCAGTTTTGGATTTATACAGTTTTACGAATTAATATAAGGGTTTGAACCTAATTTATGTTGTTTTGGGGTATCTGATTTTGTTTTGGGCTATCTGATTTTTCTTCTAAATGCTCACCAAGATTCTATTATGTAATGGTTTTGGCGGTATCATTTGATTTAGTTACTTCTATTAGTTTTGCTTCTTATATAGTTTTGGGGTTTAAAAAATTTATTCGATTTTGAGTTCTGCAATTTTAGGAATTAATATATGGGTTTGAAGCTAATTAATGATGTTCTACTACTATTTTGCAGATTCAACACTAAGATTTTGTTTTGGGGACATCTGATTTTGTGTGGGTAGGAGAAAATAGACTATTATGTGTTTGTGTGAATGCCCTAATGACCTCTATATTATTGTTGTGTATTTATTGGTATAATAATAAAATATTCCAGTATGTGTATTCGTTATATGTATGTCTTATACATTTTTTATGTCGTTCCACATGAGTTTTCACATATTATGAGTTTACACGTGTTTGTTCACCATATGTTTGAAAAAATGCCTAAAACAATGTTTTCACTGATCACACCATTTGAATAATTTTCTTAAGGACCATCCTACTTTGTGCTTACAGGTCATGGTGAGAGCTTTATTTGGTAACCTTCTTCAAGTGAGTATATTGTGTTGTTATCTCTTCTGATGTATGATATGGAGTTATTTTAAATTATACGATAACGATCTTCATGCGTCAATAGTTGGGAGCAAAGAAAGAGTGGCATATGATAATGTGAAAGTACAACGCATCTAGAAGGGCGGGTAGATTGGATGAGCGAAAGGTGTCATTCCATGGAGTGAAGAATATCGAGTCTCAAGTAAGACAACTAGATGCACCCCCAATAAAATTAGTTTATGATAAGTTAATATTTGTTTTTCTTTATTCTACTTCATTGGTATAATGTACGGACATATTACATTTCCATTGCATGTTTGAAGAAATGTACTTACGTTATAATGACTTTTCAGGGTTGTATGGTACGTTTTCCAGATCTTTGTCATGTCAATTGCTCTTTGTTATCTACTGACTTTATGTTGAACACCAAGTAGATGGTCTCAAATACCACCAATTGAATTTTCATTGACTTTATCTATTCAATTTTCATGTTTTGTAATACTTTATAATGTATCTTTTTCAGATTTATGTAGATGAATTTGGGAGTTGTGACTCGTATGATAATTACTAATTTCTCATTGGTAAGGAAATCAACCTCATATTTCAAAGTAGATGGTCTCGAATACCAGATTTACATGTATAGATTTAGAAATCACACTTGAAGAGTGTTGTTGTAATCACTCGCAGGCACAACCGGTACATTACTCCATATTTTTGAGGGCATTTAAAAACTCTCGAAGTTGTCCTTCTCTTATGTATGATCAGAGGCTTTCCACTTAATGAAACAAAAATCTCATCTCACTTTTGATGTTTAGAGAATGAAAAATCTGTTAAGGACTTGGTTTTATTGGGCTGGTCTTTTAATTGACTGCATCTGCTTTATCTACTGGCATCCTACCCGCTTGAGAAATTCAAAGGTGGTCATTTTTAGTATGTTTTTCAACCTCTAGAGGTATACAAGTCATTAATTTTGTGTTTGTTTTTATCGCAGCTACTCCTTATTTCAAGGACTGAAACAAGAACTGGTATAATCCAACTCATCTCATACACGGTCGTAACTGTGTAACGAAGGTAAGGAAAGAAGCAAGGGTTGGTACATCCGAATATATCTCATATATAAGAACTGTTTAAATGTGGTCTTCAAGCAGTAACTGATGTGCCATCATCACTACTGCATGACATACCATGTTAAACCTGGAGAAAATGACTTTAAAGTCAATAGTTCATTTTTTTCATTACCGGATTTGGTTCGGGTAAGTATTTTTCTTCAATTTTTTTTTATCTATTCTGATTGTGTCCTTAGATATTTCTAAGGACATAATTATATTGTTGCATAAACTTGAAGACTATGGTCATAAACGATTCTTTATTCAGTTGGTTGTTTTGTCCATTTCTTTAGGTGATAAATTGCTTATTAGTTAGTATCCGTTACATTTGGTTGTTTTCCTATGCAATCAATTGAATTTTTAGGCAGGAGTTTCTATAGTGCACGACCCTTTATATGTAGGATTTTTTTATTGTGTATTTTTTTTAATTCTCTTTGAATCCTCATTTCCATCAACAGTTAGGAGTGGGTACTCGGTTTCTTACATTTTATAGTCACACCTAAGGGGGTGTTTGCCATTTCAAACTAATTCATATGTACAACTTGGCTTTAATTGGTGTGAATCAATATTATGAAAGGTAAACTCGAAATGTCATTTACATTTCATTGACTACTGTGCGCAACTTTTGTTCTTTTGTTTAAGTCTTATTATGGAATCTCTGAAATAAAATAAAAAAAGGTTTTGACTCTTCCTAACCAAAAGACAAGGCTAATTGATGCTTAGGAGCATGATGTTGATGGGACATCTTATTACGCCTTCGAGTTTCTTAACACAATTGAAGTCATTAAAATTCAATGCCAGGAAAACAGCTTAACATGCTCAGTTTTTAGGCGTTAATAGTTTTAATAGTCTAATTGTTTACATTCTTATGGGTGCATGATATTATGATTATCTAATGTTTTATCCATTGACATATAGTTTAGAAAGCTTTCTGCTATACGTCCAATACTCCGGGGTTTTAAGTAAGTTTTTTTTATCTTGGTCTGGATTCCTTTTATGTGAATGTAATTTACAATGGACGTAACTACGAGTTATTCTATTTCCACGTGTTTGTTTTCAAAATCATTTTTGTTATGGATTTCTGTGGACTATGTACATAGTCGATGACACATTTATGGACTATGTACAAAGTTGTTTAGGTTGCTAAAACTAATGAATTTTGAGAATTTGTTTAGTCTTTTTTATATCCCCATATATTTATTATGATTATTTTTTCTAAGTGATGTTCTGCTGTAGGTGTACCCATACTATTTCAGCATTAAATAAGTGCGTGATAGTATCGAAAACATTGACGGATGTGGGCCAAGCGAACTTTGTCTTGAAATACAAACACATTATTTATGAATTATAATTTTGAGTTCTTTATGTTTTTTTTTAAAATTATGCTTTGCCATTAGAGGCATGATGTGGATTTGAAATTTTACTACTGTAGGATGATGAAGTACATGCCTTATCAAATGTTTGCCATGTTGAAGCAAGATGGAAGAAAGGACGACATTATGCAACATGGTCGTTGAAGCTGGTGGGAAAATGGCATTGTTCCAGTTTATGTTACAACATACAAGTACCATGAGGTTAGTGTGAGGAGTCATTAAATTTTCTTTCAAACTATATTGTATTTCTGTTTTCCAAGGGCTGCTTCATTCTAAACTTGCATTTTTTATTTGATGAAGAAAGAATTAAATTATTTTGTACAATAATTTTACGGGTACACGAAAATTTAAACATAGATGTGACTCCATTATGTGGAAACTTTACATTGGTGGGAACGAATCAAATTGCTAACTACTTGGACAACTTAAGCCATGATGTTGAAAAAAAGATTAGTATTATGAACTACCCTTGGGTGGGTTTATAGGACCTTCTGCTGGATGACTATTCTGGGATCACTACCCCCACGATTTTAGTGTTTTTTATGACCCCTTGGTCATTAAAATGCAAAATATACACATATATCTCTTGGTCATTGATTTGGTGAGATATTTCCAATCAAACTAAACTCTTATTTTCAGGGTATTTGAAGTTTCTTTCCTTTTATCATAGATATTTAGAGCTGAAGGAAATGGTAGTGTAGCGAAGTTACTGTTTCTTTTTACAGTGGCCAATGAATTCAGAAAATCAAACTTGACTCCTATTATTTACCTGCACGAATGCATCAGGTTGAATAAAACAAATCAACCCGTCTAGGTTTGTTGCGTCATGGCAAAGAGTGGGGCACACCCTAAAACATGTAGAATTGCATTTTAATTTACTAATTCTTATAAGCATGAAATACACTCGCACACAAACAGAAAAATCATCAACAAAACTAGACGACAATGAAAATAACGATAAATAAGGGTTCTGAATTTTAATAACGATAAATTAGGGTCCTAAAAAGAACAAAATGAAGATGGAAATTTTCTCAACCGATTGAAGTCCTGAACTTAGCCAAATCCAACTAATTAAAAACCAATGGGAGAATCAATAATCTAACAAAGGACTTCTAATGAATAAGGAAAAAGTAAAGATATACATATGCATTTTTTTCTCCGTAGCAGCATTTCACAACATGATTAATGTTCACCATGGGAAACTGATGAGAGGAATGCATATACTATTAAATAGAAATAAACATCATCAATTACTTCGTATAATAAAAGCAATGAAATCTTACATGCAACTTTTAATGCTTAGCATATCATTCTTTAGAAGAATGCTTCACGGGATATGCAAATTTTGTTCTATATCATTTTTGTTCTATGTATACTAATTTTTGTGGATTTTGTTGCTTTTTTTATATAGTAAGAACACATATGATTCTTTTAGAAGCTTTACTTCATTCCTTCCGTTAATTATAGGGAAAGAAAATTATTTTAATGGATTTGGATATATTTATTTTCTTATAGAGATAAATGGCCCAACGTGTGGAGGTTGTCCTTGAGGATCGAAAATAAGAGACCACTCCATCAATATAAAAGCACACATGATGAGGTACTGATTTTCAGAAATTATGATCCTTTTTATTTTCTTCCGTGTTTTATATGTATGGGTTTAAAGTGAATTATTAGTGTTCACATGAAAGAGAATATGTGTGTGGATGAAGGGGATCATTTTCATGATTAAATTTTCCTTTTAGTTTGCTTTAATCTCTTTACTCTTTTAGTTTATTTCTGTTTAGTTCACGTAGATGCATCTATTTAATATGTGTGGGTGGAGGGATTATTTATTTATTTTTAGCATGGAAAATTTTTGTGGGTTGAAAATAAACATGCCTTGGAATCTTGGTTGCTGAGAATGGATAGAAAATATATTATTTCGGTTGAAAAAATAGTTTGGTCACATTAGCATAAATCCTAACTACTTTTTATTTCAGCGTACACTTTTCATGACTGGCTGCAGAGAAAGAGGTATTCATTGATATTCTCTTTGAGCTCTATTGAATAAGTTATTTGAAAGTGAGGTGACTGGATCTGCAAATTAGAATTAATTTATTCTTTGTACTTACTAAATCATACGACACCAGTTTTCTATTTTGTAATTTCCGACCTACTGGCTTGCTATTTTGTACATACTGATTTTTTATTTTATTTTTCGTTTATTTATTACACGTGTCATGTTATATATCTTATCTCTGGTGATAATGACTCGACTATATTCGCATTGGTATACACCAGTTTCATATGAAGGTTGTATGTTGACCTGAGTTGGGTTTTACTTTTTGTTGTTATATATTTACCACAAAAACATAAACTTTAGTACATAGTTCTATACATACTGAAAAAGTGTGACTCGAGTGTAGCAAGAAAATAATTTATAAATAGGGATTCAGAAGGTCTAAAATAAGTTCGTACCTAATATTTATAATGTGTTGTGACATGATGGACATTCCTATAGTATGTTGTTGATGACTATTTTTTTTATTTCTATACGGTGTGGATAATCCTATAAATAAATTAAACTCTGTCCAAATTTTATAATTTTTTTTTACATTTATGTTGTAAAAAACTGACTTATATTGTTTATACATTCAGTACTTTGGAAAAAATTTGCTATGCCTTTAGGCACGGGAATTACGCTAGATGCAGGCCCAGTTAAGGTGATTGTTGGGACATTTCTGATTGATAATAAGAAAGATATAGCTGTCGAGGTTCAAGGTGATGCTTCGGCTAACATTTTTCCATAACCAGTTCCAAGTGTAAACATTCTGCTGGGGTTGAAGGGTTGAAGAATCGCTGCGATGTCACCAGTTCCAAGTGTAAACTTTCGTTTGTACTATTTTTCTTTCAATTATTTGAATTTGAGTTTTTGTATCGATTTAGACACTATATTTTAGGCACTTCTTTAATATACGGTGGAATTATAAGTCGTTTTGAGTACTTCTTACAATTTTTTTTGCATGGTGGTTTGAGGCTATGGATTATGGATTTTTAGACATTGCAATTAAATAGGGGTATTGGAAATGTTTATATAATCCTTTTTATCTTTGTTTTTCAGGTCTATTTTTGTTTAGAATTCAGATCTTTAAATTGAAACGACATGAGGACTTAGATGTAGAATCATGTTGGGAAACGAAATTTTTATCGTTTATCAATTATGTATTTTTGAAGTTTTTGTCATTTTACGATTATGTACTTTTGAAATTTTTGTCGTGCCTTCAGGAACGAGCATTCCGCTAGTGTGTATATATATAGTGTGTGTGAGACAGAGAGAGAGGCAGGCTCTTGTGCACATTTTGTTTGCACAATGCTGGCGCACACCAATTTTTTTAAAGCATTAAAAAAATATTTTTGAGTTTATTTTTTATGTGGTATTTAAACATATCAAAGGACCCATGTAAAAAAAATCAGCTCAAAAAAACGTTTTTTACTATTTTTAAAAAATCGGTCAAACTTTCGCAGCTTTTAAAGTACTTAAAAGTAGCAAAAGTTTGACCCATTTTTTAAAAAGAGTAAAAAAAAAATTTTGAGTTGATTTTTTTATATGGGTCCGTTGAAATTTTCAAATATCACATAAAAAAATCAACTCACAAATATTTTTTCTACTGTTTTAAAAAAATGATGTACAAACTTAGTGTGCCCTTAAGACTAGCTCTCTCTCTCTCTCTCTCTCTCTATATATATATATATATATATATATATATATTAAAATGAATTGCATTAATATTCTCATTTTAATGCTCTCACACTTTAAAGTTTGTTTCACATCATTGTTTACCATTATACAAGTTCATATCATGTTCATAGGTATTCAAGGGTTTTGAGACTTGGCTTTTGAATTTAAAGACTCATCACGCGCAAAAATTAAGTTATCAAAAACAAAACCCCCAAATGGAATGAACAATGCTTAAATGAATCTGAAATTGAGCGGGAGAAGGATTTCCCCCTGAGTTAATATATTCCTTACCCCATGGAGAACAAAACTTAATCGGCTCATGACCTCACTTTTGAGTCTGAGCAACCAGCTTACCATGAGAATCTCTAAATAGAGACCACATCTGGTCTGGAAATGTTGACAGTTGTGTTGGCTTTCTCAAATATTGTGAGGTTCCCCCATCGGTCATGTGCAAAAATATGCTGGAGTTTACACCTATTAAGACCACTATTTGTGTTCCTGATGCACATCTTCCTTACCAGTTATGTACGGCTACGATTTCCACCCAATTCAATGAGATTAATTTGTACATGGTTCATACTTCTCTCGATATGGATCTTTTAAAAAAATATTCGGCTCACATTGAGTCTAGTATTGACATTGATTCATATATCTCGGATCTTAGTGTCTCATTCGACTTTCCTACTGATGATGCTGGAAACACCACCACCAGATGATGTGTTTATAATCTCACGGTAGTAATAACAATGGCAATATATGAGTATATATATCTAGTAGAGGGAGGTGAGGAGAAGAGGAGAAACACTAGTATATAAGTGATTCATCCAATCTGGCCTAGTGTGTGAGTAATTTCACTAGATGAAGGCTCTAATGGTCATGGATACAATCTCTCAAGCTTTCTCTCTCTATTATTCAAACCAAAATAGTTTCATCTAGGGTTACAATTATCAATCCCTTTACAAGGTAGAGGAAGACCTCTACATATAGTGTTTGGAGGGGGGGGGGGTGTAATGTACCCCCCATTCATGCGATGAGCATGTGTATGAGGATCAAACCAGTATCCTATTGACACCTGTCTGGTCTCATGTAGATAATGATGACTAAATATTCCCTCACGTGAGGAGAATGATTTATTTATAACTGCCTAGCCCACTAGTTCCAAGTCTTTCATGTGTTTGCGTATACTCGGACCATTGCAATTACCCGTAGTAACCTCGGCCTGGCTGAGTACGAGGTCGGGGGGGTTCAATAGTGTTTCTTTTTCATGTCAGTAATTAGATTGATCTCGGCCTAGAAGTAGGAACTAGGTGAGGCGGTCGGATGCAACGTCGGCTGAGGCAGAGCACAATTTTTGCAATAACCTGATCTCGTATGGTGTTGCTAACCTCGGCTGTTGCCCAACTGAGGTTGGTAGTAGAGAGACGAACTTGCAGAAGATGATCTTCCCGATGGTTATTATAGGCCTGCTGTCCACTCGACATTTAGGCAAGCCAAGGTTAGTGACCCTGAGTACGAGGGTACATTTTGGGCGTATCAATCAACCCTAGCCCTCAGTCTCTTATGTAAGTAGGTGACTCATGGGTATGTTGGTTAGGTCGAGGCCGAGTCTCTGTTGGTGCTAGTATTTCCTTGACACATGTCACTCATTGAAGTGACTAACATACTCCCCAGGGTATGACAGAGTCTTTTGGGTTATCTAGGGTAATGATGGGTGTATTGGGAATTATGCCTCATCATTAATAAGGTTTAAAAGGCCCTTCTCTTTCCTCATTTCTGTTTTTTCTTCCCTAGTTTTGTCGTCCATCGCTTTTCTGCAACTAAGATTTTTCTCCTACCCTGTTGTGCTGCGATTCAAGGTCCTTAGCTTCTCAAACTCTTCCTCCCTCAATCTCAACCAGTCAGGTACTACTCTGACCTTTCCTTTTCCATTTCTAGTAATTATTTTCCACTTAAGGTTTTTCAGTGAGGTTTTCCTTTTTCTACTGAGGCGTTTCGCTGCTGTTGAGTGGATGTAAGGCTAGGTTTGTTGTTCTTTAGTGACTTTGGGGACGTATTAGGTCATCTTGGGGTTGTTTCGGACAAAAATACTTGTTCTTAGACACCCCGGTGGCCCTTCGGCTGTCTTCTATGGTGGCCTATTCTTTGAGTGTTCTTGATGTTCTTGGTAAAAAACCCTCGGGATTCCAAGTTTTAATCTCTATTTTGAGTAGGATAAGTTATTTGTTTGTTTGTCCTCTTTTAGTTCAAACTCTCAAGTGTTGTCTCATCTTCTGAATGCTCGGTCCTCGGTATAAATTAGTTGAGGAATTCCCATATCTGCGTGAGAAGACCTTTGAAAAGATTAGGTAGATAGAGCTAGCCCAGGAGGAGGCTCGCAGGGCTGAGGCCTTTCCCCTCAGAACAATCTTTCCTCCACCCTTGAACATTATATACCCTGAGCCTATAGAGGTTCCCGAGGATCCTATACCAATGTATGAGTCCTTTTCCTCAGATCCTATGTCAATGTCTGAAGTCGAAGAATCTGTAGACTCTTTTTAAGAGGATATGGATTATTCTCCTAGGCACAGTGAGGTTTTGGAAGATGTGAGGTTTCAAGGAGAGCCTCATCCCATAGAGAAGCTAGAACTTCATGTATATCTCATTCTATAGATATCGTAGGGCTCAATGTAGAAATTTTGCCTCCTATTGATGCCATTCCTCTACCGATTGCCACCGGGGTTGAGTTTACGAAGAGGTTTCTTGGCGGTGCCCCTACCACTGCCCTGACCGATGTTGCTGTGGATGGTGATGATGGTGTGGAAAGAAAACTTGATACCTCTGAGGCAGCAGAGTGTGAGAGTACCGTGAACGAGTACGACCTTCTTTCTTTCAGGCACCTCTATTTAATAAATTCTTCCATTATCCTTAGGAAACCTCTGAAGGATAAGAGGGCCTTCGATGACCGAGATGGTGAAATCTATGTTTATGAAATGATGTTTAAGTTGGGCTTTCATCTTCCTATCCACCCAGTTATCTTGGCTATACTCTCACACATAGATCTTGCCACTTTCTAATTGTCCCCCAATGCTTGGAGGGTAATGATTAGGGCTATCGTCCTTTGGAAGGTTGTTCACCATTCAGACCTTCCTCTAAGAGTTTTTATTGGTTGTTAAGTCCCCTCGTCTGCCAAGAACCATCCTAGCTACTATCACTTGTTATCTAGAAAATTTGAGAAGAAGATGCTCTTAGTCACACGAACTTGAAATCATAATTAGAAACCATGGTATTTTTTTGTTTCTGGGGCATGATAGTTTGGTTCAGACGAAGCTTCAGGAACGTCGATTCCAAGGACCCCCTGAGATGGGGGAAATTCTCCCTCCCAGATAAAGCCAACCCTGCCCTTCAGGAGAATTACAAGGACATTAAGGACCTTCGAAATCAAGGCAAGAAAGGTCGTCTCATTAAATATGAACATCTGATGAGCTCCTATTACCTTTCTCAGACAGGTTTGGGGGGTGGTCAGCTGGAAGAGCTTCATAAGTCTTCAATATTTTTCTCACCCAAGTTATACCTCTTATATTTTTTTTATCTCTAACTGGATAACTCAGAGACTTATCTTTTCAAGGGCGTCCAGAAGTTATACCAGACGAGTTTTGGGAGATGTCTTCTCCTAGCTTAGTGAAGATCATGGAAAAGCGATCTGGTAAGAATGCACCACTGCTAGTTGCAAAAAATAACGTCGGCACCTCCAAGGCTGATGCTACAAAAAGAGGAAGTCCCCGGATGACCCGACACATATGAGGCCAAGTAAGACTCGGGCCAAAGATCTTTCCATAACCATTTCCACAAACGATGCCTTGGCTGCTCGTCTATCTCATCTAAAAATCAGAGATAGCATGATCCACCACAATCTGAAGGCTACCGATGCTTTTGGCTCAATAATGATTGAGGAAGATAAGCATTTTCTTTATGCTTTGGACGTCCCTTCTCTGGCTGAGTTCTCCCTTCACAAGTCAATCCATGTATCATTTATTATTTCTCTTTCGAAGTGTTACCTCGGATTGATGGAAACTATTACTCATATGTCTAATCTTCTTTTGTAGGGTGTCTTTTCTTTTCATCACCTTATAGAAAAGGGTAGGGAAGCTAAGAAGGTTGATGCCTCTTCGAATGAAGAGGTTAAAAGGTTGAATAGAGTCATCAAGTAGAGGGACAACGACATGTCTCAGCTCAAGAAGGATCATGACAAAGCTCTGAAGGCCAAGGATGACGTTCTTTAATCAAAAGTTGATGCTGCAGTCAAAGCTACCTTAGAAGATGCATTAGAGAAATCCACTTAGGACTATAAGGTCTCTAATGAGTTTGTCAGCTTTAGCTTTGAGTAACTAGAGAGGGGTATCAGAGCAACTAGCAAATGTACATCCATTAAGGAGAGTGATTTCGGGAGCTCGACTGCAAAGGACTTCGTTGGTATCGGATTTGGAGACCCTCAGTTTTGCTCAGGCTTTGAAGGAAGTTGAAGAGGGTGATGATGCTCCAGCTAAGACTGCTCCTTTCGAGGTCACATAGATGAAAGACGGTACTCATCGTGATGATGAAGTTGAAGTTACCAATGTCGAGCGTGACCAGACGACTGCAACTGCTGGTGGGTCGGCTCCTGACGAGGCATAGGCCCTCTTGCCAATCAACTTTTCAATGTTCATACTTTTAAGAGTTGTAAATGTGATCCCCTTTTGTCTATAATTCTAGTTTCTATGAACTCCAATGTTAGTTTCTTGATACTCTGGATTGTAATTCGGAATTCTCTTGATGATATGATCATAAGTAGATTTGCCTTTCCTGATTCTATTGCTTCATATGATGCTTTATTGATCTATAATTGCGATGTTTAAGGTCTGTTACAACCAAATTATGATGTTTTACATCATATTTTGACCAACTTAATGATGTTTTAAGGTCTAATGTCACCAAATTATGATGTTTCACCTCATATTTTCACCGAACTAATGATTTTTAAGGTATGAGGTCACCAGATTATGGTGTTTTACCTCTTAAATTTTCATCATATTAATGATGTTTAAATTCTGACGTTACCAAACTAATGGTGTTTCACCTCATAATTCACCATATTAATGATGTTTAAAAGGTCTGACCAAGTTAATGATGTTTTACCCTGATATTTTCACCCTCATATTTTCATCAAACTAATGATGATTAATGTCTGAGGTTACCAAATTATGGTGTTTCACCTCATATTTTTACCAAACTAATGATGTTTAAGGTCTGAGGTCACCAAATTGTGGTGTTTTACCTCATACTTTCACCAAACTAATGATGTTTAAGGTCTGAGGTCACCAGATTATGTTGTTTTACCTCTTAAGTTTTCATCATATTAATGATGTTTAACGGTTTGAGGTCAACAAACTAATGGTGTTTTACCTCATAATTCTTCATATTAATGATATTTAAAAGGTCTAAGGTCAACAAGTTAATGATGTTTTACCCTCATAATTCACCATATTAATGATGTTGAATAGGTTTGCGGCACCTAAGTTAATGATGTTTCACCTCATAATTCACCATATTAAACAAGTTTAAGAGGTTTGAGGTCAACAAGTTAATGATGCTTCACCTCATAATTCACAAAATTAATGATGTTTCACCTTATAATGAACCAAATTAATGATGTTAAAGACATACATTGTAATAAAATCATTAGCACAACATTGATATCTTTTCATTAACATCCTCTGGGTAAATTGATACATGTATTACAGAAAGATAAGGACAATTGCAACATCATAAGTAATACTTCTTTAAGTTATCGACATTCCAAGGGTTGGAGAAAGTTTCTCCTTCAATATCTTCTAGCGGATAGGTACCTGGCACAACCTCATCAATTACCCTATAAGGACCATGCCAATTCGGATGGAGCTTATTTCGTTTTGGCCACGTCTTCTTCAGAACTAGGTACCCTACAACTATTTGAATAATCTGTCACTTAGGATGTTTAATACAAGATTAAACAATTGAAGTAACTCCAAACTGTTTTTTGAAGAAACTCTTTTCTTTAAATCAAATCAGTTTAATCACAAGATATGTTGAATAAAACATGCACGAGATCTATTTAAGAGTTTGTGAACATGTTTAGTAAAATAGTTTGAAACAATTAAACTCAGCACAACCACGAGAATGAGATGAGGAAATGTAGAAAGATTAAGTATAAGAGATTTTTAATGTGGTAAAACCTTACCCATCTAAAGAAACATCCACGGTGACTTGAAACTCACAAGCCAAAAATCCACTAAAACAAAATTCTCAAGTTACAAACTATATAACACATATGCACACAAAATAGTCTTATCTAAGTTTAGAAATGTACCGATTGGCTTTACTTTTAACTTCTCTGCAGTTTTGATTGTTGATGTGGCTTTCCCAGTTTTCTAACTTCTCTACTTTATTCCAGTATTTATGTACAGTCTCGTTGATTCAAGATCTTATAACCAACACTTATGTGTTGTAGTGTGTCAAGTGTTTGTGATGGTTCTCTAACACATGCATGCACACACACATGCTTATTTTATACCAACAGTCCCAATGAATTACAAATTAGATCTATATGCTATGATTTTTAGTATCTCTCTTATTAGGAAACAAAATAACTCTGTTTAACCTTTTAATTAATCCCGAAATCCAAGATTACCTTGCTCGTAAGACTGGCACGGTCATATACAATTTCAGAGGGTTTTGAAAATGATTTTGAAATTGGAAACAACCAATTGCGATTCCAACTAGGTCAAAAGTCTTGTTTCAAAAGAATTAGAAACAGAAAATAATTTTTTAATTCTTGGGTTGAAAAACATTTACAGAAAATAAATCAACAAACTAATTTCTCAAGATGAGAAACTAAAAATGTAAATTTATGTGAAATATAACAAAGAATGACCAGATATATAATTTCTATGAACAAGAAATACAAATCTATCCTAAAATGTTAAAGTTTAACACAAGATCTTAAACTCAAGAGGATAAAACATTATCAACGACCTTCAAACCCCTACCAACAACACTCTCAAACACAAGGATGGTGTTTGGTAAAACTGATTTAGGATAAGGAATATTAGGGTTTGAATACGGGTTAGGGTTTCTCTTTCTCTCTCTCTATCTTTTTCTCTCTTCTCTCACTTCTCTCTCTTCTTTCTTCTCTCTCTAGTTAGATGAAGTGGAAAAAAGTTCTCAGAGGCAAAGGCTAAGCCTCCTTTTATACTGAGGGGCGAAGATTCGAGAAGGCTATGCAAAATCAAGGCCTGAGATTTGGTATTACCAAATTGACTTTGATCCAACGGTGAAATAAAAGCGGTACATTAAACAGTCTATGATTGGATTAAAAGGGTTTCATAAGGATTGACCTCAAACGCATGCAGAGCATTGATAACATCAATCCAAAGGCTAATAAAAGACAACGGTTATGTGCCTTCAAAGAAACACAAATCAAGCTGGTATATGGATGACAGGTGTAGGGCTGAGATCAAGGCTCACACGCGTGTTCCAAAATAATTACAAGAGCACCCTGAAGTCTTTAGCGCTTTCGAATCCTACTCAAATCAACTTTTAGGTTTGAAACCATAAAACCAGAAATAGATGAATGACCCCAAAACTTTTATAATCCAAATTTTATTATGAAAAAATTATTTAAAAAAAAGTTTAAAAAATCCCAAAAAAATTATTAAAACAAATTTAAAGGGGATTTAACTCACACACAACAAAATGAAGCAATATGTGAGCAATGTATGAAATCCTAGAGTGTGTGGGTGATTGTGAATATACCTCTAATCAATCAATCAAGAGGAATGAAGAGTAGTGTTTGAGGCTTTTTGGATTCCAAGGAATGGGATTATAACTCTGTCATTATTTCCAAACTAGAAGAGCACTTATACAATGTAGACTCAAGGGAGTCAATAATATAAGGTTCTTTACTAATGGACTTGACTTTACCCTTTGATTGTATAATCTCGCAGTTCTCTGCTGATAGGTTGCCTGTCTTATCTCTGCATTCTCTCTCCTTTCCTCGATCAAATCAAGATCAAGTCTTTTTTCTTTCCCATTCCTCTGAGGTTCATATGTATGAACTCTATGAGTTAGAAGTCCTACCTCTGTAGGGATGATAGCCTCTGAGCCATGGGTTAACATAAATGGAGTTTCTCCTGTGGGTGTCCTCGTTGTCGTCTTGTAGGCCCAGAGCATAGCATGTACTTTTTCCATCCAACTTCATTTGGCCTCTTCCAGCCTCTTTTTTATCCCATCAAGGATTGTTCAATTTGTAACCTCAGTCTGGCTGTTTCCCTGGGGTCGACCAGGAGAAGAGAAGAACTCCTTGATCCCTACTCTTTTATAGTATTTTTTTTATTAATATATTCTTAAATTTGATTCCATTGTCTGAGATGAGGTTATTTGGAAGATCATACATTCATATGATGTTCTTCTAGATGAACTGGAAGTTCTTCTGCTCAATGATTGTGATAATTGGCTCAGCTTCAACCCATTTGGACAAATAATCAATTGCCACTATTAAGAACAGATAGTTGTTTAGAGATCTTGGAAAGGGTCCTACCAAATCAATGCCCCATAATGAAAATGGCCCAGGGGATCTAATTGAAGTCAGAGGTTTGTGAGGATGATGAAGGATGGTGGAGAACCTCTGACACTTATCACACTTCTTCACATACGCAACAGCGTCTTTGGTCAAGGTCCACCAATAGCACCCCTGACTGATTATTCTCTTATCCAACGACCACCCTCCTATGTGACTTGAACAGGAACCTTCATGCACATCATACAAGACGCGTGGAAACTCTAAGGGTGGACACACATGAGGAAAGGGAGAAGGAGTCCCTTTTTGTACAAGACATCTCCTACAAATGTGAACTTAACATCTCTGAACCTCAACTTTCTCCTTTCTAATTTTGACTCTGGCAGCTCTCCCTCTCTGATGTATCTAATAAGATGGTCTATCCATGAGGCTCTCATATTCAGATTTAGGTATGGTTTGGTAACCTCTTCCTCTTCGATGGTCGTCTTGAGCAGAATCTCAACTAACACTGTTCTCCTTATGTTTGTCCTTGTTGTTGAGGCCAACCTCACGAGTGCATTAGCTTATCTATTATCTAGATGAGGTATCATCTTTATTTTTACTTCCCTAAAGCTTTCTAGAATCGATCTCACCCTCTTCAGATACCTGGACATGCTTTCGTCTTTGGATTCATATACCCTCAGGATTTGGTTCACGACTAACCTTGATGCACTATGGACTAGGAGCTGGCCGACATTGAGGGATTTCACCAAGGAGAAACCTTATATTAATGCCTAATACTCTGACTCATAATTGGATTCTTTGAAGTTTAACCTCATCGCATATTCAACATCGGTACCATCCGATTCCGACACTATTACCCCTGCTCCACTTCCGTTTTCACAAGGCGATCGATCAACAAAGAGGTTCCAAATGGATGCATTTGAAGAGAAGTTTCCCTATGATAAGGCCCCCTGGTTGAATAGGTATCTCTCTTCCTTATTCTCATCTACTCTTTACTTGGCTATACCTGCCTCGGCCTCGTATGATGTCCAACTAACGTTTTTCCCTTCTGGCACAACTGTAGCCTCTTGATTATTCTCAACCTCAGCCTCATCCCAGGTAAACTCGGCCATAAAATTTGCCAGTTCCTGTCCATTAATGGCAACCCTGGGTTGATAAACAACATCGTACTCCCCCAACTCGATTGTCCAGGTCAGTAGCCTTCTTGACTTCTCGGGCTTATGGAGCACTTGTCTTAGTGGGGAATCAGTGATGACGACCATGGAGTGTTCTTGGAAGTATAGATTCATTTTCTTAGAAGCATGTATCAAAGAGTAGGCTAACTTTTCAATATGAGGGTACTTTATCTTAGACCCATGAAGTGCTTTGATGTTTAAGCACACCGGTCTCTGTACTACATCCTCTTCTCTTACTATTGTAGCACTGATGGCTAACTCTGAGACAGCTAAGTATACATATAGCTTCGCACCCTGAATTGGCCGAGATAGGAGTAGGTGGAATCGAGGTAGGCCTTCATCTCTTTAAAAGCTATGTAACATTCCTCATTCCATTTCAATGCCTTCCTAAGAACCTTAAAAAAAGGAAGACATGTATTTGTAGCTCTAGATACGAACTTGTTAAATGCAGCCACTCGTCCGGTCAGCCTCTGAATGTCTTTGATGGTTTTGGGTGTCTTCATTTCTATAAAAGCCTTGATGTTCTCAGGGTTAGGTTATATTCCCCTTTGATTGACTATAAAGCCCAAAAACTTTCCTACTCCTACCCCGAAGACACATTTGGCCGGGTTAATCTTTATTCTGCATTTGTCCATGGTGTCAAATGTTCTTTCGAGCTCGGCCACATGGGTGTTGACCTTCATACTCTTTGTTAGCATGTCATCCATGTAAACTTCCATGGGATTGCCTATCTTTTCTTCGAACATCTTATTTATAAGATGTTGGTATATAGCCCCTGCGTTCTTTAGGTCGAAGGGCATGACCTTGTAATGAAGGTCGTCTGTAATGAAGGTTGCCTTCTCTGAGTCAGTCATAAAGATCTGATTATACCCGTAATATACATCTATGAGGATCATGATCTCATGTCTCACTGTGGCATCCACCATCTAATCTATATGAGGCAGGGAAAATAGTCCTTTGGGCAAGACATGTTTAAGTCGATGAAGTCTACACACATCCTCCATTTCCCATTACTTTTAGGTACTATGACAGCGTTAGATAACCACTCAGGGTATATAACTTCTTTGATAAATCCAGCCTCTTCAGGATTTTGAACCTCATATCTGATGACTTCATACTTCTCTCTTGAATATATCCTTATTCTTTGCCTAATGGGCTTGACATCTTTTAAAATATTGTGTTTATGGCACATAATATCAAGATTAATACCTAGCATGTCTTCATGGCTCCAGGCATAAACACTTTTGTCTCTTCCTTAATAGTTTCACTAGTTCCTAGTTAATCTCAGTATTTAGGGCTTTATCGATTTAGATTGTTTTTTCCGTCTCGTCCTCATTGGGGACGATGGATTCTACCTCCTTCGTGGCCTCTCCCTTTTTTATCTTTGTTTCATCTCTGGGATCCAGTGTGTCAATGTTGTATGTGGTTGTTGCCCTCTTATGAGACTCTCTCTCTCTTCTGCAGAGTTAAAGTAGCATTCATGTGCAAATGTTTGGTTACCTTGCACTTCCCCTACTCCACAAGGAGTCTGGAATTTTAGCATTTAGTGGACCGTTGAAGGTATGGCCTCAAATTACTTGAGGCCTACTTGTCCTATTATGAGGTTGTAGGCTGAGAAGACATTTTCATCCATCACAAAGAAATTGATTTTTCTGGTAAACCTCTTAGGCCATTCATCTCCCATTCTCACATCAATTTTGTACATACCCAATGGATGAACCTTTTCACCACTAAAGTCAATCAAGGGATGATAATAAGGGATAATCCTAACTTTGTTGAGGCCCAAACTCTTGAAACAAGTCCAAAATATAACGTTTGCAGAACTACCCCCATCAACGAGGATCCTATGAACTTCACACCCATGCAACCTTGTGGTTATGACTAAAAGGTCATCGTGGGGAGCCATGATACCTTTGAAATCATGTCGTGCTCAAGTTTAACTTTTGCGCATGCCAAGTTCAAAATCTCAACTTTAGTCGAAGATTTGGCCCCCGCCACATGAGCCTTACGATCAACTACCTATGATGCACCCCCTTCTAGTCCTCCACAAATAGTGTTCACACCGAAAGAGATCATAACGAGCCTCTTTATTGGGAAATTATCATCTTTTAGTGGGAGGTCAGGGTCATTGTCATCATCATCTGAGTCATCAGATCTTCTGGAAGGGTTATCATCCCGACATTTATCATTTCTTTTCTTTTTAGGGTCGTCTGTTCCCCCCCTTTAGAAGCTCTACCATCCACATACTTTTTGAGCTTTCCAGACCTCAACATTTTCTCAAACTCGTCCTTCATAGAGAAACACTTGTCAGTTAGAAGGTCGTGATCTTGATGGATCTCGCACCATAGATTCTTATTTCTCTTATATGGAGGAGCCTTCATCTTCTCCGTCCATCTCAGGGATCTATCATTCTTTATTTTGTTGAGGATATGTTCGCAGCTCACAGCTAAAGGAATGTAGTGTGCAAACTTGTCGTCTGGTCCTCTTCTTTCCATCCTTTTTCCTTTGAGATTTCCCACTACTACTTCCATTCTCATCCTTATATTTTGTAGCCATTGCTTCTTCTGAATTCATGAACTTTCCAGTTGTTGCTAAAAGCTCAGCCATAGGCTTAGGAGGGTCTTCAACAAGCTTCCAAAGTAGCTTTTCCTTCTAAAGTCCTCCAATAAGGGCTGTCATGGCTATACTCTCTTCATAATCTTCTATCTCCAATTTTTCCTTGTTGAAACTCACGATATAGTCTCTGAGGCATTCATTCTTCCCTTGCTTTACATAAAGAAAGTGTGTAGAGTTCTTTTTATATCTTACCCCAAAATAGAAGTTGTGAATAAACCGCTCGTCCAAACCTTTAAAATTCTCAATTGAAATTTTAGGAAGAGAAGTGAACCATATATGTGCGGCCCCTATTAGTGTTCTTGAGAAAGCTCAACACCTCATCTCATCAGAGATTGAATAAATGTCTGATGTAGATTGATACATTTTAATATGATGGACTGGGTTGGTACTTCCATCATACATGGGAGACACCACTGGAGGTTTAGATTTGGCATGGGTTGGGAAGTTGATGATCCCAGCTATAAATGGTGAACCCTCTGAGTACCCCTTCGTAACAGGTCTCGAATTTTTATGAGATACCCTATCTTCTCTTCCAACCTTTGAATAGAGTTATTCTATGGTTTGCCAACGTCGGGTTGACCGAGGTTATCCGCAACCACTTCCAATGGGTGGACTGAGGGTTCCCCAGCTACTACACAACGTTGACTATTGACCTCCCCCTGACCACAATCTCATCCATGCGGGGGTCGGCCATGATGAGGCCGATGGTGGCCACCTTCTCTTCGTGAGACAGCTATGCTTCTTGACCTGGACAACCTCTCCATCAGATCATTAATTGGTCTGAGATTTTCAAAGGTCACCCCTCTACTCAAGCCATCAAAAGATGATCCTCTTTGTCATGCATCACCATATCATCTTTCATACTGACCTCGGCTCTATTGTATAGGATGTACAATGTTATTTGAAACCTCATACGGCTCCTAACAGTCTCTTGAAGCATCATCTGCCTCAATGTCATCGTAACTATCCGTAGGGCAAGGGTTTACATACCACCCCAGGTGTAAACGCCTAGCGCCAGTAACATCCCTCATCCGCTCAGGATTAGGTTGGTCCTTTCGAGGCGCTTGGGGTGGTCCCTTGGCCTCATATCATGGCTAAACAGCTGCCGAAGTAATCATCTTCGGTGAGACCCTAGGTGGTCTCATTATTGTGTTCTGGCTTAGTAGTGCAATTTTCTCCTACATTTCTTGCTGAGTTAAAGCTAAGGACTTCAAGGTTCCTACCACCTCGATCATCTCGGACTGGGGTGGTGCCTAGCTGGAATTGGGTTCTCCAATAACATACGGTGGAGATGGTAAGTCTTGTGCTATGGAAAAGACTAGAGATCTTCTAAATGAAAACATTAGAAAATCTTGATACGTTTAAGGATCTTTTTCAATGGTGAAACAACTCCATGCGAAGGTGGAGGTCTGGTCCACCACCAGAGTCTTCGATGAGGTTAAGCAGGAAAGAGGAAGAGATAAATCCTCTCATTCACACAGACGACGCCAAAATGATGATGATGGAAACAACACCACCAGATGAGGTGTTGATAAGATCAAACTAATAATAATAATTTCAACATATGAGTATATATGTCTAGTAGATGGAGGTGAGGAGAAGAGGATAAACACTAGTATATAAGTGGTTCAGCCAATCTGTCCTACGTCCATTGTGAGTGTGTGAGTAATTTCACTAGATGAAGGCACTAATGCCCATAAATACAATCTCTCAATATTTCTCTCTCTACTTTGTAAACCAACAGAGTTTCATCTAGGGTTAAAATTATCAATCCCATTACAAGGTAGAGGATGACCTCTATATACTATGATTGGGAATGTACCCCCCAAGCATGCAATGAGCATGCGTATGAGGATCAAACCATTAGCTTGTTGACACCTGACTGATGTTATGTATATAATGATGACTAAATATTCCCTCACATGAGGATAATGATTTAGCTATAACTCCCTAGCCCACGTATTTCATGTTTTTCATATGTTTGCCTATACTCGGACCTGTGCTATTACTCGTAGTAACCTCAGCCTGGCTGAGTACGAGGTCTGGGAGGTCCGATAGTGTTGCTTTGTCCGGTCAGTAATCAAATTGACCTCATCCTGGAAGGCTGGTCGAGGTTAGGCGGTCGGATGCAACATCGGCTGAGGCAGAGCCGAGGTTGGCAGTAAAGAGATGACCTTACAGAAGATGGTCTTCTCGACGTCTGTTGTAGTCCTGTTGTCCATTTAGCTCTGAGGCAGGTCGAGGTTAGTGACCCTGAGTATGAGAGTACACTTTGGGTATATCACCTACCACCATGGATGATGACATAATGTGTACTAATTTGATCTCACCATCCATTGATACCACACTCCTTCTTTCGAGTGGCCCTAAGCATCATTACTTCCTTCAAGATGAATGTATATCCCATACTTTGGAGTTAAATCATCTTCCCCCACCCATTGTCCCACCCTCCACCCTTGAACTCCACGAACCATTTTGTGAGTTATTCCTCCATCCCGCCACCGATGAGAGTGTTTGTGGTGACACTTTTGACACAACACTTGCTTATGGTATTTATTCTTATAATCAACATTTCATTTATTTGTTACCCCGAGGCCATTATTATCGTCCATATAAGGAATGATCGTGGGATTTCCAAATTCCCACCCAATGACCACTGACAAACCTTTTTTCCTTCCCATAAAACAAAAGTACAATGCTTATTGGTCCCTTGTATCCCAAACCATTATGCTCAATAAGGCCCATAAGCGGTACATGTACTCTATCACCCTTGATCACCCAGCTTATGGCCTTTCTTAAGAACCCCCCCGGCCATCAATGCTTTGCATAGGGTTTAGCATTTTTCCATACAAGTGTATTGACCATATTGGCCCGATCTACAAAGAATGCCTTTTAAGTCTTTTTTGCGATGATTCTCATCACCCTCCGTTTTCTCGACCCCACTTTTTTTACATCCCTTTCTATCATAGTTTTTATTTTTCGAGTGAGTACCATTTATGTCTAGATGCAGATGTTAACCATAGCACTACTTGCAGGTGGCTCGTTGTGTCTTGTTTCTAAGTATGAGTTTTATCCTGTTTGGCAGTGTTGTATTATCCTTCACCCAAAGCTTTACATATTTTTTATAGACTTGTCCATTTTACCTCATAAAAATTATGCAGGTCTCTCCTTTGGTACATTTTATGGTACACTTTTCATTAATGGTGCCTATGTTAATCTCTTTCCTACCACATGCCTTCAACATAAAACGTGGTTTTAAAATTGACGGTGATCCTCCCTATTGTTTGGGATGGTAAATTTATAAAAATCGTACCTCTTTTGATTTTTTTTTAAACATGCAATTTTAATATTTTTAAGGAGTTTTTTTTCTCATTTTTGACATGATTTATCTATCATTCAATGTTTAGAGTTTATGAAGACTCTAATTTGAAGTTAAAGTCATACTTTAATAATACCTCTTATGGCGTTTATCACCTTGAATTCCTACATTTAACAATTTGTTCGCATTCATCACGTCATGACAATTAAAAGTTAAAGCATGTAAAACTTCCCTCAAAAGCCCGGTGAACCACGTGGCTGCACCAAGGTCATTGGATCAGGTCCTACCCATTATTCCCCTTCACACCACAAGAGTTTAATTATTTATTATTTCCTTTATTATTTATTCTTCGCTTCTTTTTAATATCCCTTTTAAAAAGAAACCAAATTTAATTATTTCTCCCTTAACTCCATTATCAACAACCCACTTCTTTCAATAACTTAATCCTTCACCCAGTACCCCTTTCAGTATTTAATTAATTAGACTTTTATTTTGTAAAACAATAAAAGTTCCCTCAAACGCTAATTTTTACCTATCTACGGGAATGACTTTAGACAAGTTTTGTAGAGAGTAAACACTCCCCTAGTTCCTAATTGTAGGGTAATTAAGGCTTTTTTAGTATAGCCTTTTAATTATTTCATTTATAATCTTTAAAGAGTTGTGTTAAAGAATTTACATGTCGAGAGGAAAATTGTGAGTTTGTGACACGTATTTCGAGATGCAAATATTATTATTAAACTCAGATTTGTGGGTATTCTTCAATTTCTAATCTTGGATGTTCAATGAATATTATTATGGAACTCAGTATGTGGGTATTCTTCAATTTCTTTTTACATTTTACTTCCAAAAAATATTTCACATGTTAGGATTAATACCCCATTCGAGGTGTGTAATGAAACTCATTTTGATATTAATGTATTTTCTTTATTTCATTTATTTGTTATGTTAATTTAAAAATTAGTTTTTGGAACATTCGCTTTTTTTAATTTAGGCCTCAAGAAAGGGTAATGATTTCAAGAGAAAATCAAATTTGAAATATAATATTCATTTTAGAACCAAAATAGATAGGTTTTTCTCAAGTTTAGTATTATATCTTAAATTTCAACTCAAAATCAATTTTCCAAGAATTTAATCCTTTGTAGTTAGTCGATCCTATAGCGGTGATTAATTAAAGCGGGTTTAACTCTAATTTTAAAGAGTTTCTGAATGTGTTAAAATTAACTATCCAAAAGGGAATTATTGAATTTACGTCTGTGACGTGGGTTGAGTTGTATTATTTTTATTATCTTGGACATTTTAAACAAACTAATTAAAACAATATATATATATATATATATATATATATAGTCTTATCGCTTGTTTATTCTCATATATATTAACCTCACTCATTTTTTATTTTAATTTTTATTTATTTGTCTAGTTTAAATAGTTCCAAATTAGTTGTTTAAATAAATACCCCTTAACCCATTATTTTAAAAATCATACTATGTATTCATTTTGCTCTTGTCCATATTTAGAAGCACAGATTCATCCCTTACATGCCCATATATATTTTCAGTTTATTTGTTGGTACAAATTGAATATTTGATTATAGAGCATTTTTGTAAGAACATTTTTTCTGTTGGTTTTCATAGCATAGCTTTAGGCTAGATTGGCATATAATGTTACAAATCATCACGTATCATCAAGACGAATCGAACTTAATCATCTCCAAGTTTGAACACTTCTCGACATCTCCAAGTTTGAACACTTCTCGACATCCCAATAGGTATAAAACAATTTAGAGTTTGAATTAATTCATGAAATAACCTTTGGGATGTTTATTTTTTATCAAAAGACAAATAAGAGTGTTTTGGTTTTGAAAATATGTTTTTTGAGAAACTTGTAGGAAGAGTTCTGAAAATAATTTTTTTGACATTTCATTCATTAAAATAACTTAACATTGTCGTTCAAAAGACATCGTTTTGTCATTCAAACGACGTATATTTGTCATCTGAACGACAACTCATGTCTCTCTAACAACATCATCTAGTCGTTCAAATGACATCCAGAAATCGTTTGAACGACCCACCGACTCAAAGTTTTTATAAATACATGTTTCGTGATCACATTGTTTAAGAATTTTGCAAAGTACACTTTTGCATATCCGCTGTAAATTTTTTTCATTTTTTCTTTTGAAAAACATTTTTTTTATTTCACAAAAAAACCATCCTATAATATTGATCTTGTAAATGGGTTTAGAACCATAGAAAGTTTGTATCTTTGCATACACATTTTGGGGAGAGGCACTCCATTGTTGAGTACTTGCGGGGATTCACTACTGAAAACGAAGGGTGAGGATAATTCAAAGGACTACGGTCACATGATTCTTATGAGGATCATAGTTGTTCCTTAGAGATTTTCGAAGAATATTTCATTATGCTTGTGGGTGATCTAGTAGTCTGTAAGCCACCTCTCTTTTAAATTTATAAGGAAATAGAAGGTTTTTCCCTTCGTGGTTTTTTCTTGAAACTTGGCCTTATTGTATTTGTGTGGTATAATCTATCTATTTTATCAGATGGTTGCATATTCAGGACAAAC
Organism: Sambucus nigra; assembly: GCA_949130495.1. Classification (NCBI taxonomy): domain Eukaryota; kingdom Viridiplantae; phylum Streptophyta; class Magnoliopsida; order Dipsacales; family Adoxaceae; genus Sambucus; species Sambucus nigra. Next base: position 475,982,268 of record OX422219.1, on the reverse strand, counting down.
AAGATATTATCTATTTCAAATTTTCTTCCACATCTTTACAACTTGGTGTTGCAATTTCAAATCACCCTTTGCATTTATTTTGCAGTCTCACATTGGTATCAGAGAAGGTTGCAGTAAGTTATTGTATTTGATCTTGTTTACCTGCTTTGTGGGTGGTTAATTTTTCACCGCTCACGTGCTTGTATTTTTGTCTCCCTATGCATTCTCACTTTAATTTGACATTTTGCGAAATAATTGAATTTTTTGAAAATCGCTTTATAAATGTTTTGGAAATTTTGCAAACAGTTAAAAATCAAAGAGATATCATTTGTGAGAAGTTTAGTGCTCTTTATGATGACTTTAAATCTTTAAAAGTGTCTAAAAAGAAGTGTGATGATGGAGTTCTTGCTTTAGAAAAAGGGATTAGAGGCCTTGAAAAATTCTAGGGTTTGTGTTTGTGACAAAGAGGATAAAATATTTTGATTATGTATTTTAAGGAACGTGAGAAGACTCTTAGGGATAAGTTTTCTTTTAATCAGAGAGAGCAAGATAACGTTCTAGCTATGATTGAAAATATGAAGAAGGACACCCTAAAATTGGAAGAGTCTAATTCTTTTCTTCAGTCCAAAATTTGAAGTTAAAAAATGATTTGAACCACTCAAGTAGTGTTGGTAGTTTCTTATCTTGTTCTAGTGCTTCCATTGCGAAAGTAAAAAACCCTAGTTTGTTTTAGAGTGGGTGTTAGAAAAGGTTGACCTGAAGGTCCAATTCCTCGTCGTGTTTACCCATGTTCGCATTGTGGTAGGAAAGGTCACCTTAGGAGTTTTTGCTACGATATTAGAAAATACCCTATGAAGTTTAAGTGTAGTGTCACATCGGTTACCAATACTCGTCGAGTTAGGTATACATCTGTTTGGGTTAGAAAATCCATTTTGGACACGCTAAATGCTAGGTTGGTTCATTCTCACATGCTTGGACATGGTGGGTCGCATGCTGCTTTATATCGTTGAATGCTTGCATGATTTTGTTTGTCATATGTTAGTTGTGCTTCATGATATACTTTTTCTAGTCTTATGACATGTGTACTTTTTGAATCATATTTTTCTTGGTTCGAGTCATATTAGAAAAATACAAAAAGATTTTTGGTTTTATATATTTTTTGAAAATAGAAAATAATTTTTTTTTAAAAATATTCTTAAAATTAAAATGGCTCTTATGTATTTTAGTTTTACACATTTAGTGTGGCATACCATTGTGTTTGAATACAATTCACTACGCAATTTCCTTGTGGGTAGGGAATTCAGTTTTAACTTTAGATTCTTAGATTGTTCTTAACCTTGTTTACAGAGTTGTTTCGAATTTGACTTGTTTTGTGGATTCGACTTTCTTTACGCCTCAACACACACATGGCCGAGCTTATTAGATTTCAACTTCATGATTCATATTTGAACTTGGTGACATGTTTTCCTATCAATTTTGTCATCTACATGTTTATTTGACTATGGAGGATTTATGCATGTAAGAACCGTTGCTCGTGAGGATTTGTTAAGTATTGAAGAAATGATGATTGTGCACATCGAAGGGTAGAGAGAATATAATAAACTCGTCATGAAAGCCACCGTTTGAAAAGAGACCAAGAAAAAAATATGGCAATAAAAAAAGAAATATGCCAAAAAGGGACCAATTAGTTTATAGTGATATATTCATTCAAAAGAAATGAAAAGAATTATTCTGAGGGAGTTTGGATGGAAATATCAATGGGTTTGCACAATGACAATATATGCTAGTTAAGCTTATTTTGTCATCACGCTACTGATTTGTAGAATCATTAATATTCAAGCCTTTTGGCATTGTGCTTGTTTTGTTATTTAAGTTCAAATTTATTTTTCACTTGAGGCTAAAGCTTAGTTAAATGTAGTTTTGCGGTAAATTATTACTTCTTGAACATGTTTTATTGGTTGGGTTATAAATCTTTTGTTGCAAGTCCACACCTATCCATTCCATTGCACATGTTTACTCACAGAAATACTATGCTAGTGTGTAAAGTGCATGAATTTTGTGTCGTGTTTTGTGGTCGTTTATACATATATATATGTGTCGTATTTTCTTTGATATATTTTGCATATATTATATGTGGTATTGCAGGTCGTATTTGTGATTCTTTTTTTTGTATAAAGATTTTGAAATACTTCAAAATAATTTGTGTTTTTCTGTCTTCGAGATAATCATTACACAGGCTTGTTTAAATCTTATTTGATGACATATTTTCTTATCCGTGATGCTTTGTGCTTAATATTTTTTGTTTCTATTTCTTTGTCTATTTGTCCATTTTGATAAAAACAAAGGAGGATGGAAAATTAAAATGGAGTTTTGTTTTATTGAGTTTGAATTATGCGGGCGAATTTATTTATATTTACTTACTTTCAATCTTAATGAATCACAAAGGTATATGTGTGTTGTCTCATATGTGTTGGTAACTTTCTGCGGAATTTAATGTCACACGAATGAGGACAATGTTTGCGAAAGGAAGGAAGGTGAAGTTTGAGGACAACGAAATGTATTTCGTTCCGTTCTAGGGTTGGGAAGGGTATTACTATTATTGTAATAGGATATTTTCATTTTAATTCGGTCTTCGATCATTTTGTTTGTTTTGTACTGGAATAGTCAAATGGGGAGATTTGTAAGAATATTTTTTCTATCATTGTTCATACCATAAATTAGGCTAGTTTAGCATATCCTGATACAAAACATCACATGGAACTAAAATAGAAAATCTCTAAAAGTTAAGAATGGTGGAATGGGTAATAGATTAGGGCAAGAAGACAATATATAAATTGTTAATAAGGTTTGAGAATATATATAAATTGTTAATAAGGTTTGGCTAATAATGGAACTAAAGTAGAATATCTCAGAAAGTTAAAAATGGTGGAATACATAAAAGAATATGGGAAGAAGACAATATGTTCGTCGTGAATCGATTCGGTCCCCAAGATGAATCGATTCAGCAAGGTAAATCTATTCGTAATAAGGCCGAATCAATTCCACTTCCCATATTTGGTAAAATTCTTCCTTTTATGCTCTAAATTCACGATTAATTATCAGGGAAACTTTGTGCTATTTTTAAAATATGAGGAAGGGCATATTTAATTTGAGTAGGTTATATTAATGGAGTTATTTTGCCAAATTGAGGGAAATCCAAGGCTATGACCTTTATGGATATATTATGAAATGAATAGAATTTCAGATACCGGGAGGGGATTTTGGGTAGACTAAATAAACCTAAATTTTGAACTAGTACTATAAATAAAATTAGAGTTGGATACATAGACTCGGTTATTATATGCTAGGTCCAGGAGGTTTATGCATGAGTTAGACATATTTACTTTACTTTAATTTATATACATACATATATACGGATAGTGTGATAGTATGTACATATATATATGTTCGTGTGCTTATTACAGATATCGGTGTGAATAATATTTGTCGGAAATACATACCCCTGTAGTTCTGTCATGGGAAGTTGCGCAATGTGGGTGAATCGCCTAACTTATGAAAGGAGGGAGGATATAATCCCTATATCATATCATCTGGTATATTATGTTGTGATTCTTTTCAGGATGAGACGTCTTGGGTATGATTCGATCTCACACTCGGGGAACTATGAATGCCTCTACTACGGTTTTTATTTTATTGACTGCTCAGTGTGACTTGATCGTCATGTGGTATCCAGATTGAATTTAGAATACCTGGAGCTAAAGCTTTTTAGAGAAAACATCCGGTGATTTATTAGTCGAGAGGATGGATATTATATACCACATGTGTTTGAGTGTTGTAGTATAATTTTAGGTATATAATAGTGTGAATAGTTATATACGAGTAAAATACATTGAGGAAAATTGTATTATTTATATAACAAGTGAAAATGTTATACGAGTTTATTTGACTTGATTAAAAGAGTTACGGGTTGAAATAATAATATTACTCAGGCTAGAGTAGTGGATAAGGAAGGGTTCATAACAAGGATAGTTGGACGAAGTAGTATAACTAGGTGGGTTATGAAGAAAGTGGTTGGTGTGCACATTTTTAAGGGGTGAGGATTTATCTCAAGGAAGTGAGACACTAGCTTAAATATAAAAAGTATTCATGGATTTTAAATACTGTAAACTTAATCACTTGTAAATGTTTTTCAAATGTTTTGGGTTCTAACCCTTGCCAAAAATATTATCAAACCCTATTAGGTGTCTAGACACAAGGACGTCAGACTTGATTATCTGTTCCAGATATGCACACTTGTAACATATATGGATGTATGTAGGATTTGGACTAGACGCCTCAGTTTTTTATCTCAAGATTAGGATTTCCCTATCACAGTATTTCTTCTTTGGGTATATTTCCCTTACACTACTCTATTCAGTTTATTGAGTTTAGACCTGTGTTGGGATTTATTTATTTTTCTATTGGATTTATTATTTGGTGTTGGATTTTGTAGTTGATAGTTTATTAGGCAAGACATTTATTTATATCCTCTGATGGATTTGATTCTATTAATGTTTGAATGGTTTATTCTAGTTTCTAGTTATTGTTATCTGTTAATTGAAAAGATAAAATTTTACAATGGATGAATTAACTAATAAGTGCTTAGTAATTAATAGTTTTGGACAACGACATTATAATTGGGCCAAATGGGAATCCTGTTTAATTTAATAAAGGACTAATCACAAGGTATTTATTTGGGCGGAGTGTCATAGATGGTATCAGAGCATCGGGTTCTAGTGTCCATAGGATCCGTACGGCTTACTACGATTTCAGCTTAGCGTTCCTTTGACATAGAGCCATATTCTTTTGACTGTGGCTTTTGTCTTTACGTGTTTGAGATAACGTTCTTCTGTTATTAAATTTTTTATTGACTATTGACTCGTATAACTCGTTTCTAAATTTCATATGCCGCCTACGATAGGTAGACCGGGTAGAGTAGTAGTAAAAGATGAGGTGAGGGAGGCTCATCTAGAGACGGAGGCACAACAACTGCAGCCACCACTGTGGTAAATGACGACTGCAGTGGTGGATGAGATAGTGGCCCAGGCAGTCAATGTGACCATGACTACCATGGTCGTCGATTTTCCATAGACTCAGCCACAACCACTAGAGGCACCCGTGATTTAGGCCCAACCGAGTGTGACCGCCCCCTTAAAATAATAACGGGTGGCAAGCCCTATACTACATTTAATCAGGAATCTCAGATAGATCATTCTCAGCATCTAATGATGATACTAAAATAAATATGGCTAACTACCCAAAACTATAAAAAGCGGATGCCAAAATTTTAAAACATACAATAAACATCAAGCTAACGACTAAAATGACTAGTGAACATAAATAAAGAGGTACATATGCACCATGAAGAAAGGAAATGTTCATATAATACACCATAAGTACGTACAAGAAAATATACCTAAATAAGTTGTCGGGTCACAGACAATACAACATCCATAGGGAAGAAATATAAACTACTACAAATAACTCTTGGTCATAAGCCCGATATACAAAATGAATCCAATCTAGATTTACAAAGAAATAGGAAATGACTAAAATACAAATCTCGCGATAGTCAGCATCTGTCACAGCTCTGAGAATACTGGATGGAAAAAGCTTCATTGGCGCCCTGACGGTGGGACACCTGTAATACACAAATATATATATATATATATATAGCAAGAGAGAAATATAAACGGGTCAGATCCCAAGGTGTAAAAATGTTTATAACAAGTGTATAATATGCATAATAATTAATAATGCTCAATTTCACAAATAAAGTGGAGTTGCACTCTAGTGGAGCCTCCAAACTCACCCCTTAACTAAAGTGCACACCTAATCGTATTCCTGAACCTTAATTATGCTACCCAATACATTTTAGGGACAATCTACCTAATTATACGCATGGCCTAGACCCGCATGACCCACCATCCTAACATAACCCCCAAATCCTATTCATCCTAATTACGTATAAATATATACACATATATATCTTACCAGACTTTATCGTCTATAATTAATAGCTTAACCTAGTTATTAGTCTTAGCACATAACACGGTATCCTTAGTGTTCATATAAAGGATTCATTCTCCAAACAACAAACGTCCAAGTGCTAAGGACAAAACTTCTCTCCACTTCCAACATTGCACTACGTTTCGTGCGTGCGACGTCTTGCAAAGCGAAATCCAAATAAGGAACCCCCCGATACACTACTCCTTGACAATGTCAATCGTTGAGATCCATTGTGCCCTCAACCCACAACCTATAACTCCAACTACTTACTTGGGACAACTATCTCCAAGTGCGTAAGCAAAATATCACTTAGAATCCTTAGGATCTATATAACGTTATATTTGTTATTACCACACGATCCTTTGACCCTAACAAGTATGTACACCTAACACATAAACTGTACATATTAGCACCCCTCTCACATTCACCTATATGGTGTGCTATCTATTATTCTAGACATATAACACATACATTGAATCCCATAACCATGCACACATATGACACAAGAATGCGCACTTTGAAGTACTCATAACATATATGGTTATAGGTTACAAATCTACTACACAATTGTATTATCTTCCAGGGGATTACACACATCCCGTCTCGGGTACCAGCGGTTGGACTAAATAACACCGACATGGTAAACAAAATATCACAATGTATGGTAAGCGGTCATAGTTCCTTACCGGAAAGTGAGAAAGAATCACACCCAAGACTTCTCACCCCCAAATGAAATCACACAAACAATAATGGACGACTATGACTTGGGGACTATACGCATCGTGCTCCTCAAGACAGGGGCCTCACCCACATCGCGCAACCTCCCTTGATAACATGTGTCGGGTATGACCACATAATAAGTATATATATATCCTTCACACCATATATACATACATATGATCACATCATATATACTAACCATCATATACGGTATATACATTCACGCCACATACACGTGCATATAACCACATCTATATATATACGTATAAACAAATCCCAATACGTATGTATAAAGGTACAAAAAATGGGTATGTATAGATAATTCTCACTATACTAACCAACGCCTTAACGCCTACCTACTCAATTTATTTCCTTAAAAACCTTCACTGTCAACTCACCCATTCATCATACTCATTGGGTGAATAATCTCCCAATACATTCGACATTAAGGATACTATCTCAAAATTTGAACGCACATATCAATCATAATACAAATACCATCCATATCGAGATGCATACCAGTAACCTTTAATCATTATGGCTTTAAGTATAAACACAACCTAATAGTCGGTAACGTACGAGCTCCATCCCTATTCAATTAGAACCCCATAATACCTCGGAACATTTGTCTTTAATTGCACATAAATTTATAATAAATCTCGGCTATTAGTACATACACCCAACTATTCTAATCGATAATGTACTAGAACATATACCGAGATACCACTTGACTCCATAAGCACATTAGTGAAAAGGGACTATTTCTACGACTTATAACTAACTCATGATAGCCCAATACAATTATATTCATATAATCCGCCTATCTTTCAATACCACAATTGTTTCCTTACTAAATAAGGCATCATACCCTCATAATCCATTTCTAACATAGGTCTAAATGCCCCTAATCATCCTAAGGCACAAATCCCTTAATATTATAACATAACCCTCTATAAAACATTCACTAATAAGGTCACTAAGTTTTAAACCCAAAAGAAAAGGTGGTTACATAAAATACCATTCTTAGGCTAAAAACTGAGGACCGGTCGACCAGCCCCAAACCCCCGATCGATCGCAGTTCTAAATTTTTCCGTATGAAGAATGCAGTAGGCTATTCCCTTAGGGCGCGATCGACCGTCCCCCTGGCCACGGTCTACCGACCATACCAGATATCTTGGCCATTTTCCTTTTTTGGACGAACCCTAATTCTCCAAACACCCCAAATATCATCACCCAACCCTCAATCTTTAACTCAATCATATTCTTAACATAAAAAACCAACCTACATCTCATCTCATTAATTTAAACGTCATCAATCCCATTTATGAACATCAAATTTAAGATAAAATGCCCAAAAGATAGGTTTTGACATATAATCCAAAATCCAATTCTTTTGTCCACAATTTATGAAATAAAGTACACATATGAATTATTTAGAAAGACTAAACACTTGGCTCGAAATTGTAGAGGTTAAATCATTATCGAGATTACATATTGTCCAGAAATCTCCCAAGCTCCCAGCTTTCTCCTCTCTCTTCTTCCTTTCCTCACCTCTTTCTCTATCTAGGGCTTTCTCTCCCTCTCTCTTTTTCTAAAAAAATGAGATTTCCAATCTCCCAAAGGCTTTATAAGCCTAATATCCAAGATACCCAACTTTAAATGGTAATACACACTTTAAATGACTCGTTTACTCCAATTCGAGTCAAACTGACTTAAAAATGTTTCGAAACCGAAAAAAACCCAAGGACAGTCATTTTGACTATCTCGACCCATCCGGAATCAACCACACACTCAGATTCATCATCCGAAATACTTTATAACATCCTCAAATTTAGACCTCAATCGCCAAATTTTAAAATTTCTCCGATTTAAATCAATTTTATTTCTCCCAAAAATTTTAAATTCACTGATACGGCGGAAATATTGCGTATTTCACCCGTTAACCTACGCGTTATTAGCCCCCTCGGGTATCTTATTCCCTATATTTATGCTCGTTAACCAGACAACCCTCGGATTTCTATGATAACATGTTTCGCAGGTGTTAATTGAGCTTTTGTAGGTATTTGGATGCTAAGTGTGAAGTCCGGATGCGTTTCGCTCGATTTCCGTACACAACCGCACGCGCAAGGGCATTTTAGTCTTTTGACAGATTGGGCACCTGGCCCGACATCTACACGGAAGTTGTAGCCCTCCTCGCTAGCTTCGCGTGGCCGCGAACGGTGCGCGATTCCGATGCATAACGACAAAGTTACGGCAATTGGAGCGACGTTGGATTGTATGCCAAAACAGGGAGGATTGCAGGCTGCCCTGCTTGGTCGATCTATCGACCATAAGGGTCGATCGATCGACTCTTCTTATTTTTGCCACGAATTACACTGTCGATCGATCGACCAAAGGGGTCGATCGATCGATCCCCTGTTTTTCTGCAGATATTTTCTTTTCTTTTCTTTCTTCTTTTCTTTTATTCTAACTTACTATATAAGCCAAATTTTGGTTTTGTAATAGGAGGCAGCCATATATACGATTTTAGGTTAGATTTAGCTTAGGTTTTGGGGGTTTGCTTGGTTTCTCTTCAATTCATCTTGGTTTGACATCCATTTGGTTTGTAAGATTGACTATTCATCTTCCCTCTCATTTAATATAGGTTGTTTTCCCCTTTATTCTTGCTTTCTAGATAACTTTCATGCTTTCATAATTAGTTTTATTGCTTTAATTTTTGCTTTCTTAGTCTAATTAGCATAACTTAGTTTAACTCACCATGCACCCTTAGATAAATAGGGTCGGGATTTCATTTCCGCCATTTTCGGGCCCCGAGCTCCGAAAACTAGGTTTAGTGCAAAATCGCGTTTAATTGAAACCGCGTGTATTAAAGTTGGATTGTTAAGCGTTTATCTTTCTTTGTCACGCAACGTTAGAGTTTATAGCGACAATCCGAGTTTAATCCGCGTGTGATCATTTTTGATTAAATGTTTAATCTCGCAACTTTGGCTTAAATTCCTTATTGTGTGATGTTTATGCTTAATTGGAAATGTTCGATTAGATTGCTTTCGAGCCTTAACTCTAGTTAGTAGTTGTTTCGATCCGTTTGGTAGGATGCGATCCCGATCCTCGCTTTCCTTTTATTTAGAGTTAACTTCTCTTTTCTTTTGTCACCATAACCACCCTATCACCTTTTCTTTTATTTATTTTACACCACTTTTATTCCTGAAGTAATTAAAACAATTAAAATATAAAATTCAATCACTCCCTGTGGATTTCTTACGATACCCGACTTACCGCTGTGCTTGCTTGTCAAGTGTAGTTGTAGTTTAGGTTTTTGTATTGAGTAGGCGAAACGAAAACAACGATTAGCGCACCTACGCGACGCTACTTTTCGCGCTCGATCAAAATGGCGCCGTTGCCGGGGAGTGTGTTTTAGATAGTAATTGCTTTATTATTTCGTAGTATTTTTCCTTTCCTATTTGTATTCTTTCTTTTAACCTTTCTTGCAGGATTTGCATACTTGAGCGCTAAGAAACTTTGATTCGCGGTTGCTCACTTTATTTCTTGGATTCTCCATCTTTCAACAACGAGGTAATCATGTCCTACTATTATAGTTATTACACTCATTCTAATGATTCTTACTTTGGGGATAGTTTTCAAGTTTTCCATTTTCAAGATTTTCTTGAAAATGAAAGACTTGAAAACATTTATCGAAATGAAAATCGTTATTGGCAGCTTGAGTTGGATTCATTATTCCAATCCAATGACGATTCTTATTTCATTACTTTCGAAGACGAGTTTCAAACAAATGAGGAGTCTGAGGCTCTTGAGCCGAGGAAGCCTACTTTGGAAGAGACTTTTCTTCTTTACTCCCAAGGTTTGGAAAGCCTAAATGATCCTTGAAAGAGACTTGGTGCACTTTGCGATGAGATGAATTCTTATGCACAAAACAACGAGGAGGTGGAAACTTGTGTTTCACCTCGATTTTTCAGAGAATTTCTCATCGAATGTGAATCTTTCTCCCCCGAAATTCAATCTCCTTCCGACGATGAGTCGATTGAGATTGAATTTGTTTCATCACCATATTCGTTTTCCGTCATCGAACCATTAGAATTACCGGTTGATTCCTATGAGTCGGTAGAAACTTTTAAAATTTCTACACTTTTTGCCGATGAGGACTCCTTGCCGGACTTGTTTTTGATGGATGTTATCCCCACGTGTGCACCATCTCCCATTCCACTTGAAAAACCTTTGGGAGATGAATCAATTTTTCTTGGACCTCTAGTGTACCTTTCCCCCTTATTATCCAAATCCCCCATCGTCCGCCAAAAATTTCAAATTGGCGATGGTTCACTTTTTTCACCACCCACATGCCTTCCGTTGTTCAAACGGAATTCATATCTTTCGGGAGGCATGTTCACTTTGGAGGGTCCACCGTTGATCTTTCAAAGTCAAATACCTTTTTGGGTGGACCCTCAACTATTTAGACTTCTAGTGTATAGTTAATGTGAAGTCTAAATAGTAGGTTGTAAATAGTTAGCTTTTTAATTTTCTTTCTTTCCTTTTTTTTTTCTTTCTTTCTTTCCTTTTTAATTTAGTCTAGTGTAATTAGTTAACTTTTTGTTATTTGTTTTTGCTATGCTCGGTACTAACATGTTTTGTAGATTCATTTGGACTCGTGCTTATGGAGATCTCTCCAATTTTGGGTAATATCGTTCTTTCCCTCTCTTTGTGTTGTGTTCTTAATGCGCATTGAGGACAATGCAACATTTAAGTTAGGGGGTGTAGGATATTTTATCCATTTCTTTGTTTTGTCCATGGATTTGCTCACATTTAGTTACTAAGTATGCCTTTTTGTGAAAATTTTGAAAAATTTCAAAAATATTTTCTTTCTTTTTTCTCCTTTGTTGGGCATTTTGCCTTATTTTCGATGATAAATTTCAATAATTGCCCGATCCAATAGACAACTCAATGATGCATGTTCTCGATTTTAAAAGTTATTAAACTTTAGTCCTTAAATCATTGATATTGTGAATAACTTCATGAATTAAACTTTATCCCATGAGCATATGCACTTTCCTTATTATATTGATTTGGTTTAAGATTTTTATAACTCGGTAATCTTTTGTTGCATTGTATATACTTACACCAAGTAAGCTTTGTACCTTTCGTCGTTTGTGAGTGTTATACACTATTCTTTTCTCATTGAAAACGTTGAATTCGTTGGTAATCTCACTATACTTTCATTGATCGTTCATTAATTGAGTCAATACTTGAAATGTGTTACTTGAGCATGATTTTCATATATTGTTTTGACTCGAGAATTGCGTAAACTTTGTGAAATGATCATAGGCAATCTTTGTTATATCACCCATATTAGCCTTGACCTCACCATATATGTTTCCCTAGTCAACCCCTTTGAGCCTAAATACTAGCCTTTCGTTTCATTACCCAAAATCCCATAACCAACTCCAAATTGGAGTTTTAAGCCATACATACACCTTGCATACGTTTGTTTGGAATGTTACTTGGGATTGAATGTTGTTGTTGTATGTCGGTTGCAATTTGGGCATATGAGAGTTTGATAAGCAAAGAAAAGAAAGTAGTGAAAAAAGTGAAGAAAAAGAGAAAGCAAAAAGCAATAGAAAACAAAAGAGAAAAATGAGAAAAAGAAGAAAAGAAAAGAAAGAGAAAGTTGTAAATGTTGTGTATATAGTTCAATAAGCTTTGATTACTCTCCCCGATGATATATCTAATGCCTTTTGGAACTTGTTTTCCAATTTTGATATTGCCCGAATTCTCCCATTATTCCATGTTTTCATCTCCGAACACTTTGAATCCGTACATATACCTTTCATTTCGTACCTTAACCCCAAACCTACATTACAACCCTATTACAAGTCCTATGTGATCTTAGGTTGATGTAATTCAAAAGTTTAAATAGTTTTGATAATCTGTGAAAATGCATTTCGCCTCTTTTAGTGTGCGGTGTCCTTTCATTGAGATTGCAAGTTTTTCATTTCCTATATAGCGTTCCTCATTTGTGACATGTGCGCGGCCTAGTTTCCATTTACATTTACTCTTTATACCCGCATGTTCCGTGTGTTACCTCCCATTCCGAGTGATTTCATTTGTTGAGCGTAATGCCCGTGAGGATTGAATATATGCTTGCTTTAATGTTTATCTGGTTTATTTAAGTTTTTATCCAAATCATACTTTGCATATGCTCAATGCCCTTCCACATGTTAGAGTTTCAATTCATTGAGGTGCATTCGATAATGTTAATAACTACGGACTTCTCATGCGAATTCGTTTGCTATGCTAATAACATGTTGAAATCTTGTTCGCACTGATGAGTTTTTCTTACTTGATTGAGCATATTTTGAGGAAACTTTATGATGTTTGTGGGTTTCATCCCTGAAAACCCTCACGAGACGACACTCGTCCACTAGGGTAACCTAGGGGTTTAACGGCTTATTGCATACGCTAAATGCAATCGAATCGCCCGCGAAAGTGGCCTTATCTTTTTATTGCTTTTATACCATACTTTTGTACTCTCTCCTGTGTTGGTTTACTTGTTCTTCTTGTTGCATCTTATTTCATTGCTAGGGACTAGAAATGTGTAAGTTAGGGGGTGTGATACGGCGGAAATATTGCGTATTTCACCAGTTAACCTACGCGTTATTAGCCCCCTCGGGTATCTTATTCCCTATATTTATGCTCGTTAACCAGACAACCCTCGGATTTCTATGATAACATGTTTCCCAGGTGTTAATTGAGCTTTTGTAGGTATTTGGATGCTAAGTGTGAAGTCCGGATGCGTTTCGCTCGATTTCCGTACACAACCGCACGCGCAAGGGCATTTTAGTCTTTTGACAGCTTGGGCACCTGGCCCGACATTTACATGGAAGTTGTAGCCCTCCTCGCTAGCTTCGCGTGGCCGTGAACGGTGCGCGATTCCGATGCATAACGACAAAGTTACGGCGATTGGAGCGACGTTGGATTGTATGCCAAAACAGGGAGGATTGCAGGCTGCCCTGCTTGGTCGATCTATCGACCATAAGGGTCGATCGATCGACTCTTCTTATTTTTGCCACGAATTAAACTGTCGATCGATCGATCCCCTATTTTTCTGCAGATATTTTCTTTTCTTTTCTTTCTTCTTTTCTTTTATTCTAACTTACTATATAAGCCAAATTTTGGTTTTGTAATAGGAGGCAGCCATATATACGATTTTAGGTTAGATTTAGCTTAGGTTTTTGGGGTTTGCTTGGTTTCTCTTCAATTCATCTTGGTTTGACATCCATTTGGTTTGTAAGATTGACTATTCATCTTCCCTCTCATTTAATATAGATTGTTTTCCCCTTTATTCTTGCTTTCTAGATAACTTTCATGCTTTCATAATTAGTTTTATTGCTTTAATTCTTGCTTTCTTAGTCTAATTAGCATAACTTAGTTTAACTCACCATGCACCCTTAGATAAATAGGGTCGGGATTTCATTTCCGCCATTTTCGGGCCCCGAGCTCCGAAAACTAGGTTTAGTGCAAAATCGCGTTTAATTGAAACCGCGTGTATTAAAGTTGGATTGTTAAGCGTTTATCTTTCTTTGTCACGCAACGTTAGAGTTTATAGCGACAATCCGAGTTTAATCCGCGTGTGATCATTTTTGATTAAATGTTTAATCTCGCAACTTTGGCTTAAATTCCTTATTGTGTGATGTTTATGCTTAATTGGAAATGTTCGATTAGATTGCTTTCGAGCTTTAACTCTAGTTAGTAGTTGTTTCGATCCGTTTGGTAGGATGCGATCCCGATCCTCGCTTTCCTTTTATTTAGAGTTAACTTCTCTTTTCTTTTGTCACCATAACCACCCTATCACCTTTTCTTTTATTTATTTTACACCACTTTTATTCCTGAAGTAATTAAAACAATTAAAATCTAAAATTCAATCACACCCTGTGGATTTCTTACGATACCCGACTTACCGCTGTGCTTGCTTGTCAAGTGTAGTTGTAGTTTAGGTTTTTGTATTGAGTAGGCGAAACGAAAACAACGATTAGCGCACCTACGCGACGTTACTTTTCGCGCTCGATCATTCACAGACCTAAAAATCTCGAGGTATTACACCAAGGTCATTGTATTGGCAAAAAGTTAGGGAGTCTTTTGCAGAAAGTTCACCCACTAGAGCTTTCGAGGAGCTTGGATGTGAGAGTACCATGTCAACGGAAGAAAGACCTGCAGTGTCACCTACGTATGATTGAGTGCAGCGACACTAAAAAACATATGATTAGCACTTTCAGACTTATGGGAGTATCACTGCAGTAGTGGGAGCCTATTACCACCTCAAAGGAGAGGGATAGGATGCTAATAGTGGATTTTTTGGCGCAATTAGACCATAAGTACTTCCCGTCAGCTGTTCAGACGGAAATGAGGAGAAAATTTAATGACGCTATGTAGCGTGACCAATTAATGGATGACTACGAGGAAGAATTCACTCATTTGGATAACTTTATGCCAGATAAAGTGAACACGAAAGATAAAAACAACCTTAAGTTCGTGGATGGGATCGCCTGGAGGATCAGGCAACATTTATTCGGCAACCTAGATTTACACACATATTTGGAGGTTGTTAATACCGCACTTTTGCACTACCAATACCATCGCTTAAACTTGAAGGGAAGCAAGATAGTAGGTTAGATGAGCCAGTCAGGTAGGGAAGGTGGGATTACCTGAAATGATGGTGCATTATCTGATTTCCAGGGTATCGTCGTCGGCGTCTACCGTTCGTAGCATCTGATAGATGAGAGAAATTTTTTTCGACGATTTTTTTTAAATCAATGAATTTATATTACTTAACTCATTATTTCTATTTTAATAAATAAACATAATATTTTTGAAAAAAAAATTAACTATTTATTTGAAGAAGCAAAATAATTTTAAAATTTTGTACACTTTTTACCTTTTTTAGAGATCAAACGTCATCGACACTATCGACATTTTTATGAAAAATAAATAATTTATTTTGTTTTTAACATTTCCCAATCTGATCAAATTTTTAAAAATTATTTTAGACGTATTTTATATTTTTTAATTATTTTCCTAAAACTTATGAATTATTTTTTGTGTATTTTCTAATTTAAAAAAAATATGATTAAATTTTTATGATTTATTTCTTTTAAAGTATTCTTGAGGTTTTGTAAATGTTTTTTTAACTCATTTGTAAAATACTTTTAAATAAGAACAAATTTATATATTTTGTCACTTTGGAACTAATTAAATATATTTTTAGTATTTTCCGTATTATTTAATATCTTTTTTTGTTTTCAAAAAGTAATTTAATTTTTAGGTATTTTAAGTATGTGTTTATAAATATTGTATATGTGTACTTCAAAATTAAAATTTTCTGGAAACTTTTAATTATCCCGTTACATTTTTTTCGGAAAAGTACCTTTATGTCCATAGCATATGATTATATTTTTTTTCCCTTGAAGATAAGAATATGAGGGCTGTAGGTAACATAGATTATTTATTATGTTGAGGTGGTTTACCATAAGAATATAAATATGAACGATGAAGTGAAAATGAGGGTAACGTTGGAGGGAATAAACTTTAATTCTGTAATTTAGAATGAAATTTAACAACAAAATATGTCAAGGGATAGTACGGGAGTAATGTGTGGAATACAATAGGAATACAAAATGGAGCATCATTAATGCGTATGTATTAAGAAATGTGGTTCCCATTATTTCGTGCTTCAGCAATTATTAGAGATTATGGCCATCCCAAGCGACGTCGGGGGGATAGATCCCTCGAGAAGACTGCATCACGATCCCGCACCCCTCTTCGAAAGGTGCTTCGGTCGTCATCGGTGTGGGGTTAAATGTGAAGAGATGGAGTCACCAACCTATTTTGAGCAAAACAAGAAAAAGAACATGCTTCTACTTCGAGAGAGTTAAATCAAGGACAAACTAATGCATACAAAACCAATAGTCCAAAAGTTCGGGGGCTAAGTTATCGAATGGGAAGGTTTATGGCACCCATCCCGCCCTTTCGATCTCTCATGAGATAGTGTTACTGTTTTCCTTTATATCCTCGTGAAGTGTGTGTGCGTGTTTATATAATAGAGATCGAAATCATTGAACTCATACCATGGACAAGGTAGAGTGAGGTCATCCATAGGAATGTTCCCGAAATAACATATGTAGAAAGTATGACTTGTGCATTTATTACAATGTTGATCATTGTTAGGAGACAATAATATGTGTTGGATGAAACGCAAACAAGCATGATATATATATATATACATATGAGAATGGGAGATTCTTTAGAAAATTATAGAATTTGGGAAATTGAGAAAATAGGAAAATTGGACTCGAGTCTCAGCTTTTAATCTGAGACGCCTACTTAGATTATAAAGGCATCAAAGTCCACATAGTTCAATTGTATAACAGTGGTGGAGTTTATCCCATAGATTCAAACGGAATTTTATTATATGTGTATGTGTAGAAAATGTATTTTTGGTTTTGGAAAAACGTGTGATGGATAATTATTTTCGGAATTTACGGGTACCCTCTTTTATTAGTTTTTAGTATTTTTGTAGAAAATAAAGTGTGTGCAATATACTAATAAAGGTGAAGATATTAATGTGTATGAACTAAAGTACAAACTAAATTATGAATCTAATGTATATTATGCAAAAACAAGAAATTTAAAGAGAGAGGGAAGGAATTGGACCTTCTTTGAAACTTGATCTTTGATTTTCTATGTACTCGCTTGACTGTTTATGAATGTTGATAAAAGACAAGGATATTTTGCCAAATTGGGTACGAAAAGGATGAAAATCTAAGCTTGAATGGAACTTCACATGAGGAATGACACTGATTTCGAGGGAATGTTGTTGAGATCACTAATGTTGATGGATCTATTATGTGCCTTAGGAGTGTTGTCATGGATTTTATTTATAGGGTCAAGGGGGGTGCCTATTGGTAGGTGATACTTGACAGTGTGCCGATAGGCAAGGATCTGGACCTCTCAATTGGTAGTCTCGTATAGGTATTTATGAAAAAATATTCGTAGAATGCAAACCATTGATTTGAATTGTGCATAGGGCATACCGCTAGAGAGGTACTCTAGAGACCTTCAAGAGTCCTTTGGAGCACTCTTGAATATGAGAGTTGACTTTCGGTCAAATGTGGCTTAGGAGAGTACATCAGTCTTTTGAATCGGAGATCTTCGGATGGAAAGGGATCGTTCATCCGCATGGTATATCTGAATCGCATAAGGGGAAGACCATTGGAAAGTCTTGGAGATTTAATTTGACATTCCAAAGAGTTTTGCTTGGTTTGGAGGGTTGACCTTTGTTAACTGTGGCTCGGAAGTGCTTGGGGACCTTACAAAGTAAAACAGATCGCTCGTCCATACCATAGGTTAAAATAGTGAATGGGACAGACCATTGGAAAGTGTATTTAGTGAACTTAGGATATTCATTCAGTTTTGTTTGATTTGAAGAGTAGACTTTGGTCAAACGGGTCCCTGGAGCGCCTGATGGGCTGCAAATCAATTTTTGGGGGAAAAATGATCGTTCGTCCGAACGATTTTGATGTTTTTCACATGGGGAGGACCGTTGGAAAAGGATTTTAGTTGCCTTATAAGATTCAAAGAAATTTTCTCTGACGATGAAGTTTATTGGGGTCAATTCGGGGCTCGAGAGTGCCGGGTGGCCTTCGAATCAATTTTTGGTAGTAAAATGGTTCGTTTGTCTGAACCGTTATACATATTCGTGCATGGGGTAAATATTTGGAAAGTTTATTCAGATTCATTCAAATATTAAAATACCTTTCACTCTTATGATAGAGTTTGACCGAAGTCAAATGAAGCCCAGGGGCGCCCGATGGCATTGGGATCAATACTCAGAGTACGACATACTGTTTGTAGTGAGATGGGGAGGTTCTAGGGACCTAAGGGGAGACTTATGGGGTCCTGTAAGGTAATTTTTTTTAGAACCCCTCAATGGGTGAGCTTGAAACAAGTGATAGACATCAAATAGACACCACATGATAGACGTCGGTTCTATGAACCTAAGGGATGACGATGACCCATTCAGAGGGTCGGGGTCGATGCTGAGGACCTAAGGTGATGTTAGGGATGAATGATGGTGGGGACCTAAAGGATGTGATGAGTATTTAGGCGAACAATTTTATGGGTTAAAGCTTATTTTACGTGCTTAAGTAGATGCGACCGATTATACGGGTTAAAGCCAATTCTTCATGCTTAAGTAGAAGCGAGCAATTCTACGGTTCAAATCCAATTCTGAGGAGTTGAGATAGAGGTGACCAATGCTAGGGGTCAAAGCCAATTCTGAGGGATTATGTAGAATCGACCAATTCTAGGGGTCGAAGACAATTCCATAAGGTTATATAGAATCGACTGATTCTGTGGGTTGAATCCAATTCTACGGGCTTAAGCGAAGGGTTACCAATTGTGTTGGTCGAATCCAATTTTACGTGCTTATTTAGGATGACCAATTCTGAGGGTCGAAGCCAATTCTGTGAGCTCAAGGTAGAAGTGACCAATTTTAAGGGTCGAAACCAATTTTGAGGGCTTAAGATAGGGGTGACCAATTCTGAGGGTCAAAGCCAATTCTGAGCAGTCATTTAGGGAGATCGAGGGTTGAAGACAATTATGTGGGCTTAGGATAAAAGAGACCAATTCTGAGGGTCAAATCCAATTCTGCGGGCTTAAGGTAGGGGTGACCAATTCTGAGGGTCAAAGCCAATTCTGTGGGCTTATTTGGGGTGACTAATTCTATGGCTCAAAGCCAATTCCGCGAGATTAAGTAGAAGCGATTAATTCTAATGGCCAAAGCCAATTCTCGGGCTTTATTTAGGGTGACCAATTCTGAGGGTCAAAGCCAATTCTAAGGGCTTATTTGGGGTGAACAATTCTCCGAGTCGAAGCCAATTTTGAGGGATTAAGATAGAGATGACCAATTATGCGGGTCAAAGTCAATTCTGAGGGCTTAAGATAGAAGTAACCGATTCTGAGGGTCAAATACAATTCTAAGGTCTTAATTTCCTTTAGGAAGTTTGGGGGCTCCACTAGGAATGTTTAATCTTTCTATAGGGATTTGGGTAAGCATTTGACTTTAGGTTCCACTGGTGAAAATGGAATGATCCGAGGGTTTTTAGCTAGGGAATGTTTTGAATTTTTGAGTGCCCTCAGAAGACATTGCGGGGGATAATTGTTTTCTGGAATTCCACTAGGGATGTAAAAAAAAGTTTTTGTTGGTGCAAAAGGTTTTAAAATTAATTTGGTAATTTTAGGCATTTTTCAAGATTTTTTGGTATTTGTTTTTTTGGAATTTTTGTCCAAAATTTTGAAGGGTGTGCCGATCGCCATAGATGGAGGGGTGACAAACGACAGTGCCACGGTCTTTTAGGATTCCTCGAGTAGGTGGAGGGTCAGTCTCGATCCTTGGGTGGTAGGGAGATGCCGATTGGCATGCCCCGTAGCCTCCTATAAAAAAAAGGGGTGGGCTCTCCTCATTTTTCACAATTTTCTGACTTCCCTTCTTTTCAAAATAACTTTTGAAAATCGTTCTAACGTACAAAATGGTTGATTTCTCAAGCAACGCTACTCACATGGCATGGTTTAATGCTGACGATTGGGTAGTCTTGGAGTGGAGGTGTAGGGTTCCCCTTCCACTTGGCAGCGAGAACTCATTCGTCTTATTTGAGATTGTGGTAGATGATCAGACACTTTTGTGTGAGCCCTCGTGTCATCGTTCTTCTAGGGTAGTGAACCCCGACCTCTATGTAAGTATTGATCACTTTTTGGTATTCATTTCCTTTTTTCTTGACGAGATTGGTTTACTCATTGAATTTGATAATTGTTTTATTTATTTATTGACAGTCTGACATCTCCATGTAGAGTATATGTGCCTCAGGGATGACAGGTCATAGGGATAATTGGGATCATCTTCGACATGTGGTTCCCCGGGTGGTGTCATCAGTCGAGTTCGGGAAGTAGGTGTATGTTCTGGACCAGACGACCCATTCCACGGTTGTTTTGTGTGCTCTAGGGGAAAGGTGGTGGGACACTATCCACACCATCCATCTTGTCTTAGGGGAAATGATGGTGACTGCTATTGATGTGAAGTAGATCCTGGGGATGGATTGCAAGGGTGTGAAGATTAAGGTGGATAGGACATTGAGGGTGACATTGGGGGCAAAGATGGTGGCATTAGGTGATGCGGAGAGGGTGGTTTATGGGGACTATTATTGGGAGGAGGATCGATGAGGGCGATGATCAACAGGTGCATCATATGACCCCGCGTGTTTATTCTGTTGGTGTTGGGAGGTTTTCTGTTTGGGACAAGTGGTGACATCGTCCACTTGTGGTTTTTGCCATTTAGGAGGGTATTCTTGGACATCCATCTTTATGATTGGGGGAGCCTTACTTTGGCAACCCTTTATTATTCTCTTGATTCTTTCAGCTGGTGTTGCCGACAGTCTTTTATTGGAGCCACGTATCTTCTGGAGGTATTCTTTATTTTTTAGCATTTTTCATTTCGGCATTTTCCTTTTTCCTTCATGTGCTTTATTATTGATTTCTTAAATGTTTTCCTTCGCAGATGTGGTTTTATGAGGTGATTGGGTTAAATACCTAGTTAATATCTTTAAAGGATGATTTTTATGGGGAATTTTGTCATATGTACAAGTGGCAGAGGTCCAACCAACAATCGAAGAAGTCTCTCTCTCTAGAGACGGTGCATCATGTCTTGAATGGCCTGACAAATGAGTGGTTAAGCCTTTTTTTCTTAAGACTATCATTTCTTTTAATGATATTTTGTTTATATTGATCTTTTGATCTTATTGGGGGGATTTTCATGTGACCTTTTATCCTGGGGGACGACCATTGAACACACTAGGTTAACTTGGATACATGCGCTGATGTGGCTTCTGCTGGCTCATGAGTTTGGAAAATCTTCATACCACAAGGAGAGGCTAGTCCAATATATCATGGAGGACAACATTACGGTGCCTCCAATGAAGACCCTGTTTTCATAAGGCGAGTGCGGGAGTTATCAAAGGATGCCCGGGTAGCGGCGATGATGGGATAGTCGTATTAATTGTATACTGACACAACAGTTATGTATGACTAGATAGATTTTGTGTCAATCTAGTTTATGCATCCCAGTATATATGATGTGATGTCTCTTCCATACGTGAGTTCGAGTCGGAAGGTGGGGTCCTCCCATGGTGCAGGTGGTGCGACGATATCAGTGGAGACGACGTCTTCCGAGGATTCTTTTATGCGGCTGCATTCGCTTAGTTACAACATTCGGTGAGCTACTGAACCATCCTAGTGATATGGACCCAGAGGAGTTGAGTTTAATGGAGGAGGTCCTTTGACCTGCGGTATACTTTTTTCCTCTTTGTCTTTTGAATTTCTGATTTCTTCCTTTGCCTCAAACAGATGGATTTGCTATTTTCTATTTTGTTTTGAAGCATATATGGGTCTCCACCACACGTCTGAGGGATATTATGGATTGGAAATCTTCGACGACTGCTCATATTAAGGATGCAATTTCGGCTCCTTCTTGTTTGGTTTTGTCTGCCTCATCTGAGGAAGGGTGGGGTTGTGGGAGCGGTGGAACATCGTCTGGTCATAGGGGGAAAAGGGCACGTCGTAGGGATGTAGGCTCTTAGAGAGAGAGAAGAGAGAGGGGAGAGATGTTGCAAGTGAGTAGAGAGAGAGAAAATTTGGATGAGAGCAATATAGAAGGAAAATTGGGTTCGGGCTGAGTCCCGTTGTTTTTTTATTTTTCCTGAAAGATATCAATGAAATGCAGCAAAAATCTATGCAAATGAAGTGAACTTTGTTTTTCTTTTTGTTAATTTCTTTTTGTGATTAATACAGAAGGTCTTTTTACTTTGTGGCTGAGACCGCAAAAATAGAATTTGAAAATTGTTTTTGAGAAGGATATTATTTTAAAATGGCATGAGTAAAAGCATATCAGTCCAGTCAAATCAGTCCAGTCAAATCAAACCAAGGCTTTGATTGCACTTTCTTCAATTTCTTGGTACTTGGTGGGGCAAGTTTTCCTTCGATTTTTACAGGATTTCTTGTATTTTCTTGAGAGTTTTTAAGTATAAATAGGGGTGTTGATGGACCTTTTCTTTAAGCCTCCCCATCCTTTTTCCTTTACATCCTTATTTGCTAATTTTCTTCTTCTTTTGTGAGATGACTCTCCCTGGTAGTGTTGAGTTTGCGAACTACCTCGAAACATTGGAAGTAATGTGTTCCTATAGTGTTGAATATGATGCTTTCAACATGCAATGAGTCTCTTTGTGGAGCAATCGGCCCATAGAGTGGAATATGCTGATACAACCATGGAATTCTGGTACCCTAAAGATCATGTCTTTTGCTTGGGGTTGAATGAAATTTGTCCTACCTACATGGAATTTTCACTCTGGGTTGCCTGAGTTTTCCTATTCTCCTATGGAATTATTAGCTGGAATTCTCCATATCTCGTCTTCGACACCAAGGCCGTCGATTATGGGAGGAATAATTTCTCTTTCGACGGTCATGCGTTTCGTGCATTCACAGGATGTGGACGATGCCGGCTATGTTGGGGCCATCATCCTGGGCCTGATTTCAAAACTATAATTACTAACTGGGGAAGTCCTGGTGGATCACCAACTTACAGCTATTGTTTCTTGGATGTCGTACCATTGTAGTCTTGCGGCGGTGATACTGGTGGAGACATTGAATGGTCTGGATGCCTGGCGGGAAGGTCATTTCGACTTCCTGAGGAGTAGCCCTATAATGTTATTCATGCGCATGTTAAAGAGGTTTATTATGGTGTTCCCACCTGAATATCCTTTGTCGGTGATGCCAACCTTCTTCTCACTCTATTCTATTAGCATAGGCCTGGACAGTGATGTGACACCCCGCCTAATTAAATACCGTGCGATCACTCCTTTATTAAATTAAAATCAAGGTGAACAGTTGGTTCATTCTTAGCATCACTGTCAAAAATACTTTTTCCAATTTAAACACCCTAAATAATTAAGTAAAGTCTCAAAACCATTTAGACATTACTTTCCAAATTTTATTTTATGTAAACCAACATTTAAAACTTTATGAAATTCACAATTTAATAGTCACACCACAACTATCCTGGAACATACAATCCAAATAATCAAAAATTCAACTAGTTGAATCCAACATTTAATACTTTAAATGAAAACATCCTGGCAATAATAAATCGCAAAGTGCAAGTACTGGAAATAAATGGATTTCAATATCCAATAAAACAATTGAATAATGGAAAGGGAGACACATTCCCAACTGAATATATAGTGCTAGAAATAGAATCAAGAAATGAGGTCGTCTAAGCAAGAGGCCTGCAACTCCCACCTAAGCTGCAACACGTTCCTTCCAAAGGATCCTATATAAGACGCCCCTGTGGATGGGCACCTGTAATATATACATATATATATACATACAAGAGAGAAAGGAAAAATAGAAACGGGTCAGAGCCCGATTGTGAAAATGATTTAAAATTTGTTTAGCAAGTATTTAAAATGTTTACAGGCCAATGCAACAACATATTAGTGCGGCACTCCCTTGAGAAAATTCTCACCTCTCTTCTAATGTGCACGCCTATCGCACTAACCTTCCCAATGGTTTAACTTATCTTAGGTTACTTGTAAGATTTAAAACTTAACAATTTAATTGTTTAAGGGGATAATTTCATTTGATCACAAAGTTCTCATTTAAACCTTATTTGCTAATAAAGTTTCCCACTGTCCTATTATACTTTTCAAAACAAGCATTTCCAATTTGAAGTCATTACTCATTTATTACTTACCGTAAACACAACAAGAAGTTCCAAATTTCAGAAATTCATATATATATTAAATACTCGTAGAATATATATATTCTTACAGCAGCACACATAAAATTTTTGGTGCGGGCATACTCTGCTATCCAATCCCTGTATCACTCGTACTAAGGGAAATACAAGTTCGGAATCACTCTCGAACTGTATTAATACATACACAAACAATATTGAGGCGAATCATAGTTTCCAAGTCCAAGAGGTCATCATATACACTCGCGTCTCTTAGGACCGTGACTAACGATACGATAGTCTGTACCTAGGATTCCTATCTTCTTGGGTAGAAGTTAATATCCCCCGTAAAGGTCCCATCGAGATAAGACTGTCCCAACGCGATAACCTCAGGGATAGAAAGTAGTGGGGGCATGATTTTCACATGTATATAGTATATGCATAAACACAATCATGTAAATATACTACTCTTTCTATATCAGATTTAGGTTCATCTCATAACCCGTAATTATAACATTTATCCTTATTTCTCAATATTTAGTTATCACTTATAACGGTTCGTCTCTTACTTTTATTTTGAGGGATTATTCCAACTTACAATGTAACACTCATGGACTCTATCCTCCCAAGTGTAAAATTCAGTTGGTACTCATCTATTTTCCATCGTAACTATCTTACGCGTCTTTCCCTTTAATACATAATTCTATCGTCCCTTATATGTAAACATCCCAAAAATCAAATCTCGTCTGACATTAAAGGTCTCATAATTATTAATAAGTCCTACTGGTCTTCTTTATCTCCCAAAATATTTTAATAAGGATGTCCAAATATTTTTACTCATTTAATTTGAATTTAACTATTTACAAAGGGGAAATATGCGTCTGCTAGAAGGGGTCGATCGATCGTTTGCAGGAGCTCGATCGATCGATGCGTCGATCGATCGACACCCCTGGTTCGATTGATCGATAAAACAGGTATGGCGAATTCTGCAGATTAACAGTTACGAGTTCTATCATCCAACCTCAACCAAATTAAGATTTTTAACACCCAAACTCCCAGAAATTCGTACTACAAACATTATA
This sequence comes from Sambucus nigra, assembly GCA_949130495.1. NCBI lineage: Eukaryota > Viridiplantae > Streptophyta > Magnoliopsida > Dipsacales > Adoxaceae > Sambucus > Sambucus nigra. The sequence goes on along the minus strand of OX422219.1, from coordinate 475,956,597 downwards.
AACCCAAACTAACAATCTTCTACGTAAAGCATGTAAATTTTCATCAATAACCATGAATTAAAAGGGCAAAACTTGTATAAACCTCTTGAACCCTAGGAATTTCTTTTAACTTTGTTCTAATCAATATTTTTCCAGAATTTCATATTCTAAAACATCAAAAATCCGTGGTTCAACATCTACATATGAAGGGGATTTCCAGATTTCCATAAATATCATTACTACATGCAATTTCCTATCTCCAACATGGGTTTTCTTCCATGAAACTCAACCTAATCAACCCTAGGCTAACATGAGTGATACATTAACGAAAATAAACAAGATAAACACTTGCCTATAAATTTCAGAGTTTTGAATTGTGGACAAATTTGGTGTGGTTGCGTTTCCCATCGCGCGATCTACGCGTTGGTGGTGGTGGCGGTGCAACCGGATGAATTTTCGGCCTAGAACACCTTGGTAAACTCTCTCCTTCCCTATGCTATGGCCGTCACTTGTCTTTCGTTGTTTCAACACTAGAAGGCAACCTTATACATCTGATATAACCCTTGAAAATTCATGCGTTTAATTGCCTGAAATTACAAAATGTCCAAAATGCCCTCCCGGGGCGCTAAATAAGCCTAAAAATGCCCCGGGACCCAAACTAAACCCTCGGGTACACTTTTCTTACTATCTCGACCCTTACGGACACTTTGGCACACTCAAAACGACCATACGAACAATTTATAATTTATTCACTTTTATTAATCAACATTTAGTCCTGACGCGACACGAGCGCGTCCCGACTCAAATTTCCAAAATTGTCATTTTATTCACTCTTGACATTTAATATAACAAATATTATATATTACTCTACTCATTAGTAATATTCAACAAGTTTCCCATAATTACTAACTGACATCACATTAATAATTATAAAGTAAGACACGTGCGCGTCCCGACTCAAATTTCCAAAATTGTCATTTTATACACTCTTGACATTTAATAGAACCAATATTATATATTACTCTACTCATTAGTAATATTCAACAAGTTTCCCATAATTACTAACTCACATCACGTTAATAATTATAAAGTAATTAATTTCTAGATTTATATTAAATTAATAAGTCACATTAAAATTAATAAATCCCCAAATTAATAAAGCATAAAATACGGGGTATTACATACTTCCCCCCTAATAACTGAATTTTGTCCCGAAATTCGAAAAATAAGGGATATCTGGTAAGAATAAATCTGGATATCTCTCCCGCATATCTGCCTCACATTCCCAAGTGGATTCCTCCACATTATGGTGCTCCCACTGGACCTGTACAAGTGGAACTACCTTCGACCTCAATCTCATCTCGCTATGGTCTAGGATAGCCACCGATCTCTCCTCGTAAGAGCTGTGAGGCTGTAAGTCCATCTCCTCTATTGCAATGTGGATATGGGCCATATCATCCCGAAGGAATCGTCTCAACGATGAGATGTGGAATACATCGTGAATGCTATGTAAATGCTCTGGCAGTCCCAATCTGTATGCTACTCGCCCAATCCTCTCGATAATAGGAAATGGTCCCACGTACCTCGGGGCCAATTCCCCTTTTTTCCCAAACCTCATCACTCCTTTCATAGGAGATATACGTAGTAATACTTGGTCCCCCACATTAAACTCTCGGAAGAACCGTTTTGCATCAGCGTAGCTCTTCTGTCTGTCCTGGGCTACTCGAATGCGACTCCTAATTATCTCAATCCTAGCGGAGGTTTCCTGAATCACCTATGGTCCTAGCAACTTGTTATTGCCCACCTCTAATCAACAAGTTGGGGAATGACAAGGTCTGCCATGTAAAGCCTCAAATGGAGCCATGCCAATCGTGAACTGGTAAGAGTTATTATAAGCGAACTCTACCAGTGGAAGATGTGGATCCCAACCTCCTCCAAAATCAAGGACACACATGTGTAGCATATCCTCTAGCATCTGATTGGTATGCTCTGTTTGCCCATCTCTCTTTGGGTGATAAGCTGAACTCAACCTCAACTCTGTACCCATAGCCTCCTGAAATCTCTCCCAGAAATGCGATACGAAAAATATGTCTCTATCTGACACAATATTCAGGGGCACCCCATGTAATATGATAATATCAGTAACAAATAAATGAGCATATCGACCCATGGTATAGTGTGTCCGCACCGGCAGAAAATGATCCACCATGGTCAAACGGTCTACAATCACCTATATAGAGTCGTAGCCCCGTTGTTATGTAGGCAACCCTGTAATAAAATCCATGGAAATACTCTCCCACTTCCACGCGAGTATTTCCAATGGATGAAGCAACCCTGACGGTTTCTGATGGTCCACCTTTACCAGCTGGCAGGTAGAACACTTGGACACGAACTCAGCAATATCCTTCTTCATCCCACTCCACTAGTATTGCTGCCTCATATCCTGGTATATCTTATCTCCCTCAGGATGTACTGTAAATCGGGACCCGTGAGATAGGGTCATCACGACATGATGTAAGTGTTCTCCTTCTGGAACCACCAATCTCCCATAAAACCTCAAACCCCCATCAGAACTAACAGAATATGACTCAGCACCCACAACTAAAAGTCGTACGATCTGCTCCTGGAAAAACGAGTTTGCAGTCTGTGCCTGTATCACCCTCATAACAATCTCAGGTGTCACTGTCATAACAGATATGAAGGAACGGGCTACTACATCCTGGTGACCCAAATCCTTCAACTTTGCTCTCCAGACGTCCGCTACATCGTATACCGGTCTACAGCTCAACGCATCAGCAACTACATTGGCCTTCCCCAGATGGTATTGTAGGTCGAACTGATAGTCTTTCACAAACTCTAACCATATGCGCTGACGCATATTCAGCTCTCACTGAGTGAACAGGTACTGCAGTGACTTGCGGTCTGTGAACAAGCGAAATTTCTCCCCCAATAAATAGTGCCTCCATATCCTCAGTGCAAAAATGATTGATGCTAACTCCAGGTCGTGGGTGGGGTAATTATTCTCATGCGTCTTAAGCTTGCGGGAGGCAAAAGCTATCGCCTTCTCCTCCTACTGAAGTACTCCCCCAAGTCCCCGTAAAGAGGCATCGGTGTAAACCAGGTACTCCACACCCGGCTTCGATAAAGCAAGGACTGGTGCTGAAGTAAGCTTGTCTTTCAGCTCATCAAAATCAAATTGACAAGCATTATCCCAAACATATAGTACCACTTTGCGAGTTAGGTTTGTCAATGGTCCGGTTAATTTGGAAAATCCCTGAATGAATCTCCTGTAGTATCCGGCTAACCCCAAGAAACTACGCACTTCCGTCGGTGTCGTGGGCTATCCCCACTCCCTCACCGCTGACACTTTACTCAGGTCAACTGTTATCCCCTGTTCAGAAACAACATGTCCCAAGAACTGCACTTCACGAATCCAGAATCCGCACTTCTCATACTTAGCATACAACTGATGCTCTCGTAGAGTCTGAAGAACCTGCCTCAAGTGCTCAGCATGCTCCTCCTCAGAGTATGAATATATCATAATGTTATTTATGAAGAAAATGACGATTTGATCCAAGAACTCTCTGAACACTCGGTTCATTAAGTTCATGAACACGGATGGAGCATTTGTGAGTTCGAATGGCATCAATCTAAACTCATAGGACCCATACCTCATCAAGAAAGCAGTCTTTGAAACATCCTTCTCCCTAATTCGTAGCTGAAGGTACCTCGACCTCAAATCTATCTTAAAAAAGAAAGTTTCTCCCCTCAGCTGGTCAAACATATCATCGATTCGAGGCAACAGATACTTGTTTCATATTGTGTCCTTGTTCAGTTCCCAGTAGTCCACGCATAGCCTCAGTCAACCATCTCTCTTTTTCACAAACAAGACTGGAGCGCCTAGAGGTGAGGTACTCCTGCAAATGAAGACCTGACCTAGCAGCTGCTCTATCTTATCTCATAACTCTCGCATCTCCGCAGGGGCCATACGGTATGGAGTGCGTGCTATAGGTCTACTATCCGGTAATAAATCTATGACAAAGTCAATCTTTCGACTAGGGGGTAGGCCTGGTATCTCTTGAAATACATCGAAATACTCACGAACAACTGGGATCAAGTCTAAGGGAATCACAATCTCCTTAGAGGTATCCTCCTCTATGTAATACAAATGAGCGGTCGAGCCTCCCCCTGGGAGAGGCATCGCAACTACAAACATCTCTTTCCCCGAAATGGCAAAAACAATACTCCCACCAAAATAATCTATCATGGCCCTATAAGCAGCGGGCCAATCCATACCGATAATAACGTCATGCTCATGCATATCTAAGACTAACATGTCTGCAGGTAATACCAAGCTACCAATATATACCCCCACACCCTGACATATAAAGAAAATAAGCGAACCATTTCCCAGTGGTGAGTCTACACACGTCACAGTGATCTCTACTGTGTCTAATAACCCTAAGGCCTTCTCAAAATGGGTAGCTATAAAACAGTGCGTCGCCCCAGTATCAAATAAAACTCGACCCATAGTACCATGGATAGGAAGCATACCCTCAATCGCGAGTGGAGTCTGTGGAGCTACTGCCTGGTGGACGTTATAGACACGTCCATACTTTAACTGCCCCTACTTCACTAGAGATACAGGAATAGCTGGTAGGGCTGGTACCTGGGCTGGTGCTGGAAGGGCGGCTTGAAAAAGTGTCCTCTTTGGGTCATTACGGGCGCCCTGCTGCTGTGGGGCCCTATCACCCTCTAGGTAATCCTGGCGCTTATGGCCATGCTTATCGCACACAAAACATCGGCCTCTGAAGTTACCTCTCCTCTGACCTTGCTGACCACGGCCCTGCTGGCCGTTTCCACCCCGCCACTGGCCTTGTTGGCCCTGATGAAAACGTTGTTGGCCCTGTTGGCCTTGCTGCTATTGCTGTTGGCCTTGCTAGCCCTACTGATTAGGCTGGCCCTACTGACCCTGCCTATAACCCCCAAATCCCTGCCTGTAATCACCTGATCGGAAGCTCTTAGCAGGGTCCCCCTGATGGGAACTCTGCTCATGCTGATGAGTCTGTCCCTGGGATGTTGGCGCTCCACCAGCGCCACTACTCCCTGTCCTGCCCTGCTGGCCAGACTCTCCTGCTAGCTTACTTCCCTATAGATGGAAGCGGTGATCCTGGCAGTGTAATAAGGCATCATTGAGTACATCTGTAAAGGTACTCAGAGACAAATTCCCTATAAGATGCTAACAGATCCTCTAAGCTAACCCGTCCACAAACAACATAATCTTCTTAACCTCAGTACGTGCCTCATCTGGCACTATGGTTCAGAAGTCTCGTGAACTCCTCCTCATACTCAACAACGGTAGAATTTTCCTGCTTCAAGTTCAGTAACTTTCTCCTCATCTCAGTTTACATGGAGGGTGGAAAGTACTTGCGGTCAAATCGCTCCCAAAATGACTGAATCGGGATCGTATCCCTCTCCTCCAAGGTGGTGGTGGATTCCCACCACTGCAAAGCATCCCCCACTAACTTGATGGAAGCCAACAACTATTTTTATACGTCTGTGCACTTATACATACGCAGATGCTGCTGGATATCTTTCTTCCATTGGCTGACGATGATGATATCTGAACGACCCGAGAACTCGGGGGGATGCGCCTTCTGAAAGGCATCCCTAACCCGCTCCTACGCAGATGGAAGCTATGAAGGTACTGGCGCCACTGCCTGAATCTGGGGTGGAGCCTGCTGTACCACCGCTAGCACTTCATTCACCGCCTGAGCAACAATAGCGGCTACCTCATTAGCATTCATCGTACCCTGAGCCGGAGCTGCTGGCTGCTCGGCTTGGGAATGCCTATCCTTTGGTGCACGTCTCGGGGGCATCTTAAACGTGAAGGGAATTTATTAGTCTACAGTATCATCAAATCTCAAATAGCTGAAGACGTAAATGTAAAAGCAAGAATACAACAATACTAGAATAGGGCTCTATAAAAAATGCTAAGCTGAAAGTGAAATAAGCTGTACAGATCCTAAGGACACTAGAACCTGATGCTTTGATACCACATGTGACACTCCGCCTAATTAAATACATGACGATAACTCCTTTATTAAATTAAAATCAAGGTGAATAGTTGGTTCATTCTTAGCATCACTGTCGAAAATACTTTTTCCAATTTAAACACCCTAAATAATTAAGAAAAGTGTCAAAACCATTTAGACATTACTTTCCAAATTTTATTTTATGTAAACCAACATTTAAAACTTTATGAAATTCACAATTTAATAGTCACACCACAACTATCCTGGAACATACAATCCAAATAATCAAAAATTCAACTAGTTGAATCCAACATTTAATACTTTAAATGAAAACATCCTGGCAATAATAAATCGCAAAGTGCAAGTACTGGAAATAAATGGATTACAATATCCAATAAAACAATTGAATAATGGAAAGGGAGACACATTCGCAACTGAATAAATAGTGCTAGAAATAGAATCAAGAAATGAGGTCGTCTAAGCAAGAGGCCTGCAACTCCCACCTAAGCTGCAACACGTTCCTTCCAAAGGATCCTATACAAGACGCCCCTGTGGATGGGCACCTGTAATATATACATATATATATACATACAAGAGAGAAAGGAAAAATAGAAACGGGTCAGAGACCGATTGTGAAAATGATTTAAAATTTGTTTAGCAAGTATTTAAAATGTTTACAGGCCAATGCAACAACATATTAGTGCGGCACTCCCTTGAGAAAATTCTCACCTCTCTTCTAATGTGCACGCCTATCGCACTAACCTTCCCAATGGTTTAACTTATCTTAGGTTACTTGTAAGATTTAAAACTGAACAATTTAATTGTTTAAGGGGATAATTTCATTGGATCACAAAGTTCTCATTTAAACCTTATTTGCTAATAAAGTTTCCCAGTGTCCTATTATACTTTTCAAAACAAGCATTTCCAATTTGAAGTCATTATTCATTTATTACTTACCGTAAACACAACAGGAAGTTCCAAATTTCAGAAATTCATATATATATTAAATACTCGTAGAATATATATATTCTAACAGCAGCACACATAAAAATTTTGGTGTGGGCATACTCTGCTATCCAATCCCTGTATCACTTGTACTTAGGGAAATACAAGTTCGAAATCACTCTTGAACTGTATTAATACATACACAAACAATATTGAGGCGAATCATAGTTTCCAAGTCCAAGAGGTCATCATATACACTCGCGTCTCTTAGGACCGTGACTAACGATACGATAGTCTGTACCTAGGATTCCTATCTTCTTGGGTAGAAGTCAATATCCCCCGTAAAGGTCCCATCGAGATAAGACTTTCACAACGCGATAACCTCAGGGATAGAAAGTAGCGCGATAACCTCACATGTATATAGTATATGCATGAACACAGTCGTGCAAATATACTACTCTTTCTATATCCAATTTAGGTTCATCTCATAACCCGTAATTATGACATTTAACCTTTTTTCTCATTATTTAGTTATCACTTATAACGGATCGTCTCTTACTTTTAGTTTGAGGGATTATTCCAACTTACTACGTAACACTCATGGACTCTATCGTCCCAAGTGTAGAATTCAGTAGGTACTCATCTATTTTCCATCGTAACTATCTTACGCGTCTTTCCCTTTAATACATAATTATATCGTCCCTTATATGTAAACATCCCAAAAATGCAAATCTCGTCTTACAATAAAGGTCTCATAATTATTAATAAGTCCTACTAGTCTTCTTTATCTCCCAAAATATTTTAATAAGGATGTCCAAATATTTGTACTCATATAATTCGAATTTAACTATTTACAAATGGGAAATATGAGTCTGCCAGAAGGGGTCGATCGATCGATGGCAGGAGCTCGATCGATCAATGCGTCGATCGATCGACACCCCTGGTTCGATTGATCGATAAAACATGTATGGCGAATTCTGCAGATTAACAGTTACGAGTTCTATCATCCAACCTCAACCAGATTAAGATTTTTAACACCTAAACTCCCAGAAATTCGTACTACAAACATTATAAACCCAAACTAACAATCTTCTACGTAAAGCATGTGAATTTTCATCAATAACCATGGATTAAAAGGGCAAAACTTGTATAAACCTCATAAACCCTAGGAATTTCTTTTAACTTTGTTCTAATCAATATTTTTCCAGAATTTCTTCTTCTAAAACATCATAAATCCGTGGTTCAACCTCTACATATGAAAGGGATTTCCAGATTTCCTTATATATCATTACTACATGCAATTTCCTATCTCTAACATGGGTTTTCTTCCATGAAACTCATCCTAATCAACCCTAGACTAACATGAGGGATGCATTAACAAAAATAAGCAAGATAAACACTTCCTTGGAAATTTTAGAGTTCTGATTTGTGGACGAAATTGGTGTGGTTGCGTTCCCCGTCGCGCGATCTACGCGTTGATGGTGGTGGCTGTGCAACTAGATGAATTTTTGACCTAGAACACCTTGGTAAACTCTCCCCTTCCCTCTCCTATGGCCGTCACGAGTCTTTGGTTGTTTTAATCCTAGAAGGAAACCTTAGACATCTGATATAACCCATGAGAATTCGTGGGTTTAATTGCCCAAAATTATAAAATTTCCAAAATGTCCTCCCGAGGCGCTAAATAAGCCTAAAAACGCCCCGAGACCCAAACTAAACCCTCGGGTATACTTTTCTGACTATCTCGACCCTTACGGACACTTTCCCGCACTCAAAATCACCATACGAGCCACTTATATTTTATGCACTTTTATTAATCAACATTTAGTCCCGACGCGACACGGGCGCGTCCCGACTCAAATTTCCAAAATTGTCATTTTATTCACTCTTGACATTTAATAGAACAAATATTATATATTACTCTACTCATTAGTAATATTCAACAAGTCTCCCATAATTACTAACTCACATCACGTTAATAATTATAAAGTAAGACATGGGCGCGTCCCGACTCAAATTTCCAAATTTGTGATTTTATTCAGTCTTGACATTATATTAGAACCAATATTATAGATTACTCTACTCATTAGTAATATTCAACAAGTTTCCCATAATTACTAACTCACGTCACGTTAATAATTATAAAGTAATTAATTTCCAGATTTATATTAAATTAATAACTCACATTAAATTTAATAAATCCCCAAATTAATAAAGCATAAAAATACGAGGTATTACAATTGAGAGCTGGGAAAGCTGGTTCATAGAGCATGGGGCTCAAAATTTATGGTGGTCAATGCCTTATTAGGGGAAGCTGCTACCATTCAGGAACTCGAGGAGTAATAATATGTCCATTTAGTAGGCCTCAGGTAGATCTCTTTCGTCTTTCCTGGGAGGCTACTACACTAATTTGGTTGGAAGCACATTGTTCCACTACAACTTGGTTTTCTGTGGAGAATCATCATCTATTGACCAGTCCCTCCCAATCTGTGGGTAGAGTTTAGCACGTCTCTAGGGACTACAAAAGTTGTTGTGGAAGAAGGTAGTGGCCAAGATGATGGCTGTGGAGACTGGGCAAAGGTTATTTTCCATATCTAACACCATGGAGGGAGATGTTGTGGTTTTCCCAGAGCTACTCCTAGTTGATCGCTCTATGGAGCATTTAACACTCCATTCATGCAGGGGATGTTTGGGGACCCTAGGATGCAGTTAATGAGAGGACTGGTTCCTCTGGCAGCTGCGGGTAGGATTTTGTGGCGGTTTTGTAATGGGTGTGGTTCTATTTGTGGTTAAATGTTGGAATAATGGGAGGGTGATTTTTAGGAGTAGTGGGGATTTTTTTTAGGAAGGTAGGTGTAGGCTAGAAAGGGAAGTCATTTGATTCCCTATGCCGATCTAATTGTACCAAAATTTTGAATAATGAAATAAAGAAGTTTTTAATTATCTAGTTGTGCCTCTTGGTGACTTTTGCATTTTGAATTATTTATACAAATTTCTAAAGCATAATTAATCCTTTTGTTCATGTATAAAAATGAACTATCATTCTGGGGGATAAGAACATAATATAATTTTGTGAAAAAGAAGGGGTTCGTGCTCATGTAAAAAGAAGTTTTTTTTAAGAATAGAAAGGAGATGATAAGAGTAGTAGCGCACTGAGATCTTGGGGTATGTGTTGATTTTCTTGAGACAATCCAAGTTGAAAAGATGCGCAATTTCTTCTCCATCAAGGTTGGTGAACATAGAGGCACTGCCTAACAAGATCTTCTTGATGATGTATGGGTCTCTCCAATTGGGCTTGAATTTACCTTGGGGTCCTAGATAGGCTCTACTATTTATTTGAGGGCTAAGTCCCATTCTCGGACAGCGCGATCCTTTACTCTCTCGTTGAATGATAGTTATATACGACAATGGTATCATTTTAAGTGATATAGATATTTTGACCTCCTTTCGTGCAGGAAGGACAACTCGTCAAGACGAATTTGATGTCAGTCATCCTCACTGACATTACTTTCTAGCATGACACATTACGAAGGGATTTTTAGCTACATGGGTATGACTGCTTACATTCAATAGACTAGAGAGTAAGGGGTAGCCCCAGTAGAGGTTCAAACAGAAGTGCGGTAGACCCAGAGGACATAAGCGATCCTATCGGCCCAATCTCGATAACTCTCCGTCATCTTACTGATAATGTCTTTAATGTTCTTATTATCTTCTTCGACTGCTCCATTGGTCTGAGGTCGGTATGGAGAAGATTTATGTCTTTAATTGTCATAATCAACGACCACATACGTAACTTATGCCTCGAAGTGTAACTCGTTGTCTGATACCAGCTCGTGCGGGACCCCATATCGATAAATGATGTTTTTTCTTGGAGAACCTGGCCACTATCTTAGCATTCAAAATTCCGTATGACTCGACTTCGACCCATTTGGTGTAGTCATTGGCAACTAGGATGAACTCATGTCCGTTGGATGTTTTTTGTGTAACTTTTCCTATGATATTAATTCCCCATGTGGAGAATGGCAAGGGAGAAATCATGTTGTAAAATTCCTGTTAAGGCACACATTTTATGTTGGAAAAATATTAACATTTGAGGCATCTACGAACATAGGTTGTGCAATCTTAAACCACGGTAGTCCAAAAGTAACCCTATTGGGTGATCTTCTTGGAGAGAATACGGTCGTTCATATGGTGTCTACATTCCTCGGTGTGTATTTTCTACATCATTTATTCAATGTTAGCTCCTGCGATGCAGTGAAAATAGGTTCCATCAAACTTTCTCTTAAATAGTGCTTTATCACAGAGAATGCAATAGGTAGCAAGTCTACGGAGAGTTGCTCAGTCTTTCTTGTCAGATCCTTGGGGATACCAACCATGTTTGAGGTAGTGCCAAATATCATAGTACTAGCAGCCGACTATCTCGGGATCTTCCTCCGTTCCAAGGTCAATGTGGTAGCAGTGGGTTGGTTTGTCTTATTTTTTGACAAGGAAAGGAGCCATGGCCATTCCTTTGGGCATGTCAATCATTGAGGCTAAGGTAGCAAGGGAATCAGTTAGATTATTCTTTGCTCACAGAAGGTAGTGGAAGGTGAGTTAATGGAATTGATAAGATAGCTCTTTTAGGTGGGCATGAAAAGGTAAGAGTTTCTCGTCTTTGACTTTCCATTTTCTAAGTACTTACCTGATGATGAGGGTTGAATCGCCATAGACATCAAGGTATTGAATTCCTTTCTTGAGGGTAATTTTGGGGCCTACCGTGCACCCCCAGTATTCGGTCATGTTGTCGATGTAGGGAAAATCCAATTTGATGGGAATAGAAGTGTGAGAGTCATCAGGGGAAATTAGGAGTATTCCAATTCCATACCCCTTTTTGTTAGCAGCAACGTTAAAAAACATATGACATAGAAGGTATTCTTAGGAGGTACAAAGGATATTCTCATTAGGGAATTCAGAAATCGTTATATCGACCTCTTTCCTAGGGTAGTCAGCAAGGTAGTCAGAGATGGCTCTTCCTTCCATGGCTTTCTGTGTGACATAGGTAATATCGAATTCATCTAGGATCATCAACCAATGGCCCATTCGACATAATATGGAAAGCTTCTCGAGTAGTTACTTGATAGGATTCATTCGAGATACTAGCTTGCTAGGGAAGGCGCCCATGTAATGCCTCCATTTTTGGGTAACTAGGTGAAAAACGTCAGATGCTTTTTGCAAAGTCGTGTAGTTAACTTCATAACGAGTTAACTTTTGAATGGAATAATAGATGTATCTCACTTTATGAGTTTCTTAGAGGTATTGGGATATAAAAATCCCAACTACAGTATCAGTTACGATTAGGTATAGGAGTAATGGAAGATCAGGTTGTGACGGCATGAGCACTGGAGGATAGGTTAGGTATTGCTTGATTTGATTAAAGGCTTCTTGTCAAGTTTTGTTCCAGACCTTGGTAGAATATTTTCGAAGGAGTTTGAAGATAGGTTCACATATGGAATTCAATTGGCTAATGAATCGACTGTTGTAATGTAATTTCATAAGGAATCCCCAGATTTACTTCTCTGTTCGAGGTGGTGGCATCTCAAGTATGGCATTTAGCTTGTAAGGATTTTCTTCTGTCCCTTTATTACTAAGCATAAATTCAAAGATTTTTCCTTTAGTAATGCCGAAGACACATTTGTGTGGGTTAAGCTTCATCTGGTACTACTGCAGTCCTTCGAAGAACTTTCGGAGAGAAGGAACATGGACTTCCCTATTCTTGGACTTGATAATCATATCATCTAGACAGACCTCGACTTCCTTGTGTATAAGATCACGCAAAATGGTTATGGAAGCCCTCTGGTATATAACCCATGTTTTTTTAGACCAAATGCGGTGATAGTGTAACAAAAGGTTCCCCAAGGGGCGATGAATGCAATTTTCTCTTATTGAGATGGGTGCTTCTTAATCTAATTATATCCCACAAACTCGTCAATGAATGACTTAAGAACGGTACTGGATGTATTGTCCATAATGTTGATGTTGGGTAGTGGGTAATCATCCTTGGGAGAGGCCTTGCTCAAGTCTCAGTAGTCGACACCCATGCGAACCTTCCTTCCAGATTTAGGCTAGGTTACAATATTGGATAGACATGTGGGAAATTCAACCACATGAATGAGGCCCACATTTAGTTTTTTGACTACTTCTTCTTTGACTTTGAGTGACCATTCGGTGTGGAGCTTTCACAATTTTTGTTTGACCAATTTGCATTTCAGAAGAGTTGGAATCTCATGGTGTGCCATCTCAGGGTTAATGCCCGGCATATCTTCATAGGATGATGCAGAGACATCCACTAACTCCTTTAGTAGTTATTCAAGATGCAAGTGATCATTCTTATTAAGGGTGGCCCTTATCCTAATAGTGCTCATTTGGTAACTAGAACCGAGAGTAATAATAACAGTTTTAACTTCGTTAACTTGAACATTAGAAGGTAAACACCGGGGTCAGGTTGAACATTAGAAGGTAGAACATGTGTAACATGGAAGTTGAGAATAGGTGTATCAGCATCTTTAATGAGGCATGATGGATTTGACAATGTAGCCCCTGAATGGATCATGTATAGTGTCAGCCCTAGTGTCTATAATTTAAAATAATCCTCAGAGTAACTGCCCTCAGAAACCCCAATATCAGCTATGGTCTCTTCAATTAGTGGTTGTACACGGTGTTGGGAACTCTCAGCCCATGAGTAGATGTCTTAAATGAATATTTACATTACTAGTTTCATCCTCTTGTCTACATGGTCATACCGAGGTTCAGGGAAGTCATAGAAGGGGAAATTTTCACCCTATCTGATCAATATTCCATTTAGGGAATCTCTCGGAACAGTTCAGGCATAGTCTAACCTCCTCTTTAGTCGAGGATGAATGATCATTCTAAATTCTTCTTCTGACGGCTGATAGCCTAGGCCACAGCTAGGAATGTCCTAATTCAACATAATAATTTTCCCTTGTTTTTTTCCCTAGCACCAATCTGTCCATGAAGTTCATGTTTTGAACATCTGAATTACATTTACATTTCCATGGGGGTTATATTCTTGACAAACCCTATCTTTAAAATCATCCCCTACTGGGAGTCGGAGTGGTTTAACCCAAAAACCTACCAAAAGCATATCATATGTCCCGTATTTTATTTCATGTACTGGATTATTGGTCCTGGCATTCTCGATGTTGTCATCGTCACCTAAGATGGTGACAACTTTTTCATTGCCGACAAAACTTTAATTTTTTATGAAGGGAAGAATACACCCCTTTTATGTCATGGAGACACGGTCGTCCGAGCAGCAGATTGAAACAGGCTCAGATGCGTACGATTTTGAATTCAACAACATGATTTAAAGGGACAACCCCTACTAAAAGATTTGTAGATCACATTACCTTTTGGAAGGTATTATGATAGGAAAGTACGACGATAGAGATTGGAGTAAAGTTGATCATTTTTAGTCCCAAACAATTGAGGGTCCTCAATGGGCAAACATTAAGATTTGATCCATTATCGATAAGAGAGAGTGGGACAATTTTTTGCATGAATTTGAAATAGATGTTAAGGGCATGATTGTGATTGGGACCAGTCTTGGGAATTTCTTCTTCCAAAGAGGAGACCATTCAAGTAGAGGTCATGGATTCAACTAGGTTCATCGATTCTTCTGGCGTGGTTGAGCGAGGAACTGTGGGTCCTGTGTGGATCTTAATTAGTGAATTTCGGTCCTGTTGGGAAGACATAAAAAGACCTTTTAAAGTGCTATTGTCTTTGGTTTTCTTCAATTGATAGAGGACCTTACTTTCTTCGAGGTTTATTTCTGGCATAGGGAGATTCTTGACACCCTTTCCTTTACCACTTGCTGATAGTTGTAGACTTGGGATTTGCTAATGTCTTCCTGACATGTTCATGTGGTTCACAAACGGAGGTAAAAAGATAAATCCTCTTTCTTTATTGATATTGGGTTATTCATCCACCTTGTTGATTTCTCCTTGTATCTCCTCGAATGATAACATCCCTCATATGTTTCCTATAGAACTAGTCTTTTTTTAATCTTGATCTTTATCTGAATCGTCAAAATTAACCCCCCGTCCTATGGAATTGATAATGTCTTTCCATGAAAATCCAATGCACTCCATAACTTCCATTGCCTCTTCATATAATTCTTCCTATTAGGAAGGGAAATGCATAACTGAAGGGACCAGGTGCCCTTGTAATTTCAAAACATCGAGTAGCTTAGACACACAACAGATATTACCAGTATGTCGAATTAAATCGTTCATGATCTTGACCATGTCATCTAGACAAACTTCGTCGGTTGGTACCACCCAATTGTTTGACTCTCGGGCCCATTTTTGAGGTTTTTAGAACAACCCATTGGATCTCTAACAGTCGATGGTCATTTGGGAGGGAAATTTCAACCTAAACTCCAACGGTTGGCTCGACGCTCTAACAATTACATATCTTTACCCCCACAATGGGTATGGACAATGATGCATGCTCTGGTGAGGAGGGATAAGGCTTGATCAGTGTAGATGGTAGGGTGTAATAGAAAATATTGGCATGTTTGAAGAGGTTTATGAGAGTGTAGGGGTATGACTGGTGATTTACTAAGAATCATTTGGGTGGATGGCTCAAATTATAACTCTTATTCTGGTAAGATGGCCTTCGCATGATTCGAGAGTTGATTATGGGTAGTGTTTGGTTTGGGATTAGTTGGTGGAGCGATTACACCCCGGTCAATCAGCCCTTGGATCATATTTCGTCGATGGAAACATTGGTCGGTGATATGACCAGCAGTTTGATGAAATTCAAAAAAATCAATATGTTTAAAGTTTTTTGGAAGTGGGTTTGGTAATGGATCGGGTTCCAATGGTTTGATAAGATTTCGGCTCAAGAGGGCATGGTAGACTATGAAGAGAGGATCATGAAGCCTTTTGGGCTAGGTTTAGGTAAATTTTTGGTGCCCATGAAGCGATAGGCTGAGAGATGTTGTTGATGGTAGAAACCATTGTACTAGAAGATATTTTAAACTTTTTAGGAGAAAATTGTCCAGAGGTTTTCATCGGTTTAACTTATCTCTTGGCGAGACTTTCTTCGATTTCCATTATTTCTTCTCAGAGGGCTCGAAAGTGAAGGTAATATTTTCCTCCCACTGTTGCTCAGTCATGGGGTAGGAATTTCTTCTTTACGATAATGACATATTATTCTCGCAAGGCCGATTAGATTCTTTCTCTATCCACCTTGCCATCAAGTGGTTGACCGATTCTGACGACCTAAAGGAGGTGATGAGTAGAAGGGCAACCAATTCTGTGGGTCAAAGGCCATTTTGTTGGATTACGTAGAAGCAACCGATTCTCCGAGTCAAAGGAAATTCTGCGAGCTTGAGTGGAAGAGACCAATTTTGTGGGTCAAAACCAATTTGGAGGCCTTAAGATAGGGGTCACCAATTCTGGTGGTCAAATCCAATTCTGAGGGATTACGTAGAAGCGACCAATTATATGGGTCAAAGCCAATTATGTGGGCTTATGTAGAATTGACAAATTATGTGGGTTGAATCCAATTCTGTGGGCTTATTTGGGGTGACCAGTTCTGAGGGTCGAAGCCAATTCTACGAGCTTAGGATAGAACCGACCAATTATGAGGGTCGAAACCAATTCCTAGGGCTTGACATAGGAGTGACCAATTCTGAGGGCTTATTTGGGGTGACCAATTCTGAGGGTCGAAGACAATTATGCGGGTTTAGGATAGAAGCGACCAATTCTGAGGGTCGAAGCCATTTTTGAGGGCTTGGGATAAAAGCGACTAATTCTTAAGGTCGAAGACAATTATTAGGGTTTAAGATAGGGGTGACCAATTTTTAGGGTCCAAGCCAATTTTGTCGGCTTATTTAGGGCGACCAATTCTGTGGGTCAAAGACAATTCTACGAGCTTAAGTAGAAGTGACGAATTATGAAGTTTGAAGAAAATTCTACAGTCTTAGTTAGGGGTACCCAATACTGAGGGTCAAAGCCAATTATGAGGGCTTATTTGGGGTGACCAATTCTATGGGTCGAAGCCAATTCTAAGGGATTAATATAGAGATGACTAATTCTTCAGGTTAAAGACAATTCTAAGGGCTTAAGATAGAGATGTTCATTTTTGCAAGTCACAACCAATTCTGAAGCCTTAAGATAGAAGTGGCCAATTCTCAGAGTCAAAGCCAATTCTACGGGCTTAAGTTTCATTTCGGAAGTCTGGGGACTCCATTAGGGATGTTTAATCTTTCTCTAGGGATTTGGGGAAGCATTTGATTTTAGGTTTCGTTCGGGAGGAGGGAATGATCCGAGAGTTTTTAGCTGGGGAATTTTTGGAATTTTGCAGTGTCCTCTAGTGACATTGCGGGGGAGAATTGTTTTCTGGAATTCCGCTAGGGATGAAAAAAAAAAATCTTAGTGAAAACGCTTCTAAAATTAATCTTGTAATTTAAAAAAAAAAATTGCGGATTTTTTGGGATTTTCTTGTATTTTTTTTTTTTTGGAATTTTTTATACGAAAATTTAAAGGGGGTGCCAACCGGCATAGATGGAGGGGTGCCAAATGGCAGGGTCATGGTCATTTGGTGTGCTTTGAGTAGGTGGAGGGTTAGTGCAGATAGGTGGGTGGCAGGGAGATGCCAATCAACATGCTCCTTAGCCTCCAATAAAAAGGCGGAGGGATCTACTCATTTGTCATAATTTTTTGACTGACCTACTTATGTAATTTACTTCTGAAATTCATTCTAATGTTCGAAATGGATGATTTCTCAAGAAGCACTACTCACATGGAATGGTTTAATGCTGACGATTGGGCAGGGTTGGAGTGGAGGGCTAGGGTGCTCCTTGCACTTGGTAGAGAGAACTCATTCTATTCGTTGGAGTCGGAGATAGATGATTGGACTCTTCTGTGTGAGCCCTAACATCGTCCTTATTTTAGGTTAGTCAACCCTAATGTCAATGTAAGTATTGATGAATTTTGGTATTCTTTTCCTTTTTTCTTGACGATATTGCTTTACTTCTTCGATTGGACAATGGTTTTGTTTATTAATTCGATAGTCTGACGTCTCCATATCGACTATACGTGCCCTATGGATGACGGGTCATGGTGACGTTTAGTAGAAACTTCCACCTGTGGTGCACTGGATGGTGTCATCAGCCACCATCAGCCCTCGTTCCACGTTCCACGATCATCTGACTTCTGGAGGCTAGTGTCTTTTCTGGACGAGATGCCCCCTCGTTCCACGATTGTTCGGTGTGCTCTGGGGGAGATGTGGTGGGATAGTACCCACACCTTCCATATTTTCTTCGGGGAGATGGCGGTGACTCCCATTGATTTTCTCAAGTTGCTGGGGATGGATTACAAGGGTCTACAGATTAAGGTGGATAGGACACTGAGGAAGATGCCGGAGGTGGTGACGGCGGCATTAGGTGATGTGGAGATGGTGACTTATGGGGAATCCATCCATTTGTCTTTGTTGAGGGATCTATTGTTGAGGAGGAGGATCAATGAGAACGACGGGTAGTAGGTGCATCATATAGCCCGCATTTTTATTCTATTGGTATTAGGAGGTTTTCTAGTGGGGATGAGTGGTGACATCATCCACTCGTGGGTTTTGCCATTTTTTAGGGTGTTGTCAGACATCCGTCTTTATGATTGTGGGAGCTTAACTTTAGATACCCTTTATCATTCTCTTTATGCATTCAGTCGGGGCTACCAAAAGTCTTTTACAGGACTCAAGTATCTTTTGGATTTTTTTTTGCATTTTTCCTTTGTGCATTAGCATTTTTCATTTATGCGCTTTGTTCTTGATTTCTTAAATGTTGTATTTTGCAGACGTGGTTTTATGAGGTGATTGGGTTAAACACCGAGTTGATATCTTCGAAGGATAACTCTATTGGGGAATTCTGTCGGATGTACCAGTGACGGAGGTCAAACCAACAACCGAAGAAGTCTCTCTCTCTGGAGACGGTGCGTCAGGTCTTAAATCGCCTGATGAGTGGGTGCATAAACATTTTTTATGTTGAGACTGTCCTTTCCTTTTATGATCTTTTGTTGATATTGATATTTTTCTCTTGCTGGGGGATTTACAGGTGGCCGTTTTCCTTTGGGGATGGCCATTCAGCACACTGGGTAGACTAGGATACATGCGCAGATGTAGCATCTCCTGGAGCATTAGTTTGGCTATTATTGGTGCATAGGGGATATGTTAGTCTGATAAATCATGGAGGATGAGGTTTTAGTGCCTTCGATGAAGTCCCTATGGTCATGAGGTAAGTACGGCATATGTCAGAGGATGTCTAGGTGGTGGCGATGATGGGAGTGTCGTAATCATTGTATACTGACACAACGGTGATGTACGACTGCATGGATTTCATAATGAGATGGTTAATTCCTCCCAGTATATACGATGTGATGCCTCATCCTCACGCAGGTTTGAGTCGGTAGGTGGGATCCTCCCACATTTCATACGGTGCGATGATATCAGCGGCGACGATGTCTTCAGATGCTTCTTTTGTGTTGATGTGTTAGGCTGGTTACAACATCCGACGAGCAGATGGAGAGTCGATGCGTATGATGCACCATCCTAATTGGATGCACCTATAGGAGTTGGGCATGACAAAGGAGTTCTTTCGACATGCGTTATACTTTTTGCCTCTTTGTCTTTTGATTTCTTGATTTCTTCCTTTACCTCGGACTGACTGATTGCTCCTTTATGTTTTCTTTTGCAGAACATTCAGTCTCCACCATTTGTTTTAGGTATATTAGGGATTGGATATCTTCGGCGACTACCCATATTAAGGATACGATTTCAGATCCTTCTTGTTTGGTGTCGTTTTCCTCGTCTGAGGAAGGGTCATTCTCTGGGAGTGGTGGCACATCGTCACATTCCAGGGGAACAAATGTGCACCGTAGGGATATAGGCTCTTAGAGAGGGAGAGAGAGAAATAAGATAGAGGTTATAGTTTGTAGGTTAGGATAGAGAGAGAGAGAGAGAGAGAGAGAGAGAGAGAATTGGTTTCGGGTTGCGTCCTGTTATTTTTCTATTTTTCTTGCAAGATATCAATGTAATACAACAAAAATATATGCAAATGAAGTGAACTTTTTTTTTTCTTCTCATTAATTTCTTTTTTTGTGATTACTGCGCTTGCTCTTTTTACTTTGCTGCTAAGACCGCAAAAAAGAATTTGAAAATTGATTTTGAGAAGGATTTTATTTTAAAATAGTTTAAGTAAAAGCATAAGGAAATTCGGAATTCTCTTTAGATAAAAATTATTTTTATTTATTTTATTTATTTTGAAAAAAAAACAAAAAAAGGGAATTTTCCAAAAAACGAGGTTTGCCGATCGGCACCACCCCTGTCATGCCTATCGACATATTAGTCCAGTCCAATCAACCCAAGGATTTGATAGAAATTTCTTCAATTGATTGGTACTTGTTGGGGGAAGTTTTCCTCTGATTTCTGTAGTATTTCTTATCTTTGCTTGAGAGTTTTTAAGTATAAATAGGGGTGTGCAAGGATCTCTTCTTCACACCTCCACATCCTTTTTCCTTTACATCCTTCTTATCTTCTTTTTTTATGATGTGGCTCTCCCGAGTAGTGTTGATTTTAGGAACTACCCAGAAACCTTATAAGCAACGTGTTCCGACAACGTTGACTATGAAACTTTCAACATGCGACCAGTCTCTTTGTCGAGCAATCGGGCCATAGAGTGGAATATGTTGATGGCGGCCATGGAATTCTAATATTCTGAAGACCATGTCTTTCACTTTGGGTTGGATGAAATTTATCCTACCTACGAGGAATTTTTTACCATGCTAGGGTTAAATCTCAGTGTTGCTGTGAGTTTTGCCTGAGTTTTACCGTTCTACTAGTGAATTATTGGCTGGACTTCTTCACACGCCTTCGGTATCCAGGTCGTTGGTTACACGAGGAATGATTTCTCTTTAGGAAGTGCTGTGGTCCGTGCATTTACATGATGTGGGCAATGTCGGGTATACTAGGGTCATCATCCTGAGCCTGATTTCAAAACAATTGTTGGTAACTGGGGAAGTCATGGTGGATCACCAACTTGAAGTTATTATTTCTTTCATGTCATACCATTGCAATCCTATAGTGGTGATAGTGGCAGAGACTTCAAATGTTCTAGAGGCTTGGTAGGAAGATCGTGTCGACTTCCTGAGGGGTAGCCCTATAATGTTGTTCATGTGGATATTAGAAAGGTTTTGTATGGAGGTCAAAGTTGAGTATCCTTTGTCGGCAGTGCCAACCTTCTTCTCAATCTATTTTATTAGTGTAGGCCTAGACATTGAGAGCTAGGAGAACTAGTTCGTAAAGCATGGGGCTCACGTCTTACCCTGGTCAGTGCCTTGGTGGGTGGAGCTGCTGCCCATTCTAGAACTCGAGGAGTACGAATATATCTATTTAGTAGGCCTCAAGAAGACTTCTTTAAACTTTCCCTAGCGACTACTGCGCCAATTTGGTTCGGAGAAAATTGCGCCACCTTAGACACTTAACTTCTTTCCTGTGGAGGACTTGACAGAGCGTATGCTCATGCGTCTTGGTTCTCTGTGGTAGAATCGTTATCTGTCGACATGTCCCTCCCAATATGCGGGTAGAGTTTGGTACATCTTTGGGGAATACATAAAGTGGTTGTGGAAGAATGTAGTGGCCAAGATACTGGATGTGGAGACGGGGCAAAGGTGGTTTCTTATATTTGACACCTGGAGGGAGGGGTTGTGGTTTTCACCATGCTAGTCCGGTTTATCACTCTATGGGTCATCTGCAACACTCCATTCAGGTAGGGGAAGTTTGGGGACCCCGAGATGCGGGTGATGAGGGGGTTGGTTCCTTTAGAAGCTACGGGTAGGATTTTGTGAGGGTTTTGTAATGGGTGTGGTTTTGTTTCTGGTTATAATGTGGGAATAATTGGAGGGTGATTATTAGGAGTAGTGGGACTTATTTTTATAATTTTTTTGGAAGGTAGGTGTAGGCTGACAAGGGAATTCGTTTGATTCCCTATGCCGATGTAATTCTACCAGAATTTTGAATAATGAAATAAAGAAGGTTTTGATTATCTAGCCGTGCCTCATGATGTCTATTGAATTTTGATTATCTATACCAATGACTAAGGCATACATAATCCTTTTTTTCATGTATAAAAATGAACTATCGTTCTCAGGGATAAGAAAACAATAACATTTTATGAAAAAGAAGGGGATCGTGCTCATGTAAACGGATGAGCTGCCTATGTACCTCTGAGGGTTTTGAAATTTTTTTGAAAAATATTTTTAAAGGATCAGGCCTTACGTAGTTATGTTTAGTGGGAAATGAAGAACTTTTTTTAATAGAAGGGATATGAGAAGAGTCGTAGCTCATTGAGACTTCAGACTTGGGGTAGAATTTCTTCAGATGATTTAGGTTGACAGGACGCGCCATTTATTCTTCATCAAGCTCGATGAGCATAGCGGTGCTTCTTGACAGGATCTTCTTCATGATGTATAAGTCGCTCCAATTGGGCTTGAATTTCCATTTAGGGTCTTAAATGGGCTCTACTATTTCCTTGATATCTAAGTCCCCTTCTAGGACACCAAAGGACTTGACACTCTTGTTGAATGATCATGCTATACAGTGATGGTACCCTTCTATGTGATATAGAGATTTAGCCTCCCATCGTCTAGGAGGGATAACTCGTTAAGATGGATTTGATGCCAAGCTTCCTCACTGATGTTTCATTCCAGCAAGACGCATAGCAAAGGGATTTTTTAGCTCCACGGGTAGGACTACTTTCATACCGTAGACTAGAGAGTAAGTGGTAGCCCTAGTAGAGGTTCGAACTGAAGTCCGGTAGCCCAATAGGGCATAAGAGATACTGTCAGCCCAATCTCAATAACTCTTCCTCATCTAATTGATAATGTATTTAAGGTTCTTATTAGCTACTTCGACAGCTCCAATGGTATGAACCCGGTATAGAGAATATTTATTTCTTTGAATCCCATACTCATCGACCACCTCTGTAACTTCTACCTCAAAGTGTAACCCGTTTTCTAATACCAACTCGTGCGGTATCCCATATTGATAAATGATGTTTTTCTTAATGAACCTAAACATTTTCTTGTCATCCAGAACTAAGAATGACTCAGTTTTGACCCAATTAGTGAAGTACTCAATGACGACTAGGATGAACTCATGTCTAATGGATCTTTTCAGTGTAACTTTACTTATGATGTCAATGCCCCATGGGGAGAACAGCCAGGGAGAAGTCATGTTGTACAATTCCGACTAGGTAGGTGTTGAACCACGGTAGTCTAGTAGTAACCCTATTGGATGATCCTCTTAGAGAGCTTATGGTCGTTCATGTGGAGTCCGCATTCCCTACTGTGGATTTTGTGCATTATTTCTTCAATATCATCCCTTGTGATGCAGTTCAAATGGGCTCCATCGAGATTTCTCTTAAAAAGTGCTTTAGCATAGATAATGTACCGGGCAACCAGTCTGCGGAGAGTTGCACGGTCTTTCTTATCAGGTCCTTGGGTATACCTACCATGTTTGAGGAGGCGCCAAATATCATTGAACCAGCAGTTGCTTATCTCGAGATCATCCTCTGTTTTAGGCTTAATGTGGTAGTAGTGGGTTTGTTTGTCTTATTTTTGGACAAGTAAAGGGTACATGGTTATTCCTTCAGGCATATCAGTCATAAAGGCTAAGGTAGAAAGGGAGTCAGCTAAATTGTTCTTTGCTCGGGGTAGGTAGTGGAAGATGAGTTCTTGGAATTGGAAAGGTAGCACTTGTTGGTATGTATGGAAGGGTAAGAGTTTCTCGTCCTTGACATTACATTTTCTAAGTACTTGATCGATGATGAGGGTTGAATCCCCATGCACGCCTCGCATTCAGTCATGTTGTTGGTGCAGGGAAAATCCAATTAGATGGAAATGGGAGTGTTAGAGTAATTAGGGGAAATTAGGAGTATTCCAATGACATGCCCCTCTTTGCTGACAACACCGTCAAAGAACATTTTCTAACAAAAGTATTTTTGTGAGGGACAAAGGATATTATCATTAGGGAACTCGAAAATCCACACATCGGTCTCTTCCATAGAGTAGTCAGCCAGGTTGTCAGAGATGCATATTCCTTTCATGGCTTTCTGTGTGACATGGCCAATATCGAGTACATATAGGAGCATCAACTAGTGTTCATTTAGGTAGATAGGTCAGTCTTCTCGAGTAGGTACTTGACGGGATCCAATCAGTATACCAGCATGACGAGGAAGGCGAGCATACAATGCTTCCACACTGGGTAACTCAAACAAGTAAGACACATGATTTTTCTAAGGCGGTGTAGTTAATTTCATAACTAGTCAAGTTTTAACTAGAAGAGTAGATGTCTCTCACTTTTTGGTTTTTTTGAGGTACTGGGCTAACAAATCCATAACTGCAGTATCAGTTACAATTAGGTATAGGAGTAAGGGAAGATCAGGATGCATCGGTATGAGAACTGGACGTTGGGTTAGGTATTTCTTGATTCGTTCAAAGGTTCTTGCAAAGCTTCATTCCAGACTTTGGTTGAATCTTTTCGAAGGAGTTTAAAGATGGGTTCACACATGGAAGTCAATTGGGTGATGAACCCACCGATGTACTGTAATTTCCTAAGGAATCCAAGAACTTCCTTCTCCATTTGAGGTGGTGGCGTATCAAGTATGGCCCCTAGCTTGGCAGGATCTGCTTCTATCCCTTTCTCACTAACCATGAATGTCGTGATTTTTCCTTTAGTAATCCCAAAGACACCTTTCTATAGGTTAACCCTCATTTGGTATTGTCGTAGTCATTCGAAGAAATTTCGAAGAGCGGGAACAAAGACTTCCCTAGTCTTGGACTTGATAATCATATCATCAATGTAGACATTGGCCTCCATGTGTATAATATAATGGGGAATGTTTATGGAAGCCCTCTGGTAGTTAGCCCCTGCATTTTTAGACCAAATGGGTAGACAGTGTAACAAAAGATTCCCCAAGGGGTGATGAATACAGTTTTCTCTTGGTGAACTGGGTGAATCTTGATCTGATTATATTCGAGAAACTTGTAAACGAATGGCGTGACAATGTGATTATCCGTATTGTCCACAATCATGTCGACGTTAGGTACTGGTTAATCATCCTTCAGAGAGGCCTTGTTTATGTCTCGGTAGTCAACAAACATGCGAACCTTCCCTTTTAATTTAGGAACGTGTACGATATTGGCTAGCCATGTCGGATATTAGATCACATGAATGAAACCCACATTCAGTTGCTTGACTATTTTTTCTTTAACTTTGAGTGACCATTCGGTGTGGAGCTTTCGCAATTTTTATTTGATCGGTTTGCATTTTGGGCGAGTTGTAATCTCATGCTTTTCTATCTCAGGGTTAATTATGGGCATATCATCATAGGACCACGTGAAGACATCCACGAATTACTTTATTAGTTCTTCAAGTTGCGCCCCCTAAATCTCATTAAGGGTGGACATTATCCTAATCTTGCGCATTTGCCTACTAGAACCGAGATTAATAATAATAGTTTCATCTTCATTAACTTGACACGATTATATTATTTGTTATTAACCTTATTTAGATCAGTTAAAAATTATTAATTTACAAAATCATCATCATCAAGAGTTTGAATAGAATTAAGACAATTAATATAAGGCACATAAAGATACTCAAAATCTTTATTTATTTCATTCATAGGAAGAACAACATTGATAATCTCATAAAAAGAGGTGTCGATTACATTGAAGTGATGGGAAACAAATAATGGGAATGGGGGTAAACATTGGGGTCAGGTTGAACATTAGCAGGTGGCATAGGTGAAGTATGCCAGTTGAGAAGAGGTGTATCAGAATATTTAATGACGCAGGATGAATTTGACGATGTAGCCCCTGAGTGGATCATGTAGAGTGTCATCCCCAATGTCTATTAATTGAAAGAATCCTCAGAGTCACTTCCTATAAAATCCGCAATATTAGCTGTGGTCTCTTCAGTTAGCTGTTATATACGATGTTGGGAACTCTTGACCCATGGGTAGCTATCTTGAAAGAAGATCTACATTCCCTATTTCATCCTCTTATCTACATGGTGATACCAAGGTTCAAAGAAGTCGTAGAAGGGGAAATCTTCACCCTCTTTGATGAATCTTCCTTTTAGGGAATCTCTCGAGACAGTTCTGGCACATTCTAACATCCTCTTTATTCGATGCTAGTGGAACATTCTATGTTATTCTTTTGAGGGATGATAGCCCAACCTAGAGGAAGGAAAGGACTCCTTCAACATAATGGGTTTGATTATTGCTTACTATCTTTGTCGTATCCTAAATTAGGGCATGAATTGCCCGTTCTTGAGTAGCTAGATTTTATATTTTTATAGGGGTCATATTCTGGAAAAACCCTGTCTTTGAAATCATCCCCTGCTGGGAGTAGGAGTTGTTCAACTTGGAAACCTAAAAAAATAATATCATTTATATCGTGTTGTATTCCAAGTATTGGATTACTAGTGTTGTCATTCTCGGTGTTTTCATCATCGCCAAGATAGTGATAACATATCCATTGGCGAAAAAATATCAATATCTTATGAAGGGAAGAAGACACCCCTTTTATGCTATGGAGCCATGATCGTCCGAGCAGTAGAGTAAAATAGGCTGGGATATCGATGACATGGAATTGAACAACAGGATTTATAGGGCTAACCCCTATTACAATCTTTATAGATCCCATTACTTCTCGGTGGGTATTATCATGGGCACGTAGGGAGCCGAGGTTGGATCAAGGTCGATCATTTTCAATCTCAAAAAATTAAGGCTCCTCAACGGTCAAACATTAAAACCTGATCCATTATCAAAAAGAGAGGGTGGGACATTTTTCACCATAACATCGACAAAGATGTTAAGGGCATTATTGCAGTCGGGAGAAGTCTTGGGGATTTCTTCTTCAGGAAAGGAGAGCAGTCGAGTAGAGGTCAAGGATCCGACAAGGTTCACCGCTTCTTCTGGCATGGTTGAGGGAGGAACTGTTGGTCTTGTGAGTAGCTTGGTTTGGTCATTTTGATCCAGTTGGGAGGACATAAAAAGACCCTATAAAGTGATGTTGGCTTGGGTTTTCATCAGCTCATCGAGGACCTTCCTTTCTTCTAGGGCCATTTATGGCATAAGGAGATTCTCGACACCTTTTCCCTTATCGCTCGCTGATGGTTGTAGACTTGGGATTCGGTAATGTCTTCCCGACCTGGTCATGTGGTTCACTGAAGGATGGAAAAAGAGAAATCCTATTTCTTCATCGATATCGTATTTTTCAGTCATCTTGTTAATTTCTCCTAACACCTCCTCGAATGATAGATCCTGCATATATTGGCTATCAAACTAGCCTTTTTCTGAATCTTTCTCTTCATCTGAATCTTCAAAATTCCCCCCCCCCCCCCCATCAAGTGGAAATGATATTGTCCTTCCATGCAAACTCAATGCACTCCCCAACTTCCATGACCTCTTCGTATAATTTTTCCCATTCGACAGGGGAAATGCATAACTGAATGGACTAGGCGGCCTTGTAATTTCAAAGAATCGAGTGGCTCGGATACACTGTAGATATCATCAATATATCAAAATAAATATTCCATTACTTGGACCATATCATATAGACTTCCATAGTCCATTGGTACCACCCAATTGTCTGACTCTCGGGTCCATTTTCGACCCTTTAAGAACAACCCACTGGATCTCTGTAGTCGATGTTCATCTGGGAGTAAAATTTTAGCTCGAACTGCAAGAATTAGTTCAACACTACCTACAGTTCCATATTTTTACCTCCAGAATGGGTGCGGAGAGAGATGCATGCTCTGGTGAGGAGGGATAAGTCTTGATTAGAGAAGCTGGTTATGTGTAGGATAAAATATGGGCATATTTGGAGTGGTTCAGGAGAGTATATGGGTATTACAGGTGATTTACTCGGCATGATTTGGTTAGATGGATCAAATTATGAGTTTTCTTCTAGGAAGATGCAATTTGAATTATTTCATAGTGGATTATGGGTGGTGTTAGGTTTGGGATTAGCCGGTGGGGCGATAACACCCTGGTCTATCAGGCCTTGGATCACATTTTGGAGATGAAAACATTTGTCGGTGGTACGGTGTGATGAAAGTAACAATGGGCATCAAGTTTAAAATTTTTTGGTAGTGGGCTCGATAATGGACGGGGATCCAATGATTTGATCAGATTTCATCTTAAGAGGGTGTGGTAGACATTGGAGACAGGAGCGTGAAGCTCGGTGTATTCCTTTCGGGCTGGGTTTGGGCAACTTTCTGGTGCCCATGAAGCAGCAAGATAAGAGATGTTGTTGATGGTAGAAACCTAGGTACTAGTAGGTTTTTCAAACTTTCTAGGACCAATTGTCTAGAGGTTTTCCTCGGTTCGACTTCTGTCATTGCAAGACTTTATTCGATCTCCACTCCTGCTTCTCAGAGGGCTTAGAAGTGAGGGTAATATTCTCCTCCCATTTTTTCTTGGACATGGCATAGGAAGTTATTCTTTATGATACTGACCTATTCTTTCTCGAAAGTCCAATTGGTCATGATAGCTTATTTATCTCCCCACCTTGTTATGAAGTTGCTAATTGATTCCCCATGATTGTGATGAAGTAGCTTTAAGTCGCGACGAGTAACTTCTAGTTATTTGTCATACTTGTACTGTGATTTGAACTTACGGGAAACACTATCCCAACTACGGATCCTAGATTCATCAAGGGATAAGAACCAATGAAGAGCGCTATCTTTCAATCACCTAGGAGTGTTATGACTCGATGATAGCTACGGAGATGAACGATCGGGGGTCAACTGCCTACGAAATTCTTGATATTGGGTATCTTGAAATTTTTTTCGGTAACCTGGATTTAGGATAGGGAGAAATTTGGGTGTAGTCCATTTATTTCCTAGAGAGTCTGACTTTGTCCAACTTTTTGGTCAACATCTTGAGGTCTTCCTTGACCTTATTCAATTCTTCCTCTATCGGGTCAATAG
This sequence comes from Sambucus nigra, assembly GCA_949130495.1. NCBI lineage: Eukaryota > Viridiplantae > Streptophyta > Magnoliopsida > Dipsacales > Adoxaceae > Sambucus > Sambucus nigra. The sequence goes on along the minus strand of OX422219.1, from coordinate 475,927,585 downwards.
TCATGGGTAAGTCACCCCTAGATGAGCAAGATTTGGCATAAGGAGATGGGCTGGCGATGGTCCAGCAAGAGGATCACAAAGAGAATGGTGGTATCCCTAAGGAACCCAAATAAGCTCGGGTGCAGGCATACCCATAGTGCGGGGGGAAATGACCTCGGGCTCTTCGAGGATAGGGACAAAATTTCTTTACATTTTATGAAGCTCGGTTTGAAGGTTGTCAATTTTGGCAGTGAGTTGGGCTAGAACAATCAACAAATCCTACTTTACATTCGGCACTTGATACGTGTTTTCCATGGAACGCAGACGTGTCTCGGACTCGGAATAAGTAAGGGGATTGATAGAACTTCGGGGGGGTTCGACTAAAGAAGGAAGACAATAGGCATCCAAGCCAAGGGTATGCGATTGTCTTGATAAGCATAAAAATTGGGATTTATTTTCGAAAGAGAAAGAAGTAAGAAATTTGTTTTCTTTTAAAAAGGAGGAAAATGTTTTTTGACATTCTTGCAAAATATGAGGACAAAAAATGGTTTTTTTGGAAAGAGAGAAAAAAGACGAGAGACGGGTCCCAGCATGATTATTATGTTTATTAGGTTCTCACTTGTATTAAATTTGGCTAGATGTAAAAAAAAGGGAATGCCAAATGGGACCTGAGCCTGGAAAAAGTTAGGTTTGAAACATATGTAAAAACTAAGGTTGGAATTGTTACCGGGGTTATGGGAAGGGTCCCATTTTCAAAATTGTGTGAAAATTTAGGCAGCATGTCATCCCAGAATTTCGACAAAGTTTCAGGTTAAAACTAGGAATCTGATATCTGTGTCCTAGGTTGGTCACGTATATGTGGGTATACAGTTGTTGGGTTAATTGGCAGGTGTTCCTCCCTTTGGTGTGACACCCACAATAAACATCCTGCTTTTGAGGTCAATTGATATGTGTGGACAGGGCATTCGATATACCAAAGTTTACATTAATTTCCTCACTATATACCTCATGGGGATGATATGTGTGAGAGCAAATTAGATATACTCATTGTACGTGAGAGAGTTCCCTATGATATACCTCCCATCATGACTTTGGTCAAGTGGTACAATGCGGGGTAACCAATCGATATACGTTGAATGTACTTGTCCAATGGAAGGTGAGAATCGTATCGCTTAGGCTAACTTCGACCTTTCGGACCAGCGCCCATCACGAAGTGACTACTCAGTTACGGGACAAAATTTGGTCAATAGCAATGCTCTTTGGTGATGTTGTGTGTATTATGCATGATTCTTTGATTATTATCTTATGCAAAGAGTATCTTTCTTCATCATGCCCAGCCGAGAATAAGGTACAAGTACAAACAGTAGAGCAGGGTTAAGAAGTGAGAGTGGATGGTGTGTAATAATCTATAATTGAGTGTGTTATGAGCATAAGTAGAGTGTGTGTTAGTGACATCTAAGCATGGATTTCTATGTGGTTTGTGCAACATGTGGATATATGTTATCCTAAGTGCAATTGGGGTGAAGCCTGCATGGAAAATTTCTACTAGTCTGTGAATAGTGTCATAAGCATGAGGTACATATGTATAGGGAATAATAAGGGGAACATAGGAACAGGGGGATATACAAGAAAGTAAAACACCAACGCAAACAAACTCTAGTCCTCTTAAAAATAATCCCCTGCGGATTCTCCATTGTGGCCATCTTGGGCGACGTCGGGGGGGGGGGGGGGGGGGAGATCCCTCGAGAAGACTATACTGCAGTCTTGCACCCCTCTTCGAAAGGTTCTTTGATCGTCGTCAGTGTGGGCTAAGAGATGGAGTCGCCAACCTATTTTGCATGAAACAGGCAAAAGAACATGTTTGCCACTTCAAGAGAGAGGCATCAACGACAAACTGATGCATATGAAACAAATAGTTCAAAGGTTTAGGGGCTAAGTTATGGAATGGGAAGGTCTTAGGCACCCATCCCTCCCTTTCGATCTCTCATGGGATAGTGTTACTATTTTACTTTATATCCCCGTGAAGTGTGTGTGTGTGTTTATATAATGGAGATCGAAATCATTCATCTCATACCATGGAAAAAGTAGAGTGAGGCCATCCATAGGAATGTTTCCAAAATAACATATGTAGAAAGTATGATTTGTGCATTTATTATGATATTGATCATTATCACGAAACGATAATATGTGTTGGATGAAAAACAAACAAGCATGATATATATATATATATATATATATATATATATATATATATATATATATATATATATATATGTGTGTGTGTGTGTGTGTGTGTGTGTGTGTGTGTGTGAAAATGGAAGAATTTTTAAAAAGTTAGGGAATTTGGAAAATTGTGAAAATTGAAAAAATGGACTCGAGTCTCGAATTTTATTCTGAGATGCCTACGTAGCCTATAAAGGCATCAAAGTCCACGTAGTTCAATTGTAGCATAAGGGTGGGGTTTATCCCATAGATTCGAATGGAATTTTATTATGTGTGTACATGTAGAAAATGTTTTTTTTGGTTTTGGGAAAAGGTGCAATGGATAATTTCGTTTAGAATTTACGGGTATAACCCTCTTTTATTTTCTTTTGGGGTTTTCGTAGAAAATAAATTATGTGCAATATACTAATAAAAGTGTAGATATTAATGTGTATGAACTAAAGTATGAACTAGATTATGAATCTAATGTATATTATGCAAAAATAAGGAATTCAAAGAAAGTGGGAAAGAATCGAACCTTCTTTGAAGCTTCATCTTTGATATTGGATGAACTCTCTTGAGTGTTGATGAATGTTTATGAAAGAGAAAGATATTTTTTCCAAATTGGGTATGAAAAGGATGGGAATGTAAGCTTGAATAGAACTTCACATGAGGAACTATTCTGATTTTGAAGGAATGTTCTTGAGATCACTGATGATGATGGATCTGTTTTGTGACTTGGGAGTGAGGTCATGGCCTATATTTATAGGGACAAGGGGGTGATGATTGGCCTACCCCAGGGGGTGCCTATCGACAGGTGATCCTTGATAATGTGCCAATAGGTAGGGATCTGGACCAACCAATTGGTAGTCTCGTGCAAGTTTTTTTTGAAATATGGTAATAGAACATTAGAAAGGTACTTTAGAGATCTTCAAGAGTTCTATGGGTCGCTCCCGTTTTCGAGAGTTGAGTTTGGGTCAAATGCAGCTCAGAAGAGCACGCCGATCTTTTGGACAGGAGATCTTCGTACTGAAATAGATCGTTCATTCGCATGGTAAGACCGAATCGTGCACGGAGTAGACCATTGTAAAGGTTAAGAGATGTACTTTGACATTCCAAAGCATTTCGCTCTATTCGAAAAGTTGACCTTGGTCAACCGGGGCTCAGAACCGCCCAGGGACCTCTTAGAGTAAAAGACATCGTTTGTTCGTACTGTAGCTCAGAATCGCGCATGAGGTGAACCGTTTGAAAGTCAATTCATTTCCCTTCATATATTCATTTAGTCTCATTCAATATAAAGAGTTTACTTTGGTCAAACAGGGCCCAAGAGCACCCGGTGGCCTCTTGATCGATTTTTAGAGGAAAACTGATCATTCGTGGGAACGGTTATGCTGTTTTGCACATGGACTAGAGCATTTTAAAAGGGATTTAGTGTCCTTAAAAGATCTTTTTCTCTGACAGTGAAGTTGATTGCGGTCAATTCGGGGCCCAGGATTGTCCAGTGGCCTCCGAATTGATTTTCGGTAGTAAAGTGGTTCGTTCATCGAACCGTTATGCCGATTCATGCACACGACGGACTTTTAGAAAGTGTATTCATATCCCTTTAAGTATTCAAAGAGTTTTCACTCTGACGATACAGTTGGTCGGAGTCAAACGGGGCCCAGGGGGGCTTGATGGGCTTCAGATCGGTACTCGGAGTGCGACCTAGGGTTTGTAGTGAGATGGGGAGGTGCTAGAGGCCTAAGGGGAGACTTAGGGGATCCTAGAATGGGGTGTTCAAATAGATTATCTTAATATAGAAAAATGTTGTAGTTTTACACAGTCTCAATGTCTCATGTGACTATACTTGAAGACCTCCCCATTTATTATTATCGACCATATCTTTCCCTTTATTTATATATCAATTTTTCTTTACCTATATTTGTATCACTATTTTAATGTGAAATCACTATTTTCTCACAATATGTGTTAATATAGGTACAATTTATTTAAATTATAATTTAATTAACATGTAATCTCTCATTTAATTTTGAATCGCTCATGCATTACGCCGGTTCAATACTAAAACGATATTTTATTATTAATTATTATGTTCTTGTATAAACCCACAACTCTAAAGCTATGTTGTATCCACGAGACAAGAATCCAGATAAATATATATTATCCAAACATACCATACAATTTAGGCTCATTTATTATCCAACTATACTTTCACAAACTCTATCCATTTATTATCCCTCCTCTTTAACTCTCGTTGTGTGAACAAGTACTTGTAGGATCTTATGGTCTATGAATAGATGGAATTTCTCCCCTATGAGGTAATGCCTCCATATACATAAATCAAATACCACGGATGCTAACTCCATGTCATGTGTGTGTTACTGTCCCTCATGAGGCTTTGTCTTCCATGAATCATAATTTATCGACCTATCCTCCTACATTAACACCCCTCAAAGTCCTCACAAGGATGCATATATGTAGACCTTTTGGTCTATCCCTAAGTGAGGCAATGGAAGTACTAGTGCCTTAGTCTATCAAGCCTCCAGCTCGCTAAATGCCTACTATTATGCATCCTCCAATATGAACAACACATCCTCGCTCGTCAAGTTCGTGAGGGGCCCGACTATCTTCGAGGACCCCAAAAAGAAGTGATGATAATACCTGACCAATCCAAAAAAATTAAGCACCTATGTGGGTGATGTGGTTCCCCTCATCATCAATGTAAAAATGATCACCAAGTCAACTGAAATCCCCATCTTAGAGTCTCGCAACCAAAAACCGCATGTCTCGCACTTAGCTTGTAGTTGATGGTCTAGTAACATTTGTAAGACTACCCTCAAATGATGTGTGTGCAACTCTACAGTCCTAGAATAAATTAGTATATCAACAATAAACACTATGATGAACTGATTAGAAATTTCCTAAATATAAAACTCATCAAGTCCATAAATACCTTCGATGAATTGGTTATCCCAAAAGGTAAAACCAAAAACTTATATGACCTGTATCTCATCAGAAAAGTTATCCCTGAGATCTCCTATTCTCGAACCCTTAGCTAATGATATCCCCAAATTAAATCGATTATAGAAAAATATGAAACACCTCCTAGCTGGCCAGACAAGTCATTAATATGAAGCATCATATATGTATTTCGTATAGTGACCTTACTAAAGTCATGCAGTTGATAAAAATCCGTAATGATTCATCCTTTTACTTGACGAACAAAACTAAATCACCCCATGGTGAAGTACTTATTGAAATAAACCCCACTCCCAGTAACTTCTCAATCTGATCTCAAAGCTCCCTCATCTCTAGAGAATCCAACTGATATGGTGTGTGGACAATTGATTTCATGCCCAGAATCAAATCAATCACTAAGTCTCTCTCTTGAATACGCAAAAACCATGGTATCTCCCAAAATACATCAACAAGCTCATTAATTACCTGGATGGGATCTAGTGATACTATGACCTCTAAAGCAATATCCTGCTCAATATAGTATAAGTGCATGCTCGACCCACCCTAGGGTGCGACATCGCAACTAGTTAGATCTACTTCCTCGAAATGGCAAAAATGATGGACCTCCCGTTGTTGTCAACACATGCCCCATATAAAACTACCCAATCCATCCCTGTAATCACATCATACTGAGAAATATCTAATACTAGCAAGTCTGCCACAAACATGAGTTGCCCAATCTCAACCCTTATACCCCTACATATTGAACATATGGGTGCCCCTCTACCTATGGGTGAATCTATGTCAAGTATAATATCAGAAGAAAAACCTATCATCCCCGACTCTCATGCAAAGATAGTGATAACGAATGAATGAGATGCACCGATATCAAATGAGATACAACCCACATACCCATAAATATTTTTCATTCTTTTTCTTATATTCAAAATCTTAAAAATATTTCTTGCTTTTTCAAAATTCAAAACCCTTAAAGATTTTCTTCAGTTTTTGAAAACTAAAAAAACCAAAAATATTTTTGTTGAATCCTTCTTCTCCTTCTATCCATCCCTTAATGTTATAAGAATATCCTTTAAGGGATTAATTTGGTCATTTTCTATATTCATCATGCACCTATTGCTTTTAATCCACTAACTTCTCCCATGAGTGTCCATACCTTCCTTATCCATCTGAACCAAACATACACAAAGTGTATCGACATAACACTGTTCCGAAACCCACTTCGGCTTGTTGTCATTCCATATCCAATACCAAATGGTGTAAGAAACCGAACTATTGGTGGAGGATTGACCAACCTCTCATGAAATATAAATCCCAACCCCATGTTGTGGATCCCGATAATTTTTTATAGTGTCATGGAAAACCAAGTGCACCCAATGATCAGTCCCCTAACTACGCTTAAAATGATTATCAACATTTTTTCTCTCATGGAAGCCTGCTCTAGTGCATGATGAAATTGACCCCATTCCCCACACTTCATATGAGTATTATCTAATTAGCCCTATTAATAGAGAGTTGCCTCCACCTCAACCATACACCATTGCATCAACACCCATCACATCCCCACTATAAACCAAACGCACTCTCTAAGCCTCTTGCAAAAGTTCATCCTCCAACAAGTGCAAGATAATCAATATCAAAGCCAATCCCTTTAAGGACCTGAACAAAGCCTAAATAAATTTTAGTTTGCGAGAGTCAAATTTCCTCCCTAATCAACCCACTATTTCACCCACTTGGATTAATGATGAGTCATATTGAATCTCAAAGTTGAGACTACCTCGTGGTTTGATCCTCAAGTTAACAAATGTATTAGCATATATATACAATTTAGATTGATTCATAGCATAAAAATCAAAATGAACCCACAATGGAGGTTCTGCTACACGTCATGTAAAAAAATTCCTAAGTTTATACCTACCATTATGGGTGCCCTCTAGGAACCTATTCCTTATCTGTTAGCTCTGAGATGCTTCTTATTTCTCGTCACATGGATCCTCTCTAAACATAATTCACTCACTTTGAGCCTGGTATGATGTATCACGTATTCCTAATGCCTCACCAGACCCTTTCACCACCACGGATGGTAAAACATTACTGGCTCAATTGATCTCTCCATCAATAGGACCTTGAGGATCATTTGGACCCATAAGATGAGTGTGTATCTTCAACTCTCAAGTTAAATAATATTCCTCCACCCATTGTCCTACTCTACATTCATATTGTCCCACTCAACCCTCGACGATGTTTCAACAATACTATCGTACCTCACACATTCCAATCTATCTCTTTAGGTCCTTACCTGAACCCACCCTCTGTCGTCGAGCTACACAAGAAATCTCATGAGTTCATCCATCATCCCTCCATCTACAAGACAATTTGTGGTGCTACTCTCCACTTACTTGACACCTAGCTTAATCGTCCTTGGGCACTCATACCTTATGGTGCTTATTAATAATGGCTACTCATTGATCTGTTACGACGTGACCATTATCATTCCCCATTTATAAGATGGTCACACGCTTTCCCTAAACTCCATACCTTCACTATCTCCACAACTACCCATTTTCCCACCCACTGTTGCTCCACTGATGCCTTCCGTCATGTGAAGAACATCGCCATACAAGTGGAGTAACGATAAAGCCTTAATCCAACAAGATTGACTTTTCAATGTTATTTAGGGGTGAGTTATGTCCCCGATACATTCTTCAACCTCATGTTATCCTAGTTAAAATCTTTTGTGGAGAGTTCTTATTTTTGGCTAAATACATTAAACTTAGCACTACTGAGTGGTATCCCATTGTTTCTTATTTCTAAGTATGAGTCTTATCCTATATAGGTGCAGTGTTTTACCCGCTCTCTTATGCTTTATGCTTTATAACCTTATGCATATTTTCATTGATGCTTCAATAAAAGAAATTCATTGTAAGAAGACGAAAAAAAGATATATATAAAGATTGAGAAAATTAAATAGGGAAAAATTTAGAGAAAAAAAAAGCATGGAACCAAAATGTTGTGAAATGAAGATAATACCCCAAATCTTTGTATCATTTGTGTTATCCATCCCATTTCCCATCATCATTTACATTAACTATATTTTTTACCTTTGGTAAGGTGTTCGGGTGTATGATAAGTCTACGTGTTGAATAACTCAACATTCTTAATTTAGTGTTTTTTATACCTTTCATGAGATAAAATTCATTATAGTAATAATTTATTTCTTGTATGTGTGTGAATTATATTATCTTGTTTATATTTACTCCTATACTCACACATAAGAGAGATACACTTATCCAAATCTCTTAGATTTCTTTCTAGAGTGATATATCCGGTGAGGTTTGATGTTGAAGAATTGATTCTGATGAAAATATAAGAAGTACCCTTTTTGTACTTAAAACTATTGAACTAAATTCACACTACATATGTTAAATTTTAGGAAGGATTTGCCTTGTGGATTGAGTAATCATATCTTTTCAAATACTTGATAGTTCATTGTTTGTAATCCTTAAATGATGAATTATGTGACATTTTTATGCCTAAAAGAAGATTAACCGCCCTTTTATAAATTATTTTCAAATGAATTGTTTATAATTTTTTAGGTATATTCACTGCAAACCCTTACAAGGCAACACTCGTCCTGTAGGGAAACCTAGAGGTGTAACGGTACATTGCTAATGGCAAGTGGAATCCCTTGTATCCATAAAAGTGGAACAATTTTGATTTATTATCTTTCTTTCTTTCTATTTTTGCACGAGGACTAGCAATCTTCTCTTTTGGGGTGGTATGATAAGCATCCAAAGGGTTAAATATATAACTCAAGTAGACGCATTTTAATTGATATTTATGTATAAAATTGACCTTTCACGAGTATTTCTTTATCTTATATGTAAAAACATACTTGTTGATTTAGAACACGCTATTTCAAGGAAAATTGAGCAACACATAGCCGCATATGCACTTCCAGGGATGGAATTGTAATTTCATGTGACTACTTTCATACTCGGACAAATCACATAAATTGTAGGTTGTTCAAATGACATGTCAATCTAAACTCAAATGAATAAGTTATGAATGCACAAAGCTCAAAACCAAAAGAGAGTAAAAGACAAAGCCCTAGCTCGTACGTGATGTCAATCCCCCTCACTCGAAAACTATTAAAATATTGTCGTTGTCAAAATGTTGTCACGTCGCTTATTATAATTCGTCAATTAAAGGTTGTATCAATATGTTATAAGGATTTGGGTGTGATGTGTAATTATTAAAAATCATAAATTAACTAAAGGGTATATTTTTTTTGGTCATTAGTATTACTGAGCCATGGGTTAGCTCGGATGGTCTAGCAAGCGTTTTAAAATCCAAAGGTCCGTTGTTCGAAACTTGGGAAAAGGATTTCCACATTTTTTGCGAAACAAATATGGGCGTCCCATGACACCATCCAGATGAGCCATGGGTATTCCCATAAGTCATAGGATTAGGACCCGCATATGTGTAGGCTGCAACGCTTGACGCTCGCCCACACGACCACTTTTTAGCGCGATTCCCTTCTCCAATTATTCCATTTAACACCACTAAAGTTTAATTCCTTAATATTTCCTCCATTTTTTCTTCTTCATTTCTTTTTCACTTCCTTTTTTAAAAGATACCAAATTTTTTCTTGCCCCACACCTCTATTATCAGCCACGAACTTCTCTTAACAAATTGATCCTTAACATATAACCTTTTTTATTATTTAATTAATTAGAATTTTATTTCGTAAAATACCAAAAAGTGTCCTCAAACCCTAATTTCTACCAATAAAAGGGAACCAATTAAGAGCCAAAAATATATTCTTTAGAGAGTAGATATTCCCCAAGTTCATAATTTATGAGTAATTTTGGATTTTTAATATACTCTTTTAATTATTTCTTTTATAATCTTTACAGAATTGTGTGAAAGAATTGGTATTCTGAGAGGCAAATTGTGAGTTTCTGAGACATATTCCAAGAGGATAATATTATTATAAAACTCAGATTTGTTGGTCTTCTTCAATACCTAGGCTAGGACATTCACTGAAAATGCAATGAGACTTAGCTTATATCATTTTTTACAGAAGGGATCCATGGAATGATATAACACATTTTTTTCACGGGGGTTTACAAGGATGAGTTAAGTGATTTTCATAACGGGCATTTCGTTTTTGGTGGGTGAGAAGAGTGTCGTGTTTTGCGAAATTTCAAGAAAATTGTAAGTTTAGAATTGTTGGGTGAGTTTTATGATGTCGCAAATGTGAACAAAACTAAAGAGGAAAATTATTGAGAAGAAAGATGAATACTGTTATTGATGAAAGAGAGAATAAAATTTATATTTATGCTTCATGAAAGTACAAAGTCTAGGGATTCCTCTCTTATACACAATGACCAAAATTCAAAATACCCAAGGGATATTGAGTATCCCATCAGTTATAGAAAAACTAATTCAAAAGCATAAAGAATAGGTCTTCCATGTGACACCCTGCCTAATAAAATACCGGGTGATCAGTCCTATAACAAATTAAAATAGGAATCCCAGTTGGTTCATCCTTAGCAACACAGTCGAAAAATATTTTAAAACTTAATAACCACCTAGTATTCCAAAAGATGGTGCCAAATTTTAACTTTTTAATAAAACAAAATAGTACATGTGGAAATAAATATAAACCATTCACAGAACTGAAATTAAATCAAATGAATAATTGATTTAAAAAATTGGCTGAATAAACCATCGGCCACCAAAGTAAATATTCCAACAACAATCAACCCACACAAAAACAAATACAACTTTAAACTGCAACTGAAAAGTCTGGGCGACATGCCCTAAGGAAACTGCAAACTAATAAATGATTCCTAATCTAGGAAGGAATGAACGATGCGTCTAATCCAAACTACTGCTAGCATCCACATATGCCGCAGCTCCGTATCCCTGGAATAGAATATCAAGTCTGGCATCCCTGTGGCTGGACACATAAAAGGTTTTGAAAATAGTTTTACAGCAAGGGTTAGAACAAAAAACATTTTGAAAATATTTTGCAAGTGAATTAACTACAGTAATTTAAAATGCATGAATGCGCTTCATATTAAAGTTAGTGACGCACTCCCCTGAGGACATACCAACCCCTCCACTAATGTGCACACCTAATGGTTACCTTAACCCCACCTATTTTTACTACCCCGTCCAACTAGTCTTGTTATAATCTCCCATTTCCATACTACTCTAACGCGAGTATCAAAATTCCTCGATTATAATTTATCTCACCAATTAACTTAATTAATTTCTTTTAAACATAACATATAACTGTGACACGAGTTATATAAAGTATATAAATCACACACTGTATTATTTCCTGCATATAATATTTACTACCATTATATACGCACCATTACTATGAACAACCACACACACACACACACACACACACACACACATATATATATATATATATATATATATATATATATCCCTCCGAGTATACCCTCGCCGAATGATTCCTTCTAAAGTGCTATCTCACTAGGTGTGCTCACATAACCTAGTTACCCGAGTTGGAATCGCTCACCAACATAGCCCAAAATATAAATGTTGTTGAGGCAGTCATATTCCTTCCCAAAAAGGGTGATAAGCCCCTCACCCATATACCAGATGCTATGACCTGGGGATATACTCACCCTACTCCTCAAGCTAGGGAAATCACCCACATAACGCAACCTCCCTTGATAGCACTAGAGTATATAAATTAAATAAATATCTAGTCACTGATATTTAATAGCACACACAATATATATATATATATACTATCACTACACCGTATATATATAATATAAACCTGAGCTTTACCGGGTACTCAAAAACACGTAACACTAGCCTGTAATTTCACGAGTCTCTGGCCCGACTCAACTTTATTAATTTTCTTACTTATTAATTTATCATTTTCCCGAGTCTATGGTCCGACTCTAATCTATTTAATTCACACATCAATTAATATAATATTTCCCCCGAGTCTATGGTCCAACTCTAATATAAATACTCTGCACATTAATTTATATAATATTTACCCGAGTCTATGAGTTGACTCTAATTTAATTAATTTACACATTAATTAATTTATTACCTTGTGTCACTCAAACAACATACCCGAACTCACTCACTTGGCCCATAACTTAATATTTCCCGAGTCTATATTCTGACTCCAAATTAATTTGTTTATCTCCATATTTAATTTAACACCTTGGCGTCGCTCAAGCAATAGACCTGGACTTGCTCACTCAATCCGTATATAGTTAAATTTGGAAACTAATTCCCCAAATTTATCCATAAAGTTCTCACGTAAATCCTCCCTAACTCCAATTACTTTTTCCGATACTTGTTAGTAATAGGTCCCTCCAATTTATTTATCACTAAATAAAGCATAGGAAATTAATTAAATATAATTTCCCCCTAATATATATAACTGGGTGAACTGTCAAAAATCTGGGACCATCGATCGATTGATCCCCTGGGTCGATCGATCGATTGACCAGTTCCCTTTCTTCTCCGGCTTGTTGTTCAGCCATTAACGAAAATATAAGGAGTTTTTTCTCAAATTCTAACCTCAATCCAGCGTATTTATCATCTTTATATATCTATCATGAACTATAATCATCATCTAAACCTTTTAGCATCATTGATATTACGAATCTTTACCCACTCAAGAACACAATTTCCTATGATAAAATCCTAATTATCATTCCTCAATCTGATCAGACAATCACAAGAAATTCAACTCTAACACTGGTGTTCTATTATGATTCTTATACCAATCAATACAGAATAGTTCAATAACATTAATTTGACTGTCAAATCACCCAACAAATTAAATTTCGTAAAAACCCATTTCATGCAATAGCCCACCCAAAAACGAATTTAAGTCTTTACACCTCCCATAATATGAATTGATTACCATCAAGAATAATTACAACTGTTAACCACTTGCCTCTAATTGTTCGTAGAGTCTGATCCGTTGGCGTAGAGAAGGTGTTGGTGACAAACACTCACTTTGTCCCTCGATTTGTCTCCAAAAAGGTCCCCAATTTCCTTCTTGATTTGTTTCCTCCATGTCTCTCTCAAACCCTAGGTTTAGAATTGTTAACTGTCGTTCAACACTTCCATAATTAGTTTTAAAACCCCTAATCCCGTTTTTGGCCACATGGGTCTATTTAAATGGCCCGAATCACCCCATAGGGGCCAGCTATGCCCCAAAAGGTCTCGAGACCCGATCACTACCCTCGAGTACTCTTTTTTTACTATCTCGACCCATTCGGACTCAATCGCGCACTCAGAATCGTCATCGGAAATACTTTTAACGTTCTTCACTTTTGACCTCAAAATGCGACACACATTAATTCGAACAATTTAACTTAAAGCCGCCAAATATAAATAATTCTTCTCACTCAAATAAATTCTCCAAATTATAAATTTAAGTTTCTCCAATTTAAATATTTATTTCTCCCAAAAATAATTAAACACTAAATCCTCAAAATTACGGGGTGTTACATACTCCCCCCCTCCCCCCTACAAAGGAATTTCCTCCTCGAAATTAAGATGATCCTAGTGCTCCTAGTCTCGAATATCACTCTCTAGTCATGTGCCTCTAAGCTCATTATATCGATCTCTCCCGTTTTTAATTATAAGTTACACAAATATGCGTTTTAATTAACCAGGGCGCCCATACACCCGGTACCCGAGCTTAACCGCACAAAAGTTACTCTAATTAACCAGGGTGCCCATACACCCTATCCCCGTGCTTAACCGCACGAAAGTTACCCTACTATGCTAGACGTAACCCGTAATATAACTTCCAACCCGTGTCATATTACAAATATATATATATATATATATATATATACTGGTCGGGGTACCCAACCCATGTACTAATGACCAAACATCTCCCCACTTCCAACGTTGCGCTAAGTTTCATGAATGGGATGTCTCGCAAAGTGAAATCCAAATAAGGAACCCCCTCGATACACTACTACATAACATTTTCGGTTGTTGAGATCTGATATACACTCAGTTCATGGCACGTACCCCCAAATACTTGTCTCTTAACACAAAAGCATAAACGCCTACCCTACAAAAGACAACATAAAATACCGCGCCCTTACGATCACTAGTTCTTGCGCAAAATAGACCCCGAGCTATCTCCATCTACTCGAAAAGAAATCTAACCACCCTGATCCACATCAGTAAACACCTCTACTTACCGGGATAAAATATGAGAACACAATACCGCATTATCTGTCTATCACACCACGTAATACAACATATATACACACATATATATAGGCTAGATGCCCTCTCAGGTGATACCTAGTAAAATTCATATCCTTGTGTCACGAACACCAAAACTTACCCCCAACTATCCATAATAGTTCAAATACATCGCTATCCAGCCGATATTGGGAAATTCATCAACCCTACTTACATAATTCTCAAAAGTAGTGACCCCTCGCATAATTCAAACCTTATCTTAGTGTACACCTCCACTCTCTCGTGGTTAACACCAAAGGACTCCGCTACCCCACGAAAAATTTTATTTACATACTATGGCTGCTACAGCCAGCGCACCCACTAAATCCGACTCACTCATGAATCTAGTAAAAATAATTTTATATTGTGATGCCCTCACTGTCACCCAAAACATACCCCATAACCATAGGATAAAAGATAATTACCTCCATACTCTAGCTGCAATGACTGATCCTCGAGTTCCAAAGAAGATTCCCCTGCCGGAATGCACCCATGACATGTTGTAGTGGCTGTACATCCCATACCTGGTCCTGTAGTTGACCCATGCCTCGCTTAGGATAATATCTCTTCACGTACCCCTCTTCCCCACAAACGAAACACCTCCTAATAAATTCACCCTCCCACTGATCCCTTCATTGCTCGCCTTCTCGAAAGTTCTTGCCATTCTGTCGATAGCCCCCAGATCTAAATTGTTTGGCCTGATTCCTGTGTCAAAAATCCTGCCCCTGATGTCCCCCTGTTTGATGCTGGGTTACCCCACTGGTACTATTCCCTTCTGCTTTCTCCGATTGGTTGGTTTCCACTCCCCTTCTACTTCTTTTCACGTGGAAGCGATATTCCTGGCAGTGAAGGAGTGTTGCATTAACGACATCTATATAACCTACTAATGCAGGATTACCAATCAAATGTTGTTTGATCCTCCTGAATAACCCATCCATGAACCTTGATTTCTTTATTTCTTCATAGCTTACCTCATTCGGTACAAAATTTGCCAAACGATTGAATTATTCCTCGTAATCGGCCACGAAATGGTCCCCCTGAGTCACCTCTCTGAATTTTCTCCTCATTTCGGTCTCCACTGCTGGCGAAAAATTCTTGCGATTGAACCACACCCAAAACTCTGCAATAGCTAATGTATCCCGTTCCTCAACTGTGGTGATCGACTCCCACCACTGTAGCGCTGCTCCTACTAACCTAAAAGTGGATAGCATTTGCTTCTGCATCTCATTGCAATCTAGAATGCGTCGATGATTATGGATATCTCTCTTCAACTGACACGCTAGCACCACGTCTGAACCCCCTGGAAACTCTGGAGGATGTCCCTTTTGAAAATCCTCTCATACTTTCTTCCACCCCGAAGGCCTCGGGTGGGCCTGATGTACCACTAACACCTGTGGCTGATCTCGTGGAAAGTACCTTGCCATTGCGACCATTGTTGCTTCAACTACTTGCGCCACTAATTAAGTTACATGTGTTGTCGAAATCATCTCTTGCAGTTGTTGCGGTGACTCGGGCTCCTGATGAGCCTCTATTGTCTCATCCTCCCCCACTGCCCTAGCTGCTCTATCTCTCCTGGGAGGCATCTGAAATGAGAATCGAATTATATGAGTTCACCCTCGAATATAAAGTAATTCGCAGAAGAACGTAAATGCGCAGACGTATGAGAATACAACAATCCTATGATAGGGTTCTACATCAAAGAACGCTAAGCTGAAATGTGAAAAGTCGTATAGATGCTAAGGACACTAGAACCTGATGCTCTGATACCATCTGTGACAGCCCGCCTAATAAAATACTGGGTGATCAGTCCTATACAAAATTAAAATAGGAATCCAAGTTGGTTCATCCTTAGCATCACTATCAAAATTTTTTTTAAAACTTACTAACCACCTAGTATTCAAAAAGCTGGTTCCAAATTTTAACTTTTTAATTAAACAAAACATTACATGTGGAAATAAATATAAACCATTCACACAACTGAAACTAAATCAACTGAATAATTAATTAAAATAATTTGTTGAATAAACCATCATCCACCAAAGTAAATAGTCCAACAACAATCAACCCACACAAAAATAAATACATCTGAAAACAGCAACTCAAGAGTCTGGGTGACATGATCTAAGGAAACTGAAAACTAATAAATGATTCCTACTCTATGAAGGAATGAATGATGCGTCTAATCCAAACTCATGCTAGCATCAACATGTGCTACAACTCCGCGTCCCTGGAATAGAATATCAAGTCTGGCATCCCTGTGGCTGGACACCTAAAAGGTTTTCAAAATAGTTTTATAGCAAGTGTTAGAACCCAAAACATTTTAAAAATATTTAGCAAGTGAATTAACTGCAATAATTTAAAATGCATGAATGCGCTTCATATTTAAGTTAGTGTCGCACTCCCTTGAGGACATACTCACCCCTTCACTAATGTCCACACCTAACGGTTACCTTAACCCCACCTAGTTGTACTACCCCGTCCAACTAGTCCTGGTATAATCTCCCCTTGCCATACTACTCTAACTCGAGTATCAAAATTCATGGATTATAATTTATCTCACCAATTAACTTAATTAATTTCTTTTAAATCATAACATATAACCGTGACACAAGTTATATAAAGTATATACATCACACACTGTACTATTTCCCGCATATAATATTTACTTTAATTATACACGCAGCATTACTAAGAACAACCACACACACAAACATGCACACACACACACATATATATATATATATATATATATATATATATATATATATATATATATATATATATATATATATATATATATATATATATATGTGTGTGTGTGTGTGTGTGTGTGTGTACATCCATCCCTCCTAGTATACCCTCACCAGATGATTCCCTCTAAAGTGCTATCTCGCTAGGTGTGCTCACATAACCTAGTTACCGGAGTTGGAATCGCTCACCAACCTGGCCTAAAATATAAACGTAGTGGAGGCGTCCATATTCCTTCCCTGAAAGTGAGATAAGCCCCTCACCCATATACCAGACGCTATGACCTGGGGAAATACTCACCCTACTCCTCAAGCTAGGGGATTCACCCACAAGGCGCAACCTCCCTTGATACCACTAGAGTATATAAATTGAATAAATATCTAGTCGCTGATATTTAATAGCACACACAATATATACACATATATATATACTATCACTACACCGTATATATATAATATAAACCCCGGTTTTATCGTGTACTCAAAAACCCGTAACACTAGCCTGTAATTTCCCGAGTCTCTAGCCCGACTCAACTTTATTAATTGTCTCACTTATTAATTTATCATCTTCTCGAGTCTATGGTCCGACTCTAATTTATTTAATTCACACGTCAATTAATATAATATTTCCCCGGAGTCTACGGTCCGACTCTAATATAAATACTCCGCACATTAATTTATATAATAATTCCCCGATTCTATGATTCGACTCTACTTTAATTAATTTAGACATTAATTAATTTATTACCTTCTGTCACTCAAACAACATACCCGGACTCGCTCACTTGGCCCATAACTTAATATTTTCCGAGTCTATATTCCGACTCCAAATTAATTTGTTTATCTCCATAATTAATTTAAAACCTTAGCGTCGCTCAACCAATATACCTGGACTTGCTCACTCAATTCGTATATAGTTAAATTTGGAATCTAATTTCCCAAATTTATCCATAATGTCCTCACGTAAATCCTTCCTAATTCCAATTACTTTTCACCATACTTGTTAGGAATAGGTGCCTTCAATTTATTTATCACTAAATAAAGCATAGGAATTGAATTCGATATAATTTCCCCCTTATATCTAAAACTGGGCGAATTGTCAAAAATCTGGGACCATCGATCGATCGTCCCCTAGGTCGATCGATCGATTGAAGAGTTCCCTTTCTTCTTCGGATTGTTGTTCAGCCATTGACGAAAATCTAAGGTTTATTTTCTGAAATTCCAAACTCAATCCATCATATTTATCATCTGTTTACATCTATCACGAACTATAATCATCATCTAAACCTTTTAGCACCATTGATATCTCGAATCTTTACCCACTCAAGAACACAATTTCCTATGATAAAATCCCAATTATCATTCCTCAATCTGATCCCACAATCACAATAAATTCAACTCTAACACTGGTGTTCGATTATAATTCTTATAACAATCAATACTAAATAGTTCTATAACATTAATTTGACTCTCAAATCACCTAACAAATTAAATTTCATAAAAACCAATTTCATGCAATAGCCCACCCAAAAATGAATTTAGGTCTTTAGATCTCCCATAATATGAATTGATTACCAACAAGAATAATTACAACAGTTAGCCACTTTCCTCTAATTGTTCATAGAGTCTGATCCGTTGGCGTAGAGAAGGTGCTGATGACGAACACTCACTTTGTCCCTCGATTTGTCTCCAAAAAGATCCCCAATTTGCTTATTGATTTGTTTCCTCTGTGTCTCTCTCAAACCCTAGGTTTAGAATTGTTAACTGTCGTTCAACACTTCCTCAATTAGGTTTAAAACCCCTAATCCCATTTTTGGCCACATGGGCCTAATTAAAATGACTAGAATCACCCCGTATTGGCCCGGCTATGCGTAAAAATGTCCCGAGACCCGATTACTACCCCCTGAGTAGTCTTTTCTGACTATCTCGACCCATACGGACTCAACTGTGCACTCAGAATCTTCATCTAAAATACTTTATAACATTCTCCTATTTTGACCTCAAAAATGCGACACACATTAATTTGAACAACTCAACTTAAAGTTGCCTAATATAAATAATTAGTCCCACTCAAATAAATTATCCAAATTATAAATTTAAGTTTCTCCAATTTAAATATTTATTTCTCCCAAAAATAATTAAATACTAAATCCTCAAAATTACGGTGTGTTACATTCCATTAACGAGTCGATATTATCCATGGTAAAAAGTGCAAATCTCATGCATGCTTGTTAGTTTAAAATTGTTGTCGAGGTAGAGCCGGGGTTGTGTTTCAGTCGGATCGGATCGAAAAATGCCTATTAAAATAATCCTATTTTTTCAAAAATTAAATAATTATTCAGATCCCATTTTTTGGAAAATAAAAAAAAATCCGAATTCAAAAAAATCGAAAAATCAAAAAAGAATCGGAAAAATCAATAATTCGCAAAATATATTAAAAATTTAGAAATTTCAAAAATTACAAAATTAAAAAATAAAAATTATGGATTTTCCATTAGTCGAAATTATCATTTTAAAGAAAAAAGGAAAATGGCTTAACCCAACATTTAAATACATGAGAATATGATCCATTTTTTTCATTTGTGTATAAGTTTGGAGGATACTCTCCTTTTATAGAGCACGTCTCCCAACCGATGTGGGATATGGGAAACTTTCAAAAAAATGGAAAAAAATCGAAATAGTCGAAAATCGAAAAATAATTCAAAAAAAATAGAAAATAATTTGGAAAATATCGAATCGACATAGTTTTGCAATGATCATATTAGAAAAATCGAAAAATTGAAAATTCTAAATTATTTTCGATTTTTTCGGAAAAATAGAAATTGGCATACTAAAATTTCATTCCAAATTAAAAAAAATGGATCGAAAATCAAAAATCGAAAAAATCATAATGTTCAGAAAAAAAATACTTCCTTAGGTAAAGCTCGTAGGTACATGTTGAGAGGGCCCCTGGGTTTCATTTCATATCTCAATCGTCCCACGCAAGTGAAGTTGGAGTGCTTTCGCACACCAAGATTGTCCCGACGAAATTAAAATTGAGGCGTAGCTAGTGAAAAATGCCACTTAAGATCTTTAAAACATAGTTAAACTACTAAAATGGCTCTGAACTGTTTGTTAAAGAAACTCTTTTAATCAAAACAAAACTTATCACAAGATGTGTCTAAAAACTTATCAAAATAGTTTGTATGAGTGTGAAGGAGTTTTTCAGATCTAGTAAACTAGTTTTGAAAATCAAAACATTACTATTAAATCATCACAAGTTTAGGAGATGGGGATGAGAGTATGAGGAAGAACACAAGCAGTCTTTAACATGGTAAAACCCCATACAATTGGGGAAACATACAAGGTGTCCTCTACGACACAAAACAAAAATCCACTAAAATCAAAGTAAGAAATTACAAGCTATTTAACAATCAAACCAAACAAACACACCTAAAGTGAGTTCAGAATCATTACCAACTACTCTGGATTAGATCTGACTTCTCTGAAGGTTGTTGTCATTGATGTTCACTCGAGATTTCGTAACCTTCGTTGATTCCAGTATATATGTCGACTCAAACAAGTTCAAGATCATATATCCAACACTTTAAGTGTGGTAAAGTAAAAGTGTAGCGGTGATGTTCTCTTCTAACATATGCACGCAACACACTCACACTTAATATAGACAATATGATTTAATTAAAGTACAGAATCAGTAGACATGCAAGGTTTCGAAAAATCAGTTTAGTCAAACCAAAATCAAACTTTAATCCTCTCAATTTATTCATAGATCAAGAGGGAATCTTGTTGAGAAATATCAAATATCCTAACACTTTGGAATTTTGAAAATATTATCAAGAAAGTGAAAATCCCAATCAATATCTCAAAACGAGGTCTTACCTTGATGATTAGAGTAAAATGAAATCATAAGAAATATTGTTGGTTTAGGGTTTAAAAACATGAAATCAGCTTAAAAAAAAAATAACCAATAATTATGATTTCTCAAAATAAGAAATTAAGACAGAAATATATCAACGTGATTTATATCACTAAGATGAGATCTCAGTTTTCTATGTAGAGAAACTGAGAACCTCTAACTACGTGATTAAGTTGGAAAAGATGATAAAGAACATGAGAGGAATACCTCTCAAACCACGATCTAAATAGTCAACACTCAAGGTTTTCAGATCTCAAAAAAATGTTTCTGAGTTTTGGATTTGACGAAGATCGATTAGGGTTTCAACTCTCTCTCTCTCTCTTCTCTTCTCTCTTTTTTTCTCAAATGAGGAAATAGACAAAGTCTTCAAATGCCTCACAGATGGAATCTATTTATACTAGGCATCGAAGGATCTCGAACAAGGGTTTGAAGTCAAAGCCTAAGATTAAAAGGATTTAAAATGATGGATATCTAATGGCTCACAGTTGGTGGTGGGATTGAACTACAATGATTGGTTCAAAAAAATTTCACATGGATTAAGTCTAATACATGTTGACCATTGATAAAAACAATCAAATTGTTAGAAATTTGTTTTGAAGTAAGAGAGTGTAAAGAAACACAAATCCACCCGTCCTGTGTGCAACACATGTACGCTCTAGATACAACTACACAGGCATATTTTTAGTTTACCAAGAAATCTCATTTTCCACCACAATATTTCCTGTCGCTTTTAGTTTCCACCCAATCCAGTTTTAAGGACAAATATTAATTACAAAACAGCCCAAAAACTTTTCAAAGTCCAAGTTTTAATATCCAAAAAATATTACAAAATTCTTAAAAAATTCTTAATAAATCCCAAAAAATATTTAAGATTCATATTAGGGGATTTAACTCACACAAGGTCATAATGAGAATGAAATGCAACATGTATGCAGTCCTAGTGTGTGGTGTATATGAAATATAATAAAAAACATGGAGAGGAATATTAAAGTTGATGAGATAGTTCTGAGGCTTTTTTGTTTAACTAATGATGGACATAGTTTTGTCACTATTTCCAAACTAGATAAGATCATATATAATGCAGACTCGAATGAGTCAAAGATATAGGGTGATTCAATCTCCCCCCTTGGAAATATGAAACAAAATATCCTTTGAGTCAATAAGGACTCGTAGGGACACCGAAAAGAAGAAGAGAATCATATTCCTATAAAAATATATCTACCCAATCTCCTAGAAATAAGATATTACATAACTCAACTATATAAAAACCATTACCCTATCAAAATATGACGCAATAAGGCGGTACAGAAATCTGAAATAAATACCTAAGATCAAGTTCAGTAGATTGAGAATGGACGAAGGGCAGAAATAATCAAGTAAGAGAGTTATAAACATGTAGATATACATAAATTATTTAGCTAAAACCATGCTAATAGATTTTCATAAAGATTCAAAACGCTTAAAATCCAAAGGTTTTGTAAACAAATCAGCCACTTATAGATCAGAAGGTATGTAATTGATCTCTAGTTCTTTTGACTCAACTAATTCTCGTATGGAGTGATATCGAATTTTAATGTGTTTAGTGAAAGAATGTTGAACTGGGTTCTTAGAGATATTGATCGCACTCTAGTTATCGCAATAGAGATAGAGTTTCTCTTCATCTATTCCATAATCTCGTAGCATTAGTTGCAAGCATAATAATTGGGCACAATAACTTCCAGCTGTAATATATTCAGATTCTGCAGTTAATAAAGAGGTGTAGTTCTATTTTTGATTATTCCAACCAACCAAGTTATTACCGATGGAGTAACATGCTCCTAAAGTACTTTTACTATCGTCAAAACACCCATCCCAATCAGCGTCAGTGTAACCAACTATAGTGCTTGATGTGTCATTGGTGTACCACAACCCTAAACTATGAGTGCCTTGTATGTATTTAATTATTCTTTTTACACATAATAAATGGCTCTCTTTGGGCTTATTTTGATAATGGCCGCACACACACACATAGTGTACATGATATCTGGGCGCGAGGCAGTTAGGTAGAACAAGCTTCCTATCGTACTACGGTATAAGGTAGAGTCAATGGATTTACCATTTTCATCTTTGGAGAGTTTGACTGAGGTAATCATAGGTTCTCTAACTTCCTAAGAAGTATTTAAGCCAAACTTTTTTACAATCTATAAAGCATATTTAGATTACAAAACAAATAAACCTTCTAATCTTTTTTTTAACTTGAAGAGCTAAGAAAAATTGCAACTCCCCCATAAGCGAGATTTGAAATTCTCTATGCATAATGTCTGAGAAAGACTTGTCTTCTGAAGGGGAAGTGGATCCAAAAATCATATTGTCAACATATACCTGAGCAATATTAATGTTGTTGTCAAAATTTTTGACAAACAAGGTTTAGTCATTTCCTCCTTTCCTAAATCCATTATCTAAAAGAAAGGTGGACAGACGCTCATACCAAGATCTAGAAGACTTTTTTAGTCCATAAAGATCTTTTTTAAGATGATAAACATGATTAGGATGGTGTGGGAAAATAAACCCTTTGGGTTGTTCTATATAGATCTCCTCAGTTAAAATAAAATTTAGAAAGACTGACTTTATATCCATTTGGTAAAGTGTAAAATGTAAATGACAAGATATATCAAAAAGTAAACGAACATATTCGAGTCGAGTAACAGGAGAAAATGTTTCCTCAAAATTTACTCCTTTAATTTGAGAGTAGCCCTAGGAAACTAATCTAGCTTTATTTCTAATGATCATCCCAGACTCATCAATCTTGTTTTTAAAAATCCAACATGTGCTAATAACCCTTTTATTTTTAGGTCTGGGTAGAATATACCAAACATCGTGAATGACAAATTGAAGGAGCTCTTCTTGTATTGCAGTAATCCATAATGGGGCATTCAATGCTTCATTTACATTTTTGGAACATGCAAAATGATCAATGTTACAAAGTTGGGATCTTGTATGAACAGGTTTTATAAAATTACCAACAACGTTATCTATGGGATGGCCTTCAGAAACCCAGTTAGGTACTTCAGGGGTCTCCGTTGGTAAAGACTTAGCTATTTTAGGAGAGTCATAATTTAAAAAGCTAACATACTCTTCCACAATAGCTGGTCTAGTAGTTTTACTTTCTACAGAGGTGTCATTTACAATCACATTAATGGATTCCATCATGGTCTTAGTACACAAGTTAAAAATACGGTAGTCTCTACTGTCAAGCGAATAACCTAGAAATATATCTTTATCTCCTCTTATTTCAAACATAGATCAGTGTTCTCTGTCTTTATAGACATAACACATACTGCAAAATGTCCAAAGATATTTAAGATTTGCTTCTTGCCATACCAAAGTTCATAGGGGGTCTCTTTAGAATTGTTCCTAAGGTAGACTCTATTGATAATGTGACATGAAGTGCGAACTAGCTCAACCCAAAATATTTAGGTAAGTATTTGGCATGCATAAGAACTCTTTCTATTTCCTGAATAATTACATTTTTGCGCTCGATTATCACATTTTGTTGGGGTGTCTTGGGAGCACTAAACTCGTGCTTGTAATTATTGTAGTCACAATATTCAATGACACCCGGATCTATGAATTCTCCTCCTCTATCACTCCAGATTCTATCTACTTGGGAGTCCATTTCATTTTCTATACGAAGTAAGATTTTTAAAAATTCTCTAAAGGTTTTAGATTTTTGTTTTAGAAAGGCAACCCAAGCGAATCTCGTGTAGTCATTAACCATAACTAAAATGTAACTATTGCCACAAGGACTAATAGTACGAGAAGGACCCATTAGGTCCATATGGATAAGTTCTAAAGGTTTAGAGGACATAATATCTTTAACTCTTTTGTGAGATGACTTAACTATTTTCCTGCTTGACAGGAATCACAGACTATGTTCAAAATGGTTTTTATTTTAGGAATACCTCTAATAGTTTCATGAGAAGACCATTTACTAAGTCTGACATAATTTATGTGACCCATTCCGTTATGCCATAATCCATTGTCATCCATTCAGGCAATGTTACAGACCTCTGTACTAGTATTAATTGTGTAACAGTCATCTGGAGTACTGAGTCCTGTAATTATGCATTCACCATTTTCATTTAAAAGTTAGCAATTGTTCTTCGGAAAGGTGACCGTATGATTGGAGTCACAAAATTATGAAATACTTAGTAGATTAACCTTAAGATCTTTCACTAATAAAGCATCTTCAAGAACGGGTAATCCTTCTTCTTGGAGTGTCCTTTGCCTATGATCCGGGTTGAAACACCATCTCCAAACAAGACTTTTCCTCTATAGAAGTTAGTTTTGTTTGAGAGTTTGGATCCATCCCCGGTCATATGCTTAGAACATCCAAAGTATAAGTACCATCCAAACGTGGTGTATTCAGCTTTCAAAGCGTTGATCACTATGTTACATTTCATCTGGGGTACTAGATCATCCTTTCTTACCCAAATAGCTCTGGTTTTCAATTTGCAATTATTAGCTCATATTTGATAAAAACATGCGCGCTTTAGATTTTGTCTATAAAAATTTTGCGTCATTTCATTGTTGTTATAAACTTTTTGAGAATTTGGTCGAGAAAAGACTCTAGGATTATTTGTTGACGATTGTCTTTTAGTATTAGATCTTGTCTTTCTCTTTCTATAGTTGGAGTTTCTATCTGGTGGTTTAGGAAGGTCATAATTGTTACGACTTCTCCTATAATAGTTAAAGTTCTGATAGGTAAATGAGGGATAAGTAATTTGGAATAGGCGTTTCGAATAGCAACCATCTAAGCAATGTCTATACACATCACAGTATGAGCATTAAAGATTCCTCGTAGTAGCTAAGTCTTTAGGAAAGTTATTGAACATAGATTTCCCTAATTTATGACTTTTGGCATTAGTTTGAAATCAGGTCTCAGTCTTTCTAATAGGAGGACAAATGTACTTACCTTTAAGTATAACACTATGCTTAGAGGTACTTATCTCATCAAAGTTTAACTGCTGCTGATTTTTATCCCTTTTTCAAAGATTGAAAGTTAGGACAAGTTTCCATATGTCTTTTCCCACCAGTAACAAACTTTATGGATTCAAAATTTTTAGTTTATTTAATATTTTTGACGCAAAATCCTATTCCAGATCTATCATCAGAATTGATCTTGCTATCAGTAAAACAACCCTCAAAACAATTAGAATTTCTTTTAAATTTTGAATTTTTTTTAAGATTGTTGATGCCTTTTCTTTTGGTTGTTCTAGTTCTAATAATGATCCTTTATACTTCTTTTCCAAAAAGTTATTGGATTCAGTCAAGTCTTTCAATTTTTGTTGAAAAACCTTTATTTCCTCATCATGAGTTAAATTTTGAACCATATACTCTTCAACATTTTGTTTAATTATTTGATTTAGGGGCTCTAATTTATTGGAAAGATCTTTGACAGGTTTCTCTAATCTAGCACTTTTCTTGAGAGTTTTAGTGTAAAGTGTGTGAATGTCTTGAAGGTCCTCGTTATTGAAGTCACTAAGTGAACTGTGTCTTGTGTTCCCTATCAATTAAATTTTAAGACTCACACACCCATTGGCATCAATGATAATATGATCACTTTAACCCTCACACACACGATTTTCAGTACTACAATCATTCTCAAGAAGTAAGGCAGAAATATCAATATAAGCAACATCAGTCATGGTATGATCAATTTCCTCATCATCATTATAGATTATCTTGGCAAAGAATGACATGCAAGGGTCATAAGAGTTGGATGACTCGGGTTCTTCATTTTTAGAGTCACTTGAGTCATTCCAAGTCTTGCATAGCTGAGCCCTATTATATTTGGGGTGTTTCTCTAAGTTAACCCTACAGTCACTAGACATGTGTCATAATTTGTCACATCTATAACATTCAACATTTTTAGGTCTTTCTAATGTCTCTTCTGGTCATTAGTCTTTTATTTTTCATATCTTCTCTCATGATACCTATTGTAAGAAGTTTTGGAGTAATTAGGTTTCCCTTATCTAGAAGCAACATTGTTTATGAAGTTTACAATTTTTTTAAATTGCTTAGACATAAGAAGAATCTGATTATCCAAGTTATCCAAATCACAGTCTCATCAGAGTCAAGGTCAAGGTCAGGTTTGACCAACTTTGATGAAAAAACAAGATTAGAATTACCCTATTTTTTACTGGTCTAGATCAATTGTTTCTTGAATTCTAGTTCTATTTCCACAGTTCTTAATTTACTACTGAGGAGTTCTGGAGTAAGGTTTTGATCATCCATTTCCTCTATAACATATCTTTTGTTATCAAACTTCTCTAGAAGTGATCTTAAATTTTTTGAAATAATTTCTTTTCTATCATAGGTTATACCATTTGCATGCAATTTAGTCAGAATGTCAGTTAACCTAATGGAGAATTCATCAAAGTTTTCAGTCTCGGACATGACAAGAGAGTTATACTATTGGATCATCATTTGGGTTTTAGTAGCTTTAACTCTTGTATCACCCTCATGAGCAGTTACAAGAGTATCCCATGCTTCCTTATAAGTTGTGCAGGATGAGATCCTCTCAAACTCATGTTCATTTATAGACATAAATATGGCATTCTTGCCTTTATTGTTACATAAAGAAATTTTTTCTCATCTTTAGTGAATTCACTTAGTAACTTCCCGATTCTCACAAGACTACCTTTAACTGCTTGTTAAGTCGAAAAAGTATAACCATTTTCTATAACTTCCCAGACTTCATCTCCCAGAGTTCCTTGAATGAAAGAAATCATCCATACCTTCCAGTAGGGAAAATTGATTCCATCAAAGAGAGGGGGTCTGGACAGGTTACGTAGTCTTTGAAATTTCTCGTCCATACTTTTGTTTTGAAAAAAAAAACAATTTCAAATACACGGGATATAAAAGATTTTAAAACAATCAAGCTCTAATACCAATTGAAAATTCCACTTAAGACGTTTGAAACAGAGTTAAACTATTAAAATGGCTCCGAACTGTTAGTTGAAGAAACTCTTTTAATCAAAACAAAACTTAACACAATATGTGTTTAGAAACATATCAAAATAGTTTGTATGAGTGTGAACGAGTTTTTTCAGATCTAGTAAACGAGTTTTCAAAAAAAAAATTAGCTATTAAATCATCACAGCTTTGGCAGAAGGTGATGAGAGTATGACAAAGAACACAAGAAATTTTTAACTTGGTAAACCTCACCCAATTAGGGAAACATCCACGGTGTCCTCTACGACACAAAACGAAAATCCACTAAAATCAAAGTAACAAATTATAAGCTATTTAACAATCAAACCAAACAAATGAACCTAAATTAAGTTCAGAATCCTTACCAACTCCTCTGGATTTGATCTAACTTCTCTGAAGGTTGTTGTTGTTGATGTTCCCTCAAGCTTTCATAACTTTTCTTGATTCCAGTCTTTACGTCTACTCAAACAAGTCAAATATCATATATCCAACACTTTAAGTGCGATAGAGTGAAAGTGTAGTGGTGAAGTGATCTTCTAACATATGCATGAAACACACTCACACTTAATACAGTCAGAATGATTTAATCAAATTATAGAATCACTAGATATGCAAGGTTTTCTAAAATCAGTTTAGTTAAACAAAAATCAGACTTTAATCCCTTTAATTTAACCGTAGATCAAGAGGGAATCTTGTTGAGAAATATCCAAGATCCTGACACTTTTCGATTTTGAAAATATTATCAAGAAAGTGCAAATCCCAATCAAGATCTCAAAAACGGGTCTTAACCTAATGATTTGAGTAAAAGGAAATCAGAAGAAACATTTTTGGTTTATGGTTTAAAAACATGGAATCAGTTTAAAAAAATAACCAACAATTATGATTTATTAAAATAATAAATCAAGAAAGAAATCTATCCACGTGATTTGTATCCCTAAGATGAGATCTCAGGTTTCTATGTAGAGAAACTGTGAACCTCTAACTACGTGATTAAGTTGGAATAGATGATCAAGAACAAGAGAGGAATACTTCACAAACCACGATCTAAACACTCAACACTCAAGGTTTTTAGATCTCAAAAAATTGTTTTTGAGTTTTGGATTTGACGAAGTTGGATTAGGGTTTTAACTCTCTTTCTTCTCTTTTCTCTCTCTTCCCTCTCTTCCCTCTTTTTTCTCTCAAACGAGGAAATAGACAAAGTCTTCAAATTCCTCACAAATGGGATCTATTTATACTAGGCATCGAAGGATCTCGAACAAGGGTTTGAAATCAAAGGCTGAGATTTAAAGGATTTAAAATGATGGACATCTAAGGGCTCATAGTTGGAGGTGGGAATGAACTATAATCATTGGTTCAAAAACATTTCACATGGATTAAGTCTAATACATGCAGACGGTTGATAAAAACAATCCAATGGTTAGAAACTCATCTTAAAGTAAGAGAGTGCAAAGAAACAGAAATCCACCCGTCATGTGTGCCACACGTGTACGCTCTAGATACAACTATAGACGTGTGTTTTTGGTTTACCAAAGAATCTCATTTTCCAACACAACATTTTATGTCGCTTTGGGTTTCTACCCAAGCCAGTTTCAAGGACAAATATTAATTAGAAAATAGCCCAAAAACTTTTCAATGTCCAAGTTTTAATATCCCAAAAATATTTTAAAATTCTTAGAAAAATCTTGATAAATCCCAAAAAATATTTAAAATTCATATTAGGGGATTTAACTCACACAAGGTCATAATGAGAATGAAATGAAACATATATGCAGTCCTAATGTGTGTTGTATGGGAAATACAATCAAGAACTTGTAGAGGAATATCAAAGCCGATGAGCGAGTTCTGAGGATTTTTGATTTAACTAGGGATGGGCACAATTTTGTCACTATTTTCAAACTAGATAAGCTCCTATATAATACAGACTCAGATGAGTCAAAGATATTGGATTCTTCAGCTAGGTGCTTCGTAATTATATCCGCATACTGTGAAAAGGAAGGCAGAAATTGAGTGATAAGTAAGCCATGTGCCATTTTTTCGAACAAAGTGGTAATCGAGTTCGACATGCTTACTGTAAGCATGAAGACTTGGATTAACATTCATATAGATATAACTTAAATTGTCACAGTATAAGACAGAGGGATCAAAATGGGAAAGTCCCACATCACGTAACTAGTAGGTGAACCACATAAGTCTGGTAGCTATAACAGTAGGGGCATGATATTCAGCTTCATAAAAAGAATGGGCGACAACAAGATGATTTTTAGTGGACCAAAAAATGGAATTTGCACCTAAAAAACATACGAAATCCCGAAGTTGAATGGCGATTATGTGGACAATAAACCCAGTTAGCATTCGAGAACCAGGGTAAATAAAGTGATGATTGGGAAACATGTGAAGGTAAATAGTAGGAGTGCCTTTAAGGTAGTGAGGAAGTCATTAGACTTGCTAGAAATTGGCCATAGTGGGAGCATACGTGGACTAGTAGATTGTATTGACTTTATGGGTGATGTCCGATCGTGTAAGTGTGAGATACCGAAGGCCACCAACTAGAGAGCACAGATGCTTTGAGAGCAAGATTAGGAGATAAATTTCTTGGAATGAGTTTAATGGGTTAAGTAGTTTTGATAGGGTGAGAGTGAATCATGTCATCCATAGTTAAGAGCTATAACACATTCTAATGATGGAATAATAGTAAGAAGTCCTTAAAAAGAAGAACTTTAATGTCCAAAAAGTAATGGAGATCACCAAGGTATTTTAAAGATAATTCAGTGCCTAATTTTTCGGTGAGGGCGGTGAGAAGAGAATGACTATTGCTAATAAGAATAATCTCTTACACACAAAGGATTACAAGTATAGTACCATGGGCATGATGAAGGATAAAGAAATACGAATCACCCTTCCTACAAGTAAGTCCCAGTTTGAGAAGATCGATATTAAACTGATCAAACTAACCTTGAGGCTCCTGTTTATGCCCACAGATAACATTGTTGAGGATGTTCAAAGATAGTGGGATGATGCATATAAACAACCTCATCTAGAATACCATGAGGAAAAGCGTTTGTAATATTGAGTTATTTTATAGGAAACTATTTTATGAGTGCGAGAGATAAAACAACTGGTATAGTAGCTGCTTTAACCACTGAACTAAAAATTTTACCAAAATCAATACCTTCGATCTAATTATACCGTTTTCCAAATAATCGTGTTTTATATTTGTCAAGTGTACAATCAACATTAAGATTATTCCAAAAAAACCACTTAGAACCAATAATATGCATATCAGGGTACTAGGAACAAAGTCCGAAGTGTCATTAAGATCAAGAGTATGGAGTTCATCTTGCATATCCTCTACCCAATGAGTTTGAGAAATGGAGGTTTCGAGAGATAAAGGTTCATAATAGGTGATTGAATTATGAAGGGCAATAGGAATGTTGGGTTGACATTTGGACTTAGTCAATATGGGATGAATATTGGTGCGTGATGGTAGAGAAGGCATAGGGCAAATTGGTAGATCAACAGTAAGGTTAATAGTAGGATTTGTATTAGGAGGGAAATAAAGTATGATGGGACTATGTGAGAGGGGAGAACATAACTAAGTAAACCTATTTGGTTCAACAGAGATGGAGAAAGGTATTGACATCATTCTATCAAGGGTATTATAGGGTTCTAGGTTGTTTGTCGCTGTCTGAGACGATGTGACAACTGGGTCAGTTGACCGTGCATGATGAAAGGTGGAGAAGGTATTTGGCTGGTCATACCTATATTTGGGGAGGTGTCATGTGAGTCAGGCATACTTGAGCTTCTCTATAAACATATGTTGAATAATTTGGGTATGTACAGGGGGTGTTCGCAGTCCGTTCCAGTCCGGATTTTAGGATTTTTAACGATCGAACTAATTAAATTGGTCCTTAAAAAATGGACCAAGGTGTAACACCAACACTTTTAATTGTACTTGTACGATTATCCTTTTATTTAGCGACGCTCGATTAACGAAATTGTTACGTCGCGTGTTTTCGCATGAGTTATGATTTGTGTCCATATAATTATTTTAAATACTTTTGTTATGTTTCACGCGACTCGACCAAGCAACGAACGCTACGCAAGCATGCGTACTAATTGTCTTACTATGCGCGACACAACGAAAGTTTAGTTTTGCGCGAATTGTTTAGGATAATAGGCAAGTTAAAAAAATATTCCGACTGTATATTTAGACTCACAAAAATATAACGAATATTACCATGGAAAGAAAAATCGAAAAAAAATATGTTTTGCGCGGAGCTCCCGTTTCTTGTGCATATTCTTTAGGATGCCTCGGAATGTTAAAAAAATATTTCGACCACATATTTATGCTCATAAAAATATAAGGAATATTGCCACGCGAAGAAAAATCGAAAAAAATATATATTTTGCGTGGAGGTCCCGTTTCTTGCGCATATTGTTTAGGACGCCTCGGAAGGTCAAAAATATTGTGAATATGTTTTTTGACTCACAAAAATATAAGGAATATTATTATGGAAAGAAAAATAGAAAAAAAAAATACTTTTGCGCGAAGGTCCCGTTTTTGCGCGCCATGTATAGGACTTTTCGGAAGGTCAAAAAATTAGTTTGAATATGAATTTTCACTCAAAAAATACAAGTAATAAGACCCTTAGGTTAAAAGTTTCAAAAAAAATTGTAGAGAAAGTGATGCTGGCACACTTTGACAGCACGTTAACCATGATTTTGGGTGGTTGAGTGTAGTCTCTTTCAACTCCAGAAATTAGACTTTGGGAGGTGTTCTACACGGTTTAGGAAATGCAAATTCTGAGGCTATGGGTCAAGACTTGAAGGTACCTTAAAATGGTTTTTAAAAGAGAGAGAGGGAGAGGAAACCATGGGTGAAATTAGGCACATAGTTGTTAACATTTTCTCCCAAAATCCCTCAAGTTCTAGCAAGAGTAAGAACCCATATTTTCGTAGATCCATCTCCCACCCCTTTTACCACCATCCAAACACCACTCTAAGGGTCTCCAAACACCATTAAAGCTAACCTTAAGGTTTGGAAAACTTGTGGGGAAGTTTCAGAGAGCTTTTGGAGCTCAAAGGGAGTCTTGGTTGGAGTTTTTGGTGAAACTTTTGAGAGCTCCACTTCATCTTCTTCCCATCTACACTTACTCTCCTTCATTCAAGTAGGGTTTTCCTCACTCTTAAACTCTTTTATTTCAAATGCTAATATGAACAAGATGATGAGAAAAATGTGATTTTTTAGCTCTTCTCCCTTATTTTCATATGCTATGAAAAATCCATTTTGTGAAAAATGATAAATGGAGAAGATGACGTTTAGAATAAATTTTCAGATTATTATATATGTTGAAATCATGCTATAAATGTAATAATCTCGTGAAATAAACATAGAAAATGGAATGCTACAAGAAAATGACTAGTTAATGCATTTGTTGGGTTTTCTAAGGAAGAAGACCCATTTTCATGAAATAGTGTATGTAGTATGTGTTATTCTTAACATTAACATGATTAGTGTTGAAATATAGTGGTCTAAATATGTGTTTAGTAATCTCATAAAAACAGCCCCAAAATCTAATATGTTGAAATATTAATTTGAGCCTCTTGAATATGTTAAATAAGGCTTATAATTATGTAAATGGCTTTATATGTAAAAGTGTGCTAAAATGGGTTGTACATCACTAATAAAGGTTTAAATGTTGGCGGAAACATGTAGTACATTAAAGAAAGATTTTTGTACTTAAAACCCACTTAAAAAGGTAATTTTTGGTAAAAAAAATGCCTTAGCGGTAGATTTTGTAAATATGAAGAAAAGTCACTTAAATGGTGTTTTTACATGAAAAATGCTAAGGAAATTCTTTTTAGATAATAAAAGGATAAGATGGAATTTTGGTAAATCAAAGTGTTGTAAAGGTGACTTACTATATTTTAGTGTTCGGCATTGACACGAGAATGCCTCCTCGTCTCGTAGGATGCAAGGACTAAAAATGAGTTTTAATAACAAAATCGGATAAGTTGAATTGTGAACATTGAGAATAATGTTAAACACATGAAAGATATGATATTCGGATGACGCCGAGAGAAAATAATTAAGGAGGGCATGAAGTCCTTAGTGGTGAAAGACCCCAAACAAACTGCAGTAGTATATGGCGGCGGAGACCAGTGGTGTGAGGCCACGAAGTCCGTGAGTGTTTGTTGGCAAAATCCCAAACAAATAATGTTAAGTAATGTATGAGAAAAATTCATGAAACATCGACTAATGAATGAACAAGAATTCATTAATAATTATGGAAATGACGTAATTGGAATTAATTACGTTCCTGGCATGGGACATCGAAAATGCGAAGTGTGAGTGGGCGCGTAGCCCAGGGCATTGCATATAGGTGCATCTATGACTAAGTTAAATAATCTTGTTAGTATAGATACATCATAACTTAGTTGAATATAATGAAGACTTCTTGAATATTGTTAGCATAGTTAAATGTTAACTAAGATAATCATTAATGATAATTAATGAATATGGGACGATGATGGTTTTTGGAATTTCTAAAATGCATTGTATATGTATAGTATTTTGCTATGAAAATTATTCCATAGTATTCCCACCCTACTGGGAATTTTGCTCATACCCTATTTTCTAAAACCCAGGTACAGCATGTGGTATGTCGAGTAAGGATGTTGGAAAAGCCGCAAAAAGTGCTAGTCGTAGTTAGAGGCTCTGTAACCGATTTTTAATCCATGGACTTATGTTGAACAGTAATCATTTATGTTTTGTTAAGACAATTTGGTTTGAACTATAACTATTTGGAAATTGTAATAATACATGGATTTATGCTCTATTTATGGATTAAGTCTTACCAAAGGTTTACTTGTTAAATTGTTAATTGAATATTAACTTGAAAAATATGGGCCTCACCTTTTCATAATGAAAGAAATCAAAGGTTTTATTGAAGTATAATGTGACAACTGTTTTCCAATTTAATAAAATGTTTAATCCCCCTGCCCCTTAACACCTTGGTTCGGATACGCATTATTCCAACAGTAACTCTAATCCGGATCGGGGCGTTACAACTTGGTATCAGAGCATTAGGATCCTCATGAGCATCGGAGTGATTCTATTTTTAGTTCCCTTTCATTCCACATATATTATAATCATACTAAACTTTCCTATCATATCTGATGTCCCCTACTCGCAACACTGCGAGCGACAAAAACGAGTTACAGAGTATTTAGGAGGCAGTGCGCGACTTAGTTGAGACTATCTGCCATAATTAGATGGGTGACACCGTACTCTTATATGAGGTACATCATGTGTCAATATGATAATTATATAAGACTAAGTGGTAATAGCAACGTCTAGTAATTTTCGTTTCATATTAGCTAAAGAGCTTGTAAGTCTATCTATGGGACTAGGTTATTAGGTAGTACACTTATAAGTATTGATTCTATGGAGATTAGAAGGCCTAGGTAACTTGCTTTTTATTTCGTTTTAGATAGTCAAACTAATTCAAGATAGCTTACGAATGAATCTATACAGTCCTCAGGACTTAGCATTATAAATAATGGTATTAATTTATGGTTTTATAAATTTATGGGATAGCTTAACGCTTAGCATGTAATGCGATGGTTACATAGTAAGATAAGTTGGTTGTAGTGGTGGGATAGTCATTAAATATTAAATTATGGGTTATGATGAAGTCTGTTTTAGGTAGGATTTTAGATAGGCATATGAATTCGTATCAAATTGTCCGTTGGAGTCATGTGCTAAGAATTATCCAATGATGTATTAGTACATGTAGTAGTTATTGCCTTGTAATGGTGAACCTTAGATTGTACCCCATGTACTATAGTGACAAAGATGTCCTTCTTCGAACCTTCGGTGTTCCTTATGATGTCAATAATATAAAGTTATAGTTGGTGTAACACGTAGTAAATAAGATTAGTGTTTGGACCATTGAGGAATTAAATTAGTGGCCATGATCGATTGTCACACATTAAAGGATTATGTCATGACGATTCTTGCACTTGCATGAGTGTGTTTAATTGGAGATGATTGAATTGATATCCTTAGGAAATTACTATGTTGGGATTTACATAATCGACTATTGATGGTTATAACATGATTGAGTCATATTGATATTGTGGTAATACCTTGGAGTTAGTTACGTGGCTTTGTTTATAAACATGTATTACGGTATGAGTTTTATGAAAAATGCCAGGTCGATAAGTGTGAATTACGCACTTGGGAAACTTAGAACACGGTGATGCTCATCATGGATTTAGAGATATCACTCAAGATGAAGTTTTAAGCTTAATTATAGCACATGTTACCTTTATGATTTAGTATGATCCAAGTGAGGAAACTCATTAGGTCTTAGAAATGGATAATGCTTGGAAAATAAATTAAGGTGTCATAGTAACTCGTCCGATAGTTAGGAATTGAGACCACATATGATGTTAATAAGGATTGTAGTGATGGTCCACATGGTAAATTAATGTGAGTTTTGTGTTTTGATAGAATGAGGAGGATCTTGAGGTTAAAAAGTTAGAAATCGAATATAGATATTGTGGAGACTTAAGTATGTAGGTCAGTGACTATACTAATACTTTAGCACATATGTAGGTAAGTGAGAATTTTAGAGTTTAAGTGTTCATTGTGTTTCGCACTTCTTGTGGCATGGTTCGATGCCCAAATTCAATTATTTCATTCTGGAATGGCAATCGCCTAATTCGCTGCATCTTCTTACGTCTTCATTGATCACGATAATGGGAAGTTGTTCTTTCAATTGTGGGTCTATATTCAGGTGTGCGTAAAGCTCAGTAGTAATGAGGGATATTTCGGATTAAGTCTAATGCGTCGAGGTACATGAGTACGCTCTTCTTAGGATGCACCTTTGTTTTACACAGGTGGGTGTGTACGCATGGTCTCGCGATTTATTGCATGTAGTCTGCATTTGTACTTGATAACGTTAGTTTGACAGACTCGTTAGTTAACATGTATATCTAATTACGATGTATATTATGGATTTTAGGTCAGGACTCTAAGACATTATGAATATTAGAAATTGACGGGACATTAAATACTGGTGTTGACTCCGTATAAAATTTTCAGATTGAGAATGTGGTGTCTCATGTGTATTTGGGTTGTGATACCTAAGATGACTCTATGATTATACATAGTCTCATAGGAAGTTTTGGTCGGATGGGCCATTGGGATTAAATGACTTTCTTGAAATCATTGATGAGAATAGTTATTGATGTGGAGGATGTGTGTGCCTAAGATAGGTAAGATTCAAATCGTTTGACGAAACGTAGGCATGTAAATCACAACGTTCAGAATAAACTCATTATGATGAGTTCTTTAGGTGTTAGCAAAATATTTGGTGAAAAAAATAAAGTTATTGTTGAATGAACAAGTTAGGCATGCTTGGTAGTTAGAAATAAGACTTTATCGTCCACTATTATCGAGTTAACATGAGGGTGGGTTGATTGTGTCAGTCGTCAAGGAACTGCAGTCAGAGATTCTTGCAAAGTTCCATCAGTCTCGTTCAGCATACATCCCGGTGTGACGAAGATGTATAAGGACCTATGTAAAGATTTCTAGTGGTCTAGGATGAAGCGGGGTGTAGCGATGTGTGTGGCTAAATGCTATACGCGCCAGGAGGTGAAGGCCACACACAAAAATCCAGTCGGGTTATTGTAGCCACTCTCTATGGTCGAGTGGAAGTGGGAGCACATCACTATGGACTTCATCATAATACCTCGATCTAAACGGGGTCATGATGCAATTTGAGTTGTGGTGGATCACCCCGCGAAGTTTGCACACTTCTTGTCGATCAGGATCATAGACAGCATAACAAAGTTGATCCAGTTTGTACATATGGGAGATTGTCCGACTCCACGGTGTACCATTGACAATGGTTTTTGATAGAGATCTTAGGATTGTTTCACGGTTCTGGAGGAAGGTTTAGCAGGAGATGGGTATTGATCTTAATTTGGGTATGGCTTACCATATGGAGACAAATGGATAGTTAGAGCGTACGGTTCCGATTCTGGAGGACTTGTTGCGGGCATGTGCACTTTATTTTTAGGGTAGTTAGGACGAAAACTTGGCTCTAGCAGAATTTTCATACAATAATAGTTACCAAGCTAGTATCAAGATGCCCCCCAACTACACCATAACACGCCATTAGTAACCCAATTTTACTGTTACTAAAAATATTAGTAACACAATTTTTCCATTCGAAAAAAGGCGTGGGGCACAAAGCTTGTAACATAAAATTCTGTTACTAATAGTAACGGTAAAATTCAGAATTAGTAATGGAAAATTCTGTTGCTATTAGTAACGGTAAAATTCAAAACTAGTAACGATAAAATTATGTTACTAATAGTAACAGTAAAATTCAAAATTAGTAACGGAAAATTCTGTTGCTCTTAGTAACGGTAACATTATGTTACTAATAGGAACGGTCAAATTCTGTTAGTAATATTAATACATATTTAAAAACAATTAAGATCCAATACCTTGACTATTCTTACCACGCTATTTAAATCCTAAGAACATATAAAAAAATAGTCTACAAAAACAAGGGCATTATATTCAACATTTACATTTATATAAGCCTCCACTCTTTATTTACAATATAACCTTAAACCAAACAAATGAAACATCATAATACAATCGCCCCGACAGTTACATTATTTTAACAAAAGCAGTCCGCAAAGAAGTCCATTGTTATTGACTATCAACTTTCGTTCTATTATCATCGCCGTCATCGCCATCAACGCCGCAACCCGTAACGCTGGAAACTTGACGAGGATTAAAAAATGGCATTATGTCAAACAAAATAAAATTATCATATTAGTTATAATATCAACATTTAGTCATACAAAATTAATTTAGTAAAAAAAATTATCGACCAGTAAAATTAATTACACTAGTATGTGAACTTATAATATCGCACTTTCACATCAGCACTTTAAACTAGGAAATTCCACATATAAACTAGTTGTTAAAGTTGTGCCAATTTCACTATTTATTGCAATACTCATGATATTACTGACGTAATAATATTACAGTTAACTACTGTAATATGCATATTCATGCTGCAATATGCATATTACGGTGTATAATATTAATAGTCTTCAAAAGAAGATAAACTCAAAAGTTCATTTGAATTCTCATAATCAGACTTCTCATTATCATTAACCATTAAGTAACATAATTACTAACCGTGTATGTATTCCAGCCTTGGTTTCTTCTATCTATAAAAGTAGTTAGCAACTACTTCCAATGTAAATCACATCAAAATCGCTTGAAAATTTTGCATCTTCGCTCGACCATCTACGTGACCCCCTCCACCCCTTATCCCTCGTGCAATTATTGTAACACCTGCAATACAAAAACTAACCATGTTAGCAACTTACATATATTCTTTATGTGCCACAAGGAAAATATTAGCCCGATACTAATATAATCAAGTAGGCTAATCATGCTCTAGAGGGAGAAAGAAAAATAAGTTAAAGATAGGCACAAGTTGTACTAAGTTTCTATCATAATGACATCCCAACACTGTCCAATCTTATTACTATCCAATCTCGAAAGATAGGCACACGTTGTACTAAGTTTCTATCGAAATGCTATGAGAGCATACTTATTACTATCCAATCTTGAAAGAGAATCAAATATTACCCCCCTCGATTTCATATAAAAATGCAGAATTTGAATTCATCTCATGAAACGACTTTGTCAAAGAGAAATGGCAGAAGCTACAGAACAGAACATACGAGCCCATTCCAACAAAGTGAATACATAAAGACAATAACATACAAATTAATATTTGTTTGGTATTTTTTCTATAGATGAAAACTAAAATAAATTGTAAAACATCAAGAACTATGGTTGTTGATGTAAAAAATTAGATCGCTCTAATTAATCAATCACAGATAAATAAAATGAAACAAAGATTTTTAAAGTGGTTCAGCCTTATAATAATGGCCTATGTCCACTGTTATGTTATTGCTGAGTGTTTGGGAATTCTCGATTACAAGTTCTATCAAGAATTTCCGGTCCCTTTGAATGAGGGTGATACAAGGTATTTATAGCCCTTAGGTTGTACATGAATGGGTTGATACATTAAATGATAATACATATGAAAGGGTAATACATTTAATGCATCGTGTGCGTCAAGATGATGAACATTCAATGAATAGTTAAACTGTTGACATTCTGGCAATTAATACTACGGCCGAGATGCAGCTCGGACCGCCTTAGTTGCTTGTTGATCAGGAGTTCCTCGGAGCGCTAGAGTACCTCGGAATGTTACTGTTCCTCTGTATATCCTCGTTGCTCGGGGAGAACATAAGTTGATCGAGGAAATTTACTTCCTCGTTGTTATTGTGCCACGTAGATTGACAAGTGTCTTCGTATGATTCGTCCACATCAGCATATTAATTTTTGTATCAACAGAAGCCCCCAATGTTTCATATTTCGAACTTTGAGGAGTATGGAAAATTCTTTCTTGGTTTATGGTAATATTGAATGATCTTCCTGGGTTTTAGGAGCATCGTATTTGAATTTATTTCCAAATTCAAAGAATCCGCCTTTTTTCGAACTTTTAAGAGCGCTTCGATCTTAGTGCCATTTTTGTCCTTTTAGCCGTCGGAAGTTCAATAGTTTCTTTTTTGTAATCATTTCCTTCTCCGCTTCCCAAGGCAAAGTATTTAAACTTCTTAGGTAAACATACCATCTTCTTCTTTTTCCAATTTCCTGCATTCAAGTTTTCTATCCTCTCCTTCTCTCTTGTGCGTTCATCCTAGTTTTCGTTCGTTGTCAACATACCTCCTTTCTTCCTGTAAGATCTTCATCCTTTCTTCTGTATCTCTTTTATTCAGTATGGTTTATATTGTGGAGTCTGTTGAGAAATTTCGTTCCGATTTTTCCATTCCTTCCTGGGTAACTCTGGAGGTTCTTTCTGAGCCTTTAGATTATTTTCGATTGGCTGAGGGACATTGGTTCCCCAGTCTATTCATTGCTAAATGTGGATTTTCTTTTCCACCAAACCCATTGTGTCTTGAGTTTTGTCAGTATTTTGATCTTGTCCCTGCAAAAATAGCCCCCAATTCATGGAGAATAGTTAATGGGGTGCACAAATTAAATCTAACTCATGGGACTCGTATAGGGATCCCTGAAATTATGTATTGCTATAAATGGGCCACTCTAGATAATATTTATTACTTAAAAACTAGGTTTCTGAATAGGGCTCTTGTAGTTAACCTCCCTGACTCAAATAGAGATTATTTTGAACATGGGTTGGTTATCAAAAATTGGCAATATGCCCCTTTAGTTGGAGATAGAGTATACAACGGTCCCAGATGCCCCCCATATGGCAATGGGATAGGTTTATTTTTCATTTTATTTTACTTATGAAGTTATGCTTTTATCATGTTTGACAAAACGTATGACTGATATTTCATTATGTGTTTGTTTGCAGTTGATAGTAAAAGAAAAACTCCAAAAGAATTAGAGGTTAATATTAAGCATCTGAAACTTATCTGGGGTTTGCATAAGAACGTTGCAGACGAGCACATCAGGTCTGCATCATATCTTCTACAGTATAAGAGTTACACAACCTCTTATACTGCTCGCCCTGTTGAACCAGCTTCAACTTTAGAGGATTCTTCTTCAGATTCTCATCTTCCTTTAAGTCAAAGAATGGGCAAGAAAAGAGCTCCTCCTGCTCTTTTTGATGACATTACTTCTGCTGTTGGGGCTAAGAAAAGCAAAACTGATGTCCCAGAGGGGACTAAGAAGGTGGATGCTGCACCCTCCAAAGCTGCCGAGAAGCCCCCAGTGGCTCCGAGCAAGAAAGTTGCTCCTATGGAAGTGATTACTATCTCCCCGACCAAGAGTTCTTCCTTGGTTGAAGCTGCTGAAGTCCCTTTGAGAAGATTGAGGAAATCATCCTCAGTCAATTTGGCTGAAACTGTCCCTTCTCTGCCTGTTGGTGGTGTTGGTATTCCAACCATCATTCCTCCGAGCTCTGCAATGAGCTCGGTAAAAAATTGGATCATACCCGAGGTCCAAGTAATTGATGAAAAAATTTCTAGGGATATGCTGACATCCCTAGCTACTCGTCATCTTGCTTCGGTAAATTTCTCACATTCTGAATTTTCTTTCTTTCTCTGAATGCTTGCATTTTGTATTGACTTTACTGTTTTTCTCATCTTTCAGCTGGTGAACTGTTTCAATAATATCGTGAAGAAAGATGAAGCTATTAAAGCTTCAAGCTCCTTGTCAGGTGTAGAGGATGCTCTACTGGGTTTGACCCAATCCCTGAAGGAATCTCGCCAACAGTATAGTGAGGACAAGGCTGTTTGGGAGAAAAAGTTGTCTGCAGTTGAGGCCGAGAAGATGAAGATGGTTGAGATCTCCAAGAATTTGGAGGATAAAGTAAAAGGTTTAGAGGTCGAACATCAGAAGTATGATGTCAAGCTCAAGAACTTTGGAGAGCTTGAAGA
Source organism: Sambucus nigra (assembly GCA_949130495.1). NCBI lineage: Eukaryota > Viridiplantae > Streptophyta > Magnoliopsida > Dipsacales > Adoxaceae > Sambucus > Sambucus nigra. The sequence goes on along the minus strand of OX422219.1, from coordinate 475,884,976 downwards.
TAAGTTGAAGAAGGCAGAGGAAGAGTTGTCCGCCCTGCGAGATATCAAGGTCCAAAAGGAAGAATTGGATGCAAAGCTCTCCTCAGAGAAATTGAGAAGAAAACTCGCAGTTAAAAAATCCTTCAGCTCTGGCTGGGAAAAAGGATGGGATAAGGGGATTGCTGCGATGACATCCCAGGTTCAATATGGGAAGTTGAAATACTTCCATGATGGCTGGGTAGCTGCTCTACAGGAATTAAATATCAAGGATGATTCTGAGCTATTCCAGCTACACCTCCCTGGTCCTCCTCCACCAATTGTGGAAGAAGAAGAAGACGAGCCTGTCTCTGATGAATCTTCTATGGCCATGGGTGATCAAGTCCCTGCCTCTCTTCCTGCTGCCAACGAGGAGATTTCTTCCATGCCTCCTCCTTCTGAGAAAATTTCAATTCTTGCTGTTCAAGCCGCTATCACCTCCGAGCAACCAAGCTCCTCGTCCCAGCCTCCCGAGAAAGTCTTGGGAGACAAGGAAAAGGTGTGAAGTTGTTCGGTATCATTCCTATCTTTTATTATCATCTTGTAATCAAACAATGTAATCTTTTGATGATTTAATAAAATACATTTTTGTTCATCTCTGTTGTTGATGATTTGTTTTTGTTGATTGTTGTCTTTTTCTCATCCTTAGTTTGTTGCTAGAATGGAACTGATATCTTCACATGATACCAAGCTGATGCAGCAATGTCACGAATATTATAAGGCTGGTCATACAGACCTTAGTACATCAGAAATTGCTGACATCCTTGGCCATGATGCCTCAGAACAGGCAATTGAGGCTTATCGATACTTGAAAGATTTACTCGACCGAGCTGTGGCCAACAATGTAGCCTACTACGACTTGATTGAGGAACTTCATTATTCCTTAGAAGATCTCCAAGGTCAGCATAATGAATCAATGGCTTTGTTGCATAAGGAATATGAAAATAGATATCAACAGCTTTCTTCTGACACAGGCCATAAAAAGATCCTGGATGGATACGATGTTAGGGAAAGAACTTTAAAAGGTGAGGTTGAGGCTTGCAGGCATATTGCTGAGTTGCTGGAACAGGAGAACAATAAGTTGCAGAAAAAGCTGGCAGAGTATGAATCTGCAGCGTCATCTTCTACTGCTTTAGTGCAAGTTACCGATGAAGGTTTCTCTTTCTTAGAGGTCGAGAATGCCAAATTAAGGCAAGAGCTGGACAACTTAAGAAGATCTACTATTTCTGTGACTGCTCGGGGGCGAGGAAGAGGTTCTCGGGGGCGAGGAAGATCTGTTCAAAATGTTGCCGAGGAGCAAAGTTCTCCAATCGCTGCTCGGAGTCGATCAAGAGTTCTTAGCCGTAATGTTGAAGAGGCTCGTACCCAATCTACTTTGGAAACTCAAGCATTCCAATTAAATGCCAAAGATCGGGCTTTATCAGAAATGTCCAAGAAAAATCTATCCTTGGAAGACCAACTTACTGCAACGAAGTCTGCTCTACATACTAAGGATCTTTTTGCCAAAAACCTTCTCGAACAATTGGATAGATTAACCTTTCAATTTCATAAGCAACCCAGGGAATTCTGGATGGTAGGATATAATGAAGCTCTTGTTCATTTGGATGCTCGTATTGAACATGCCAACAATGAAGGTTATAAGCAGGGGTGGTTGAACGCACTGGGTGTGTTAAAATTGGAGCAAGGGCATTATTTATGGGATTATCATGCTCCAGGGTTATTAGACTTTCCTGTGCCACCTTTCAAATTGGACATGGCCTAGATCCCAGCTCGTTCCATTCCTCGTAGCTTAATTTCAAAATACCTCGGTGATTATAGCCTTCATTCCCAGATTGAATTATCCCGTCCTGAGCATCTCTTGGATACACCTTCTGTGATGAACGTCAGAATGCTCAGAGATGTTAATTTCATTAATTCTCCTCTTTGCCTAGAGGATTCTCCTGCTGGCGAGGAGCCTGTTTCAAAAAATAAAGGAAAGAAACCAATAGAATAGGTTTTCAATGTAACAGTTAGTACATTCATGTAACCTGTAATTTATTTTGAATTTAATGAAAGAATTTCATTTTTTGTTTGCAAGTCTTTATTTTTTCTTTTGTTCCTGTCAAACACTTTATATTTGTGCATATGTATCTGTTAAAAAGATAACAATATTGTGTTGTTCATAAATAATGATAAAAGTTGCAAGTATCAATATTGCTCAATCACTTAATAAAGTAATGAGTATAAATTGTTTAAAATGTTTCCAACCAACCAAGGTTGCTAAATAGTGTTTGTCGACCAACTACCGTTGATGGGTTTTTTATTTCCGACCAGCCATACTTGGTTCAATTTCAAATATTTTCATAAAATGTGTCCGACCAACCAAGGTCAATAATTTATCCTCGTCGACCAACTACAGTTAGTGGGTTTTTATCCCCAACCAACCATACTTGGTTCATTTCCTCCCGACCAACCGAGATTGGTGTTATAAGAATGTTGTTCTCGCCCTTTTATCAACCGGAGTTGATCGTGGGTCTGAACTATCATGTTCTTTCGAACTATCTTGTACACTAGTTATTTTACCAACCGAAGTTGATCACGCCAGTGTATGCCTCCTAACCAAAGGAGTATATCATTTGTTCTCGCCCTTTTACCAACCGGAGTTGATCGTGGGTCTGAACTATCGTGTTCTTTCGAACTATCTTGTACACTAGTTATTTTACCAACCGAAGTTGATCACGCCAGTGTACGCCTCCTAACCAAAGGAGTATATCATTTGTTCTCGCCCTTTTACCAACCGGAGTTGATCGTGGGTCTGAACTATCGTGTTCTTTCGAACTATCTTGTACACTAGTTATTTTACCAATAGAAGTTGATCACGCCAGTGTACGCCTCCTAACCAAAGGAGTATATCATTTGTTCTCGCCCTTTTACCAACCGGAGTTGATCGTGGGTCTGAACTATCGTCTTCTTCTTGCTATCAAGCAGCGTAGTGTACAACACTAGTATTCCCCGAAAAACTTTCAAACAAAGGAGAGAAAATTTGTGAAAAACATCATCGTTTTATTCATATTGATAGACCCGTTGTACATTTTACATCATTGATAATACTTGCGAAGGTGTTCAGCATTCCAAGCATTCTTGAATTCTTCTCCTTCTAGAGTTGCTATTCGGTAAGTTCCTGGTCGAACAACTTCTGTAACTCGGTAAGGTGCATGCCAATTTGCTTCCAATTTATTGTGCTTCTGAATGACCTTCTTTAGCACATAATCTCCTTCTTTTAAATCGCATTTCTTCACCCTTTTTTGTAGAACAGAGTTGTTCGTTGTTGATAAGCAGCATTCCTAATGGCTGCCTCTTCTCTGACTTCTTCGAGCATATCCAAATCCAATCTTCTCATCAAGTCACTGATCGGAGAATTGAAATTCAGCACTCTGTGTGTTGGTAGGCCCAACTCTGCAGGTATCACAGCCTCACTTCCAAATGCCAGCATATATGGTGATTCTCCAGTTGCTGCTCGGGGATTTGTTCGGTAAGCCCACAATACTGATTGTAGCTCATTAATCCAGTTAGCTTTAGCTTCATTTAGTCTTTTCTTCAAACCATTTAGCAGCGTTCTGTTCGTCACCTCAGTCTGCCCATTGCTTTGAGGATGACCTGGTGCTGAATGGGTCTTCAGGATGTTTGATTGTTGACAATAGGCAGCAAATTCCTCGTTGTCAAATTGTGTTCCATGATCCGTGATGAAGGCATGTGGGAGACCATATCGACAGATGATATTCTTCCAGACAAACTGGTATACTTTCTCGTACGTCATATCGATTAGCGGCTCAGCTTCTACCCACTTAGTAAAATAATCCACTGCAACGACGAGGTACTTGAATCTTCCTCGGGTGGTCAATAATGGTCCAATCAAATCAATTCCCCATATGGCAAATGGCCAAGGGGAAGTTATGGGTGTCAACAATGCTTGTGGAGTTCGTCGGATGGAGGAGAAACGTTGGCACTTGTCACATTTCTTAGCATAGGCTATACAATCAGCCCTCATCGTCGGCCAGTAGTATCCTTGAGTCATTACCCTTTGCAAAAGTGTTCAACCTGCTACATGAGCTCCACAAGACCCTTCATGAATCTCTTCAATCAATTCTTTCACTTCGAAGGGATGTACACATCTCTGTAAACCTGCCATAATTCCTCGTCTATATAAAATACCATTAGTTAATACATACCGAGCAGCTTTATACTTCAATTTCTTGGCAGTGAGCTTATCCTCTGGCAATTCTCCCTCTTCAATATATACCCTGATGGGATCCATCCAAGATGGTCCTAAATTAAGGGCAATAACATTCATCGTCAAGTCTTCATCTATGCTCCGACTTTCTAGTACTTCAATTGGTATTATTCTTCGCAGCTCGGTACGAGTAGCTGATGCTAGTCGGGCCAGTGCATCTGCTTGTGCATTTTCTATTCTGGGTATTCTGATCAACTGAATCACATCAAATTCTGCCAATAACTCCATTACCTTGGCATGATATTTGATCATCAATTCTCCTTTAACTGCATACATTCCCATCATCTGATTCACAATCAATTGAGAATCACTGAATACCATCACTTGTTGCGCTTCCATAGTCTTTGATAAATTAAGACCTGCTATCATGGCCTCATACTCAGCCTCATTATTGGAGGCTTTGAATTGGAATCGCAAGGCATATTCCATGTCAATCTCGTCTGGAGTGTTCAAAACAATTCCTGCCCCACAACCTGCTGTGCAAGATGAGCCATCTACGTATAATCTCCATATGGGCAACCCGTCTTCAAATTTCTTATCTGATAGAGTTCCTCGATGGAATATTTGTTGCTTTTCTTCATCATCCCCTGACCCTTTTCGCTCCTCGTTGATCATCTCTTCTCGTTCTTTTACCAACCGGAGCTGGTCTGAGTTTGAAGTTGATGATCCTTCTGCATCCACAAACCCTTTTACTAGCCAGAGTTGGTCTGGACTTATGTCTGTTGATCCTGTAACATCCACAGGTTGGTCAGCGAGCAGTTTTTGTTCCTCGGGGGTATCCGGATATGTAAACTCTGCTATAAAATCTGCTACAGCTTGCCCTTTCAATGATGATCTGGGCTCATACACAATATCATATTCACCAAGCTCTATTGCCCAGTACATCAATCTCCCTGACTTTTATGGCTTATGAATGTCTTACCTCAGTGGCATATCGGTATAAACGATGATGGTATGGGCCTGGAAATATGTCCTCATTCTTCTACTTGCCTCAATTAATGCCAATGCCAATTTCTCCAACTTTGGGTACCTGATTTCTGCACCTCGGAAAGCCTTACTTGTGTAATAGATTGGTTTTCGGACTCCATTCTCCAATCTAATCAATGCTGAACTGACTGCATTCTCTGATAGTGCCAGATACAAATACAACTTCTCTCCTGTTATTGGCCTGGATAACAATGGAGGTGCTCCCAAATACTTTTTCAAATCTTGAAAGGCCTTCTCACATTCATCAGTCCACTCAAAAGTTTTTCGAAGTGTTTTGAAGAATGGGAGGCATTTGTCAGTTGCTCGGGACACAAATCTGTTGAGCGTTGCAACTCGTCCTGTAAGACTCTGCACTTCTTTCTTTGTTGTTGGAGATCGCAACCCTAAAAGAGCTTTGATCTTATCTGGATTTGGTTTAATGCCTCGCTGGTTGACAATGTACTCGAGAAACATTCCTTCTCGTACTCCAAATGTGCACTTCGTGGGGTTGAGCTTCATTTGGTATTTATCTAGTTGATCAAATGTTTGAGCTAAGTCAACTAGATGATCTGCAGCTTTCTTGCTTTTTGTCAGCATATTATCGACATAGACTTCCATGTTGCAACTGATTTGTTCGGTGAAAACCTTGTTCATCAGCCGCTGGTATGTCGCTCCTGCATTTTTCAAACCAAAAGGCATAACATTATAGCAATAAGTTCCCTTAGGGGTAATAAAAGAAGTACTTTCCCTGTCTTCAGGTTTCATTTTGATCTGGTTGTAACTAGAATATGCATCCATGAAGCTGAGCATCTCATTTCCCGAGGTAGCATCCACTAGCTGGTCAATTCTCGGCAATGGAAAATGATCTTTTGGGCATGCCTTGTAGAGATCGGTGAAATCAACACACATTATCCATTTATTGTTCTTCTTCTTTACCATCACCACATTTGCCAACCAGTCTGGATATTTCACATCTTTAATGAATTGGGCTTTCTGGAGCTTCTCGACCTCCTCTTGTATGGCCTGATTCTTCTTGGGACTAAACACTCTTCTTCTCTGCTTCACAGGCTTGATCTCCTTATTCACATTGAGCTCATGACAAAAGAAGTTTGGATCTATTCTTGGCATGTCCTCATGACTCCATGCGAAAGTTTTCTTCCTGTTTCTCAAGAACATTATCAACTCTTGTTTTATTGAAGCATCCAACGACGAACCTATCTGGGTTACTCGTTCAGGGTGTTCCTCCTCCAGAATAATATTTTCTGTAGATTCCACCACCTGTCCTTTTACAAGTTGGGATTCATCTCTAGGATCGAGAGTTTCAATCTCTGTATCTTCTTCCACTTGGTAGGTAGTAGTCTTTTTCCTTGATTCCTCAAGCTTCTCTTGTTCAGCAGATGAGTAATAGCATTCCCGAGCTACTTTTTGGTCACCCTTCACGACTCCTACTCCAAAGTTTGTTGGGAATTTTAAGCACTGATGCACTATAGATGGAACTGCTTCGAATTTCTTCAAACCAACTCTTCCCATGATGATGTTGTAAGCTGATTGCACATTCTTATCCATCACAAAGAAGCGTATTCTTTCTGTTCGACAAGCAGGCCAAGTTCCAATGAATATATCCAACTTGATCATCCCAAGTGGAAAAACTTTCTCGCCAGCAAAACCCAGGAGGGGTCTGTGATAAGGTTCCAATTGAGATAATTTTAGATTCAAGCTATCAAAGCATGAATAGTACATGATGTCTGCCGAGCTTCCATTTTCTACCAACACCCTTGAAATCACTACTTCCTTCATCCTCATTTTGATCACCAGAGGATCATCGTGCGGATAAAGAACACCTGCCAAGTCATTTTTTGAAAAACCAATGACCAGCTTCTCTTTGTTTACCTTCCTCGGACGATCGTCCTCGGCCAGATTTATCCGCTGAATATATGAACAAGCTTGAGCCTCTACGAGGTAAGCCTTTCTTTCTGCAGTAAGGTCTCCTCCTCCTGCATCTCCCCCTGTAATGACATTACAATCAAATGACCCAAAACGTATAGAAAATACCTCTCGTTCTGGCTGTCTTGGCTTCTTGGGGAGATCGGGGTCATCTTCTGGATCATCTTCATGGTCTCTCTTCTTCTTCTCCTCTGCCCGACGAGGAGATCTAGACCTTTCTCTAGCTCGGTGGTTATCCTTTCTTTCACCTCCCTGATCAACATATTTTGCTTGTTTTCCTCTTCGGATGAGTGTTTCAATCTCGTTCTGAAGAGCTATGCAATTTTTGGTCATGTGACCATGATCTTTATGAAATTCGCAATACTTATCCCTACTCCTCGAATCAGGGTCCGACTTCAGTTTCTTTGGCCACTTGACCTCCTCATTGTTCTTGATTTCCTCCAAGACATGATTAATACCCATTTTCAAAGGAGTATAATTATCATACGTCTTCATGACTTCCCATTTATTCTTGGAATGTTTATCTCCACCATTGTTTTTATGCTCTTTCTTCTTAGATTTGTCGTCTTCCACCTTGGTTTCTTTATCCATATTCTTCTTTGCAGCCATAGCCTCCTCGGCATTCATAATTTTGGCCGCTTTTTCCATCAATTCTGACATAGTTCTAGGTGGATCTTTCGCCAGGGTGTAATACAATTTATTAGGCAACAACCCACTCATCAAGGCGGTGATTGTTGTCTTCTCTTCGTAATCTATGACTTCTAGCTTCTCGTTATTGAAACGAGTTATCTAATCTCTAGTACTCTCACCAGATTTCTGTCTAAAACTTAACAAGTGTGCTACTCATTTTACTGGCTTTGCTCCAAAACAGAAATTGCCGATAAACAACTCGGCTAACTGAAAGAAAGTTGAAATCTTACCCCGAGGAAGATTGTTGTACCATATCTGGGCAGATCCAGTAAGAGTTCCTGAGAAGGCCCTGCATCTCATCTCGTCGGGAACAACATAGATGTCCGCAGCAGCTTGATACTGTTCTATGTGAAGAACACGATCTGTCTTTCCATCATATTTGAGAGTTATCACGGGTGCTTTAAATTTCGATGGGGTAGGAAAATCCACAATGGCCTGTACAAAAGGTGTTCCTCGAACAAAAGTTCGTTGTAGGGGGTTCTTTGCTTTAGCCATTTCTCCCAATTTATCCTCCAACCGTTGGAAAGATCCTTTCCACACTTCATTTCCTTCCTCGGGCCTATTGGTTCGAGCAATCGATCGTTCTGAGGTAGCTTCTTGAGATCTATCTTGACGAACGACTGGTCGTGAATGTGCTGATCCTTCTCTTAGATCTGATGGTTGTCGAAAACTCCTTGATATGGTCTTAGGTGGACTCCTGTTCCTCCTAGGGCCCAATCGACTGAAAGGAGACGCCCTACTCAGACTTTCTAAAGCGCTGGGTCTTTCTGGAGAGAGGGTGATATGTTGATCAGTATCTGTCGCCCTCATTGACGAAGTTCGCCCAGGTTGATAAGAGAAATCATCAGACTCCTCATTGCGACGTGACCCAGTACGCCTGGATCGTGAAGAAAGTAAATAAGTTTGCCTCTGACCACTTTGTTGTCCTGAACATGCAGGTGCACCACCATGAAGGGTTTGTAAGAGTTGCCTCATTGTGTCTTGCATGGCGGTTTGTCCTTGAGCCAGATTCCTCATAATTTCGGTCAGATCTGGAGGTGCAGAGGGATTTTGAGGATTTCCAGCATTCCCAGCGTTTCGATTGCTAGATTCTGGATTATCCGCCATTGATAATGAATGATTTTTGGTGAAAAACGATAATAACAATCGTTCCCACAGACGGCGCCAATCTGTTGATGTAAAAAATTAGATCGCTCTAATTAATCAATCACAGATAAATAAAATGAAACAAAGATTTTTAAAGTGGTTCAGCCTTATAAGAATGGCCTACGTCCACTGTTACGTTATTGCTGAGTGTTTGGGAATTCTCAATTACAAGTTCTATCAAGAATTTCCGGTCCCTTTGAATGAGGGAGATACAAGGTATTTATAGCCCTTAGGCTGTACATGAATGGGTTGATACATTAAATGATAATACATATGAAAGGGTAATACATTTAATGCATCGTGTGTGTCAAGATGATGAACATTAAATGAATAGTTAAACTGTTGACATTCTGGCAATTAATACTACGGCCGAGATGCAGCTCGGACCGCCTTAGTTGCTCGTTGATCAGGAGTTCCTCAGAGCGCTAGAGTACCTCGGAATGTTACAGCTCCTCGGTATATCCTCGTTGCTCGGGGAGAACATAAGTTGATCGAGGAAATGAACTTCCTCGTTGTTATTGTGCCACGTAGATTGACAAGTGTCTTCGTATGATTCATCCACATCAGCATATTAATTTTGATATCAACAATGGTTGTCCGCAACGTGAATACTTTTATCTTCGTTCCAAAAATGACTCAGATAAAATGTTAATAAGGTGATAAACAACCAATCAGAATGAATTATCATCCCAACACAAACTCATCATACACCTGTCGGAAAAGCAGTGGTAGCCATGATGATTTTTAAATGTACACAAACAAATCCAAGAAAATTCGTTAACAATTTTTTTTGACATAATGTATGTACTCCTATTTTTTGGTAATATACTTTCTCAAGATAAAAAGAGTAAGGAAAAGACAACTTATGACAAATCTCATAAGTACTAATTATATATACCTTGCAAGAAGTATACCAGTAACTTTAAAATTCAAATCATCATTTAATTTCAATATTATCACCAATGAAAGTGGGTATTAGTTTAGTTAAGATCAATGGTCAATGATTCTTTAATGATTTAAAAGTGGAACAACTTAAAGAAGAACCCTACCATATGCATATATAACTTACTAAAATGATGTAATAGAGACAGATATGATTTATTAAAGTTACAGATTTAGTACCTCGGGTAGGCAACTTTAGATAGGGAATTATGACATAACATGAAACAATAAAAAAATGTCTTGAAATTGGTGTTACATGTCATGTTCGTGCCGAATTTTGGATAGACAGTTGATACACGGGATGGACAGTTAACACACCTAAAATTGGTGTTACAATTCCCATTAAGCAAACATAAATTATGTAAATGAACAAAAAATACTCATTTAACGATTTACCTTGAGAACCTTTCGGATCAGGCATGACAGGTGAATACAGTGAAAGAAAGTCAAGAGTTGGTTTCCTACCCGTAGGTCCTGCATAAAGAAATCATAATATCCAAAGTTTAAAAAAATCATTTCACTTTTTCATATAATAAGTTACCTTCTATTCTAAAGGGACGGAGTTGGGGCAGTTCCATCAGCAGGTGTTATAGTTGACACAATATTCTACTAATAGATATGCAAAGCAGACTTTCCAGAATCGATTTCTTTTCTTGGATAAAAACTGAATTTCCAGAATTTAAGAAATTGGACTGAAATTGAGACGTTATAGACTCAAACTAATGTATATTATTTCATATCTTATGAGAAACTTTTCTGCCTCCGGTTCAAAGATCGGGGGCACATTCAACAAACGAGATGTGTCTGTAATTCACTCCCAAATTCGAATCATTCTGATGAGAATTATAGAAACAGACTTTAATTGACTCAAAAAGAAAAATCCTTTTTCCTTCCAACTGTACTCCAATTTTGTAGAAATGGCCAACTTTAACTGCATAATATAAGAAATGTTAAAATTTATTCGAATTTGGGAAAAAGGAAATTATTTAATATTAGAAAAAGGAAACAATGCCGGAAAAAGGAAATTCTTTAATGCATAAAAAACAGTGGCATTCTCAGTTGAAGAGATCCTAACTAAAGCAGAGGTGACCCCAACCGAAGTTGCAGGGGAGTTGATGAAGAACTGTGATGAATAAGTTTCTCTTCAAGCCCTTCTCTAATTACATAACAATAAAATAGTTGTAAAAAATGAAAAGAAAACCAAGGCCGATATGGAATCAATCAAGTGACCATCATCTTATATTGCGATGAAGTCGAAACCAACCAAGCCTTTGGTATTCTAAGAACATGATTTCTTTCTCCCATCTTTATCACGTATGCATAAACCACCCAATTCAGTCTTCTCTTACATTTCTCAGTAGTGTCATTTCCAGAGTAATGGGAACACATTTCAAGTTCACCCTTTATGGGTTTATGCCCAAGCTAAACTTTTTTAAGCGTTATAACTATCATTTGTAACTGAACACTATCTATATAATAAATAAATTCATTCATGGAGAGACAAAAGATAGCTTTAGTTTGGTAATGAATCAAAATTGAAATGCCCCGCGTCAAAGACTCCATACAATGTGTTATGAGTTTACACATTGTTGATCTGCAAATTTAGCAATAGATGTGTTAAACCAACAAGCCATTTACAAAGCCCCCTTTCTTGACTTTATGGGCCAAAGAATTCTGGCCAAAAAATGTAACCACTCTCGCTATCTTATTCCTATGATGAGTACTTCTATTGTAACATTATTTTTGACATATTTTTGACCAATCAACATATATCATCTGTTTTTCAGAATTCAAGTTTATATTTTTGTGTAAATCTCTAGAATTAATCCATTGTATGGAATGTGAAAGGAATGTGTCATGGATAATAAAAAATTAAATTTCAGATTTCATTTGAGAACGTCAACAATGGGAGAGAAGTAAAACGTGTTTTCTCTCAGTATTTAATGTAATATTTACTAAACTTATTTCCATCCCGAAGTCTAATGATTTTGTACCTACGTATTACATTTGAACTTACTATATATGTTCATTAACTTACCTGATCAGGAATCCAAGCTCCAGGAGTTCCGATAGATTTTAGCAGATCAGAACCACATACAAGAATGACCTTCGGGGAATCTACAAACAGGAAAATATAATGTTAACACCAAATTAGACACCCAAAACACATTTAAGCATGCAATTCATAGATAAAATACAAAGACAATTAGATGATAAATAGAGCTTATAAAGTGTAAATGATGTTCTCAAAATAATGTTAGGATGTAGGCTATGTTAGTGAACTAAACTAAACTCATTTAAAAAGAGTTACTAAAAAACGTTAAACTTGGTAAGATTTAGATATAGCAAAAACAAAGTTCTTTACAAAGGGAAAAAGGACAAATAGGTTCGACAATTTATGAAAACTAAACTCCCATTGATGATTTCTAGATTTGTATAACAAAAACGACTGTTAAAAGTTAAACCAGCACCAAGTTAATTTGCGTATTGTAAGAAAATGAGTACCGAAAGGTCAGAGAGCACATATGGAATTATCACAATTCATTAGAGAACATTTAAACTCACACCGAATCAGGTGACTTACTCCCAAATCCTTGGTTATACCAGTGTTTGGTTGGCTTAGTAATCTAGTTGACAAACAACCTAAGGCCTAATTTGACCTTTGTCTTTAGTATGGTGAGTTTATGCATGCACCTCGCTTGGGTCATATAGGCATTGCTTATTACTCCCTCCATCCCAAACAGTGGTAAAAAATAGCACTTGTTGAGTATTGTGGAATTTGGTTGAATGAATATGTCCAGAAAAGAAAAGTTCAGTCTTAATTTAGAAAATTTTCCTGATTAGTACCTTGACCTCAATGTATACACATATAATTGTGTGTAAAAATTTGTTGAACATCTGCTTATAAAGACGCAGAAAAATGTTGCATTCATAAACAAGATGAATTCAGTCAACTTGCCTGAAAATAAGGAAGCATTGCCTCCTCAGTTACGATATGGCCACAAACATTAGTACTCATTTCTTCCATTTTATCACAAACATTTATCGGACTGTTATAACAACCTCTGATTGTCCGAACCTTGGTTCTTATTCTACCCTCACAAGGATCGATATCTACATTCCCCTGAGTAATTCCATGGCCCAATCTAACATTGCCAACATTAATAGGATTTTTGTCAAAACCAATGATGTCCCCAACATCTGTTTGAATATCACATACACTCACATAGCACAACTGCAAAACACAACAAAATCCCAATAAGAAAATCTTGCATTAAATAAATAAAAAAGGGCAATTTGTAATAGTTGTGAGTTTGGATAGAGGATAGAGAATTATAGATTGGTATGTGAGGTAATATGATGAAGGAGAGTGTTGGTGAATTGTAGAAGAAACCATCAAAACCATCATGACCTGTAGCACTATCTTCATTCAACTCATTAATAGAACACCATATTTTCATTTCTTATTGATATTTTCCAAGCAGCTCATTTGATTTCTGAGTCATGCCATAATCAATTCCATACTCAAGTCCATATTCAAATTCACCAAATGATTTAATAGGCCATACTTAATTCCCTGCATAAAGAAACCAAATCAATGACATTTGTGATAGAAAGAAAAGCAAAATGAAGAATGAGAATAAAATAAATAATGAGAATAAAGAAACCAAATCAATGACCTTTCCCTCCTAATTTATTCGGGCTTGGGACCGACAATGCTCAAATAAATATTAGCATTGGCGGAGTTAAAAGGGTTTTTACAATAAAAAAAGATAGTCCAAATTAATTCCAAATCAAATATAGATAGATCCAAATAAAGTTCACAACGACACATATTGCAAATTAAGTCCAAATATAGATAACTCAAACAAAGTTCATAACAAACGCATAATGCCAACTAAGTACACATATAGATAGCTCCAACAAAGTTCATAACATAAACTAAACAGATGTAAGCCAACAATCCAACTAAATCAAATATCCCCCCAAGACAAGGTCAGCAAAAGTGAATTGGTCACCTTGAGGAGCATCAAACAACCTAGCATCCGGCTTCATCACTTCCTCCACATATACTTTCCTCTCCCCGACTCAGACTCGCTTACCATGACATATATCCTTTGTTACATCTATCACGACATACCCCTTTTCCAGTTCTTCATTATACCTATCAAGCAAGATGACTTTGGGATTGTTGGTGAGAGAAGGTGTGGTCATGCAAACAGGACGAGAAGCGGATGCAAAAACATTATCCAAATTTTAACAGAGATTCCTATGTTGTATACTTGTATTGGATGAATGATCACTTATCGGTGTGATTGGTGGACCCTTTTCATTTTGAGCATTGAAGGCATCAACCAAACGTTCTATAGCATCCTATGAAAAAATGGATCCAAACATAGTAAGTTAATATCTATTATATCTAAATAAGTCTTTTTAATAAATGAAATTATATAAAATACATATATACCATAATTTGTGTGTTATTTTCCTCAAATATTCTATTGATGGAAGAGATGATGTCTTCCTTCAATGCATCCACATCATCATTTGCCTTCTTTCTTTGTTTAAGTTTGGCATTTGACACCCCTAAACGCATCAACTGCTTCTTCGAAATTAGGGGATAAACTGCACGAACTCCTCCCTTTTTCTCCTTCCTAAAAACCTCTATCAACTCATCATTTCTATGTATTGGCTCTTGCTACTACCCTCTCCACTCTCTCTCTTTATTTTCTCCATCGCATCCTTTACTTTATCCTATCAAATGAGAAAATTTCATTAATAAACGCAATAAATAATACTAAAAATACTATTATCTTTCATGTAAATACGCACATAGTAAAGCTTAGCACTGTTTAAGGCATTCCCCGTTTTGTCCTCGTGTCCCGCAAGCCATGTGTCTACTCGCGTTAATTCTTCTTCTGGGTTCGATTGAACCTACAATTTAAATATCACATGTTATACACAAAAGTAGTGTTGATATTTGAAAAACATTATGATACATACCATTTCATATTGCAAAGCAGCATAGGTACAACGCCCAAGTGTATGGGAATATTCTAAATTGGTTCGATTCTTCGCATTTTGAATGTTTTGTTACTTTTTTTTCTTTCCTTTCGTTCTCACAAAATAATCCCCATATGCTTCGATCAACAACTTCTGGTAGGACTCCAGGATTGCTTCGGTAGGAAAAAAACATCTCATATTACTTTTGTGTGTCCTAACCTTCTGTGCAAACTGTTTCTCCATCAGCGGGCGAGCCACCTCCAGTTCAACATCTAACTCAAATCCTACCATTAAAGCAATCCAAACATCATCTTTGTATTTCTTTGGCACGACTCTCCAATATTCGTAACTAATTGGAATATAAGATCTAACCAGATCACCAACACGAGTGCTGCATCTCCCAATCCATGGACCGACTACACTCCCATAAACTAGAACGGTGACTCTCATTTTACCATCTTAGGTCATATATTGTAATTCTTTAACGTTTTTATCCATTTCTTCTTGCTTCTTTTTATTTTCTTGATGCTAAGTGGATGATATTTGTTGCGGTGTTGATGACGTTTGTTGTTTCGAACCACCACTTGCACTTGAAGCCATGATGCCAAATACAGTGCTGTTAAAAAAAAATAGATGCCAACAATAGAAATAACTTTTATAAAATAATATTCATTGAATTATCATATTAATACAACATTAGCATATTGATAGAGATATATATATATAGAAATCATAAGATGATATCATTAAAATCACAAGACGCTACTTTCAACGGTTAACATACCACCAATAAATTTATATATTAGCAACGGGGTAAAACAAAATGCATTCCTGTTGGAAAAACAAAATAGCTTTCAACGGTTAGAATATCTAAAAGAAAATATTAAAACAACTAAATCGAGTCGTATTGCTTGAGCAAACTTTCCAAGTGCGGTTGGTATTCAAGAATAGATTGGAAGATTGTTGGTGTCTCTAAGTCGTCCACTTGCTCGTCAATATCTTAGGTGACTGTATAACATCCCACCAATTGGGATTTTTAAGATCTTTCGAATAGAATACTTAACTAGCCTTGGATGCGAGAATGGCAGGCTCATCATACTCATTATCAATGCCCTTAAACTTATCAAAATTTATCATCACTAAGTTGGAGTCCGTACAAAGCTTAAACCATTAGTCTTATCCTCCACTCTCACCCAATCACAATAAAATACCACCTCCTTAAACAAGGTATAGTCCAGCTCAATAATTTGTTTGATAACTCCATACCACATAGTCCAAATATTTGTGAGATTCTTATCACTTTTTTTAGATAGAAATTGTGTCCATGCCTTCAAGGAAACGCCTCTATCCTGTGTGGCAGCAATATCGTTGTGATACTTAGGAGAGAACACGAAACAATTTACCCGATACTTTTTATATGTTATAGCCTTGAATTGCGGCCCTTGAACTAACCGCCACAATGTTTCATTTGTCTTCGTCTCTCCTGATTTCAGCAACTGTTTGATGAAAACAAATCATAATTAATAAAATGTTTCAA
Organism: Sambucus nigra; assembly: GCA_949130495.1. Lineage (NCBI taxonomy): Eukaryota > Viridiplantae > Streptophyta > Magnoliopsida > Dipsacales > Adoxaceae > Sambucus > Sambucus nigra. The sequence continues at coordinate 475,868,462 of OX422219.1, read as the reverse complement.
TTCTCATCATACTTAATGGAAAGATTAATAAAAATATTAGTATTTATACAATCACCTTCTCGGATAACCAAGGGATAAAAGAAGTTTGTTTCTCCACTTTTGTCATTTCAATCCCGTTCCTTTTAGGACGAGACAGGGATTTGAGTGATGCTTCATATTCACTACAATATGTAGTTTGATATAAGTAATTATAACTGAAAATGATAATTAATTCTTAACTATAAACAAACGAAAGAACTCAAACCTATAGTACTCTTGAAATCCATTAACATTTAGTCAAAATAATACCCATCGACGTATTTGTTAAAACTGTATGGGTCCCAACGTTTTAGTCTTATCATCAAGCAAAGGCCCATCATCTGAGAACTCCCCACCTTCCTCTAAAAAGGCCTCATGGGATCGTTTATGATTTCCATCGGATGGATTTAGCATGTACTCCATGCAATATCTAACAGATTGAGCAGCAACATAGGATTCTGCAATCGAACCTTCAACTTACCGCTTATTGTTGGGTATATCTTTGAAATCTTTCATCGTCTTATTTTTATTAGGTAATAAAAATTAATAACAAGCATTATTAACTTAAATGGGGCATATTTTACTATATTAAAAGGTAAAAAAATCACCTTTCGAACGAATACATCCAATGAGTGTCGGTGGGTCCACAAACCAGGGCTTCATCTCTTAGATGCACAGTGAGGTGAATTCTAATATCAAAAAACATAGGTGGAAAATATTTTTCCAACACGCAAAATGCTTCAACAACCATGTATTTGGATCTTTTGATATCTTGCCGAATTAGGACCTTAGAGCACAACATGTTAAAGAACAAACTTAGTTTTTGGATTGCTCTTCTTAAATCTCGATGTATCGAAAAGGCATGTTGGAGCAACACATGTAGCAGATGTTCAATTATGTCATGATAATCATGCGACTTTAAGGAGTTCAAATATCGGGGACTAAGACTTACTATATTTCTCAAGTTAGAGGAAAAACTGGTAGGAAGCTTTAAGTCCTTCAAAATTTGGCAGAATTGTTTTTTTCTTCTTTATCCAAGATAAATGGTGTTGTTGGTTTTATCATTTTTTTGGTACGTCCATCAACTTGAAGCCATTAACCGCTGTACATGCCCATACCCTTCATATCCAATCGACCCTTTTCAGTATCCTTTATTTTATTATCGTCAAGAATTATGTTTATCAAATGCTCTGCAACATTCTTTTCGATGTGCATCACATCAAGGACATGTCGAACTTGATGATATGGCTAATATTCCAAATCAAAGAAAATAGATTTTTTTTACCAAGCTTCTTTAACTTCAACATTAGCACTTCCGTTAACATTATTAGACTTTCTCTTCTTAGTGGGAACTTTTGAGACTTTTCCAGGTACATACCTTATATTTCTTAACTTCTCCACAAGTGCATCTCCGTTTAGTCGAATCGGGGGACGTCCAACTTCTTGTGTCCTAAGTCCCAAACCTCTACCACTCCTAAAAGGATGATCGCTTTTAAGAAACATACGATAGTTTGTGTAAACTATCTTCATGCTATGTTTTAGCCAAATGGATGGAGTGTCATCGCCACAAACAGGACATGCTTTGTAACCTTGTGTTACACACCCAGATAAATTTCCATATGCGGGAAAATGATGAATCCCCCACATCAACATAGCTCTCAACATAAAAGGTTGCATTTTGTGCATGTCAATAGCTGGAACTCATTTCCATAGTTGTTTCAACTCATCTACTAATGGTTGAAGAAAAATATCAATGTCTTGACCCGGTGCCTTTGGCCCAGGAATCAGCAAAGATAAAATTTGGAACTCACTCTTCAAGTATAAAGAAGGTCTGACATTATAAGGAGCGGTCATGACATGTCATCAACTATAACTACTAGACTGAATACCATGGGGATTAAACCCATATGTTGCTATTGCAAGCCAAACATTGCGCCCTTCCTCGGGGAAATCGGGCCATATACTTTTTAGCATTCTCCATTGGGATGAATCACAAGGATGTCGCTGATAATCCCATGAACTTGTTACCCGATGGTGCCATGTCATTTGATGCGCTATCCAAGGTATAGTGTACAATCTCACTAGCCTTGGAATTAAAGAAAAATGTCTCAACACTTTCATCGGTTCTTTGCATATCCTCTTCCCTTTCTTTGAGGTCACTACATATCTCGGTTCTCCACACTGAGGACGTTCCTCCAAATTTTCATTCTCTTTCCAGTATAAAATACAGTTGTTAATGCAAGCATGAATGTAATTTGCTTTCATCCCTAGGTCTTTCATCATTCTCTTCATGTGCAGATATTTTCCTGGTAATGTGTTTCCTTTTGGAAGCCACCTCTTTAAAATCGACAAGAGAGAGGTCACGCTATTTCCCGACCAACCAAACTGCTTTTTCAAATTATGCAATTCAACAATTGCAGAGAGAGTAGTCTCAAAACCCTCACATGAAGGGTACAATTTCTCGATCTCTAATTTATTATATTGATCATACTTCTCATTGTCGACATAAGATTTTTTAGAGAATCCTTCCTGATCGGGTTCTGCACAATGTTGTTCGTGCACTCCGTAACATGTGTTAACTAAGTTTTGCAACCTTTCATTCTCATTGTTATCAGCTTCATGATGTCCTTAAAAATCAATAGTATCTACTACGGGACATGTTAGTTCGATGATAGTGTTTCGCCATGTAAAACCCACTTAGTATACGTCATGTCTACACCGTGCATTATCAAATGACCCTTGATAACTACTGCAGTAAAATGCTTCTTATTTCGGCACTTAACACATGGACAAGGAAAGGTCGGGAATTGATGGCCATTTTCTGCAATTGCAAAATTAATAAAAGATACAACTCCATTTGTGTACACCTCACTTATTCTATTCCTCTCATTCATCCACTCTTTGTTCAATGTTTGTGACATTCTGCACTACCAAAAAAATTTGGTTTACACACAAGTTATATGATTATATACAAAAAATAGAATTATTGATACACATAAGAAAAATCACAGTTAGAACATGTAATTTTGTTAGAAAAAACCTTAAAGTTCAGGGCAGGGGTGCAATTTCCTTAGTTATATACAATTATGTGTTTTAATAGTATAAATCAGTGTATACAAAAAAATCATTTTCTTAAACAGGGTATTAAATACCAGGTCTAGTAAAGTTATAAATCAGTATATAAAAAACATTATAAACTTTGTATTTAATAAAAAATATTCAAAAACTTGAACCAAAAAATACAAAAAGTATGTACCCAACAACAATAAAAAAAATACACTGCATTTTACAAAAAATAAACTTGTAACCCAACAGAAAATCTCTTATGAACAGTAAATCTCTTAGAACGTTTTAGACAAATCTCGTATGAATGAGATAATTACCTTATGAAAGAAAATCGCAATTCCCAAATTCTAGGTTGTGATGTGAGCGCCGAATGCTTCCAAAACCCATGGTCACGCTAACTGAGACTTCTTCCAAACCCTAGGTCATGCTAACTGAGACTTCTTCCAAAACTTAGGTCACGCTAGGTTGCGCTAGAGCATTTTGGAGAAGATCGCGTATTGGAGAAGAGGAAGAAGATCGCGATTTGGAGAAGAGGAAAATCAAACCCTAGGTCACGCTAGAGCATTTTGGAGAAAGACAATTTCTTTGAGTCGTGGACATTTTGGAGAACGCTAGAGTGTATTGTGTTGTGAGAACGCTAGTTAATTACTTTTTTTTTAACAATTACTTTTAAGAAATTTAAATAATATTAGTAACACTTATCAAATATTAGTAACGGCATTGTGATGTGAGAAATAGTAACAGTATAATACTATTAGTAATACAAAAAACAGTCTATTACTAAAAACTTGTTTCGGTGTAGTGCCCTTCGAGGCTTTGTATGGGTGACCGTGTCATTTTCAAGTGTGTTGGGAAGAGGTGGGCGAGAACCACCTTACAACTCGGATATCATCAAGGAGATGACTAAAAAGGTTCAGTTTATACGGGAGAGGCCGGCAATGGCTCAGGTCAGATAGGAGAATTATGCCGACAATCGTCGTACACCGTTAGAGTTCAGAGTGGATGATAAAGTGTTATTGACGGTCAGGGATAGGACTGGTAGACAGAGGTTTGGTCAGAAGGGAAAGATTTCCCCTCGGTACATTGGACCCTTCGAGATTTTGGAAAGGGTCGGGGATGTCTCATACCAATTAGCGCTACCTCCACAGTTAGTTCATGCCCATAATCTCTTCCACGCCTCTATGCTGGAGAAGTATCTGTATGATCCTCACTATGTGATCAACTGAAGAACATCGAGTTAGAAGAGGATACAACATTTTTTACTCGGCCAGTATTCATCTTGGACCTTCAGTACTGAGTTCTACGCAACAAAGTCATTGCGATGGTGAAGGTCCTATGGGAGTCACATGGAGTCGAAGATGCCACTTGGGAGCGATAAGCCGAGATGCGAGAGAAACATCCATAACTTTTTCATTGACTTTGGACAAATTTCGGGGACGAAATCTCCTAAGGAGGGGAGAATGTAACACTCGCACTTTTAATTACACTTGTACGGTTATCCTTTTATTTAGTGACGCTCGGTTAATAAAATTTTTACGTCGCATGTTTTAGCATGAGTTATGATTTGTGTCCGTATAATTATTTTAAATACTTTTGTTAAGTTTCACGCGACTCGAACAAGCAACGAACGCTACGCAAGCATGCGTACTAATTGTCCTACTATGTGCGACACAACGAAAGTCTAGTTTTGCGCGAATTGTTCAGGACTATAGGCAAGTTAAAAAAATATTCCGACTATATATTTAGACACACAAAAATATATGGAATATTACCATGCAAAGAAAAATCGAAAAAAAATATGTTTTGCGCAGAGGTCCCGTTTCTTGCGCGTACTGTTTTGGATGCCTCGGAAGGTAAAAAAATATTCCGACCATATATTTAGGCTCATAAAAATATAAGGAATATTACCACGCGAAGAAAAATTGAAAAAAAAATATTTTTCGTGAGGGTCCCGTTTCTTGCGCTTATTGTTTAGGACGCCTCGAAAGGTCAAAAAAATATAAGGAATATTATTATGGAAAGAAAAATCGAAAAAAAATACTTTTGCGCGAAGGTCCCGTTTTTGGGCGCCATGTATAGGAGATTTCGGGAGGCCAAAAAATTAGTTTGAATATGATTTTTCACTCAAAAAAATACAAGGAATAGCACCCTTAGGTTAAAAGTTTCAAAAAAATGTAGAGAGAAAGTGACGCAGGCACACTTTGACAGCACATTAACCATGGTTTTGGGTGGTTGAGTGTAGTCTCTTTCAACTCCAAAAATTAGACTTTGGGAGGTGTTATACACAGTTTAGGAAATGCAAATGATGAGGCTATGGGTCAAGAGTTGAAAGTCCCTTACAATGGCTTTTAAAAGAGAGAGACGGAGAGGAAACCATGGGTGTAATTAGGCACATAGCTGTTAACATTTTCTCCCAAAATCCCTCAAGTTCTAGCAAGAGTAAGAACCCATATTTTCGTAGCTACATCTCCCACACTTTTTACCACCATCCCAACACCACTCTAAGGGTCTCCAAACACAATTAAAGCTAACCTCAAGGTTGGGACTACTTGTGGGGAAGTTTCAGAGAGCTTTTGGAGCTCAAAGGGAGTCTTGGTTGGAGTTTTTGGTGGAACTTTTGAGAGCTCCACTTCATCTTCTTCACATCTACACTCACTCTCCTTCATTCAAGTAGGGTTTTCCTCACTCTTAAACTCTTTTATTTCAAATGCTAATATGAACAACATGATGAGAAAAATGTGATTTTTTAGCTCTTCTCCCTTATTTTCATATGCTATGAAAAACCCATTTTGTGAAAAATGATAAATGGAGAAGATGATGTTTAGAACAAGTTTTCAGATTATTATATATGTTGAAATCATGCTAGAAATGTAATAATCTCATGAAATAAACATAGAAAATGGAATGCTACAAGAAAATGACTAGTTAATGCATTTATTGGGTTTTCTAAGGAAGAAGACCCATTTTCATGAAATATTGTATGTAGTATGTGTTAGTCTTGACATTAACATGATTAGTGTTGAAATATAGTGGTCTAAATATGTATTTAGTAATCTCAAAAAAACAGTCCCAAAATCTAATATGTTGAGATATTAGTTTTAGCCTCTTGAATATGTTAAATAAGGCTTATAATTATGTAAATGGCTTTAAATGTAAAAGTGTGCTAAAATTGGTTGTACATCACTAATAAAGGTTTAAATATTGGTGGAAACATGTAGTACATTAAAGAATGATTTTTGTTCTTAAAACCCACTTAAAAAGGTAATTTTTGGTAAAAAAAATACCTTAGTGGGAAATTTGGTAAATATGAAGAAAAGTCACTTAAATGAGGTTTTTACATGAAAAATACTTGAAAAATGCAAAGGAAATGCTTTTTAGATAATAAAAGTATAAGATGGCATTTGGTAAATCGAAGTATTGTAAAAGTGACTTAGTATATTTTAGTGTTCGGCGTTGACACTAGAATGTCTCCTCGGCTCGTAGGATGCAAGGACTAATAACGGGTTTTAATAACAAAACCCGATAAGTTGAATTGTGAACATTGAGAATAATGTTAAACACATGAAAGATATGATATTCGGATGACGCCGAGAGAAAATAATTAAGGAGGGCATGCCGTCCTTAGTGGTGAAAGACTCCAAACAAACTGTAGTAGTATATGGCGACGGAGACCGGTGGTGTGAGGCCACCAAGTCCGTGAGTGTTTGTTGGCAAAATCCCAAAAAAATAATGTTAAGTAATGTATGAGAAAAATTCATGAAACATATACTAATGAATGAACAAGAATTCATTAATAACTATGTGAATGACATAATTGGAATTAATTACATTCCTGACATGGGACATCGAAAATGCTAAGTGTGAGTGGGCACGTAGCCCAGGGCATTGCGTATAGGTGCATCTATGACTAAGTTAAAGAATCTTGTCAGTATAGATACATGATAACTTAGTTGAATATAATGAAGACTTCTTGAATATTGTTAGCATAGTTAAATGTTAACTAAGATAATCATTAATGATAATTAATGAATATGGGACGATGATGGTTTTCGGAATTTACTAAAATGCATTGTATATGTACAGTATTTTTCTATGAAAATTATTGCTTAGTATTCCCACCATACTGGGCATTTCGCTCATACCCTATTTTCTAAAACCCCAGGTACAACAGGTGGTATGTCGAGTAAGGATGTTGGAAAGGCCGCAGAAAGTGCTAGTCGTCGTTAGAGGCTTTGTAACCGATTTTTAATCCATAGACTTATGTTGAAGCGTAATACTTTATGTTTTGTTAAGACAATTTGGTTTGAACTTGAACTATTTGGAAATTGTAATAATACAGTGATTTATGCTTTATTTATGGATTAAATCTTACCAAAGGATTACTTGTTTAATTGTTAACTAAATATTAACTTGCAAAATATGGGCCTCACCTTTTCAAAATAAAAGAAATCAAAGGTTTTCTTGAAGTATAATGTGACAACTGTTTTCCAATTTAATAAAATGTTTTATCCCCCTCCCCCTTAACACCTTGGTTCGGATACGAGTTATTCCAACAGTAACTCTAATCCGGATCGGGGCGTTACAGGTCACCCAACCGTAGTCGATCCGATTTTTTATAGTGTCGGTCCAGTCTAACTTTTCGGTCCTAACATAAGAGCATAAAAACTTTCAAAATGAGCCATACAAGGGTGTACAAAATTAACAACACAAGTTTGTCCAAATAAAGCCATACAAAGCTATCGAAAAGTAGCCATACAATATACAAGATAAATTTAAAAAGGTTATTTCCCAACATAATTTAAGCTAACATTTTATACATAATATTTTAAAAATCAGGTTGGTTCTTAGCAAAATGAAAGAGAAAATTGCTAACATTTTATGCTAACATTTGTAGTATGATAAAGACATCTGAACAACATGAAGGAGAAAATTGCAAACCATGTAAAACTGTTCTAGGGGTATTTGCAACCGGCGTACTAGTTCAAATGTTTTACTAATATACCCTCAAGAAAGACCATGAGAAATCAATAAATAATGATTTGATCAATGGATTCTTCTCAAGGAAAATCAACACTAAATTGAAAAGGCAAAGACTAGAATCAATTAGCTACATACCATTTGTACTAAAGACAGCATGTCCTTTTTCTTTTCTTCAAAATAGTATCCTCTGAAAACGGGTTCAATTTGAGAGTGAACTTCAGAAGGGAAGAATAATGAGAGAATCTACCGATTGTGATCGTGAGAGAGAGAAGAGTAGCAGCGTTGTGTTGTGTTGTGTGAAAGAGAAGAGAACAAGTTATGTTTGTGTGTTGTTAAATTAGATCTAGGTTTCATTTTTTTAAAGACGGGCGTACCCCTCCAAGAGTTCCAATATTTCTTTGAGTATTTTTTTACATATAAATATAATTAAATATGTATATATAAATAGTAACCAGCCCGGGTCAGTGCAGACTGGGTATTTAATAAGGTAGATCGAGGACAAGACCGATTAGATCGGTCTGTCAAAAAAACCTGGATCGGACCAACTATAAAAAAACCCAATAAAATTAGGGTCGCTCGGTTCGGTCCACCAGTTCATTCGATTTTCTGAACACCCCTAGTATGTACCCTGATGTTTTTTGTAAATACACAAGTGAAAAATTGACAACAAAAAATACATAATCTGGAATAATTTGGGTCTGTACCATGAAGTTTGAAAAAAGAAGTGGAGTAAGTTATTGGAGTGGGCGGTAAATGATTTATAAGATAAACAACATTTAAGAATGCTTCAACCCAAAGATTCATGGGAATATTGTTTTTTATAATTAAATGATATATAAAAAAAACAGACTGCCAAAGGGAGCGGTACGTGTATGTAGGAAGTATACAACACAACCAAAGGAAATACAAGAGTCCAAAATAAGCCTCCATAAAAAAGCAATAACCACCTACAACATCTCAAACAAAGCCACCAACTAAATAAAAAATCACTGAGGAAACCTACAAGCGCCTAGAGATTCCTCCACTCCCACAACACGATGAAGCAAAAACTCCGCAATAGGAACATCCGCCGGACCTGACGAACCTGATAAGCACCACCATAAAATATCTTTAACATGTCTGGACAAACATGCCAACAATTACGTACTCAAACATATGTTTGACACATCTACCTATACCCCAGCAAAAAAAACCACCCTAAGCAAACATATCCCACATATTGAACAACTAGGGCCTAGACCCTCTGATAACCTCCTATTTTCTAGAAAAGTAACCACCCCATTGGGTCCTCGTACCAACCCTACTCCTCGCCCTCCCTAAAGTCGTCTTCCTTACTAGGGATACAGAGATCCACCCAAATTTTAGAATTGGTCAACTCAGCATACACAAAGCCACTGTCTCTTCCTTCCCCTTCATGTGTATCGGCCAATTCATCCTCGGTATCGCCCTTGCCGAAATAATTACCCTCTTCACTTCCCAACCCCGACATCTCGATATAGTGTTCCGTAAACACACTATATGATCTCCCCACATCACTAGTTTCTCCATAGTCATAACATGATTGAGCCCTTAGTCTCAAACTACCGCCTCCAAACTCCCTTTTATATTAACACCATAAATTCAAATGGCTTAACAAATGTGACCACGGGCTCTATAGCATCTTTGACCACTTTCACACGACCCATCATTCCATTGTTCTTATTTTTTCCACTCTTGACCTTTATATTTCTTCTTAAAATACTTCTTTGCAACATCTTTCTCGAATTAATACATTGTCTCAGCGTTTTTAAAATGGACAAACACTTTACTCGCTTGACAAGAGAGTGCGTACCATAACTGGCCACAAACGTCCTATCAATAATCCCTGTCCGAGTATCCCACTATAATTTTTTTAACCCCACCCATTTGTGTCAAATCACAATTCCCCCTGAACAATCTACCTTGCCATTCATAAAACAATAACCACTAACACTACTATACTCCCCTACCCAACTACTAGTGGCACCCTTAAAAGTACCCACAACATTCTTAGTGACAATTAAAGAATTTATCCGTATTGTGCCTACATTCAAACCCAATGAGCCTTTTAATTATATCATGCTAGTGTGCCCCTTACCATTTAGACATAAAGCATTGGCTTCATGGAAACCCAAAATTCTTTTAATTCTTTCCTATAATTGAACTCCAAACTATCTGAATATAAATCCTTATTGGCATGGCTGGCATGGGAATACTGAAATGAATTAAATGCATAATCTTCACAACACTATTTAGGAGACCCATTTTCTACTCTTCCCACTCCTAACACTGGCACAGTCCCCATAACTTTCCACCCTATGTCTTCAACAACCCGTCTTTTCTCACCTTCTCTACCATGCTTACTGACACCACATCAGCAAGTACCTCCTGCCTAACCCACCCTTCATCAAAGGTTCCTCACAGAACTAGCAATGGAGGTGGACCAGACATTAGTTCCCTTCTTTCTGTAATGTTCATAACTTACTTGGGTTGCTCACCCACCTCCTCTGAACTTGACGTGCTACCGCTGACCTGATCATAGGGGTGACCATTGTCTTCTAACCTCTATAATTTTCCCTCATCGTTATCACACACTGAACTGTAACCCCGTCCAATATTTTCGATTGAAAGGGCTCTGCCTATTTTTGTCCTCTTAACCTAGTTTTAATAGGACCCACCTCCTTATCTTGGGGACGAAAATGACCCTGAGAAATTAGAGACTCGTCCTCCTCTATAACGCCATAACTACACTCTTGAGTTTTGACCCAGACAGTTAGTTCGTAGGTCCAGGCCCCAGCAGTGATCTTAATACCCTTTGTTATAGTGTCCCTCCACTTAATAAGTATTATAGCCCACTGGAGATTTTCCCCCATCAAGGTAGTTGAATCCTCTTTGATAAACCCTTAACACTTTTCCACTATAGCTTTGAAGATTTATTCACCCCATAGTTGAAGTGGCAGGCCCATCACTCTTTCCTATCTACACTCTTGTTTTCTCGCAAGACATGTGAATCCCGCCAGTGGATGTCATCTCTGCAGTCAAAGAGGTTCTCCAAAAAACCTCCAACTCTTACAATCCAACACCTTGTCTTCCTTATGTAAAGATGAAAACGCAAATAAGAACAGAGAGGAATATAAAATCCTCACTACGATACCCCCGGGAGGTTTCCAACTCCTCATGGACGATTGTCTTAGTTTCTCTAAGGATGGTGTTAATGAGTCATAGTCACCCAATGACCTAACAGTGCCCTATGAAAAAACTTAACTCTATAAATGCAAGAATCATTTTCCATAAAAATAACGAACCTTAAAGAGGTGACTTCCATGGCATCGAAGGGTGACAAGGGCCAAGACTCAACCTTTGCCACTTGGAGATAGGATCTACCTATAACAATCTTGCATAACTCCTTATCTAAAGTCTTCTTAGTTCCGAAAAGCACCTCCATTTCAAAATCTCGAAAAAGCCTACCCACGTACAACCATCCCCTACCGGCGGAAGACTTCGGTAGTTGGATGTGCACTCTAAAATTATCCTTCTTAATAGCTATGTTAAACCACACCATCTTCTTGGACACCGAAGTAAAGGTCATGACCTTTCTAACTAGGATTTGTCTCATCCTGAAGAACTTCATTCTTGTTTGAGTGGCCTCCCAAAAACACTTTCTCAACCACCAAACCTCTCCCTTGACTAGGACAACCTCAAGTGTGATACCCTTTGTCCGAACATCGAAAACTAAACTAGTATTTCTTACCAAAATATTATTTCTTAAGTTCTCACCTACTCCCCCCCCCCCCCCCCCCCCCCAACGACCACCACCACCATGAACACTGCATTTCTATTTCCATTACTCCCCACCACTATCTGAAAGAACCATCCTTGCTCCTAATGTAACTAGTCACCGTTACCCACTATTGGAGAATGAGACCACAAACCACAATGCATATTACTGTGGTTTTTCTAATTCGTACAATATACTTTTGTTAACTATAGGAATATTGACATTAAGCAACAATGTTTACCCAGTTTCGACAATATGTCTATGCTTCCTTCGGCTACTTGTGACATCCCGCCTAATTTAAATATCGGTTGATCATTCCTTTATAAAATTAAATCAGAATATGCGGTTGGTTCAGATTAGGCATCACTGTCGAAATCATCAATTTTATTTAATTAAAACTAACCAACTAATATTTAAAAAGGTTGATGTCAAAATTTTATCTTGTTATTAACCACCATCAAAAAGGGAAATATTTAATCATCACCATACATCACAATAGTAGTAAGGAAAGAACTAACTGAATTTAAATAAAGAACTGGAGTAAACATTTCCAGTTAAAATCCCATAAAATAATCCAATAACATTAAAACAAAGTCGAATACCAGAATAAAACAACTCTATATTTCTGAATGTAAAATAGGAGGGACGACATGTCCAACCGAAATAAATGACTTATAGATAAGGAGAACAAACTATGAAGCGTCTACTAGCAATGTCCTGTATCTTCCACGGCAGCAACAACTCTACAAATGAATGGCATCTCCTATGTCTGGTGTCCATGTGGCTAAGCACCTAAAAATAGTAAAACAAGAAAAGCAGATTTGCAGAAAAATGGGCCAGAGCCAGAGTAGAAAACATTTTAAATATAGTAAGTGCTTAAATTGAATAATTAGCACAATATTATTCATGTTAACTTAGCGTACTCACTTGGAATGATCACCTCTCATTTAATGTGCACACCTAGCGATCCTAGCTACCCATACTAGTCACGATACTCTACCTGACTATATGTGGTCTAATCACTATGACGGATATAATATTTAAACACCTCGAAGACAATATATCTCTATTATTTAGGAATATGTTTAAAGATACTATAACTCATTCTCATAGTGTTCTAAATTCTCAACTAGTATCCTGATAAATATATACTTTAATAAAGTAGACAATATGGAACACAGAATAGTAACTCAGTATACATATAAAAATCTCACTATGTATACATACAATTATATATATCTATACTATACCCATGGTTAAGAAACCCCTGGCGCTAGGAATACTCATCTATCTAGTCCCATTGTAAACGCTCATGCATGAAGGACAACAGGTTCAATCTCTTAAGAACGAATAAGACATATTCACAAATTTGAGGTAAACATAGTTCCAAGTCGATGAGCTACGCACATACCTACGCACCCATACGACCGTCGTCCCTATCATTCTCATAAATAGCCCGTACCTAGGGTCCATGCTCTAGTGGTACGATTCTAAATCCACCAAAGCACACAAGATATGGTCGTCCACAATGTGTTAACCTCCGTTCGATAGTCAGTAGCAAGGTATGTCATACACATAATATTCCATGTAATAAACATGCACACAACTTATACAACTCAATAGGTATTCACATAATCTAATTACTATAATCCATAAGTAATAGTAATTCCTTTACTATCAACGATATCCATATATATATATAACCTCACTAGGACTTCCATTTTCTCATAGGTTTCTATACCACACAAATACCTCGAGGTTTATAAGAACTTTAATTCCCTAAATTTTTTTATTTTAAGTCATCAGTTACTCACGTAAGTTAATAAACTCTCTTGGATAAACCTAGGATGATTTTTAACTTGACCGGACCCTAAAAACCCATTATGGAATCTCATTAGAAGTTCTAGGATTCGCGTTCGAACGAGGTCGTTCAAACGAGTTCGTTCGAATGAAGTTCGCACTTCGAACAAACTTGGAAACTCGTTAGACATGACGTTGGAAATCTCGTTCGAAGAAAGTCATTCAAACGACCTGGGTAGGTCATCGAACGAGATATCCGAACTGGCCCTGTTCTTCCCCAAACTTGTTTTTCTCCAATATTCATTCTTAAATATCATTCCAAATTCATCCCAATCCTAAGGTAATTTTTCTAAACTATTTTAAATTACCATAGAACACTTCCTAACACAAATTAAATGTTAAATCCTCATGGAATCAAGGGAATCCAAAAAATTACTCAATTTCCTATAAATCTCTTTGATATGAACTCAAATTTATATTTCTTCAAGACCCCCGCCCCCCATAAATTTCATGATTTCAACATTTATTTACCAATATTAACAGTTCTAACAAGGGGATTTCTTCTACATACCAACCTATCTCCAATTTATGGGTTTCTTTACAAATCAGTCCAAATAAACCCTAGTTTTCATTACAACAATTTCATCTCTTTTAATCTAAATTAACCAAGACTAATATATGATAAAAGAGGAACAAGATAAACACTTGGCTTGGAAATGGATTTCTGATTCTCAGAATAAAATGGGTATGTAGTTGATCCTCTCATCGCGATTTACACTTTGGTGTAATTCTTGGTTGGAAACATTGAGTTCTTGTCTTAGTTCTCCAATGGAGTTCTTCTTCCTCTTTGGTTCTCTCTCTCTCTCTCTCGTAGGTTGAAACTAGCAGTCACCTATAACCCACGTACAACCTTTTTGTTTTCCTAATTTTTGTTCATTTAAAATCCCAAAAATATCAAAAGGCCTAAATACCCCTCCGGGGTGTCATTTTGGGCTAAAATGCCCCGGACTTGAAATATAACATTCGAGTACTATTTTCTGACTATTTCCACCCTTTCGGACACACTGTCACACTCAAAATAGTCATTCGAGTTATACAAAAACAATTTATAAAATAATTTACCTTAAATAGTTATATAAAAATAATTTACCTTTTTACTCCCACAAATATATAATAGTGACGCGACTCATACAGACTTCCCAAATAATTATATCTTAAATGTCGTGTATCTCATCCCCGACCATATTATTATTTTCGAAGCCATCTATTACGTTACTCACTATGTAATGTTCAACATAGTTATTACTCAACATGATTTCAACATAATTACTTTCGATAACTACTAACTCTGGTCATGCTAATAATTATTACCATAAAGTCGGATTAACTATAAAATTAATATTCTCTGTAAAATTAATTAATCCCAATTTCCATAAATTCATAAAAATACGGGGGTATTACATACTTCCCCCCTAATAACTGAATTTCATCTCGAAATTCGGAAATGAAAGTATAACTAGCAAGAATAATTATGGATAATGTTCTCGCATGTCATCATCGCTTTCCTAGCTAGATTCCTTAACATTATGGTGCCACCACTGAACGTGGACTAGTGGTACTATCTTCGACCTTAACTTCCTCTCACTACGGTCAAGGATAGTAACTCGACCACTCCTCGTAGGAGCTATCAGGCGATAAGTCGATCTCCTCCAATGCAATGTGAGTGTGGGCTAAATCATCCTGAAGAAATTTCCTCAGCGAAGAGATATGGAACACGTCATGGACTCTATACAAGTGCTTCGGTGACCCAAGTCTATAAGCAACTGGCCCAATCCTCTCGATAATAGGGAATGGCCCTACATATCTAGATGCTAACTTTCCCTTTTTTTACAAAATGCATAACTCCTTTCATAGGAGACACCCGAAGTAACACCTGGTCCCCATTGTTGAACTTTCAGATATACTTCTTGGCGTCGGCGTAGCTCTTCTGTCAATCTCAATCAACCAAAATACGGCTCCATATCAACTTTATCATCGCTGAAGTATCCTGAATCACCTTCGATCCAAGTAATTTATACTCTCCCAACTCTAACCAACATGTTGGGGAACGATAAAGTGTGTCGTATTGTGCCTCGAATGGATCCATACCGATAGTAAACTCGTAGGAGTTGTTATAGGCAAACTCCACCAGTGAAAGGTACTTCTCCCAGCCTCCTCCGAAATCAATGATGCACATACGCAACATGTCCTCTAACATCTAATTTGTCCACTTGATTTGTCCATCCATCTGTGGGTGATGGGCTATGCTCAGTCACAACTTTGTACCCATTGCCTCCTGAAAACTCTCCCAAAATTGAGACACAAACACCTTATTCGTGTCGGACACGATATTGAGAGGCACCCCGTAAAGTCTCACTATCTCTGCTATAAATATCTTGGCATACTGTCTTGAGGTGTAATCCGTCTGGACTGGTAGAAAGTGGGTTACCTTGGTCAGCCGATCCACTATCACCTATACTGAATCATGACCCCTATGTGATGTAGGTAATACTATGAAGAAGCCTATGGAAATGCTCTGCCATTTCCCCATAGGAACCTCTAATGGATGTAGAAGTCCCTCCGATCTCTGATGGTCCACTTTTACTAGCTAATAAGTAGCACATTTCGAGATGAACTCGATAATATCCTTCTTCATCTCTCTCCACCAGTACTGTCTCCCTATATCCTGGTACATTTTATCCCCACCGAGATGTATCACAAATCGTGAACCCTACGAATCTGTCACCGCCTTGTGTCGCAAGTCTTCTCCTTTAGGAACAACTAACCATCCATTGAAATGAATACCCCCATTTGAACCCACAGTATGAGACACGACCACCTCTGCTAGAAGCTACACTATCTGATTCTGGCAGAAAGGATCAGCTGCTTGAGCCTGTACTACTCTCATAATAATTTGGGGCATAACTATCATAACAGACATGAATAATCGAGCCACCGCATCTTGGTGTCCTAACTCCTTCCATTTCTATTTCCACACCTCGAACATCTCCCCTACCGGCCTTTGGCTCAACGCGTCTGCTACCATATTAGCCTTCCCCGGGTGGTATTGGATATCAAAATGGTAATCCTTCACAAACCCAAGTCACCAGTGATGACACATATTCAGGTCCTTCTGTGTGAAGAGGTAATGTAATGCTTGTGATCTGTGACCAAGTAAAATTTCTCCCCCATGAGGTAATGTCTCCAAATCAGAAGTGTGAACACGATCGCCGCCAACTCTAAGTCGTGGGTGGGATAATTCCTCTCGTGGGGCTTAAGCTTATGGGAGGCATAAGCTATAGCCTGATCCTCCTACAAAAGTACACCCCCAAGTCCTAAGAATGATGCATTAGTGTAGACTAGATACTCCACTCTCGGCCTGGGTAATGCTAACACAGGTGCTGAGGTTAACTTGTCTTTCAACCGATCAAAGGCTAACTGACAGGCATCACTCTAGATAAATGACACCCCTTTACGAGTTAGATGTGTCAATGGACCCGCTATCTTTGAGAACCCTCGAATAAACCTCATGTAGTATCCGGATAAACCCAAGAAACTACGTATCTCAGTCGGTGTCGTGGTCTAACCCCACTCCCTCGCCGCTAACACCTTCCCCGAATCCACGGATATCCCTCTATCAGAGCTGATAGGCCCCAAAAACTAGATCTCCTTTATCCAAAACCCACATCTCTTATATTTGGCGTACAACTCATGTTGACGCAGTGTTTGTAAAATCTTCTTCAAGTGCTCAACATGATCCTCCTCGGTCTATGATTAAACTAGAATGTCATCTATGAAGATGATGACGAACTGGTCTATAAACTCTTTGAACACCCTTTTCATGATGTCCATAAACACGGCTGGTGCATTGCTTAGACCGAAAGGCATAACCTTAAACTCATAGGAATTATATCTTGTCAAAAAGGCAGTCTTCGACACATCCTTCTCCGTGATACGCAACTGATGGTATCCCGATCTCAAGCTAATCTTCGAGAAGAAGGTCGCTCCTCTAAGTTGGTCGAATAAGTCATCGATTCAAGGCAATGGATATTTATTTCGTATTGTGACTTTATTCAACTCCCGATAATCAACACATAACCTCAACGATCCGTCACTCTTCTTAACAAACAATAATGGGAAACCCACGACAAATTACTCCAATGAATGAACCCCCGCCCCAATAACTATTCAATCTAGTCACATAACTCCCTCATCTCTAATGGATCCATACGGTAAGGTGCGCGGGCTATCGGCCGAGTGTCCGACGCTAAATCAATGATGAAGTCTATCTCTTTACTCGATGGTAACCCCAAAATCTCCTTAAACACATCGACAAACTTTCGAACAACAGGAACCGAATCAAGTTGCACCACCACCTCCCTAGAGGTCTCCTCCTCTATATGGTATAAATGTGTGGATGATCCTCCATCAGAGCGAGGCTCTCCACTAGGAACATATCCTGATCGGGTATGGCAAAAACAATGCTCCTACTAAAACAATCAATCATGCCCGTATACCTGAAAAGCAAATCCATACCTATAATCACGTCATATTCAGACATATCCAATATGAGTATGTCAGTATGTAGGATAAACCTCCCAATCTCTATACCCACTCCCTGACAAATAAAAGAAATAACAGAGCCTCTACTCAACAAAAAATCCACGCAAGTAATTGTACTCTCTGTCATATCTAATAATCTCATAGTACGTGCAAACCTCGTGGCAATAAAATAGTGTGTGGCCACCATGTTAAATAAAATGAGCCCCAAAGTCGCCTAGATAGAAAACATACCCTCAATCGTGGGTGGGTCTTGTAGGACTGCGGCATGGTGAAGATTATAAACTCGTCCATACTAAAGCTACCCCTACTTAACTGGGATGGCTAGAATGGGTGGCAGTGCTTGCATCTGTGGGGGTGCTGGGAGAGCTATGGGAAATAACGGTCTCTGGGTCTCCTAATGAGAACCCTGCTACTACTAGCCTCTACCCTTCTGAAGGAAGTCCTGACGCTTGTGGCCAGTGTTGCCACAAATGAAACATCTCCCTAGGAAGGATCTGTCCCTATTGTCCCCATCCCTGATAGCCGTTACCACTCCTCCCTTGGCCATGCTGAACCTGCTACTGTTCCTGATGGACGTGCTGACCCTGCTGTCCATATCTAAAGCCTCCCTGCCAATGTCTAAAACCTCCTGACCTGAACCTCTTAGGATCCCCCTACTGGGAACCCTGATAACTATGTCTATGATGACCCTAAACTTCCTGTGCCCCACTGGTACCATTTCCTCCTATCCTACCCTATTGGTTGGGCTCTCTTACTCGCTTAACCTCTGTCATATGAAAACGGTGGTGCTGGAAGTGTAGTAGTGTTACATTAACCACGTCTGAATAGGTACCTAAAGAAAGATTGCATATAAAATGCTGGAGGATCCTCCATGTCAACCCATCCATAAAACGTTGAATCTTCTTCTCCTCAGTACGGATTTCATGTGGCACACTGTTCAGAAGACTGCTAAACTCGGCCTCATATTCGGTCATGGTATTTCCCTCCTTCTTCAAGTTCACCAAGTTTCGTCTAATCTATGTCTGGATGGCCAAGGAAAAATACTTGCGATCGAACCGCACCCAAAAGTATCGAATAGTGAGTGTGTCTCTCACCTAAGTGGTGGTAATGGACTCCCACCATTGCAAAGCTGCTCCCACTAACTTGAACGTGGCCAGTATCTGACTTTGCACATCCGTTCACTCATTCATCCTCCAATGCCACTGTATGACCTTCTTCCTTTGGCTCGCTAACACCACATCCGAGATCCCTGTAAACTCTGGAGGATGCGCCTTCTGGAAGGCATCCCTAACACATTCTAAAGAAGACGGGAAAGCCTGGGCCTGAACTGGAGCCACCACCTGTGCCTGAGACGGTGCCTGATGCACAATTGCCAATTCCACATTTACCGCTTGAGCTACAATGGTGGCAACTTCAGTGGCATTCATCACACCCTGAGCTGGTGCAGGTTGAGGCTTGGGCTGGGCTTCCCAAGGAACTCTTTGTTCGCGTCAAGGAGGCATCTAAAGGGAGAGAAAAGTTTTATAAGTCGATAGTTATTATCTCAAAATAGCTTAGCAACGTAAAATGTATAAACAGTACAACAATCCTAAAATATAGCGCTATATATCAAAGGATGCTACGCGGAAACAAAATAAACCGTACATATCCTAAGGACACTAGAATCTGATGCTCTGATATCACGTGCGACACCCCACCTAATTTAAATATAGGGTGATCAGTCCGGTATAAAATTAAATCAGAATTTTCGGTTGGTTCAGATTAGGCATCACTATTGAAAATCATCAATTTTATTTAATTAAAACTAACCACCTGATATTTTAAAAGGTTGATGTCTAAATTTTATCTTGTTATTAACCACAATCAGAAAAGGGAAATATTTAATCATCACCATATATCACAATAGTAATAAGGAAAGAACTAACTGAATTTAAATAAAGAATTGGAGTAAACACTTCTAGTTAAAATACCATACAATAATCCAATAACATGAAAAGAAAGTCGAATAATAGAATAAAACAACTCTAAATCTCTGAATGTAAAATAGGAGGGACGACATGTCCAACTGAAATACACGACTGATAGATAAGGATAATAAACTATGAAGCATCTACTAGCAATGTCATGTAGCTTCCACATCATCCACAACTCGGCAAATGAATGTAATATCCTCAGTTTGCTATCCCTATATCTGAGCACCTAAAAATAATAAAACAAGAAAAAGAGATTTATAGAAAAATGGGTCAAAGCCTGAGTAGAAAATAGTTTAAATACAGTAAGTTCTTAAATTGAATAATTAGCACAATATTATTCATGTTAACTTAGCGTACTCGCTTGGAATGATCACCTCTCATCTAATGTGCACACCTAGCGAGCCTAGCTACCTATACTAGTCACGATACTCTACTTGACTATACATGGTATAATAAGTATGCCGGATATAATATTTAAATACCCTGAAGACAGTAGAACTCTATTATTTAAGAAAAAGGTTTAAAGATACTACAACTCATTCTCATAGCATTCTAAATTCTCAATTGGTAACCCGATAAATATATACTTTAATAAAGTAGCCAGTATGCAACACAAAATAGTAACTCAATATACAAATAAAAATCTCACTATGTATACATAAAATTATATATATACCTATATTGCACCCATTGTTAATAAACCCTCAGCCCTAGGCATACTCGTCTCTCTAGTCCCATTGCAAATTCTCATGCATGAAGAACAACAGGTTCAATATCTTAAGAACCAATAAGACATATTCACAAATTGGAGGGAAACATAGTTCCAAGTCGATGAGCTACGCACATACCTACGGACCCATACGACCGTCATCACTATCATTCTCCCAAATATCCCGTACCTAGGTTCCACGCTCTAGTGGTATGACTCAAAATCCCACAAAGAACACAAGATATGGTCGTCCACAACGCGTTAACCTCCATTCGATAGCAAGTAGCTAGGTATGTCATACAAATAATACTCCAAGTAATAAGCGTGCACACAACTTATACAACTTAATAGGTATTCATGTAGTGCAATGACTATAATCCGTAAGTAATATTACCGCCATTACTCTCCACAATATTCATATATATATAACCTCTCTAGGACTTCCATTCTCTCCTAGATTTCTAGAAAAGGTCAATACCTCGGTGATTATTACACCTTTAATTTCCTAAAACTTTGGATTTTAAGTCACCCGTTACTCACGTAGGTTAATACACGCGC
The DNA here is from genome assembly GCA_949130495.1 of Sambucus nigra. Lineage (NCBI taxonomy): Eukaryota > Viridiplantae > Streptophyta > Magnoliopsida > Dipsacales > Adoxaceae > Sambucus > Sambucus nigra. The sequence continues at coordinate 475,846,960 of OX422219.1, read as the reverse complement.
TTGGATAAACCTAGGATAATTCTTTTCTTGACCGGACCCTAAAAACCCATTCTGGAATCTCGTTAGATGTTTCGGGATTCTTGTTCGAACGAGGTCGTTCGAACGAAGTTCCCACTTTGAACGAACTCAGCAACTCGTTAGAAGGGTCGTTTGAAATCTTGTTAGAAGGCTCATTCGAACGAGGTCCTTTGAACGACCTGGGCAGGTCTTCGAAGGAGATATCCGAACTGCCCATGTTCTTCCCTAAACTCATTTTTCTCCAATATTCATTCTTAAATATCATTCCAAACTCATCCCAATCCTAAGGAAATTGTTTCTAAACTATTCTAACTTACCATAGAACACTTCCTAACACAAATTAGAGGTTAAGTCCTCATGGAATCAAGGGAATCCAACAAATTACTCAATTTCTTATAAATCTCTTTGATATGAACCCATAATTTTTTATTTCTTCAAGGCCCCCTAATGAATTTCATGATTTCAACATTTATTTACCAATATTAATAGTTCTAAGAAAGGAATTTCTTCTACATGCCAACCTATCTCCAACTCATGGGTTTCTTTACAAACTAGTCCAATTAAACTGTAGTTTTCATTACAACAACTTCATATCATTTAATCTAAATTAATCAGGAAAAATATATGCTAAAAGAGGAGAAAGATAAACATTTTCCTTGGAAATAAATTTTTGATTCTCGGACTAAAATGGGTATGTAGTTGATCCTGTCATCGCGATCTACACTTTTGTGTAATTCTTGGTGGGAAACCTTGAGTTCTTGGCTTTGTTCTCCAATGGAGTTCTTCTTCCTCTTTGGTTATCTCTCCCTCTCTTTCTCTCTTTTACGTAGGTTGAAACTGACAGTCACCTCAAACCCACGTATATCTTTTATTCATTTATTTATTTTCTAATTTTCGTCCATTTAAATTTCTAAAAATATCAAAAGGCCTATGTGACACCCCGTCTAATTAAATACCGGGTAGCTACTCCTTTATTCAAATTAATACAAAATGTCAAGTTGGTTCAGTTCATAGCATCACTATCGAAAACATTATTAAACAATCACTAGCCACCTAATATTTAAAAAGTGAGTTATCAATTTTAAGTAGATTAGATTAACATACAACCAATTTAAATTATGAAATAATGATACCACAACCACATCACAGTGACAACAAAATAATAATGAAATAAATGAATCTGGAGGAACAATCCTCTAAAATATCTTAATACCGAATACAACAAGTACAAAGTCTGAGTTACTAATTAATTAAATCCGAAACTGAAATAGAACTAAGTAAATAAGATGTCTCTAAAAGAAAGGGGAGACATGCCCTACAAATGAATAAATCTGAAATGGAGTCAAGGTATAAAGTGTAGGTGTCTATTATCGAGGTCCTGTAACATCCACAGTAGCTACAACACGTCACTAGAATGGAACTCCTAAGCTTGGCATCCCTGTGGTTGGTCCCCTAAAAGGTTTTACAACAAAAATAGATTTGAAAGCAAATGGGTCAGAGCCAGAATGTGAAAATAGTTTAAAATATAGCAAGTGTTTTAATAACATCAAACAGTGAATATAAAATACATGTTAGTACGTGCACTCACGTGAGTTCCTCACCACTCAACTAATTGTGCACTCCTAACATATCTATAACTTGTCCTAGTTATTCCACTATCTAACTAGTCTAATACTCAACCTGGCCTGATTTATAATATAAGGGTCAATAACCGACATTTCTAACTAAAATGTGAGTCTTCCTTTTTATTTCTCAAATTTAATTAATATAATTAATATGCGAATTTCCCATTTTTAATTCTACTAGAAATGTTCCAAGTATTCACACTTACACTTTAATAGACAGTCCATTTCAATTACCAGTATATTAATCCCATCATAAATATACAATAAAGGCACCCCTAGGCTAAGCTGCGATGCACACATACTCTCCTATCGCATCACGGTACATCACGTATATAAGGACCACGTATTCCGAATCTCTCAGAAACTGTTTAATAAGAAACAATCACACAAAATGGAGGCGAACATAGTTCACATACCCATGGGTTACGCACATACCTACGTTACCATGGTCAGCTGACTTATTTCTCACGAGTAAGTTATTCACAGCCATATGTCCTTAAGGTACCAATCTAAATCCCCCCTTAAGCACATAAAGATTGAATGGCCCATTTTGAAAGCCCACCTCTCGTAATAGAAAGTATGGTAGGTATGTTATACACATATAAATCCATATACTAAGCATTCACATATCTTAGATATCTTATAGTATTAAATAGAGGTATATCCTACATCCTTATACCATTGTCCATGTTTGTACATTTTTAAGTTTCTGAATAATATATAATATAGACCGCCGACACATCTCTCGTCATAATCTCAAGTATTTACAACCTATCTCGTAAAGGTTACCAAGTTTTATATATAATTCCCCCAAAATTTAATCCTCGTTATACTCCGGTGTCACGAACGTACCTACTGGTCTTCCTTAAGTCTAAATATGTTCACAAAGTTCCCAACATTAATTTCCTAGGGTTGGAATCATTAAAATTCAAAAAAGGAAGCGTTAACACTCATATAGATAAGCCTACATGAAGTCCAAAACGAAAATCAGACTTAAAATAAGCCATTCTGAAATCTCATTAGAAGGCACTGAGATCTCGTTCGAACGAGTGTCATTCGAACGAAAGGCTTCGAATGAACCATCAACTCGTTAGAAGGGGTACTGAAATCTCTTTAGAAGCTCGTTCAAACGACGTCGTTCGAATGACCTGGGTTGGTCTTCTAACAAAAATTCCGAGATTGCCCAGAATTCTCCCAACTTCGTTTCTCACCATATTCCATTCTCCAAATCCATCCTAAGTTCATACTAATTAAGTTTTAATGTTACCAAACTACTCTAAATCACCCCTAGATTAGTTCTTAACATAGTTTTTGGGTCGAATCTTACTAATCTACATATAAAAACCATAAATTCCCAAATTTTGCCCCAAACCCTATGAACATGAACTCAGAATTTAATTGAACCTAAATACTCATCATTAATCAATTTTTTAAATCATCAAGGGTTAAGTTTTGGGTACTAATTTCTTCCATAACTATTCTACATGCAATCCCTAACCAAAATTATGAGTTTCTACAATAATCCCATTAGGTTTTCATCCAAACTTTCAAGACATATATTAGTTTCTACACTAAACATGGAGGATACATTCATTGATATTAATGAAACTAAACCACTTGCCATAAGTTTGTTCTACTGATTTGTTGTTGGTGATTATAGGCTGATTCTCTCCTCTTTCTTGTCACAAATCCTTCCAAAATGGTGGTGATGGGTGATGGTTTTGGTTTGGAACCTCTTGTAACTTCTCCCAAATCCCCATAGCCCACTCTCTTACCTTTGGATGATAATGTCCTTAGTTGACTTACTAATTATATATAATTAAACTATAAAATTTGTGGGTTTTAATTCCTCAATTTTCAAAATTACCAAAATACCCTTCTAGGTGGCCGATTTGGCCTAAAAATGCCCCGGTACCCAAACTAAATCCCTGGCTAGTGTTTTTTGACTATATCGACCCTTCCAGACACGTTGGCGCACTCAAAATGACCATTTGGTTGATAAAAAATATAATTTAATTTTTAATCTAATTAAATTCATTCATGACGAGACTGACACGCATATCCCAGCTTAATTTTCTAAATTATTGTATTTATAACTCTCGATAATTTTCCTACTTTCAATAATCATATATTACCATATATCCTCAGTAATATTTAATATTAACCTCATACTCAAATACCAAGTCACGTATCGCTAGTATTTAATTCCGAATTAATTTCCCATTATTTCTCATTTAATTAATTAATCGTATAAATAAAAATCAATAAAATTACGGGGTATTACATACTCCCCCCCTAATAACAGAATTTTGTCCCAAAATTCAGAACTAAAGAGTACTTGGCAAAAATAACTCTGGATAACGCTTGCGCATCTCATCCCCGCGCTCCCAGGTTGACTCATTGGCATTATGATGCTGCCACTGAACATGTACTAATGGTACTATCTTCGACCTCAGTTTCCTTTCGCTGTGGTCTAGAATAGTAATCGGCCCCTCCTCGTAGAAACTATCAGGCTGCACATCGATGTTCTCCCAAGTAATGTGGGTATGAGTCAAATCGTCCCTAAGGTATCTACTTAGCGAGGAAATATGGGACACGTCATGAATCCTATGAAAGTGCTTCGGTAACCCAAGTCTATACGCTACTGGCCCAATTCGCTCGATGATAGGAAATGGTCCCACATATCTTGGTGCCAATTTCCCCTTCTTCCCAAAACGCATAATCCCCTTCGTCGGAGATACTCTGAGTAGCACCTAGTCCCCTACCTTGAACTCTCTGAAGAACCTCTTGGCATCAGCATAGCTCTTCTGTCAGTCTTGAGCTACTCGAATACGACTCCGTATCATCTCTATCCTCGGTGAGGTATCCTGAATCACCTCCAGCCCAAGAAGATTTTTATCCCCCACCTCTAGCCAACATGTTGGGGAACGATAAGGTCTACCGTACAATGCCTCGAATGGAGCCATGCCAATGGTGAACTAATAGGAGTTATTATAAGAAAACTCCACCAGTGGAATGTACTACTCCTAACCACCTCCAAAGTCTAGGATGGACATACGCAACATGTCCTCCAACATCTGATTCGTCCTCTCGATTTGTCAATCTGTCTGCGGGTGATACGTCGTACTCAGTCGCAACTCCGTACCCATGGCTTCCTGGAAACTCTCCTAAAATCGTGAAACAAATATCTTGTCTCCGTCAGACACGATATTGAGAGGCACCCCGTGAAGTCTCACTATTTATGCTATAAAAAGCTTGGCATACTATCACATAGTGTAGTCTGTCCGAGCTGGTAGAAAATGAGCAACTTTGTTCAATCTATCGATGATTACCCATATGGAGTCGTGGCCACTCTATGAAGTGGGTAACCCCGTGATAAAGCCAATGGAAATGCTCTCCCATTTCCACATAGGAACCTCTAACGACTGTAGAAGTCATGTCGATCTCTCATGGTCCACCTTTACCAGCTGACAAGTGGCACATTTAGAAACAAACTCGGCAATATCTCTATTCATCCCGCTCCACCAGTATTGTCGCCTCATATGCTGGTACATCTTATCCCCACTAGGATGTACCATGAATCACGAATTGTGTGACTCTGTTATAACCTCGCATCGTAAGTCTTCCCCTTCACGAACAACCAGTCTCCCATTGAAGCGTAAGCCCCCGTCTGAACCAACGGTATAGGACTCGGCTCCCTCTGCTAGTAAACGAACTATCTGCTCTTGATAAAATGAGTCTTTTTCCTGGGCCTGTATCACTCTCGTAATAATCTGGGGCATAACGGTCATTACGGACATGAATTATCGGACCACTATGTCCTGGTGTACCAACTCCTTCCACTTTGCTCTCCACACTTCGGCCATCTCACCTACTGGCTTATGGCTCAACGCGTCTACTACCACATTAACCTTTCTTAGGTGGTACTGGATATCGAACTGATAATCCTTCACTAACTCAAGACACCTAAGTTGATGCATATTTAATTCTTTCTGCGTGAAGAGGTATTATAGGGACTTGTGGTCCGTGAATAAACGTAATTTCTCCCCTGGGAGATAATGTATCCATATCCAAAGAGCAAATACAACTGCTGCTAACTCCAACTCATGGGTGGGGTAATTCTTCTCGTGAGGCTTAAGCTTACGTGAAGCATAAGCTATGGCCTGACTCTCCTGTTGTAATAAACCTCCAAGTCCTTGTAAGGACGCATCGGTGTAGACTAGATACTCAACTCCGGGTTTGGTCAATGCTAACACTGGCACTGAGGTCAGCTTGTCCTTCAACTTATCAAAGGCCAACTGACAGGCATCACTCCAGATGAATGGCACACCTTTGCGAGTCAGAAGTGTCAAAGGACCCGCTATCTTTGAGAAACCCCGAATAAAACTCCTTTATTATCCTGCTAGGACCAAGAAACTACGGATCTCAGTCGGTGTCGTAGGTTGTCCCCACTCCCTCACCGCGGATACCTTTCTCGGATCAACAGATATCCCCCTATCTGAAATGATGTTCCCCAAAAACTGTACCTCCTTCATCCAAAACCCACACTTCTCGTACTTTGCATATAGCTCGTTCTGACGTAGCGTCTGCAAAACTTGCCTCAAGTTATTGGTGTGTTCCTCCTCTATCTGGGAGTAAACTAGAATGTCATCAATGAAGATAATGACGGACTAGTCTAGGAACTCTCTGAATACCCTATTCATTAAGTCCATAAACACGGCTAGGTCATTGGTTAGGCCAAAAGGCATAACCCAGAACTCATAGAAACCATATCTCGTCAAGAAAGCAGTCTTCGGGATATCCTGTTCCCTGATACGCAACTTGTAAGGAAAATTTGTCCATCATTATGTATATGATATGTCATACGCCGTTACAAGAATGATAGTTGAAAAGATCACATCGTCATCAACAAAATCCGAAGATCAAAAGAAAGGAAGAATTCAGACAGCCGGACCGGTCCGCCTGATATTAAAACGAACCGATCCGCCTAGCCGGATCGATCCGCTGAGACTCAGACCGATCCGCCTTGCTCGTTTAAGACCAGTGAGCCCCGGACCGAATGCCAACCGAATCAGCCTCAAAATAAAAGAACCGGTCCACCATCGGACCAATCCGCCTAAGGCCCGGACCGGTCCGCCCTGGATAACCACGAACAGTTCGTGTGCAGATTTTTAGGGCAAATGAATTCTTATTTATACCACGATCGGGGAGTTGGTTTTCTTAAGACTTACACACGATTTTGTGAGTTCCATAACTCAAAAGTCTTCATGGTATTTGAGTCCATTGATTCATACCCTTGATTCACACAAATTCCATACATTTGTGAGTCACTTTTGGTAACCCAAGAACACCATTGATGTTCAACCCTTTGTGAAGTGGACCGCTTCTTCCTCTTCATTGCAGTCCTACTGGACAAGGATAGTTCCAGCCGCCAGCCCTACTGGAAAGGGTTTCTTCCAGCCGCGACTACAGAATCCGATACCCGAGGGTCATTCTTAGTCAAACTGTATTTCATTGTAATCCGATTGTAAACCGTCTTTTACAAATTATAGTGATATACAAATGGTTTTGCCCCAGTGGGGGATTTTTCCTTAACTTTGTGTGTTGAATATCTTGTGCATGATTTCATATTGTTTCAATCACACCTAGTTGCATGCTTAGGGTTAATTTGGTTTAAAAATGGTAGTTATTATATTATTTCTTAATTGAACGCAAGCGCCAACTCTTTTAAATTGGTATCAGAGCAGGTTACGCTAATCTATCGTGTATTCCTTTTTCCGCAAAATTTTTCTAAGATATCAATTTTCTGAATAAATTGATTTTTGAAAAGAGCGTGTTCAAATGGAGAAGTCATATTATAAAATGCCTATTTTTGACGGGTCGAATTATGCCTATTGGAAAGCCCGTATGAGGTCGGCTTTAAAAGCCATTGACGAACGTGTCTGGATTTTGGTTGAACGTGGGTGGACTCCTCCAACCGTGACTGTTGATAATGTGACCAACTTGAAACCTGACATCACTTGGACTGATGATGAATTTAAATGGTCATCTTTTAACTCTAAGGGTCTAAGTGCTATTTCTGGGTCTGTCACTCCTGATGAGTTCAAATGCATAATGACGTGCACCACGTCAAAAGAAGCATGGGATATTTTGCAACTTACCCATGAAGGAACGAATGCTGTTAAAGAGTCAAAATTGCAAAATTTAACAACTCAATTTGAAACCATCACCATGCATGAAAATGAATGTTTTGATGAATTTTATGCTAGGCTTTCTGACATTGTTAATACTAGCTATAATCTTGGTGAACATATTCCAAATGCTAGAGTTGTTAAAAAGATTCTTCGTTCCCTTCCTAAGAGTTTTATACCTAAAGTCACTGTACTAAATTCCTTGGGTAATTTAAATACTCTAAAATTGGAAGAACTGGTAGGAGATTTACAAACTTATGAAATAGACATGTTTCCTAAATCTGCCAAGTCAAAAGATAAGGGAATTGCCCTTAAAGCCCAAGAGAGAAAAAGTGAGGGGTCGGCATGAAAGAGAGTCGAGTCGTCTAGAAAGATAGAAACTTATGATTCTGATTGTGAGTTTGACCTAGATAATTTGGCACTTTTTGCTAAAAACTTCAAGAAAATTCTGAAATTTAAGAAAAATGGAAATTTCAAAGATAAAAAGAATTTTCAGAAAAATAAGTTTGAAAAGAAAGATTTCAAAGAACCCCCTAAAGACAGTGAGAGGTGTTTTGAGTGTGACGGTATGGGACACAGAGCGTTTGAGTGTGCCACTCGTCTGAATAGGGAAAAGGGTAAAGCTGTCCTAAATGCTACCCTTAGTGACGACAGTGAGGTCGAGACGGTGGACTCGGGAGATGAGTCACCGCATAAGCGTAACTTCATCGCGTTCATGGCTAGTCATGTGAGTACTCCTAGTGCATCTCACGACGATGAGATTGCTACTTCACAGGGACACCTCGACAGCGAGAGCGAAGAGAGTGAGGGAGAGGAGGAAGGTAGTGAGGACGAGAGTAACCTTCAACGCACGTATGCTGAGTTGTATAATGAATCATTTAAAACTAAAAAGCGTAACAAAGCCCTAGTGCTTAGGATCACCGCGTTAGAAGAGGAGTTAGGAGAAACGAGAGAGAGAGAGTCCTCCACCTGCACCGCCATGAGAGAGAGAGAGTCTGCCTGGGTTAGTAAACATAATTTACTTAGAGAGAGAGAGAGCAGTTGTGAGAAAGAGAAAGCGGACTTGACTAAACAAGTGGCTAGTCTTACGAGTGAGCTCCATTCCTCCCTGGAGACTCGAAAAAAACTTGAAGCCCTTGTTTCCCAGCTTACTCATGTCCTTGAGAGAGCTAGGAAAGTCAAGGTACAAATTGAGGACAGATCTGGAAAGATGGGAAAGATGCTCCTCGGTCCCGCTTTAGGTTTTGGTGACAGGCAAGGAATAGGTTTTGATGGTGCCTCCACATCCCAAATTGCACCCGGACCAATTCCTGAGTTCACTACAACTCCTTATGGCCGTCATAAAAAACCAAGAAGGAGAGTTCGACCAAGAAAAGAAAACCAAGGTCCTCCAAATACTGTGCCCTTTTGCTCCCATTGCAAAAGAAATGGACACCTTAGGGATGTTTGCTATAGGTTGGGTCGGACACGACGTACGTTTGCTCCACCACATTAGACTGATGAGTTTACCAGTCTAAGAGAGCGTGTTGAGTTCCTAGCCGCCACATCACAGAGTTTGATGGAGGAATTCCGACGGATGACCTTACCATCAATGAATGCACCCCGCATTCCGTCTAAAATCAACAACAACAAGGGAATACAAAAAGATACCTACTCTTGGGTTCCTAAGAAAGAGAAAAAGGCCCTTTTTGTCCATGTTGCTCTCAAAGATCATAATACCTCATAGTGGTATTTCGACAGTGGTTGCTCCAGACACATGACAGGTGATGCCTCATATTTTACCCATCTTGAGGATTATAATGATGGGAGAGTCACATTTGGAGATGGTAGCAAATCTAGCATAGTTGGACGAGGTACAGTAGAGTTACCAGGATTTCCAAAGCTAGAGAACATGCTCTACGTCAAAGGTTTGAAAGTAAACCTTCTTAGCATCAGCCAGCTGTGCGACGATGACTTTGCAGTGAAGTTTGACCGGAAAGCTTGTAAGGTCTATAATCAAGCCGGTAAACTTTTAGTGCAAGGGGTGAGGACAGAAGATAACTGTTATGGGACTGAGCCCAAATCCTCACTTGTCTGCAACAGCGCCACGATCACTCCTATGGATATGTGGCATCAACGTCTAGGTCATGTGAACGTTATAGACTTATCTCGTTTAGTCAAAAAGGACCTAGTACGTGGCTTACCTTCACTTGGAAAGTCAACTTCCATGATTTGTGGACCCTGTCAGTTGGGAAAACAAATCCGTAGCCCTCATAGGAAGTTGAATTCCATTACCACTTCCCCTGTTCTTGAGTTGATTCACATGGATCTTATGGGTCCTACTCGCACGGAGAGTCTAGGTGGTAAGAGATACATTCTCGTGATGGTGGACGATTTCTCCAGGTACTCCATTGTAGGTTTTCTGAGAGAGAAATCCGATGTTGTAGAATTCCTAACGACCAAGTGTCGTGTCCTGCAAAATCAACACGGAGTCACTATTAACAGAATACGTAGTGACAACGGCACTGAATTTAAGGAAGCAATGGTGGATCTGTACTGTGATAGCCTTGGGATCAAACATGAGTTTTCTGCTGTGAGAACTCCTCAGCAAAATGGGATTGTTGAGAGAAAGAATAGAACGATCCAAGAGATGGCTAGATCTATGCTTCTAGGTCGTAAAGTTTCTAGGAGATTTTGGGCAGAGGCAGTGTCTATTGCATGCCATATGGTGAATAGGGTGTATCTACGTCCACACACACTTCACACTCCTTATGAGTTGTGGACTGGCAAGAAGCCCAACCTAGCATATTTCCGTGTTTTTGGGAGTAAATGCTACATCCTACGGGATAGAGAGAAATTAGGAAAGTTCGACTACCGGAGCGACGAGGGAATATTTCTAGGATAATCATCGAACAGTAGAGTGTACCGAGTTTTTAACCTGAAGAGCTCTAAGATTATGGAATCAATAAACGTCACCGTGCAAGATGACGAACCTTCAACGGTTATTGATCCTAATCTTCAGTGTGAGAATGAGGATTATTCTGACAGTGATTTACCTGTTCCTCTCTCACACTCTGTGGACCCTACTCCTGTGTTAGGGGACACACCTGCTTGGGTTCGCAAGAGTCATGATCCTTCAGCCATTGTTGGCGATCCCACTCTAGGGGTTAAGACTCGTGCTCAACTAGAGAACATTGTTAGTCATCATTGCTACACATCCAAAGTCGAGCCCAAGAATCACAAAGAAGCACTCAAAGATGAACACTGGATATCTGCTATGCAGGATGAGTTGCTTCAGTTTAAGAAGAACAATGTCTGGGAACTTGTCCCCCGACCTAGTGATACTAATGTTATTAGTACTCGGTGGATTTTCAAGAATAAAATGGATGAAAATGGTACCATAATCAGAAATAAGGCTAGGTTGGTCGCTCAAGGCTACATACAGATAGAGGGTGTAGACTTTGGGGAGACGTTTTCTCCTGTTGTGAGGCTTGAGTCCGTCCGTTTACTACTCGCCATCGCATGTCATCTGCACTTCAAAGTATATCGGATGGATGTCAAGAGTGCCTTTCTGAATGGCATTCTACAGGAAGAGGTTTATGTGGAACAACCAAAAGGGTTTGAAGACCCTAAGCACCCTGATCACGTCTACTATCTGAGGAAAGACTTGTATGGTTTGAAGCAAGCACCCCGTGCTTGGTACGAGAGGCTTACTTCCTATCTCTTAGCCCGTGGCTTCAAGAGAGGGGGAGTTGATATGACGTTGTTCATCAGGAGAGATGACGGTGCTATCTTGGTTGCCCAAGTCTATGTGGACGACATAGTCTTTGGATCCACATGCTCCCAGCATGCTCACCACTTTGAGGAGGAGATGAAAAGTGATTTTGAGATGAGCATGGTTGGTGAGCTTACATTCTTCCTTGGTCTCCAGGTTCGTCAGCTAGAGGATGGGATGTTCATCTCTCAATCCAAGTATGCTAGAGACCTAGTGAAGAAATTTGGTTTAGACTCCGCTAAGCATGCTCGTACTCCTATGAGTACCACTACCAAGCTTAGTAAGGACACTTCAGGCAAGGATGTAGAGCAAACCTTGCATCGGAGTATGATAGGCAGTCTTCTCTACTTGACTGCTAGTCGTCCCGACATTGCCTTTAGTGTTGGAGTCTGTGCGCGTTATCAAGCGTCTCCTAAAGAGTCACACTTACTCGCTCAAAAACGTATTATCAAATACGTGAGTGGGACTCTCTCATACGGTATTTGGTATTCCTTTGATACCGATGACCGTTTGTCCGCCTATTCGGATGCCGATTGCGCAGGGGACGTAGATGGTTATAGGAGCACTTATGGTGGATGTTTCTACTTTGGTTCTGCTCTTGTCTCTTGGTTGAGCAAGAAGCAAAACTCCATCTCTTTGTGCACTGCGGAAGCAGAGTACATCGCCGCCGGGAGTTATTGCATGCAACTCATGTGGATGAAGCAAATGTTGGAGGATTATGGGATTTCACAGGACACCATGACCATTTCCTGTGATAACACGAGCGCGATACACATATCCCGCAATCCTGTCCAACATTCGCGCACAAAGCACATCATGTTACGCGAGCACTTTATACCTCAGTTAGTTGAGGAGAAGGTCGTAACCCGGAGTTTTGTCCCTACCGACCGTCAGTTAGCCGATATTTTCACGAAACCTTTAGATGCCCTTAGATTTGAGAGTCTTAGGAAGTCTTTGGGGATTTTCACAGTTGACTGAGGGGTTGGTCTATGTCTAGAATAGGATGCTTCTTCATGATCATATCATATGCTTCCTATTGCTAGTCTGTTTATATGTACTATTCTTTGTTGTACAGCTTTTATGTATTTTTTATTATTCTTAAAAAAATACAAAAAGATTTTTTTTTTGAAAAATTTTGAGAAAAGAACAAAAAGATTTTATTTTGATAAAATTTTTGAAAAAGACCAAAAAGAGATTTGCCTTTTATGGATGAGCATTTAAGATAGCCAAGTCACAACTTCATTCCATTTATCCATGTGACTGTTTGATAGAGATTTGAGAGGCTACATCATTTCATCCATGTGCTTAACATTGATTGGAGTCCTTGAGATGTAATTAGTGATATTTCCTACATGCTTGACTCCTATATCCTTTATTGCACACATGCACGGCTATATTTGATTGTTGTGCTTGTCAATCTCATGTTGGCTTGAGTGTTTCCATCTCAATCCTGTCTATACAATGTATAAAATGCGATAAAACTTGACAAGATTGGATTGCATGTAAAAACCATTTTGGTGAGACTGTGTGATAATTTGCATAACGGGGAGGGGCTGCGAAAGTTGATTTTTATCCTTTGCGCAAAAGCCACCGTTAAAAAGGACCTAAAAATGGAGGAATTGTAATATCCGAGGTCCTAAGAGGTTAAAAGAGCCCGAAAAAATTGAAAAGGCAATAAAAAGAAATACATGCCATATATGGGCCATTTAAGTTTCACCATCAATTCTCCAAAGTTTGAGAATCTAGTATAGCTCTATTCAAAATATAAATCTGAGGGAGTTTGGTTGGAGATTGAAAAACGGGTTTGCACTTCCTTGAAAGTCCTGAAAAAGCATGAAAATCATTTTGGACGTTATTGGTGTAGAAATCACTTTGAGCTTTGATTTGTAGATTTGATATAGTCAATGTCGTATATTTCCAATCTTTTACACCAAAGGAAGCATTTGAGTTCATTCGTTAGGAATATCCAATATTCATCGTGCACATATGTCATGTTTGTATGCTTTGATTTTCCTATCGAATTTTGATCACACCCATTCTTTTACGCTATCACCGACTTGGTTGTTTTATGTTCATTCATGGTGTGATTTTATGCCTTGTGTCACCCCGGTACTTGATTGCTTGATTTATTTCTCTCATTTGTCTATTTGGGGACATCATAAAAAGGGGGAGAATGAATTATCTGATTATGGGGGAGTTTTGAAATTCTGAGAATATCATCTTAAATGGATATATATGCTTATGTTTATCTCATTTCAAAATCGATACGTCACTTGGTATTTGCTTTGTCTCATGTGTGTAGGTACATCCTTGATAATCCCATGATGCACACCCTGATGAGAAAAGCGGTGAGATTTCTGAAGATTCGAAGAACAAACGATGCAGCCTTAGTCATTTGTACCTCTTTCAGTTTTGGGTTCATGGAAGGGTAGATTTGTATAGGCATTGTTTCATACTTGATAATTCGGATTTTTTATGTTTGTTCCGGCATAGACATAGGGGGAGATTTGTAAGGACAATTTGTCCATCATTATGTATATGATATGTCATACGCTGTTACAAGAATGATAGTTGAAAAGATCACATCGTCATCAACAAAATCCGAAAATCAAAAGAAAGGAAGAATTCAGAAATTCAGACAGCCGGACCGGTCCGCCTGATATTAAAACATACCGATCCGCCTAGCCGGACCGATCCGCTGAGACCCGGACCGATCCGCCTTGCTCGTTTAAGACCAGTGAGCCCCGGACCGAATGCGAACCGAATCAGCCTCAAAATAAAAGAATCGGTCCGCCATCGGACCGATCCGCCTAAGGCCCGGACCGGTCCGCCTTGGATAACCACGAACAGATCGTGTGCAGATTTTTAGGGCAAATGAATTCTTATTTATACCACGATCGGGGAGTTGGTTTTCTTAAGACTTACACACGATTTTCTGAGTTCCATAACTCATAAGTCTTCATGGTATTTGAGTCCATTGATTCATACCCTTGATTCACACAAATTCCATACATTTGTGAGTCACTTTTGGTAACCCAAGAACACCATTGATGTTCAACCCTTTGTGAAGTGGACCGCTTCTTCCTCTTCATTGCAGCCCTACTGGACAGGGATAGTTCCAGCCGCCAGCCCTACTGGAAAGGGTTTCTTCCAGCCGCGACTACAGAATCCGATACCCGAGGGTCATTCTTAGTCAAACTGTATTTCATTGTAATCCGATTGTAAACCGTCTTTTACAAATTATAGTGATATACAAATGGTTTTGCCCCAGTGGGGGATTTTTCCTTAACTTTGTGTGTTGAATATCTTGTGCATGATTTCATATTGTTTCAATCACACCTAGTTGCATGCTTAGGGTTAATTTGGGTTAAAAATGGCAGTTATTATATTATTTCTTAATTGAATGCAAGCGCCAACTCTTTCACAACTGATGGTATCCCGATCGCAAGTCAATCTTTGAGCAGAAGGAAGCTCCTCTTAACTGGTCGAATAAGTCATCGATTCGGGGAAACGGATACTTATTCCATAACGTGACTGTATTCAACTCCCGGTAATCTACACACAACCTCAAAGATCCATCCCTCTTCTTTACGAAGAGCACATGGGCACCCCACGAAGAAGTACTCCAACGGATAAATCCCTGACCCAATAGCTGCTCTATCTGATCCCTTAGCTCTCTCATCTCCGCTGGATCCATACGGTAAGGTGCGCGGGCAATTGGCCGATTGCCCGACATCAAATCGATAATAAAATCTATCTCTCTACTAGGAGGTAATCCCGGTATATCCGAGAATACATCAGCAAACTCCCTAACAACTGGAATCGAATCGAGTGGTATTACCACTTCCCTAGAGGTCTCCTCCTCTATATAGTACAAGTGAGTGGACGATCCTCCCTCAGGATGAGGCATCACCACTAAGAACATCTCTTTTTCGGGTATGGAAAAAATAATACTCCTGCTGAAACAATCAATCATGGCTCGATACGCAACTAGCCAATCCATGCCAACGAGAGCATCGTACTCAGTCATATCTAACACTAACATATCAGCAGGTAAAGAAACCTCCCGATCTCGATACCCACACCTCTACATATAAGAGAAATCATAGAACCCCTACTCAATGGTGAATCTACGCAAGTAACCTTGCTCTTCGTAGTGTCTAACAACCCCATAATGCGTGCAAATCTCGTGGTAATGAAATAATGTGTGGCCTCCGTATCAAATAAAATACGCCTCATAGTCCCCTGAATAGAGAATATACCCTCAATAACAGGTGGATCCTGTGGGACTGCGGCCTGCTAGAGCTAATAAACTCACCCGTACTGAAGTTCTCCCTGCTGGACTGGGACTGCTGGAATAGGTCGCAAAGCTGGCATCTACGGTGGTGCTGGGAGGGTGGCGGGAAACATAGGTCTCTGGGGCTCGTGTCGAGCACCCTACTACTGCTGCTGTGGGGCCTTACCCTTATTAGGACACTCCTGGCGTTTGTGTCCAATCTTGCCAAAAATAAAACATTTCCCCATAAAGTTTCCCCCTCTCTGTCCCTGCTGCCCACGGCCCTGATGACCGTTTCCATTCCTCCCCTAGCCATGCTGGCCCTACTGAAACTGTTGTTGTTGACCATGATGGCCTTGCTGACCCTAATGGCCGTACTGACCCTGTTGGCCATGACGAAAACCTCCCTGACCATTTTTGAAACCTCCAGATCGAAATCTCTTATAATCCCCCTACTGGGAACTCTGATCACTCTGCTTGTGCTGACCCTAAGCTGACTCTGCCCCGCTGGCACCATTCCCCCCTGTCATGCCCAAATGGTTGGACTCTCCTCATCGCTTACCCTTTGACAAGTGAAAGCGGTGGTCCTGGAAGTGAAGCAGTGCTACGTTAACCACATCAGAATAAGTGGCCAACGAGAGATTTCCTAGCAAGTGCTGACGGATCCTCCAAGTCAACCCATCCATGAATTTCTATATCTTCTTCTCTTCGGTCAAAATCTCATCGGGAACAATTTTCAAAAGATTGGTGAACTCGGCCTCATACTCTGCCAGTGTCTTCCCCTCCTGCTTGAGGTTCATCAACTTTCTCCTCATCTCGGTATGAACTGCTGAGGGAAAGTACTTACGGTCAAACCACACCCAGAACTGCTGAATAAAAAGTGCATCTCTCTCCTCCGTGGTGGTAATGGAATCCCACCACTGCAATGCTGACCCTACCAGCTTAAAAGTAGCCAGTATCTGTCTCTGTACATTCGTACACTCATACATCCTCAAGTGTCTTTGGATGTCCTTCTTCTACTGACTGGACACAACGACGTCGGAGCTACCTGCAAACTTCGGAGGGTGTGCCTTCTGAAAAGCATCACGAACACGTTCCCAAGCAGACGGGAATGCATGAGCCTGTATTGGTGCTACTATCGGTGCCTGGGGCAGTGCCTGCTGCACACCTCCATAGCGACATTTACCGCTTGGGCTACAATAGCGACAACCTCTACGGCATTCATAGAGCCCTGAACTAGTGCAGGCTGTGGCTCGGGCTGGGCATTCCTGGGAACTCGCTCTGCACGTCGTGGAGGCATATAAAATGAGATAAAAGTCTTATAAGTTCGCAGTTATTATCTCAAAATAGCTGAAGAGCCTATGATACACAAAAGACTACAACAATCCTAAAATATAGGGCTCTATATCAAAGAACGCTACGCGGAAACATAATAAGCCATACAGATCCTAAGAGCACTAGAACCTGATGCTCTGATACCACCTGTGACACCCCGTCTAATTAAATATCGGGTAGCTACTCCTTTATTCAAATTAATACAAAATCTCAGGTTGGTTTAGTTCGTAGCATCATTTTCGAAAACATTATTAAACAATCACTAGTGACCTAATATTTAAAAAGTGATTTGTCAATTTTAAGTAGATTAGATTAACATACAACTAATTTAAATTATGAAATAATGATACCACAACCACATCACAATCACAACAAACTAATAATGAAATAAATTAATGTGAAGGAACACTCCTCTAAAATATCTGAATACCGAATACAACAAGTACAAATTGTGAGTTACTAATTAATTAAATCCGAAACTGAAATAGTACTGAGTAAATAAGAGGTCTCTAAAAGAAAGGGGTGACATGCCCTACAGATGAATAAACCTGAAATGGAGTCAAGGTATAAAATGGAGGTGTCTATTATCGAGGTCCTGTAACTTCCACAGCAGCTACAGCACGTCAGTGGAATGGAAATCCAAAGCTTGGCGTCCCTGTGGCTGGGCACATAAAAGGTTTTTACAAGAAAAATAGATTTGAAAGCAAACGGGTCAGAGCCCGATTGTGAAAACAATTTAAAATATAGCAATTGTTTTAATAACATTAATGAGTGAATATAAAATACATGTTAGTACGTGCACTCACGTGAGTTCCTCACCTCTCAACTAATTGTGCACTCCTAACATATCCTTAACCCGTCCTAGTTATTCCATTATCTAACTAGTCTAATACTCAACCTGACCTGACTTTATAATACAAGGGTCAATAACCGACATTTCTAACTAAACTGTGAGTCTTCCTTTTTATTTCTCAGATTTACTCAATATAACTATACTAGAAATGCTCCAAGTATTCACAGTTACACTTTAATAAACAGTCCATTTCAATTACCAATATTTTAATCCCATCATAAATATACAATAAAGGCACCCCTAGTCTAAGCTGCGGTGCACACATACTCTGCTATCGTATCCCGGTACATCACGTACATAAGGACCACATATTCTGAATTTCTCAAAAACCGTTTTAATAAGCAACAATCACAAAAAATGGAGGTGAACATAGTTCAGATACCCATGGGTTACGCACATACCTACGTTCCCATGGTCAGCTGACTTATTTCTCACGAATAAGTCATTCACAGCCCTATGTCCTTAAGGTACCAATCTAAATACCCCTGTAGGCACACAAAGATTAGATGGCCCATTTCGAAAGCCGACCTCCCGTGATAGCAAGTATGGTAGGTATGTTATACACATATAAATCTATATACTAAGCATTCACACATCTTAGATATCTTATAGTATTAAATAGAGGTATATCCTACGTCCTTATTGTCCAAGTTTGTATATTTTTAAGTTTCTGGATAATATATAATATAGACCGCCAACACACCTCTCGTCGTAATCTCAAGTATTTACAACCTAACTCGTAAAGGTTACCGAGTTTTATATATAATTCCCCCAAAATTTAATCCTCGTTATACTCCGGTCTCATGAATATACCTACTGGTCTTCCTTAAGTCTAAAGATGTGCACAAAGTTCCCAACATTAATTACCTAGGGCTGGAATCATTAACAAAGGAAGGGTTAACACTCATATAGATAAGCATACGCGAAGTCCGAAATGAAAATCAGGCTTAAAAAAAGCCATTCTGAAATCTCGTTAGAAGGCAGTGAGATCTCGTTCAAATGAGGTCGTTCGAACGAGTGTCGTTCGAACGAAAGGCTTCGAACGAATCATCAATTCGTTAGAAGGGGTACTAGAATCTCGTTCGAACGAGGTCATTCGAACGACCTCGGTTGGTCTTCTAACGAAAATTCTGAGATTGCCCAGAATTTTCCCAATTTCATTTTTCACCATATTCTCTTCTCCAAATCCATCCTAAGTTCATACTAATTAAGTTTTAATGTTATCAAACTACTCTAAATCACCCTAGATCACTTCTTAACATAGTTTTTGGGCCTAATCTTACTAATCTGCATATAAAAACCATAAATGCCCAAATTTTGCCCCAAACCCTATGAACATGAACACATAATTTAATTGAAGCTAAATACTCATCATTAATCCGTTTTTTTAATCATCAAGGGTTAATTTTTGGGTACTAATTTCGTCCATAACCATTCGACATGCAATTCCTAACCAAAATTATGAGTTTCTACAACAATCCCATTAGGTTTTCATCCAAACTTTAAAGACATATATTAGTTTCTACAATTAACATGGAGGATACATTCATTGAAATTAATGCAAGTAAACCACTTGCCTTAAGTTTGTTCTTTTGATTTGTTGTTGGTGATTATAGGTTGATTCTCTCCTCTTTCTTGTCACAAATCCTTCCAAAATGGTGGTGATGAGTGATGGTTTTGGTTTGGAACCTCTTGTAACTTCCCTCTAACTTCTCTCAAACCCCCATAGCCCACTCTCTTGTCTTTGGCTAATAATGGACTTACTAATTATATATAATAAAAATCTAAAATTCGTGGGTTTTAATTCCTCAATTTTTAAAATTACCAAAATACCCTTCTGGGTTGCCGGTTTGGCCTAAAAATGCCCCGGGACCCAAACTAAACCCCCGGCTAGTGTTTTCTGACTATCTCGACCCTTCGGGATACGTAGGCGCACTCAAAATGACCATTCGGTTGATAAAAATGTAATTTACTTTTTAATCTAATTAAATTCATTCTTGACGCGACTGATACGCGTGTCCTAGCTTAATTTCCCAAATTGTCGTATTTATAACTCTCGACAATTTTACTACTTTCAATACTTATATATTACCATATATCCTCAGTAATATTTAATATTAACCTCATACTCAAATACCAACTCACGTCTCGCTAGTATTTAATTCCGGATTAATTTCCCATTATTTCTCATTTAATTAATTAATCCCATAAATAAAAATCAATAAAATTACGGGGTATTACAGCCTAAATACCCCTCTGAGGTGTCATTTTGGGCTAAAAGGCCCCGGACTCCAAATATATCATCCGAGTAGTGTTTTCTGACTATTTCGACACTTTCGGACACACTGGCGAACTCAAAATAGTCATTCAAGTTATATAAAAATAATTTACCTTTTTACTCCCCGAATATATAATTGTGACGCGACTCATACGCGCGTCCAAAATAATTATATTTTAAATGTCGCGTATCTCATCCCCGGCCATATTATTATTTTCGAAGCCATCTGTTACGTTACTCACTACGTAATGTTCAACATAGTTATTTTCAAAGCCATCTCGTCACGCTAGTAATTATTACCGTAAAGTCGGATTAATTATAAAATAAATTTTCTCTCGTAAATTAATTAATCCCAATTTTCATAATTTCATAAAAATAAATATGCATAAAAATACGGGGTATTACACTACTCCATTTTGTTATGGAGTTCCCGAACATGATATATGTTTAAACTATGCCACATTTTTCAAGATATGTGATAAAATCATTACTTAAAAATTCACCACCACCATCGCACTAGAAAATATTTAATTTCTTTTGAGATTACGTTTCAATCATTTTGTGAAAAGTTAAAAATACGTGCTGAAATTTGTCTTACAATTAAGAGGGTACTACCATGTAGAATGATTACAATCAGGAACAAATATAACATAAAATTTAAATCCTTGAAAAGATGTCATAAGAGCAAATCTCCATAAATCATAACGAGTCTTTTCAAAAGAAACATTAGAAATAATTTTATTTAATCCAAATGGCAACCTACAACTTTTTACTAATTGTTAACTCACACAAACAATAGGTTTTTTATTCTAATTGTCAACATGGAAGGTGTGACCTTTATTTAAAAATTTTATAGACTTGACACGCAATCTTTGATGGCAAACTTGATCACTTGATTTCGTTTCATGGATAACATTAAGTGCCTGGTGATGATTTTTTTTGAAATTGTACAGATACCCTCTTCAACTTCCTTTTGCAAGCTCTTTATGAGTTTTCTTGTCCTTAACAAAAATCCACTATTAGTAAATTCTAATAAACACTCTTTCTCTTGGAATAATTGACTTACACAAATAAGGTTCATTTTATTTTAGGAACAACTAAATCATCTTTCATGATTAAATTTTTGTTTAATTACTTTTTACAACGTGGATAATGTCATGTTTAGATCCATAAACAATTATAACTTTATCACCACCATTACATGACATAAGTTTACAAAAATTACAGGTACTATTTGTCTTGTGTGAATTACCTCCTGAATTAAGCTAGAGATTAATGACTAAATCAGAGTCAACATTTGTTGCAGTCAGGGCAACCGACTTCAAAGGAGTAATCCCATATATAGAAGCAAGAGGATGCAATGTGATTTGATCTTCCACATATTTGACACGCAACAGCACTTGGACTAGTTTCATCACCCATTGCAAATTTATGGAACAGTGGTGGCCTTGTTGAATTTTTTGAAGGATCATGGTTAGGTCCATAGGAGGCTTGCTGATTTTGGTACGATTGCTGAAGACTACCATGTTGATTCTGATTTGAAGAGTTGTCCGCATAATGTGGCACTGCTGGTCAAAAGCCACGACTTGGAGATGTGAATTGTCCACCAGAATGGTGGCTAAAAAAACCCTACCTCTGTTAGGCCTGTACCTTCCCCGATTGTGAAACTGAACGGGACTTCTAACGACATTGAATTCCATAAAATGATCAACTTATTAAGCTTAGTTCCAATAGGCGTCCCCTCTCTAATTTCAAAAGTTTAAGAGATTTTATCAATTGTGAGAGAGACGGATAAGGACGTTTGTCCAACATCACTATGGGAAAAACTTTGTACTTTTGGCCCAAACCATGTTCGCTATCTTCATCTAAAGGTTTATGAATGGAAGCAAGAGCATCACATAAAATTTTAAACTCCTTAATTTAATCATTAAGGGGTTTTCTTTCCAATTTAATATCATGAATTTGTTCTTTTAATTCAACCTGTTTTCTTTTATTTATTGCATAATATTTTCTTCCAAACCCTCCCACGTTTTCTTTTTAGCACTTCATACTATAACACGAAACTGGTATTCTTTTCCAGTAGTACTTGGTATCCAGGTTTGGAGAAGAAGATCATTTTCTTCCCACTCTATAAATTCTTTTGTTGTTTCTCCATTGAATTGTTGAGTTGGCCCTTGTGAGTTGATTTCTACAACTTTCATGGCTTTCATGTATCGAAGCATATGTGTTCTTCATATAAAGAATGACGTTAAGAAGGGAACAAGATGATTCGATTGCAATTGAACCAATTGGCTCTTATACCACAAAGAAGGAAAACAATTAAGAAGAAAGAGGAACATTGCTACTGATGAAAGAGAGAATAATTTCTATACACAATGACCGAAACTCAAAATACCCAAGGGATATTGAGTATCCCATAAGTTAAGGGGCAGATTAATTCAGAAACCTAGAGAAAAGGTCTTATTTTATGAAGTAGATATTAGGCACAGTAAGATCATCTCCAATGCAAATGTAAATGGCTATGAAAATTGGATAATGTGTATCTTATGTGGCACAAAAATGGGGTCTTTAGACATAGGTCCCATTTATCGGGTCAACAAGCTTATAAGTCCTATTGACTTTTCAACAATCCCATAGGGAATTTTTTCAACAAGCATATAAGTCCTATTCCAACTTTTTAGGAAATTTTTTCACAATTTTACCCTTTTAAAACCAATCATCCCTAACTTCCTTGAGGAAGTTACATAAGTGGTTGGACTTTTTATTTAATCTTTAAATGATCATGACTTTTGATTCACAAATCCGTTTTTCGCAAAATTACTATTTTTGAAATCTGCTCGACGAGATCTATCAAACAAGATCCATGAAGGCTATAAAATTCCAAAGAAAAAAATTTACACAAACAATAAACTTTAGTGTATGCAGTAGAATATGAAATAGTTTTATATATGTGACATTTTCACAAACAGACGGTAACCTTTACTGTTGTAATATATATATATATATATATCCAGTGGATCCAAACCCTTTTTTTTCAAAATAACCTTATATTTGAAGTTTCGCGTTAGCGGTATCCAATCCTTACCACCATTATTGGAGCTTCAACGACCTTCGTCAGAGCTCCGATTTGGGGTGGGTAAGGGTGGCATGTGGTGCCGCTGGCGCCGACCTTTGAAAATATGAGACTTTTGAGTAAATAGGCTTTCGATCCAACGGAGTATTATGGGGTGCCGCGAGCGCGGACCTTTGAAAATAAGATCGGATAAATGGGATCGGGATCATCTGGAGCATCAATTTGGGGTGAATAGGGGTGGCACGGAACTTTAAAAATAGGAGCATTTTGGATATATATATATATATATATATTGTGTAATATTAACTCAGTAAATGTTACTGTTTGTGTAATTTTCACAAACAGTAACATTTACTGAGTTAATATTACATAATATATATATGCACGGTAGATCCAAACCACTTTTTTTTTTAAATTACAATATTTGTAAAGGTTTACACTAGCGACATTCAATCCCCACCACAACCCACCCCCATTGTCGAAGCTTCAACGACTTTCATCAGACCTATGATTTAGGTGGGTAGTAGTTACATAGGGTGCCGCTGGCGCGGATCTTTAAAATTAAGAGAATATTAGATAAATGGAGTTTGGATCCACTGGCGCTCCGATTTGGG